>OZ037777.1:19723176-19905676 GCA_964035525.1 Porites cylindrica
ATAAAAAGAGGTTTGGGGAACGAAGTATTTCTAAAAGTCAAAATTTGGGAAATTTTCACATTTAGGCGGAGATGCTCCATTGATTTATTGATTAACGTAAACCTTTGTTACATGTACCCCGCGAGATACCTACATCTATTGTTCTTGCGTTATTTTCATAACGCGGTTTATAAAACCGTCTCGCATTTTTAAACAGCAGTTACAGAGTGCCTAGTGTCGTCGCAGGAGCTATTGTTTTGTCTTGGACATTGCATTGTGCATAGCGTGAAAGTGGTGGAAGAATTGAAGATGAAACGAAGTGAAATTTTTAATTTTGCTCTGCGGCGTTGTCTCTATTTCTCATGATGTAATAATTTATTTCTGAACAATTCAAAAGTTCTACTGGAGATCTCACTGCATATGTACCACGCTATCGGACCTGTGAGGAAACAGAAACTCCTAGGATGATAGGATTCAAATCTTACAGTTCAAATGCAGTTCAAATCTGATGACATGTCAACCTTCATTTTGTCCGACATAATATTTCACAATTCTCGTTACCGGTATGCTACCGTTTCATGTATGGAAAGGTACGAGAAAATGTTGAAGCCCTTCTTTCTTTATTTTCAAAATATAAACTGTCTGTTTACGGTGTTGAGCTGTGAACACAAAAATGGCACGCCTGATTTATTTCCTGTTTGATTTATGTGGGCTTGAACTTCCCGCTATAAACGACGCGCCAGTGAAGCAGTGTATATTATTTAGGTCATTTAGATTTGATGGCAATTTGTTTAAATTGATATCAGGACAATAAATAGGTCAAAGCAAAGCTTTTGCTTCCAGCAGTCACTCGGGTTGAATCATGACTTCATTGACCATGCTAAAGGAAAATTTGACTAGAGAAACTTTTTTAGTGGAGCTCTCACGTGCGCGCGCAAAGGGAGCACAATTGGCAACAAATTTGGTTACCTTTGCATGGGCGCCATTCCATTCAATCAAAACGTCTGGTTTAAATTTTCGGCAACTTCCATGCAGTACCGAATGGAACAGCATTTTCGCAATATATACCCAAATTTTCGAAAATTAACATCGGGAAGTTTTCTTTCCGCATTCAAATTTACCCCCGAATGTGTAAATTTCTGGTTGAAAAGTTCACATTTCGGAAACGTTTCCGGAAGTCTGGGAACTTTTCCGGGAAAATACTGTACCAATTGCCGCTGTTTCTTAAGTTTTGGGTGAATGGAAAGTGCCCAAAATGCATCCAAGAAATTTTGGTTCTGGGAGAATCGTCTGCTCGTTTTACGATGTGCAAAAAAGTGTGCTGCACGCACATATTAGACCTATTGACCTTAGCATTACTTATAACCAGCCCCGGGTAACTAGCGGCTATGAGCGATTTGCGTGGGTGTTTGCCACATTTGATGAGATTACACTGAGATTTGCTATGAATATGCTATTATGGTTTTGTCCGGGTATGGGGCATTTCCCACACTTCTGTTATGCCCCCACCCCCCCCTCCCCGCGGTTTTTTTTAGGTCGTCGTTTTCTAGGTCGAAGATTTCTAGGTTGTCGTTTTCTAGGTCATCATTTTCTAGGTCGTCGTTTTGTAGGTCGTCGTTTTCTAGGTCGTCGTTTTCTAGGTCGTCGCTTTCTAGGTCGTCGCTTTCTAGGTCGTCGTTTTCTCTAGGTTGTCGCTTTCTAGGTCGTCGTTTTCTAGGTCATCGCTTTCTCAGTCGTCATTTTCTAGGTCGTTGTCAAGGTCGTCGTTTTCTAGGTCACCGTTTTCTAGGTGGTCGTTTTTTATTAGGTCGTCGTTTTCTAGGTCGTCGTTTTCTAGGTCGTTGTTTTCTAGGTCGTCATTTTCTAGGTCACCGTTTTCTAGGTCGTCGTTTTCTAGACACCTGTAATTCCAACCATCTCTAAAATGTTAAAATGTTATCTGCAGAATAATCTTAAAATCACGGCACTTCAACCAGAACTTAAATCAAGTGCAAAAGCGATTTAGAGACATCAGATCCTAAATTTTGCAACAAATTTGCCCAAACCTATCCCTATCATTATTAATTTTTACGCAGTCATTTTCACAGAAAGCAAAAAAACACTAAAAAGAGAAGATCCCACTGACACGTGAGGCAATTAGGCCAAACTAAAGCTTACCTCGGAGGTTTGCTTGAACTTGAACATGGCTCTGCCATTTTCAGGCGAGTGTGCAACCTGAATGAAAAGGTCAGGAGCATTAAAACAGCATGATTTTCCACGCTTATCTTTCCTTGAAAAGCATAAATATAGTTCTAGTTGCTATATCTAATAGTTAAATGGCTAATATATCAATTTCTTTGAAGAAATATAAAGCTGACTACTCACGTTTTCTCCACAACGCCAAAGTGCTCAGGTTGACATTTCAGACGCCAGCGCAACGCAATGACAATCCAACATGAGCATGCGCAGAATCCTCGTCTCCGAAAAAATTACTTCCGGCCGCATATTGTAGACATTGCGTCCTCTATCTTAAAGTGCCTACCATCTGGGGAAGCCCCCAACCAACAGAATGCTGGGTTAACCACCAGTCCACTCTTGTAAAGTTTTGTATTATTTCCAGAGTCAAGATATGGTTTTGCAGCCCTAATCTGGTAAGTCAAACCATATTTCATAGCTGGTGTTTCGAGTGTTTTTCCTTCAAAAAGTTCCTTCAGAAACTTTTCTGTGACAGCCGCCTTTCTTTGAAAACCTGACCAAACTGAGATGCCGTGATGCGCTTGGCCCTCTCTAATTTCCACTTTGCACTTCCAAACTGCTCTCTCGTGTCACATTCAAGTTTTGATACATCTTCCAGTGACAAGGTAATGAAAGTAAGATCTAGATTATGAAATCCATTTACATATTCACTCCAGCCATCACTGAGCACAGGAAGTTGAATTGGTAACTCACTGTAGATGTTTGTTTGATCAGCTCCAATACTATCAATTGAAGGTAAGTGATAACTAAGAGGACTACCCTTTTGGTGTTCCCCGAAATTTGTTTTAACAGAGGTTGAGCTGTCGTTTTTTACATGGATAACTGGTGCAGCAGGGTATGCCTTTTAAAATTTCTCTTGAGACTCTTTAAATATTTCTTTCCTACACTCTGGATCCTTTCTCTTTAGAGAAGTTGGATGGTAAAGACAGAGCTATGCATTTCTTCTTGTCTCCTTTCCCACCGATGGTTTCGAAAAATTTAGCTGCATCAAGGGTTGTGGGTTTATTTTAGCACCTCTTGGAACATGTCATTGCTGGGGCTTTGAAGTACAAGCAGAAGCAACATCACTCTCTTTCAAAGAACTTAACACGGCGTAGGCTAAAGCCGAGAGATGATGACAATGTCCCTATCCGGCTTTGCAAGAACATCTTCTAAAGACAATGTTCGATCCTCAATCGCTAAATTCCAAGATCATTTTCATTTCGTGTGGCTTGTCCGACTTAGACATCAATCGAAAACATTTTCCTTTCAATACACAACATTCAGCTTCTTGAAATGTGACGAAAAGTGCGTGAACATAATCTTCTACAAAAAATGCCTGAGCCCTCTGATCTGATTTTTTTCTCCTTGATAAACTCCTCCAGGCACTTTTTGTTAATGTTTTGCAAACTTCTTCACTATCGGCTGACATTTCTGGCAGCCGATCAAGAACAAAGGAAACAATGATTTTTTTTTTGTGCTATTCAATATGGCGGATGTATAACTCCAGTGATCAGTCCCCGCGCAGCATGCAAAAGGTCTATTATATCGGTTATGAGGTGACAATAAATTAATAAAACCTCATGAGCCAGAAACAAACCAAGAAAAATGCAATGGGAATACAATAATAATAATGATAATGAACTTTATATAAGTCTCATGTTTGATAGCTCAAGCACAGAGCCTTACTAGTTGGGGAGACTGTATCATATATATAAAACTCTAGTAAGATATTGTAAATTCTAATTATAATTTTAACTCTAAATTCTAGTTCTAATAAATAACTACCTAATAATATCTCTGAATCGTAAATTGAGTAACTCTAAAAAAGAGTAAAATGGTGAGGCGAACCAATGCTAATTCTTGCAAAGGACACAGTTGTTACACGAGTCATCTATTAACGAGGCAAAGTCTGTTTTTCTGATGCCTTTTTTAAAGTTGCTGAGTGTAGGTGCTGATCTGAAACCTGCATTTCTGAGGTTATAGTTTGAGTGACTAGTGTTAAATAGTTCGGTTACTGAGCTTGGCAACTTGCTGTGCTTATTTTGAACATGAAAATGGCTATATCCTGAAGTTTCCGATTATAAAGTGTTGTCATTTTTGCTCTGCTTAGGAGATCATCGTACGATGTGGACCAGTCATTGTAGACTGTCTGCAGGCCCCTTTTGTTAATGCACTCCAGGTTTTGCCAATCACTAGCCTTACAGAAGTGTGAAATGAGACTAGAGTATGTGAAGTGTGGCATATCGGCTGTTTTATAGATTGTTAGTCTTGCTGTTGTGGGGATCAGATTCCTTAATCTAGATAACACGCCAATTCTTCTGCTTGTTTTGGTTCAAATTTGCTTAATATGTTCCGAGAACTGTAGATTTACATCAAGTATCACCCCCAGTAGTTTAAGCTCTTGAGCCTGCTGAATTTTATGGCCATTGATGTGCACCACTTTCTTAACTTCCTGCGACATAACCAGTCCTCGATGGATTACCTGAGAGGTAGTTGGATTTATACCAGTGACCAGTTGTATTCCCGTCCTCCTCAAGACTGTTCATGACGTTGTCAATCTTCTCACCCGAAATATATATTTGGTCGTCAGCGTAAGCACTCAGTTGAGATCAAATGTTTTCATGGCGACCAGTTCTATTCCCGTCCTCCTCAAGACTGTTGATGACATTGTCAGTCTTCTCACTCGAAATATATATTTGGTGGTTGTCAGCGTAAGCACTCAGTTGAGATTGAATGTTTTCATAAAAACAGATCATTTTTATAAAAATTCCACAACACAGAGCCACTTTGGGAGCATCCACTTTTGACTGCTTTCCATTCTCCACAGGTGTTGCCTAGTCGCATCCTGTTTTTCCTGTTAGTAAAATAGGACTTTAGAAGAGCCAAGGAGTTCATCATCATCAATCTTTATTTATACACGAAATCCTATCATTTGACATGGTCTTCCTAGAAATCGTGTTTAAAACTAGACTAAAATACTCTAAGGAACTATTGACTATAATGTTAAAAATACAAAAACTTACATTATGAATAATAAGAGTTACAATGGGTCATGGTGTATTAGAAAAATCTTTCCCATGAAAGTTTTAAAAACATTTAAACTAGGCAGTTTTCTAATCTCTGAGGGAATCTTTTTCCACAGAACAGATCCTCTGTAGTGTAGGCTCCCTTTTGCAGACTCAGGTCTGGGTCTGGGGACATAATAATTTAACTCAGAATTTCTAAGATTGTGTGAATGTACATTTGAGGTGTTGGTAAAGATCCGCCTCAGATAGGATGGGGAAAGATTATTGCTTATTGCTACATAGCCCATAAGCATGGAGCTTTGAGAGCAGCAGGTTACGGGATAAGTAATCAAAAGCTTTTGCTCATGTCAGTAGTTAATGCCCTAACTGTGTGGTTGTTGACAAGAGCCCTCTTCCAGTCTTTGACCAGACGCACTAATGTAGTTTCACAACTATATCGTTTACGGTATGCTAAATTCAAGTGGTCAAAGACTTTGTTAGATAGAGCTTCGAGTTGTCCTGCAAGTAGCTGTTCGAACACCTTACAATACAATGAATAACATTGGTCATGAAGAAACTAACAAACAAACAAAAGAACTTCTCATGCCGGAAAAACTAAAATGAAATGCATATGGCACAAAAAGCTGATAACAAGGCAATGAATAACGTAAGCCGGGAGTGGAGAAACAAATTAATAAATGTAAATGGCAGTTAGGGTAAAACAAAATATATTGCAAACTGCAGAAGGGATAAAAACGATAATATGGATAATGAGGAAACTACAAAATAGAGGCCTAAACAAGAGAAAAGGTAGAAAATGAGGAAATTGAACTGAAACGAGCAATGTAACTCTAGGAAGCTAGAAACTAGAACAAAATGCTTGAAATGACAAAAGTGCTTGCAGTGGAGTAAGACTAGGGGGATGCAAATAAACAACACAGAAAGAAGGGCTAAACGAAGAAAGCCAGCTAGATGGAGTGGAGAACTAACACTATGCAGGTAAACGCAGAGAAGGGACAAATCATGACAACTTCATAGCGGTCAAAATGTGTCATTCTCCGAACCCACTCCACTGGGGTTCATGCATATGCAAGCCCATTGTTTCCCAGTATCATGTGACATTTTTGCGTCATGTGCTGTCATTAGACTAGAGTGAGCTGAATAACCGGTTTCACAATCTCAGGTATATTCGAAAGCCAGCTGTGAACAGGAAAAAACGACAAGTAAACAAATGCTGAACAGGAAGTCAACAAACACTATATACCACCGACTTGAAAACTGAGGCCAGCAACAAAGCAGGGAGGTACTTGTTTCTGTTGTATGATCGTCGGCGAGGCGATCGAAACTACATCGCTTAACTTTTTAGGATCAAGTTTTTGTTCCATTGTGATTTCGTCGAACTATGACGCTTTCTTCACATGCAAGTAAGTTCACATGTTTTTCTTGCGTAAATTTCTGTTGTTGAGTTACTTGGAGTTGAAAAGCAAGTCAGGAAACATGGCTTTAAATTCATTGACAAGTTTCTTCGTGAAAATGGTCAGTATAGTATTTGTAGTAAAACCTATATTATTTCCGACTAGTGGTTTGAGGCCTGATCTCTGCCATCATGTTTATTGTGTCTCTTCCACCCACAATACTTGTCTCCTTAGTTGGGACAGTGGTGATATTTTCTGCCCCTTCAATCTTGGTTTTTGAGAGTTAGCATGTTAGAAGCAAAACAATCAACACTGGGTGGGAAGGAGCAATGTGGGTACAGCACGGGGTGACCCAACTTAATGTGACAAGGATTGCAGCGAACATAAGCCAAACAGCCTTAGCCCTAGCCTTAATTGTGAAAGTGATGGGTAGGAGTATGTCTTGTGTTTTATTGTTATTTGGACGAATCCATTCGACGAGTTGTCTTGTTCGTATGCAAACAGACCTGGAAGCACAGGTTTTAGAACAAACAAGCGTTATGCTATTTTGCTTGAATTCTGTAATTAGGTGATTTTTGCCAGTAGGCTTTTGTTTGTCAGTGATTCCATTTATCAGTGCTAAAATGTAACTTCTACAGGAAATGCTTTGAATACTGCACCGGTTTAAACAAGTTTCTAGAATATTCAGGTAGAGAAGAGAAATCGGATACTTTGACTGCGTTTAAATATTACAGCTAGGTCAGAGTATGCACAGTTTTTAGCTAGTGTTCAGTAAAAGTGCATTCTAAAGCAGTTTAATTCAGCCTAAAACGCCTGTATTCTGTATTTAATAGCTACATATACTAGCCATTAAGTACTCTTTGCGAACAGCATACAGTAAAACCCGCGTATACTTTTAATTCAGCCTTAACAGGTTCTTATATAAAATGGTACTTAAAGCCAATTTTAGACTACCAAGGTTCTTAAAAGAGGTTCTTATATTTTCATATGAACTTCATTTAAATATATTATAAATGTCATCTCATAATACATTTATAAAATAACTGAGATAGTACACGTGATCTGATTGGTCAAAAACCTATGGTTTATTATACCGGTAAACCCATAGAAAAAGGCATGCGGACCACGAGCCATAAACAAAACTGGCTATTGATCTGCAAACAACGATTTTAGAAAGGCTAAAAAACAGAACAAGTTACTTACCCAGCCCTTCTTAATATTAAAAGTGTTGGTTTCCACATTTTATTACTGAGCGTCACAATTGGCTACTGCCATAGCTTTAGAAGTTATAAAGTACAAAGCTGGAAAGCAGTTTACATTTCAGGACGATGCCAAATCTTGCTTACTTTCATTTTTGAACTGTCTTTTCTACACTAATTCAATTCATACATTTTAGGTAGGTACTTTTTCGGTGTCCACGTCCGCTTAATAGAGGTTTCCGCTTAATAAAGGTTTCATTTAAAGTAGATAAGGGAAATAAATTTGGGGACTTCGGCTACTGTTTGCTTAATAGAGGGTGTCCGCTTTATACAGGTTTTCCTGTAGTTCAGTTTTTTAATTAAAATTAATTTTTCTTCTTCTTCAAAATCTCTAATATAATGCTTGTTTTTAAATGACTGTTTTTAGGTCTCAAAGACAGCTTCATCTTCAGTAAGAATCAAAGGAACAGAGAACTCGTAAGTTATGCTGCATTTGTTGACCTGATTATCAGATATCCTGCCACAGATGATACCACAAAGGCACTGCGGATGCTCATCTTACAGCCAATCCTACTGCCCCCCACCAGCTGGTACTATTATTCAACCTCCTTCTACACCAGCCGCAGTTCAACCTCCTTCTACACCAGCCGCAGTTCAACCTCCTACACCAGCCGCAGTTCAACCTCCTTCTACACCAGCTGCAGTTCAACCTCCTACACCAGCCGCAGCTCAACCTCCTTCTACACCAGCAGCAGTTCAACCTCCTTATACACCAGCCACAGTCTCAACAATTCAACAACCTTCAACACCAGCTTCAGTTCCGGCTAGCCGACTACTTCAAACCCCTGCCAGACCTCCTTTAACTCCATTGAACCGTTATCAAGGTACCAAAAAGTTGGTTAAATTTACAACTTGTGCCCAGTTGTTTGAACGTCAGTTAGCGCTAACCCGGGGTTAAATTTTAACCCGGGTTTCTTTGTCGTTGTTATCAAAACCACTCACTTAGATAATTTTCTCTATTTTTTTTAGAGGATCCAATCATCAAATTATAGGCAAATTGAATTAAACTGAATTTGCTTTTTACGCACTCATATCGGAGTTCAAATTTTGCACTAACCCTGGATTATCTCAACCCAGCTTCGAACAACCTGCCCTTGGTTGATAAAACCACATTTTCACTTCCTCTTCCCTGAGACTGACACAGCCCCCTAGTTTTTTCAAATCTTACCCTTTATATTCATTTTTGATACAAGTAGTTGATCATGTATATATAATAGCAAGCTATCACGAAACTGAGTTTTGCACCCATAAAGTAGGTTATTAGCATATAGATATATGAACCCAGTAGTTAAGCAGATCATTTGTTAACCCAAACAAAGAGAGAAGAACCAATAATTTTCAATTCTGCTATTACATTATTTTTATTTACAAAACACAAAAATGGAAATTTGTATACAATATTTAATCCTACTAAGTTATGGTCCTACTATTTACAAAAACTAATATTTATAACAGCATTCAAAACCAAAAAGCAGTACAGAAGTTCTCTGACTTGTGATACAAATTCACTTGAGCTCAATGTAAAAAGCATGCCTAGTAAAAGTCTAGACTCAAACTAGACTTTAACACTAATATCAAAATTCCCCCCCCCCTCCCAAAAAAAAATTGTCAGCTGAATACTATGAGCCCTAATGGTTTCACTCTACATCTAGCTTCATAATTAAGTATTTTCAAAGAATGAAAATGTACTGCTAATTATTACATGGACATTTGAATTTGTTAAATTCAGCTAATTTTCAACAACAAAACTTGAGTTCAAAAAAGTATTTCAAATAAAACTTGACATTATTGAGAAAGTGCCTTGCACTTCTCCCTGTAATCTGGGCTCAATGAAAATGGAGCCTTGGAATAAGAAAATGAAAACGTAAGAGTAAAATGTTTTCGGTCTAAATAAACTGTAAGTGAGGTAACAAACTTAAAATGACAATCTGCCACATCGGCACGCAATGGCTTAACATCCCAACCCTTCCCCATAATACCATCTAAAAGACTATAACCCCCAACCAAAGTGAAAGGAATTTTGAACTTGTTCACCTCAGAGAGACCAAAAATTGCCATGTCATGGAAGGGCTCACGAGCACCAAGGCTGATGGGCTGTGCCGGTCGAGTGGCATTAAGAGAAATGCCACTCGACACAGCCTGGCGCATCTGAGCCCCCAAAGCATGGCGACGCAAGTCTCTCAGATAATGAACATTTCCAAAATTTCTTTCTTGACACACACCGACAAGAGAATGACCACAAAAAACTTAATTAGCAACTTGACTAGACACATTTGACAAACCAAACTGCGAACTGCTACAAGGATGAACAAATGAGCACTCAACAGTGACTTGAAAATTATCCAAGAATGAAACAACTTTCTCCCCCTCAATTACACATCGAGCTCCTGAAACAAAAACACTGCCACTGAGGCTAAGCTTAAAAAGGCGAGTTATGATTAAAGGAAAACTACACAAGTCTACAAAATAAAGGGAACCAACTTTAAAAACTACGTCATCTTGGACAATAACAGAAAATTCAAAGTTCATTTCAGCAACTGAAATTAAGGCTGCAGGTGATTCTTTGTGGTCTTGTTCAGATGGAGGTGAGGATGGAGCTGGGGCTTGAGCTGGAGTTGATTCCTGACATAATGGTATCCTCCTTTTTTTCCGGGTTGAGACTTTCTGTGGTTCTGGCCTCTTCTTTTCAAGCTCTTCCAGGCCCACATCTAGTTGAACATTGGTTGCCAATGTAACTTTGATCAATCCTCTGATGGGATCTACCTCGTTCACCACTGCTTCAATCTCGCTCATCCAGAGAACATCATCCTTCATTGTTTTTGAGATTTGTGGATTCTAAAAACAAAACAGCCTAGTAAGATTTGGTTCAATGATGCTGCAAAATCTTTTATTTCCAACTAAATTTCTTACAAACAAAGGAAACTACATGTACAATGACTCTGTGCAGTGTCTTAGTTGAGATTGCAGGGTACTGAAATCTAGTCCTAAAAGTCACATGACTTGAAAAATGTGTAAACAAACTACGCATTGAGATTGCATCCATCTACTTGAATTAAAGCAAGCTATTATGATGAATCGATATGTCTTATTACTTGACTGTCCTGTGTTAAGTACTCATTTATCATATTTCAAACAAACAGAAGCAAGTATTTCTAAAATTTGATCATTTGAGCAGTTAGACTTTCGCCATGCAAGCTATCGATCGGGAGCGTAGTAAACCTCTATACAGTCTCGTGATAATCCGAGTCATTTGTCCGATCACATTCGATTCCGCTTCGTTTTTGCTTACATGAACTAAAAAAATTAACTAGCAGTTAATCTCACCTTGCTGGAATAACTTGAACGTTTTCGTTTCGCTTCAAAGGGAGTTACATTTCGGATCTCATGTGGATCACAAATGCGGCGGTTCCACTCGGCGTTTCATCCATCGAAAGAGACGGTCACCCCTTCTTCGGTTTTTGAAAGAACCGTACACGGACACCAAACTCCACACTCATCTACCGCTTCTGCTTTGCAGCCTTCGAGGAATCTTTCAAGCGCCATTTCACAAGTAATCTTCGCTTCACAGACTCAGAACTGGTTTTGATCGATCACCGAAACTGGAATTGTTATCTTTGGTTCAGTGAAAAGCCCGCATTTGGTTGCTACGATACTAGTTGGGTCTCAGACTCCCTCAGTAGTATTAGCACCAAACTGCGCATGTGTAGCAAAATTTTTGCATGCATAATGAATTACACAGTTTGACCGCGTTGAAGTCCTAATGAAGAATATGCTGACACATGCACATGACAAATGGCAGCACCATGTTGGCGTTGAGAATTGGTTGTGTTGGAGGTTGTTGGGCTAAAATGTCCTGGACCACGTTGGCCTGTGGAGCACAAGGTACCTGAAATCCTTGGGGCTGGGCTTAGTAGTCGAAACTTCTTTCAAAATGGTAATGAACGCCCTTGGGCGATCCCTCTTATACTCACTTGAGTAAGACCGCTGTAAATAGTTCCGTGGATCCAGGCAAAAACTGGACTTGTTTTTTAATGTCTGGAAAAGCAGGTGAAACTTTCTAATGCAGTCTAGTGTACAACCAAGTCTTTGAAAACCCTTCGCAACTTTTTCCAAGAAAGTTCCTGCCTTGGAATCCCTTTCTACAGTTATGGAAATAGACATTTTGTGACCAACTTGTTTTAGACCAATCAGACACGGCTTCTTTGATCCTCTCCTCTTATATGCCTTCTGTAAGTCCAATGGTTACCTGAATCGTAATACAGAGAATAAAGGAGATGAAACCTTCACCCTGGAACACGCTACTGGGCCTCAAATTCAATTTCCTGTACAGCTTTGCAGCTGAAAGGAAAAAAGAAACAAAGTAATAGCTGTCAACTGTTAGAGCAATCCGTTTAGCTGTCCATGGGCTCTTTGCTGGTGTGCTACGTTAGAGCAATAAGTGTAGGGCATTCTCACCCATCAACAGTATGAAACAAAATTGGGTCCAAATAGTTTAAACCTTTATTTTCAAAAAGAGCTCTCCTTCCCTAGCAACTACTGGACATCATTTTCCCTGAGGAATCGATCATAAGGTCCGTTCTGAAAAATACACGTTTCAAAAAATGAGTAGAATACAAGAAAATATGCCAAACGGAAGGGAATAACTACCTTAGCACTTCCAGAGTCTGGATTGGATCACCCAGAGAGGGAATAAAAAGACCGGCGATTCAAAGTTTAACATCTGCCCAGCAAGAGTCCGAAGCTGTTCCATAGATTCTGGGCATTCAGATAAGGCTGACACATTCGACTCTCACTGCAACAGAAAATTTTTTTTACTAACGTGAGCCAACATTCTATACCCTATGTCAAATCCATTAACGTAGAAGCAGGTGCATGCATGCTGCATCAGCGGAGTCATTAGTGTCTAGACACAATGTCACTAGAACTTAGCTGCGAATCTGCATTATTTTCTTATTTATTTTGTCTTAGCCTGGATGTCATGAAGATACAGATTAAGTAATAAATAACATCAATGAGCTTCATAACATTTAGATCTTTAAATTGCAAGGGGAAGTATGATCAGTAGATTTGATCTTGCAATTAACCTTTTCATCACAGATTGGTTATGCGTGGCAAGTTGGTTTTTCCCATCTATAAATCCCAGGGGAGCACTGCCATATGTGGGCGATATAGATATGTGCCACTGTGAAGGGTATGGTTTTCAAGCAGTTTACTATGGAACAGCATATATAAATCTGAGAGTTTTGGTCTCGAACAGGTATCATTTCCCAGGAAACTGATCAAATGGATTTTCGTCATTCAAAAATGTAAGGAAGTCAGATTGACAAGTTTAAAATTTATGCAACTCAACCTAAAAGGTACCCTAGGAAAGGGGGATTTGGGAAGTTTAGCATAGTATAGGGTACCAAAATTCAGTTGAACTAGCTCTAGTATAGCCTCATCCCAACTCCAAATTTTCTAAAGTACCCCCCAGGCTATAAATGTTGAGAATCCAAAAGTCTAAAATGACTACCTACAGATTATTCACTAATCTGTAGGTACACATTAGTGAATAATCTGTAGGTTGCGTTGTTTCCCAGAATTAACTGTAGGCTTTTAGCCAATGAGAAGACAGATGGTGACTACAATGTATAATAAATTTATTAATTGGAGCTTCGCTTTTAGCCCTGGCTAAATCTATATATTATGTATTTATCCATGTGCAGTAAAGAGAGTACAATACCATACAGGACCATGTAAATGAGAATTGTCTTTTAATAAGAACAGAGGAATTTAGAATTCCTTCAATTGAAATGCAGATCTCTAGGATATGAGCCTGTTTACTGTAGTGGCCAATTGAATTGCCAATACACTTTATTCACTTAAGCACTGCAAGTATCAATTTAAAAAATATGACGCATCAGAGTTATTGAATGCTACACTCTAGTACATGTCATGTTGATGGCAAAACAGTTAAAGCTAATCGGAAACCAAAGTATTCTTCACTTAAAAACTCATCTTCACGAAAATCACTCGATAAGATTGAATAAAAATGTTTGTCTTTTCCCCTCAGCAGAGTCATGCCAAATGACTTTTCCAAATTGTCCAAATCCATTGCCCTTTATATTTGGTCTATACAGAAAGCCTCTCTAATGCAACATCACAAAACAGTCACAAAATGGCTGTTAGTTCTGCAAGAAAAGACAATTATGAGAAAGACAGCAGCAAGACTGTGATAAACAGTGAACTGTTGATATTTTTCATTGTTTTTAGCTGCTGTCTTGTCAGGTTAGCTAGATCAGCATTGTCCTCTATTTCGATGTATCCATGTTCAATAAGAGAACAAGCAATTGCTCTCATATAGGTGTTTTTGTCTCTTCCTCTTAGAAGACTCAGCCCAAATAACTTTTTGAACTTGTCCAAATCTGTTGCCCTTTGTATTTTGTCTAATCAAGGTTGCTCTAATGCTACCATCACAATGCAGTCACATGATGCCCGTGTTAGTGCTGCAAGAAAAGAAAATTATGCAAATTTATTAGCATCAAGAAAGATTCTGTTCCCGACAACATATTTAGAATGTCTTGTGCATCGTAAAAAATGTTACTTTTCATCTTTATTCCAGATAAATTTTATTTTCCCTTTGTTCTTTGGTATGGTAATTTATAGTAATGAGTAAGTAAGTAAGAAACATTTTCGTGGAAAAAAATAAGATGCAACATGTAAAAAAATATCTACTATACAGCGTTCATGCAGGGCTGACATTTTAGAATTCGTTATTTTTAGATATTTACAGAAAAGACAGGTTTCTACTTTTGCAACAATCAGTTGCCTATATAATCAACATTCTGTAAAACAACTAAAGGGAACAAAGAACATGTTATAACAATTTACCCATGGTATAATTTTGAGGCTAATGGAGCCAAACAAATGAACAAGGATTTGAACTCCTGCCACCCTCCCATCTGAGTCATGCATCAGTGCAATGTACTTATAATAACAATTTTATTGTAACAACTTTGCACAAGCTGATGGTGACTTCCTCATCACGTAACGGTCACACTGCGTGTGCTTTGGAACACTTGTAAGAGAAACATTTTACACCTGTTGAATTAACGAACCTTGCTCGTGTAAGTGCAAATCTTGTGCACACGCCCTTCCAGGGAAGAACACATGGCTCTGCTTTGCACATTGACCATTTTCTGTCTATTGTGGCTCGTAATGCAGCGAATTACCAACAATCAAGATTTTTCCTTGGCTCTTATACTTTCTTCGAGTGATGTAATGCAGATCCCAATTCTTGCACACGCTCATCAGCTAAACTAGACGGGATTCACCTGATCACTGCAGTGTCAGTAATAAAGAGGTTAATTTATGAATTTACTCCTTGGGGCCAAGGTTTAGTGTCTGTTGTCTGTATTGGAGAGGGTCATTATTATGGAGGTGTTTTTGGAAAGAAAATATGTGAGAATTTTGTCTGGACAGTGGAAACTGTCTGTAATAGAGAGGTGTTTGTATTAGAGAGCTTTCCGTACCAAGAGGTTCAACTGTAGTAAATTAACTAAATGTTTATAAAATAATAACACTTACTTTTCTGAGCCATTTAGTAAGAACAAGAAATGCTCACATGGTTATTTTCCAAACCGGGATAATAACCTTGTGTGTTGTAAACTCAATCATAAACAATTTGTGTGAATAAGTGACTGAAATTTGAAATTTTAGAACTTCTGTTAAGATGGCTTATTACAATTTTCGTATGAAAACTATTGACTTTTTCAACTCGCAACATTTTCAGCAACTGAATGTCTTTACTCAACTGTTAATCACTGAAATTGATTTATTAAAATTATCATTTTATCTTCTAAAAACATTTTATTTCATAATTAACGTGAACTGTAGTGACCGAGCACCAAAAAAGGGGACTGGCAACTAAACCTTTAAAGGCTAAATTCATGAAAACTAGCCGTATGACCCCATCTGAAAAATTCAGGATTTGTTAAGTACTTAGAAATAATAGTTTTCAAAGAGAGAGAAAAATCCTATCAACAGAATTTTTGCAAAAGCCAAAAATGTGGAATTTTGGCTCTTTTTGTAATAACTAAAAAACTGTGTATAGGATTTGCTCGAAAAAATGTTTAGAGTTTCGTCTTTACGTTCCCTAACAATCCTCGAAATTTGAACCCAGGTCATATGGCTAGATTTTAAGAAATTTAGCGTGGAAATTGTCTTTTATGACCTCCATGGACAAAAGCATTGTGCATGCGTTACTGTTCAGCGAAACCCTGCTTGCAAGATCGTGCATGCACTATGTTTTCCTGCCTTAGGACTGCCTTTGATTTGTAGGTCACCATTTGTCAAGCAAAAAATGTGTTTTGGACTATCCGCTCACGGCCTGTGACAGCGTGGTTACCACAACCAGACGTTCACCACTGAAAAGGGAATATGGTGACATTTGATAGGGTTTATTTCAATCTCACTTCATTCAGATTTTGTGAATGATAGTACTACTTCACTTGTGAAACTGAACCACATTTTGTCTTCTTGACATGGAACGGATATTAGCATGAAAGAGAACTATTATTTTTACGTTGACTGGAGCTTTGTGTCGCCATATTAAGGTACTTAGCAATATTTTGCTCTGTCAGTGAGGACTTTGTTGTTCTTGGGGACTTTGCTTTGGATCATGAAAGAAAATTTATTTGTTAACAAGTGGACGTGGCCACATAGTTAATGTGCAATGCAAGTGCTTCATCTCTCTTCTTAGAGTGAATACATTGCATTTAGTTGCAAAGCACAACAAAAATTTCCTCCCTAAAACAGGTAAAAATACTTTAAAGTAAGGAAAAAGCACAGTTTTTTGCCTCTCTTATTTTAGAGGTGAAATATTGTTGTAGTAGTTGTTTACAGAAATAAGTGGCTTGCCCCTAAAATAAGAGTCAAAACCCTCAATTTGCACAAGCATTCCAGTTAGATACATACTAAAAATAATAATAATAATAACAACAAATAGATCCTTTAGAACAAAACTTTTTTTATAGAAGTAAAAGAGTCCTTGAAAGAACTTACTTCATCATCGGCTAGTAACAACAGTAATATTAAATATCTCAACAGCATATTGTTCAGTAATGAAACAGCTCGCTTACTAGTCCTTAAGGTCTAAAATGTCACATTTTACCTTAATGTAATCATAGTCATTAAAAGAATAAACAATCACTGAAACAATCCCAGATGCTTGGGGCCCTACTTCATATGCTCTTAGTAAGTTGTCAAACCCAACTGTCTCCAAGAATATTACATCAAACACAAGGGAAATATTAGCTTGCAGTATATCACATAATTTTCCAAACATCGGATTTTCTTCGTTGTCAAACTTCACAGCCAAATAGCATTTGTCCACCATATGCTTAGTGCCATGAAAAATAATACATTTGAAAGATTCAAGAACATTTATTATCTTTTCTTGAATTGAGAGAGTTGTCGAAATCCTTTCCTTGGTTCTGGACAGTTCTTCTCCTGACACATAGGTCCATACACGTTTTCTTTTAATATTGAATTACGTCTGATGGGAAATAGCTTCTGATGATGGTGACATAATGACATACACAAGTTTGTAAAGTTCAAAATTTCTTAAGTTTGAAAAACTGATGCTTAACATCAAACCGTATCGCCCATAAATTGATTAGAGGACCCAGAAGGAGGATGACTTTGGGTAAATGGACTAAGTAGTGTTGTTTTGGGGTAAAAGGTTGCTCAGGGAATAGCTCCTAAAAAGAGAAACAGAGGCGAATCTGCAGGCGCTGCCACGGTGCATAAATAACAAGACAAAGCAGTGCGGGGGCACAAAACCAAGTCAGGAATGAATAGTAAAGGAATCTCAAGAGAGCGCTGACAACATTGAACTGTTTGTTGCTGTAAAGCTGCAAAATTGCACCAGTGGGTGTGAAGGAAACATCCTTGCGCTGAAGAAAATAGTTGCTACTGGATGAAAGATCATCAAAAGAATATGGCACTAAATTAGAAATACGGACAAAGGAAAACAAGGCAACTAAAAAAGCAGCATGCATGCGAACATGTAGCAGACAATACAAATTAAAATGGCTAAAAACATTCAAAAGAATATCAACAGTAACAGGGTGAGTGACACACACCGTGTTGCCCATGACACGATGTAACCCACACCTGGTGAGAAAAACGTGGTAGTTGTGCATGTAAGATATGTTGGCAGCCAGAAACTGGTTGTTATGCTTGAGAATATTATCGTAATTCAATAAAGAACAATAACACAAAAGCGGCTTACAAGAAAAACCGAGTACCATAAAAACGATTGTTCAAAACAGGAAATGGGGTGAAATTAAAATACAAAAGTACAAAATAAAAGATAACTGTTCAAGTGAGTTTGTATGGTTGCCTTCGTGGACTCTTGGAAAGCAAAAGACTGAAGCCTGCGGGAGTGATCCATGAGACTTTCAGAGCTTTCTGCAAAAAAGAAAGACAATGCGGAGGGTGAAGCACAGCAATCAATCGTACACAGTAATAGATAATCAGGCACTGAACACACAAACAGTGAATAATCGCCAGTGAGGAATCTGCTGAGAGCATAAGCCAATCAATTTTCGCTCCCAGAAACCTATCTGACAATTAGTTGGATGTTATGCAAGGCAAGGAACAGCCGGAGTTCTTGTAAGAAGGGCTGCATGAAACAGTTGGAGGCATGTTGAGATGAAAGGACCGAAACACAGGTAGTGTTGTCAGAGAGCAGTGAAACGTGAACACCTCGTAGCTTTGGAGCCCACAACTTGATGACAATGACAAGCGTGTGCAGAAAGGAAGACTTTGAAGCAGAAGGGAATTCTGCACTGTAGAAGTCATGGATGTAGACGTCAACCAAAAAATGCCTTCTGAATTTAAAATGTAGACAATGTTCTTAGTGGTTTGCTGACAAATCAAAGTGGCAGAGCAACGACCAAACGGTAGCGCAGTGAAAGCACAAAGTGCCATTAATGTACATCCCTATTAATATATAATCCACAGGGTCAATGGGGATATGCCAAAAAGCTCACTTCAGATCTTTTTTGAACACATGACATCCATAGCCTTTGACATTAACAAAGTGAACAAGATGATCTATACCAGGTAAATGAAGCTTGTAAAATTCACCAACACAGTGGTCATTACTGATCCGATTGTTGATGAAAGTTCCTTTGGGGAAGCTGAGGTCATGGACAAAGCGCAAATCCGAAGAATCACACTTTGGAACACAGAGAAGAGGAGAAATCACACAGTGCGTGTTGAAAGGATTACAACGAATGCACCAAACACTGACCGGTAAGAAAACTCTTTTAAGTACATGAAGACAAATAATCACAATTCTTGGCAGCGGAAAGATGATTATGGAAAGTTGAAGAAGCCAGCACAGAAGATGTGTAATTGACGGGCCAACCATATTGAAGAAAGTCAAGGATAACGCGATCTTGATAATGGTCTAAATAACGAGATCAAGAGTCAACATTAAAATTTGAAGCCATAGCACATTGCGCACCTGAAAAATTGGGAAGTGCAAATTCTCTGACTTCATTCGAGACAGCAACTAGAGAAAATAATCAGGCTGCTTGGTTGGACGGAGAATTATAAGATGAAGCCGAGGGAACTGTTGGAATGGGATATTTGTGTTTGGGACACATCAGCGTGGCATGATCATATGAGTCGCAAACACGACAGCAATGAGTTTACTTCTAAGGAGCATCAGCAGTGGAGCAGCTGCATTTGCCAGAGTAATTCCATTCCTTACAAAACTGATTGGATTTTGGCCGGGCAGCGGTTTTAGCAGGATCAGCTTCCTCCAACATAGCTGAGAGGTTATCGATTTCTTCCGGGGACAGGAAAGATAGACTGCGGGAACAAACGAGCTGGAAGAGCCTTGGAGGACATGCTGGAGAATACGAAACGATTTTTAACAGACAACAAGGATTAGAGTTGCATAAACAGCAAAAGAGATCATGAACTGACCTTTCAGCCTATGACAAAGACTAAGAAAAGAAGAAACTCAACAGGACTGAAAACAGACAACTGACGTAAGAAGGGGTTTGTGACCAATTAAGTGTTTTAAAACTTCAAGAACTTGCCTTGCTATTCTTTGTCGACTGGTTACAGCGAACTTATATGACTTCAAGCTCGGTTCTGGGTGGTCGATTCTTAGCCAATGAGATTCATGCATTTCTTACTTCGTTGTTTGTATGAGCTGTTGCCTCACTGGTCCACTGTGGTACGGATCTCCTACTGCTGTGTTTCTTGGTTAAGGGCAACCAAGTTTATCGAATTTCTATTCCACTATTGATATTGTTAGGGTGTAGTCTTTTGTGAATTTCCTCGTTCTCTGTGTGTCGTACAGTGAGCTGGATCGCGATCAATTAGCAATAACAAACAACCTGCTCTACATGAAGTAGAAAGCCACAGGTTCTACAGTGTAACAGCTTTTCTCCATCAAGCCGACTATTGGCTTTTCCTGGTGTTACAACTAGATTGTCAGGAGATATATCTGTTGTACATCTTCCAAGCCTACTCCTTCAAGCATGGAATCTAATTGGCTTTGAAAAGTTGTTCACCTGTGCTTGCTCCCCTTCCTTCTTCGTCACCACCTGACTCAGATGAATCATGTAATTCAACTGACCCCTGAAGAAATGCAACTAGGCGTTGATCTTCAAGGCAGAACAAACAGAAGTTGTCTCCATCTTTTACTATTTAAACTTTCCCAATGATACACTCGGGTGAATTTCTATCGTCATGGTACCCAGTCTGGTACACAAGGGGATCTTTCTCTGACTGTTTCAGCCATCTCAAGCCCATGTGATCCTCCAGAAATGCGTCACCGTTACGGTGAAGATCTTTTAAAAGTATTGCAAGGAAGAGAGCAGTGATATACCTCTGGTAGTTTTGCTTGAGAGCAACTACATCGCCTTTTCAATTCATAATCTCATATTTGTCGATGGCATCTTGAACTGTAGTTTGTCCTTCATTCCCTAGCTTGATCCTCTTTCAGCAGATCGACTTCTCAAAGTGCCAACGCATTCTTTCTCAAGATACTCAGAGCAAGTAGATGTGTACCAGCTCTTTCTTTGGTATTCCTTCTTTTTCTTTGCTGTCACACACCCAATCTGAATTCTTCTGCAAGGCTCTGCAATGCCTTCCTTTTCCTTCGCGCTTTTGTTTCGTCGTCCACATCTTCCTTACTCTTGCCTCGCAACTTTCGAAGCCATTCCGGTGCCTTTGGACCCAGCTTTCTCTGTGCGTAATGGCTTTGAGGACCAGTATAAAAGATAAACGAGGATTGGTAGAGCCTCTCTATTGATTCTAAAATGAAGCTGGACCACCGCAATGCATAGTCATTCCTTGGGGGTTGGGCGAGCAGGTGTTCTTACTCCACGTAAAAATTGCTCCAAATCTAAGGTGGTGATACCTTTTCAGGGTCAGCCATTAACTCAATTTTTTTCCCTTAGGTAGGGGGGAGACCCAAAAAATTCCTGTATCAGCCGTATTGCCCAATTGGCCGAAAAACTTCTTGTAGATCAACATTGTCACTTAAGTCTTTAAATTTTGTGCAAATAAAAAAATAACCACCTCATGAATGAGCAATGAATAAATCTTGCGTGAGAAAAATCACGCATCCCCTGACAAAGAATCACATAGTGGACCTCTTACTGGAGGTGTTCCATGCTGAATGCAATGATATTAAATTCCCTCAGACACTGCTACTTGTACCTGGTGTGCAACATTCCTTTCACAAACTCAACTGTTTATTGTATAAATATAATTAAAGAAAATAAACTATTAAGGCTTAATTACTTTTTATTTCACTGAGGGAAGTCTTTGGTGTTCCACCTATTTTTCACTAATTGTATAATTTAGATTATCTATGATACAAGCATTTATCAGCTATACGGTAATGGAATGTGTCCTTTACTTTCTTGGCCCATTACCAGTACTGGTAGGTGAACCGATCTCAGTTTCTCATCAGAGTTCGAGATAACTGTAAAATTAAACTCCGTGCAATTATAGCAGATTTCTTGAATTGTGAGAGCATTTATTTTGCAACAAAGCATGAACAACAACAACAACAACAATACCTTTATTCGCCTTGTACTTCAATACAAACATGAAAGAGACAAAAAATATATATATATATATAAGTTCACAGAAGTCCAGGTTTCACGAGTAATCATCGTTTTATTGCTACAGAACTGTTTCGTACGGTGCAAGGACCACACTCATCAGGCAATTTTGACGACTGAACTGTTGGAATTGGAAGGCTGGCAGCTAAATGCGAAAATTTCAATGGTTGCTATGGTAGATGCGTTAAATTCAGGTTATATGAAAGTGTTGAAAGGGTTGCTAGGTAACAACAACATTATATAAGATGGATTATCTGTCGTTATAAAAAATGTGATATAAGCGGGTTTTAAGCTACATTACTCTAAAGTTTCCAAGTACATATCGGTTTCTGTGGGGGCATAAACTTGCTAATTCGTTTCTTCTGTTGAGGCTACACAGTTCTTTTTTACCGATGATTATGAACTTTTCATTCAGGCAAAGACTACATTTTTTGTTAATGTTGCTGTAGGGTGTACATTTCTTAAGAATTTTTCATTTAATCTGAAACGGTTTCTTTTCGTTTTGTAAGTTCCAAACATATTTGGAGAGTTCTGTTTCATTTCTTCTTTTCGAGTGTCGAAAGGATGTTTTGTGGTTCCTGTAACGTTCCGTAAAGTTTGTGGCTAGTCCAACATAGGTTTCAGTTGCTGTCTCAGTAGTAACTGTGGCTTGATAGATGACGTTAGTTTGAAGGCATTTTCCTTCTAATGGGAAATCAGACTTTTTTCTACAGTTGCAGGTGTCGGGTTGCGGTGTTGTGGTATTTGCATTGGAAAGAACGTGTTTGTTGTGTGACGATATGATGGATTTCATATTTGGCATACATGAGTAGCTTAGCTTGAGAGTGTGTCTGTTGAAAATCTTGTAGAGTGGATGTTTTTTGTGGAAGCATTTATCGACGATGCGGAGGAACTTTCGACTAAGGTTGGTTTTAACATTTGAATCGAAAGGAGGATTGTACCTTGCAATGTCCCTTTTTCTCTTTCTTTTGGTTCTCGGAGTGGGCTCAGGGTTGTATGTTAGTTTGTGATCATATCCACTTTCTTCAAGTGCTTGCTGGTAAGGAGCAATTGATTCGTCAAAAACTTCATTGCTGGATGAGATGTTAGTTAGCCTTTTGTTGATGTCAAGTGGTATGTTTTTTAGTAATGCTGGGGGGTGGTTGCTCTGTTGGTGGACGTACAAGAGTTTATTGTTGGGTCTCATGTATGGCTTGTAACTTCCGTCTGTAAGGTCGAAGGTTACATCAAGAATGTGAACGATTTTTTTGTTGGCATCGATTGTAATCTTTAGGCCCTTTGATTTAAATACATTGCAGACTTCTTTCTTGGTTTTTTCAATTTCTTTGGGAGTGGCTTTGCAAACCGCAAGACCATCATCGCGGTACAGTCCAACTTCATCTTTGAATTTGGATGCAGTCAATGAGAGCATGTAAATTCCTATCAATTCACATGTTTCTGCTCCGTCGTATGACCCCATTGTAACATCAAACATGTCGTTTGTGTTCTTCTTGGTCCAGGGAGAGTTTTGATGGTAAAGGAGTGATTTTTTTGCGTGGATGATGATGTGGCGGTCTTGTGGAGTGATGGTGGTGAATTTGGAAGAATAATCTAATGCATTCAGGAGCAGGTCTTCAGATATGGATGGATAGAAGTCGCACACGTCAAAGGTGATAAATTCGTGTTTTTCCTTTTCTGGGATTGCCTTGAACCGTTCTATGGTGTTGTTAGTGCTTTTCCACAGGTTCACCTTGGTTGCTTGGATGACTTCTTTGTTTATGCGGTCGAGGATGTTTTTGATGATGACACCAATTTCATATTTCCTTGGATTAATGAGTCTGCAGGTCGGGTTGTTAATGAAATCTGGTTTGTGGTCTTTCAGTGTAATGAAGGAGTCCCTTGATGCTAAGACTTCGATTCAGTCCGCTAGTTCGATTTTCTCTGCTATCTTCTTGTCCTCTAGAGTTATAATGTCCGGCACGTTCGGGTTTGTCTTCTTGTAGGTCTTCGTAACGTTTTTGTTTACAAGTGTCATATAGTCTTCGGGTGCAGTCTTGTAATAGTTTGTCGTTTTGTCCGCTTTCACAAAAATGTTGTGTTCTTCCTGTATTTCTTTTACGTCTTTATTGAGCTTTTTCTGAAGGTCATTAGGGTAAGTATTGGTCTTGAATTCAACTCGCTGTATCATTTCAAGCATACAGTCCTCAAACTCATTCAGTTCCGCTGCGTGAGGTGGTGACCGTTTCAAATTAAATCCGTAAGATTCTTTGGATGTGTCGTTGCAGTTGTTGTTCAGAAAAAAGAAAGCTTTCCAGTGCATACGTTGAATTAGGGATTCTGTTTTCGCACTTAGTACCTGAAGGTACGCATTTTTGGATGCCAGCGGGATGTTTTTTGTAGAATACTCGAAGTCCTTCACTTGGACATTCATTCTTCAAAGTGCTCAACTGCAAAACACGAGCAAATTATATATATTTATTTGTACTTAATAAGGCCTAGAGCTGAAATAATCCCAAGATTTTCTAGCCAGTTCTCCATGCGAATTCATTGTACTAGTATTCTACCATCCATTCTAATTATTTATGGACTTTTAGAGGTGAAGTTAGTGGTCAAAACATACCAACCTCGATTTATGGTCGCCTCGTGACTTGCTTGAGGCAATGAGGCAATTAGGACCTATCCAGTAAATTCCGCTTTCAGTGAATCAGTTTGTCTTTTGTAGCTTATTGTCATTTATTGTTATGTTCAGATCGGCCGCAAAACTCTATGCTTGGAGACTTGCAAGGAGTAAATTAGTCAGGGATGTACTTACGTACCTTTCTCTTTCACAGGATTTCTTTTTGTCCTTTTTCGTCTTTCTCATTTCTCCCTAAAAAGATATGTATAAATCATTTTCTGTGCCTTCTGGCATTGACAGCGTGTTGAGAAAAGCCGTGAGAAGAGTTGCATAACAAAGCGAGAAAAGTGACTTGAGATTCATATTACGGTGCGTTCAACAATTGAATAAATTAAGAATATGATACCATGCTTTTATCAAACAACGCCAGCTGGAAGCAAGAATGAGAAATGTGCGTCGGCCAGGATATTCTATGGGAAGAAACCTTATAATGCAGAAAAATTATTGTGATAAGCGATTGTTAGACTGTGTGATAAATCTGATCCCTGATCCAGGGCTCAAAAGCAAAAGTAACTAAACAAACTATGTTGATAAATAAGAATTACAAAAAAACGAGCTAAAGTTACAAAATGTATAGTAGGTTGAGTTTGATCGTCTGGGTGAACGTAGTCCTGAGTAGGACTGTTGTTGTTGACACTGACTGATGTTTCGACAACTTGTGCAGCAGTCATCTTCAGAGTCAAAAAGAGTCTGAAGATGACTACGGCACAGGTTGTCGAAACGTCAGTCACTGTCAACAACAACAGTCCCATTCAGGACTACATTCACCCGGATGATCAAAGTCAACCTACTTTTGAAATGACTCCTGAGTTCAAACCTTTCACAAAATATATAGTCTTACAGAATGATATTACAAGACAAATTTAGTACTAACAGAACCTATCAATAATTAGTGCATTGAGTCGAGGAAGCAGAATTTGCCATTTTTTGTAGGAGAATGGGGACTTTAACATATTCGTCCACTGCTTCCATTATTGAGAGCAACGGGAGGTGTTTCAATTGCCCAAGCTGAATATTTTATGTTGTACTGAAACATTAGGGCTTTCCTGAGGTATAATAATTGTTCTAAAATTCCATGCACCAAGCCATGATTTGTTCCTTCAAAGTTTTCCAAAGTTCATCGTTTATGAAAGTGCTGAAGATAGGAATCTTCGGCATTTTAGCCGAGTGAAAAATGCATTATCTTGCAAATAGTACTGTTACTGGGATGCCTTACTTACCTGCCAAAGTTGAACTCGTTTCCTTGAACCGCTTTTCTTCCCAAGGGCTTTGAAAATGGTATAATTCAAGAGTTTTCGACCAGCGACTATATGCTTGAAGGCAGCATCTCATGTTTTGCCGGTTTTCTCGTAAAAGAAAATTCTTTGGAAACTGATTGTGATTTTCGAAAATGTCTGACCAAAGCGCTTTTTTTACTGAATATGAAGAATTTCGAAATTTCAGTTTTGACAGCAAATTCTCTATTTTTACAGACAGCCACTCTTAATTTTCAGGGCATTAGGTTGCTGGGTGGCCCCTGTTGAGTATTGCTCATTTAGTACTGCATATTCCCAGGTTGCTGCTGATATCTTTTCATCAAGGCATTGCCCAACATGATTGAGGCTGTTGTTGTTTTCATCCTTCAGCTCATTAAATTCTTTTTCCAAGCTGCTAATCTTCTACCTTGAGAGCCTTCAGTTTCAATGTCAGCATGTTCTCTAGGCTTGTTGTCAACTCTTCTAGCTTTGCATCCAGCATCTGTTTTAGGGTATCTGCCAAATTACTGATTGATTAAAGATTACCACTGTTCTTGGACCTAGTCTGCTTCTTTAAAGGACTAAAATTACCTCGATCTGGAGTACTGAGGATACTTAAGAGATTTCTTCTGCCTTTCATTGCGACATCTGATTCTGGCGTCATCTTTACCTCCCTCACGCTATGAGTTTGAATCCCCTTTGAACTGGAAGATGTCTTTTGGTTTTATCCCAGCTGTTTAAGCTGCAAATCATAACAACTCCTATAATCGTTCTCCTAACGAAAATCCTGCCTCGTACCCAGATGCTCCACATCTGTGATCATAGTATTCCCATGGGGTGGAGAAATAGAACGAAAGATTTTGCACTTTTGTTGAAGAGTTTCATTTTAGGTTTGGTGTCACCTACAAACATTCGGCATTACCATGCCAACAATAAAGTAGCTGTTGACTTGTTAGGGTGTTTCGATGCAGTTTTTCGCAGACGATACCGATGTTTTTCAATCGCCTTAAAAGATTGCCACAAAATTTTCACCAGTGATTGACTATGAATTGAAGTTTGTCAAAAGTTTCTAGTAAAGTCGATATCACTATGACAGCAATAAACAAAAAACTTCGAAATCAACAACATGCATTTCGTCCATTTCCTTTCTTGCGATCGTGAGAACTAACCTGTTTTCTCACCACCTGCAAGTGTATTCTAAATTTTTACTTTAAGCGCTTTTCTGTTTATCTCTAAAATGGCTCAACAGAATTCTTAATGCCCCACATACATACCTCCATGGCTAGTCGTTTCAATGTGAGTGTTTTCAATGTTTTACCTTCACAACATGAAACGAAAGTTGTACTAAAATGTACTAGCCATGGAGGTATGTATGGTGCACATTAAATTAGCATAACGTTAAATGAGTGAATATGGTTGTAATGCGGATTTTTGGCCAGTTCGCAGGCTTGAAATTTCAAGGTATTGTAGTGAATTAATGTCAGTGAAAGTTTCAGACATGAATATATATACATCATAAAGATTATGTGATAAGCGTTAAAAAGAATTCTGTCGAGCCATTTTAGAGATATACAAAAAAGCACTTAATGTCAACATTTAGAATAAAGTTGCTCTTAGACAGGTGGTGAGAAAACACACTGTAAAATGAAAAGAGCCAATAGGGCCGAAACGGGTGAGTCCAGAACGGTACTATTTTCGGGGCCAATTCAGCCCTATTGAGATGGGGCTGTCTTCGTACCAAAATTTGGGGCTAAATTGACCCTTGCATCGGGGCCAAATTAGACCATGTAAAGGGCCAATATGGAAAACATTGGGCCACTTTGGATTTTCCAGGAGCCAAAACAGCCCCCTCAAATTGTGGCCTTCTCACAAACGACCCCTTGAAAAGTAACCGATTCAGCTTCATATCGGGCCATTATGGTTTTTCTTAATTTGGGTTGGGGCCTACAGATTTCTTCCCTTAATTAGGTATTGCCAAATAATGAAACCAAACGAAGGCTTATTTCAAACATTTATTCAGTTATGAATATGTGTACCGTGATCTGTACATCATTCGACGCGTATTCCAACCTATTTATGTAACATTATCTTTGATTAATCTGAACTTTTCTCGATTGAACAATTACTATTACTTGAGGAATTAAATTGGCCAAGAGAGACACTTGTCTTGGGTGCGTCAAAGTAACTACTTCTTAAAACGGTGTTCACTAATGTGACCAAGTCAAAATCATAATCATCATCATAAGAGAGCTTAAAACCTATAGTGAAAATCAACAATTGGAGTTGTAAAGGGTTTCATGAATTGAAGCTCACCAGAATTGGAGTCAATTAAGGTTTCTATTACAACTCCCCTTTTGACAAAAAAAAGATTGGCAGGATTCAGGGTTGCTCCTCTTCAGAAAGTTAAAAAATTCCCTGAATTTTCCCTGACCTTTAAACAGTTTTCACTGACCTTCCATCAATGAGAAACAATCGATGTTTACATTCGCTTTAGCTTTTTTTGCAGGCTATTGATATTTATCTCTTCATTTTCAACCTCTTTCTACACAGTGTCAAATTGATCTCTCTGCTTGCTTTGCAGCATACATTTCATCTTTTAGGAAAGAAAATGTATTTCAGAGTCTTGGAGAAAACTTATGAACTATAAACGTGTAAACAGAATTCCCTGACTTTGACAATATCAAAGATTTTCCTTAACCGTGGCAACCCTGGAATTGGTCAAGTTCCCCTGCCTACAACTCCGACAATGTGCAGCTTTCAGTAGATTGAGGCAAAGGAGTTGTAAGAGAAATCATGAACTACAATGCTTCAGCTATATCAATGCTCAAGCTTCTGATTACAACTCTGACTCTGTCTACATTGCTAGTGCCAGTCTTGAATGACTTGGTAAGTACCTTATTTATTGGTTTTTACAGCATGGACAATATGTTAAGGAAACCAAATGATCAAAAAAGGGTAATAAAGAGGTAATAAAAGGTTGCTGCGTATGTTAGGTTTGTTTTAAGTGTTTGAGTTTTACCTTAAAAAAAACAAAAACAAATAAAGAGAACTATATGTACCGAAATACCATGCAACACAGGATTCAATAGAATGAAAACAACAAAAATTAAGGTACTAGTTGAAGAACTGAGGCACTTCCCAAGTCATTAAAAAATGATGAAACAGTGACAAGTGTCTGCCCTCGTCCACTTTCCAGCACAGCCTGCTTCAGGAAAGTTAGGATGGCTTTGCTTTGATTATATGAAACATTAAAAACGTAACAATTCCCCAGCAATCCAAGCAGAGCATCTAAAATCGATTTCTGGGGGAGTTGGCAAATAATTCTTCCCTCTGCCACAATGTAAATTAGATCTATGTCAAAAATATCTCCAGCAATTAAAATCTGGGGCTGGGCAAATCCTGTTATTGCATCATCGACTTCTGCATCCCTCTGCAATACAAAAAAACAATGTTGCATTTTTAGAAATTATAGCAAAATGTTCATAACCACACATTAAGTCAGTATGGTGAACGCTCCTTTTAAATAATACACCTGCATTTATGTACTATTAATAATTTTGTCAATCAGGATATTGTCACAAAAAATAATGGCTCATCAAATTTATTTAAGTAAGCACCTGTCCTAAAGGTAGAAAAAGTTAATAAGCACCCACTTTCAAGGTCTAAAATTTTAAGACCTTGAGAAATAGTTTAATTATTAAAGCTTAGGGCACTTAAGGAATAAACGTGGTATTTCATTTCAGATTACTAGTACACATGTGCAATATACTGTATTTTGTTTGTTGCAATTACATTTATCGCTGTCAACCCTATAGTGTTTTCATACCAGAATATCAGAAATAATTATGGGTTAAAAAATGAGGCACAGCTGACTTTGAGATGTCTGGATTTTGGACTAAACACAGTTTGGAGTTTTTGATTTACCTTCTCAAAAGAATAAGAATTCTTGACAAAAATTGAAAGATGAAATTCGCGAAATGTCTCGGTAACTAGTATCCAATATCCAAACCACTCACTGTCAAGGTTATAATTTTCTCTTTATGAATAATTAACAAGTTTGAGAACTTTATTTCCGAGTTTCCTACCTCTATGATACTGACAACTTTCTCCTGGGTTCCTTTCTTCCTACCGCCACGATTCCGCAGAACCTTGTTAATCACCAAGAAGGATGCCCAGCTTTTCATTTCTGACATTTAAATAAGGAAAAAAATTGTTATTAAAACACACCTGGTAGAAAAATTTAATAAGCGCTAACCCCCGTCCCACTGGACAAATTAAAAAATACTGAATTACACAAGAGGAGTATCAAATATTATTTCTTCACTGGCTTTCAATCTCTAGATTCATTGTTTGGCAAATTTATTTATTTAACTAATTAATTCATTGTTTTTCCACAAAATAAACTGCAGTTGTAACTTTTTGCTGCAAGTGGTGAAAATTTAATAAGTGCCTGCCACAAATAACTGCCCTCTGTCAAGGTAGCCTGCGTAGCTGGCGGTATTGTGTACTAGGCGAGTGAGATTTGGTGGCGGAGCCGCTGTACCAGTCGAGTGAGATTTGGCGGCGGAGCAGCCACGAGCGGAATGCCGAATGCCGCCCACTTTTATTGCCTCAACTAATCCCAATTAAATCAGCCAATGAGAGTGAAACCTGTAATTCGAAACTTCCGATTATTTTCGCGCGAAATGTCTCGCTGTGTTGGTGATTTACTGCGCGCATGGCGACCTCTCACGGGGAATACCTAAAATTGAGGGGGAATACTCCTACAAAGCCAGTTAAAGGAGGAAAAGCCAAAGAGGAGAGCGTTGATGACTTTTGTAGATTGTGTGGTGTCAATTTCAAGATAAAATTTGGTAACTTTCTGAAGAGTACAAGATATATTTCGACGGAGAATTTGTTTAAACCTTCTGGCTGCGTGAAGCGAGACGGCAAAACATTAGCAGAAATTTGCTCTGAAATTGGCCTGAACATTGTGGACTCTAGTCTTGTATCGAGTAGAGTTTGTCAATCTTGTGGCAGGAAAATATTCTGCGCTGCTGAACTTTTCCATTTCATTCGTTCCGGCTTAGAAAAAAATGTGGAGGTGCCGTTCAGTTCTACGCCGCAGAAAAGAGATTCACAAGCAACGATTAAAGGCCTTCTGCCTTCATCCGTATCCTCGCCAGACAGAAGTCCTCAACCAAAAAAGGGTATAAACTGTGGAAGTTCTCCCTCTAAGAAGTCGCTAAATTTCTCAGAATCAACTCCTTTGAGTACATCAAACAAAGGAAATATGCCTTTGGATGTCAGCCAGGAAATTATCACACCGTGCAATCGACACTTCTTTACAGAAATGAACATAGAAAATTTGTGTGGTAAACAGACCACTCAAATTAAAGTCCTGATAGCAAATCCTAATGGTCGCATTGACTCCCACTATTCTTTTGACAAAGGAACTAAGTCCATTATTCTAAATGCGTGTCGAAAGAACTGGAGCACCGTTGCAAATATGATAATGAAACATTCGCACGTCCAACAGGAACTCGAGGAACCTTTACGAAAGGCAGTGGCCGGTGAGTTTAAAGAGTATTGTCAAGACACCACTGATTCAATTTTAAAAGAAGTCAAGCCAGGAAGATCTATCTGCTTTCTCAAACACATTTCTTGCGCACGAAGTGGGAACATGGTGCCCCTTGTGGATGGCTTGTTTGAGAGGTGCGTGTAATGTTAAGGACTTGGCAGAGGAAAACGGCAAGGTAATTAATTCTGTCGCCTTGTTGAGTGCAGTTGCAGCAAAGTGTAGAAATCCCAAAATGTCTGCAGCAGCTTATCGCATTCAACAATTCTATTCCACAGTGGTGTAAAGCTCAAAGATCTGTGGCTTTTAAACAACTTAGGTGTTTGTATGTCACCGGACTCGATCATTGAGCTTCCAAAAAAATGGGAGAGAACTGTGAATCAAACTACTCCACTGGAAAAATGAAATTGAAAAGTTGAAGGGAGCGAGATTGTTGCTAAACAAAGTGAAAGAAAAGCAAGTGGGAGTTCACGATGAAGAAATGCGTATTGACATCGACTTAAGCGAAGAGACTCTGAAGTCATACAAGTTTTATGGGCCAATCATCTTTACATACTGCCAAGATTTGTTTGTATTTGGTGGCAAGAATGTAAGGGCCTTGACCGACGAAGATGTTGCCGCAGCTTCGAATGAACGTGCTAACGTGAAGTTGCCTTATTAGAGGTAAAATATTCTGTTGTTGTGGTAAAAATGAGAAAAGAGTTGTCTTAATACGACCTCATTGCTGAAACTTAAAAATGCTCAGTGATGTTTAAAGGTGCAGAAAATATGGGCTATTATGAAACAATCACATTCCAGCAACGTAGTTTCTGGTAAAAAGTAATATTTAAGTTTCCTGTTCATCACAGTTTGAGTTTGTATTGCATCCCTGCAAAATATGCTTGAATTTAAGGTTGGTTGACAAATAGCCAAGTTTACAGCAGTTTTGAATTAATTAAGGGGCCAGTTTAAAAATATTTGTAAGTATTGAAGCACTGATAACTCCTCAATATTTGGTTCAATTTAAGGGTAGTTGGTGACAACATTGACCTTATGGTTCATGCCAGGATCGAGAGTGAACATCATGAAAATCGATCAATCCACTGGACTCAGCAATATGCCGTGTTAAACCCTGTCCAGGATTCATCCTTCGGCCTCAATCGGCCAAGAAAGCCCCTCAAGGAAGTACAGTTTATTGACCTCCTCCCAAACCGATCTGTCCAGCAACAGTTGAAAGAGAGGTGGGCTGTCCTGGTTGCTAGAATAGTGTGCCGGTATCTCACAAAATTTCAGAGTCGTCGTGATGTTGTGATTTGGCACATACCTCGTACATACTCCAAGGAAATGGCCTCTAAATCACAGACTGTAAGTATTGAAAGCTCATGTGTAGTTGTGTTAATGTTTTAAACAAGATTGTGCCACCTGACCAGCACCTAAAGAGAAATAAGCTATTTTTACATGCATTTGAAATTTGCACAAGTAGTACATGGACCATGTCAAACACTTCTTTACCACAGAGAAATAATGTTGATTCTGGATGGTCTCTGTTACAATATTATTATTGTAAGAAAACAGGTGCTAAGGAGCATTTGCTGTCTTCTAAGCCAGTACCAGAAGATAGTCACTTTGACTTTCATTGCAAAAGGTTTTGCATCATTTTAGGCACCCATTACCGAGGTAATAAAAATATTTTACTCATTCGCAGCACCCACTCACAAATATTTTTCAACACACAGTTGAAGAGCAATTTCATATCTCCGCGTGGCCATGTGATATCCTCTATTATTTGACCATAACTTCTTTATTTCTATTTAAAGTGTTTTCTAGGAGTGGAGTTCTTTAATCCAAACATTGGAAGTGACATGTCCCAGTTAATGAGTTCCAACCCTGAAAACAGATGCTGAAAATATTATTCTAAAGTCGATAACATTTCATGGTGATCAGCTCTTTGAAGAACGGGCCAGAAACATGCAGTGGGCATACCAGGATGGCGATAATGCCTATGACAGACTTGAAGGGCTGGAGACTGAATTTGCAGACTGGCATGCAAAGCTTAATTTGTTCATGGTATGTTTCAATTTCATCTTTAAGCTAGGTAAAATTTTTTTTTGGTAATTGACAGTTACGCCTAAGTAAAGATTACTTTCAGTGTTATTGGAAGGTTGATGGCAGGGAATTCTGACTGAAAAAAATTTTACCATGCCATGCATTTTAGGCAGTTGCATTGTCTAGTACTTTCTGTTTCATAACACCATCCCTTCTAGAGAACCATATCTACAAAATATCTATTAGCGTATATGTTGCGGTTAATTTTGTATTTCAGTTAATTTTTGTTTTGTCTTTGTTTTTTGGGGTATGGTAGTGTATGCAAATGAATTTGAAACAAAGGAAAAACAAAAGTTAACTGAAATAAAAATTACCCGCAACATTTTATAATATGCATTGATATGACTTAACTTGATTGCTAATACTGAATATTTATGAACTCCGCAGGTTGAATTTGACACATTTATGAGCCACTCCTTAGCTGCAGAGGTTGGAACAACAAGGGCTAGTATAATCGGCACATCAAAAATGTATGCTGCTAAAGTAGTTAGCAACCATTATAATGAGTACGAGGAATTTCACCAGCGCGAGGTTGAGGCCCACATATCTGCCTCATTTATGGAGATGTCGGGAATGGAAAAAATTGATGGTAAAAGCGTTGTGCAATATTGAATACTCTTTTACTCAACATAAAAGTAAGGGTTTATAACAGGGGTTTCAAAACATTTATATAAAATTAATGTCCACTAAATGCACAAGGGAAATAATTTAATTTAGTAAAATCCAACTAGTGGTATATTATCAATGCTGCATTCTGATTGGCTGAGCTACTACTAGGCTATATGTTATAGCCCAATAGTAGCGAAAAGCGTCCACTTTGAAAACCAAAACAATGGCGGCTGAATCGCGTTTTGTTTGCTTAAGTTGTTTTGTCTTGATATTTTTGACCAACTAGATGGATTTTACTAAAACAGTTATTCCTCCCACCCTCTGAGTCAATACCCCACTCGGCCTTCAGCCTCATGGCTATTGAGTCAGAGCCCATTCGGGCTAAATAAAATTAATGTACCCATTGTAGCAGACAAACCAATGCCACCATCGTGACCATGTCAAGTAGACTATGGAAATGAAAATAAATAAAATGATCATGATATTTTTTCATGTTGCCCGCAGATGAGCCTGATTATGACATACCCTCAAAGGATTATGTAAGCCAGGAGACTCGCAGGAAGTGGCTACATGAGATGTGTCTCAAACATGTGGAAAAATATATCATGGCAAGTGAAGTTGAGTTGCAGTCTGCACTTTCTACAGATGGATTTCATTGTCGTGTGGATGGGTGTGATAGAAGCTATATTCATCACTCTGCTAGAGTCAAGTATGTGCAATACATTTCCAAACAGCCAATAAATTAGTTGAAGTGGACAATACTTTGTGTACAAACACAGGCACATAAATATCATTCTACACCATGCTTATGACCCTAATTTGGTTTTGTTGTGTTTTATAATTCATAAAACAGGGTGTTTGCGATCACATAGTGTGCAAAAAATGATTTTCTTTATTTATATATTTTTTATTGTTAGTAAGGTTTAGTGTTCTATTTTGTTTAATAAAAAATATTATTTTCCAATTCTAAGGCACGAGGATTCTCAACATGGACTGGTCAAGGATAGATATTAGACTGGAAGGGAAAGAGACATACTCGGGTACTTCCACTGCAGAGCTTCCTGTGGGCTTGTGTTCTCAACTAAAGCTATCAGGAACAAGTAAGGACTAACTTTCTGCCCAGTGGCATGTCACAGTAATTTTGAAGGTCACCCTAATATTTGAGACCAAATCTGTGGGGAGTGGATTTGCAGTTCTGAAAGGACTCTAGGTTTTCTGATGTAGTTTTTTGTGTCGTGTATGTTACAGAATATTGCCTTAACAGTTGAGTCAGTCGTCTATAACAGTAGTACCATTTTACTGCACCAACTCTCATTATGGGGTACAAAACAATGAATAAAACTATTTAAGATTCTGCACAATAATGATATGAACTTGAAATACAAGTCCTCAATTTAAATGTCAATGAACTCAGTCAGTTTTGCAGTAATGTGATAAACCCAATGAATGTATTGATGCTGATGCTGCTGAATTGATGTTGTGAGTTGCCAAATTTCAAAGGGTTGAAATTTTCTGGGAAAATGATTCTGCTGATTAAGGATTTTTTCATTCTGATTTCTAGTTTTAATGTAACTTGTGCATTTTAACTTATTTTTGTTTGTAGTCATGAAAAAAATACTTATCCAAACTTCTCTGTGGAAATTAATGAAGAAACAGAAGAAGAAGAAAAGGAAGAAAGTGTGGGAGAAGATTATCTCTTCAATTATCGTCGGTCTAAACTAGCATTTGGCCTAATTCTGTTTGAAATGGATGATGCCATCAAAGAAGGAGACGGCAGACGGCTGCATGACCTCTATAAGTTTGCACTACTGATATACAGGCATACGGGAAGACAAAGTATGCATATGCTGTTCTTCTATACCTTGTAAAAATTGAGGCAATTTTATCTGAGGAAGAAGCTCACAGTCTGTTATGGAACCGCACATTCAACAAGTACGGTGTGCCTGGGAGAAACATTCCATTAGACTTGAGAATGGAACAACTCAACAAGGATGTGAATTGCATGTGGAGAGCTCTTCAGGCCAATATCAATGAAGGTTCTGCTGAAAGAGTTGTGAACACAGTAGAACCCATGGAAGGCATCAGAGATTCTATAAAGAAGGATTGTGGGCTGTTGGAAACTCCAGGATACAGGTCATCTGGGAAACCAGAATCAGCAGTTCTTCAAATCACCGAAGATCTTGTGAAAATTGATGCTTCTAAACATGAAAGTGGCAGACAAGGACACCCCTCATTCCCAGATTTTCCATCCAATTTGCTGAGAAAGATAGACTTTTCGTGACCTGCATACTTGGATGAAGGGGCTTATTAAAACTTGGGAACCAATTTACGAGTTTAACAGGGTGGATTGAGAAAAAGCTTCAATCTCACTGGAAACTTTCTAATGACCTAAACTGATACATTTATTTCATTCTTAATCATCCGTCACTTGTTGGTATACAGTACTGTTGCCAGTCATGTTGTAAATATTTTTAAGCAAGTGAACTGTTTAGCCTTCCTGCAAATTGATGTTTCTTTTCTTGTGGTTTTATTAACTGGTAATTAAAAAAAAATACAAATACAGTAAATGTTGGTCAATGAGTTTGAGACAAAGAAAGAAAAAAATTATACTAAGGGAGACTAAAACTGAACCTCTACAAATAACATTTACTGATATGATCATTGTTCCACACTTAACAGTAATTCCAAGCTTTATTGTTCAGCTGTTTCCAGTGATAAAGTAGTAGCTAATAGTAAAATAAGAACTTTGTATAAGTTAATTAAAGATTATAAGGAGTGCCCACCTACATTGTAAAATTACTGGTGAACACTTCTGCTACATGTACCTATAGAAACAGGAAACTATTAAAATTTTGTGGTGCATGACCTTGGTATTCTGGGCATGAAGTCATAAATTAAACTTTGCTATCGTGACCTAATTGTGGTCCATAATTTATGAACCAATATTAATGAAATGAAGATGGAATCCATCAGGAAATTGAGTACTTTTAATTTTCAGTAGAAAAAAACCTTGTACCAGAATAATTTAAAACATTTGCAGAATAATTTGCATTTTTTTTACATTTTTCAAGGGCTATAGATGTAATTAGTTATCTGTAACAACACCAAAGAAAATTATTTCTGATGGGATGGGCTCCCATGATAAATAGTCTTTGGTGTTATTACAGATAATAAATTATATCTATAGCTCTTCAAAAAAAGGTAAGAAAGAGTGTGGTACTGTTTAAGATATTCTGGTACAAGGTTTTTGTCCACTGAAAGTAGAAAAAACTCAATTTCTTGATGGATTACGTCTTAAGATTTACATGTATGTACAGGGTCGCAGTGTATGGAATTTTGCTAAATTTGCTTTTCCATTCCCAAGGCCTAATAAAAGGAAATTAGTGTTATTGATACCTGAGTAACGAAATAAATGATGAAACAATATTATTTGCAACCATGCTCTGTCACATGTGCCCTGTAAATCCACGAGACTTAAATGGACATCTGAAGGACTCTTTGTAACATCCAAGATTTGAATGAAAATTTGAAGGTATCAGAAAAACTCAATTTTTATTTTGAATACTGGCCACACATGATGGGCCAAAAAATTGTAATACACATCTACTAACTAATCTCACCTTCAATTCACGGAACTTATATACATGGAAATACACTGTTTATGGCAATGAAATTGAACAGGATGATTTTTTTCTGTCTAAGTGGTTTGTGGTGGAATGAAATCAGTACAAATCTGGTACAAACTAATGATAATATTGCAGAAGTCTATCACTCTGGCAAAGCATCAGGATCAAATGCAAAGTCTTCTACAAAGTCCTCGTAACAGCTGTCTAGTGGGTTATCAAATTCACTGTTAAAATGATCATTGTTAGCTTCTGTAAAAGAACCTAACAAATTGTTTTCAGTTATGTCATCGAAAATCTCATTCAAAATACCAAGTATTGCAACAGCATGTCTCCTTGAAAAAACTGGAACATTCACAATGATATCCTCAACTGAAAACAATTTATGGCAACTTGCCACCACATCAGAGATGAGTTCTTTTGAGAAGCCGTGACTCAATGCTGACCCAAATGCACTTCTTCGATAGCCTTGGGACATACTTGACTCCAGTTCTGAGAGTGCACCTTTTAAAAGAGTTCTCTCTTCATCTGAAACATGTCTTTATTGGGCTGGGTTTTCTTGTTCAGCTGTAGGTTCCCTTTCAAATGGTTTGAGTGGTCCTTTGCAACTGTCTGGGCTGTCATAGCAGCAGTTCTTTGCGCAAAAATTACAGCAGTCATGAGATGGAAGCCATGGAGCCATATCAGGGTTGAAACTTGAATAGCTTACAACACGGTAACATTTAGTAGTTTTTTAAAAAAGAATGGATGTCATCCTCACAGTGAGATAGCTGCCGCCCATAAAATAACACGATAATGTCAGATGGGTTCCCATCCCATCCAGCTCGCCCTGCTTGCTGATGAAAGTCAAGAAGGTTTCTTGCAGGGCCAAAGTGCACTACATAACGGACATCAGGAAAATTAACACCCATACTAAGTGCTGTTGTAGCTATAGCTACTCGTCTGAGTCCTTGGCCGTTAAAAGAAAGAAGCAACCTTTCCTTGTATTCCTTGAGTGAAAGGGAATGGAATATTCCCAACAAACAGTGTTCATGTTTCCTTGAATTTCTTGGATGAAAAGCACCCTCTCCCAGTGTCATCGTCATGTAGTTCATGACACTTGCAACAGAATATAGTGTATCGCAGAAGATAATAGTTTTGGGGGTATCCTTCCCATGCTGCTTGATCATATCCACAAGCCAATCAAGATGCTTCAACATATTTAACCTAGGGACCTTGTGGACCGAAAGTCTTAAATTAACTCTGTTTGGACTTACAAACAGTTTCACTGGGTTCCTCATCAGCAGTTCGCTAGTAACTGTATTCTCTGTATCGCTGTCTGCAGTACCGGTTAGGGCTAAAACTGGAGTTCCTTTAAATAAACAATAACAATGGAGTTCAAGGAAAGGGTCACCATATTAATCCTATTTTTTGATAGACAAAACAGCAGACAAAGGTAAGCTAGCAATATAACGTCTGTGTGTCTACTTCTCTTGCTGCCTTTAACATTGCTTTAAAAAAAACTGTTCAGCTGGATAATGAATGCTGTTCTTTTTGTGTCCAATGTTACATTTTGAAAATTACGTGTACATTCATGGCCACATACATGTATATTTTTTTCTAAAATATTTGATTTTTATCTTCTTTATTTATATGTATCTATCTATTTATTTCAGTTATTGATGTACTTTTATAATTATTTTATGGATTTACATTCTTCGGAGATATTAACAATTTTGCTAGCAACAATTTCGAAGTAAAAGTCTCTGATAATTAATTCACAGTCATAGTAACAAAACAAAACAATGTGTCAATTTGGGCCTACTCACCATCTTGACACATCGATGGAAGTATTGACAGTTTGCCATATGCCCCACGAAACACACGATTAGGCTTTGCAGATTTTCCTTTCCTGATTGTGACAATGCAAAGAACAGTTCACATTTAAGCTTAACTTTGCAAGGCAAAAATTTCAAGTTTTGGTGGCACATAGGATTTCAAGCGCATGTAAAATAACAACAACACAACTTGCTTTCTCCTCTCACCTCTTTCCCGTCCATGATTCAACTGTATGAGACTCACCTACCACGATCGCCGATACTGCTGAATATTAGGCTTTTGCCGAACCCTGTGGGCAACATTCTCTAGTGCTTTATCCATGGTTAATTCATCTGACTCCGCCATTATTTTTTGCAGTCTACCATCTGCTCCCTTGGGAAATATGAGAAAGATCATGCGAAGGATCATCGTCTACTATGATTGGCATATGTATAGCCTGCGACCAATCAGTTTCCCTGCACACTGGTGTGCAGGCTATTCAAAATACCGGGGTTTTCTGGCAGGCGGTATTTCAAATGCTTCGTCCCCACTCCTTTTTTTAGATCTCAGCTCTGCCGCCAAAACTTTAATCACGCAATACCGCCAACTGCACAGGCTACTGTTGAGGAAGATTTTAAAATAAGCACCAAGCGGTCTGTGTCTTGACAGTTCTGGTAACTTTTCAGGCCTGGAAAGCTGTTTTGTGGTTGTTGATTTTTCATTCAAGATCAAAGTTTCAGTAATTTTGAAAATAATACAATGAAACTATCAGATAACAAAGCTTGGTGGAGTTAATGCACAATAATTTTATTCAAAATCTTGTATATCATCTTGTGGCAATTGATGAAAAAACTTATATTTACCTTCTCTGTCATATTCATTGTCCCCAAGAGCAGCTTCCATCTCCCTGATGAAGTTAAGGACGACCTTGTCGTTGCTACCTGCAGCCTACTTTTAAGATGCGCTGCTGCCACATGTGGTACTTTTCTCGCACTTTTGTGGGGATGTCGTTTTCATCAAAGATGCGGCATAATTCAGCTTTAAGCTTTGAAAAAGTCAAACAGGAGACATCATGTTATACATTGTTCTTGACAGTTGTGTATTACTTGGAACCTTAGAGAGAGGAATGTACATGTTCTTGATCAGTCTCCCATTTTCTCTTATTTTTCTAGTTCAATAAAGACATAGTTCATAAAGGACACTTTAGTTCATTAACAACTGCAAGAGTTCAGAAGATGTCACACACATAAATGATCTTTGCTTGGATCCCGTATGTGCAAGGGCAGGGGAAGGGGATCTTAACGGGTGTATGTAAAAACCTGTGTTACTAATAACAATAATAGTAATTAACTTCTTTTTTTTAATCCCATAAAGACAACATAGTTCAATAAAGATAACGTGGTTCATAAAAGACACTTCAGCATGTTGGCACGGTTAAAGTTTGAAATATACAACTTAAGAAAGGAAGCAGATGTGGAATACACAGCTGTTTGCGGTTGTAGTGACATGTACGGAGGAAAAAGCAAGGCTGGTTCTGGAGGAGAAAGAGAAAGGTATAGGACTGGAGTTAGCAGTCATAAAGTGAAATGTTGATGATATAGTAGAGAATAGGATGAAGTTAATTACTTCTGAAATAACACAGTGGAGAAACAAGAGAGGACGAGATTATTTTACTAAAACAAAGGAGAAAAGACATGTGAGAGGAGGCCTCGTGATAGTGGGAGAACTGAAAAACACCTCACGTTGTTTTTTGTCCTTTGTAAAGGAGAGGGATGCCCTATCACAAAGTGATTTGCAGTCTTTTGTGTACAAGGATAGACTAAATGGTGAGGACGTTCTATTTGAAAGGGGAAGGCAACGTGATAGAGTGAGTTTACATAACTTCACAGCACGCAATGTATCCAAAGAGGAGCGGCAGATTTTGAACTATGGGGGTGGTTTTGTTATGAAAGGAAAACCAACATCAGATGGCATAAAGAAGCAGCGTGCAGTTAAAAAACAGACTGAATTGGCTGTACTGAGTTATGTTGAATATTTAGCTGGTGTTAAGGTGAAGGTTAGGGTGAAAGGGGGACAGCAGAGGTGAAATGTTAGGAAGAAATTTTTCGTTACTTTTTTCATCCTAGAATAGGTTATTTGGAGAGAAGGTTGATAACCAAGGTTTTAAAATTAGATGATTTTACTCTGTAAATCATGCTAGGGGTAGATCTTTATCTGCTGTTATGGTTAGGGGAATTACTAGTAACCAAAGAGGATTAAAACTGTTAAGGGATTTGAGTATAATGCTTATATTCTTAGGGAAAGTGACAAAAACCTGGGCTGGTCTTTTAACAATTCCTCTTGGTATAAACAGGAATATGATAGGCATTTGAATTCTGGTTTTTATTGTATGGTAGGAAACGTGGGCGATGTAGACAGTATAAAACTTAAATGCCGGTTATCTTTACAGGCGATTAAGTTTTCCCTTTTGTTAGTTCAATAACCACACAGCATTTCAATAAGTACACAACAGATCAATAACCACACCAGTAGTTCAATGACCACACATTAGTTCATTGAGCATAAACTATATGTAGCTGCGGGAAAAATAGCCTCAAATATGTCAGTCATTTTTTAAAAAGAATGCGTAGCATCAAGCAAGTGGTAAATACTCATTTAGCTACGGTACGAGAACTAAATTGATAAATAGCTATGTTACACTCGAGTGAGCTCACTAGATGTTAATTTAAAAATTTTAGTCTTCTCAGAAGGTCTGTCATTCTCATCAGGTGCACAGTGAATAGACCTGGAAAGAGAGTCAGCCACGAAAAGGGAAAGCCAACTTGGTCCGGAGAAAACTTTAAAAAATTAACCAGACAAAGCGCACATTGATAACACAGAAGAAAATAACAGTTAACGGTGGATGAAAACTGAATATTAAATCCATATACTGGGCTATTCTGGTATATGGCAACCATGTCTTTCCCTTAAACTGCCCGCTGCCCGCTGCCCGCTGCCCTTCATATCTCATTGTCGTTTTCATTTAATTAATTATTTATATATCACCTTCAGCGCATTTATTTATTAATTTATTTTGGCTTAGCCCATAATGAAAATGGTTAACTAAAGCAATGCTGCACATTTTTTAATTACAAAATAGTTTATGTAATTTAAGTCTACATCTTCTTTGGAATAAGAAGACTGAACTGGTAAGAAAAAGGCCTCACTTGGACACCAGGATTACTGTGATGTAACTCCTTCAAGTGGCACACGAAAGTTCATGGCGGTTGCTGGTTAAGATTGTCTGTGAAGCTGTTATTCGTGGTTGGCGAACATTGTACTACAAAGTAGAAGTGTGCTGGTCTTTTGTTGCTCTTTCAATTTCAACTCATTCACTCACCGAATCGAATAAACGTTTCTTTTTCGCTCTCCCTTAAGGGATATTTCGTCTAGTGACATTGGATGGACCTTTTCAGTTGAAACTAGCCTCCAATTCAGTTCTGAATCGCGAGGATCCTGTGCTGCCGGTTCTGGGTCATTATTCTGTGGGGGAACATGAGGTAAAATAAAGCTATAACCAATCTTTTTCCCGTTTTCTTCTCAACTAGTTTGACCTCATCATAAAAGCTCTTGAACTCATGATCGGAGATTGTTCGCTCGAGGAGCTCTGGCATCTTTCTGAGGTCTTGCAGATCGTTTCTTCTCCTTACCATATTCTTGTTTTTGAAACTTCAAAGACTGTATGGTTTCTGCATTTAGTTTCCTTTTTTTCCAGTAAATTCCATTGGCATGGCTTTGAGGTGCATGGGACATAAGTTTCTTGGTGACTCACAGGGCCAGCAGTGTTTGCAGCACTTGTGAAAACTTCATTGTTCTGTTTATCTGTTTATGTTTTTTTATGAGTCACAGGAAAATGGTTACGTTGGCCATCCACTCCAGCCGGGCAGCCACAAACAGCCTTGGAAATGTGTCCTCTTAGACTTGTTATAACTTTGACGGTATACACTTTTCCCTTCTTCATCAATGCAAGAACAATGCTTTTAATGAATAAATTATTTTCATCCTTTTTTGTAAACATCTGTCGAACGTGGCCAGATTTATAAAAGTTGTATCCTTTTGAAATTGGCTTTTTGGTGACCAGCTTCTTCCTAATTTCGACGTCTTCAATTAAATACTTCTAAATCTGGCTGAATGATATTCTTGGAAGCACTGAAATACCATACTCGAATCTGTTGGAAGGAAAGTCAGTTTGGATTTCGCGATCGACTTCATCAGCGGCTCCTGAGTTTATTCTTTTCTTTTCTAAATTCGCTCCCCTATCTGGGTCCACTTAATCTTTATCAAGCCCATTTTTATATAATCATTCACTCTAAAAGTCAAACAAAGAAGTAACAGTTTGTCAGTTTTCATTTCTTGGCACTGTTAACAAAGATCGTCAAGCTACTGTATCAAAACTAAAACTATAATAGGGGTGACAAATGGTCTTTGCGAGCATTCGCGAGCATGCAAGCACTGCGATGTTTTGCAAGCACGAACAGAAATAAAAAATTTGCTTTGCGAGCAGCGAGTAGTTTAAAGAGTACAACTCATGAACAGCGAGCATTTCTTATATTTTCCATGTGCAGCAATCCATATGGAAATCCTTTTCATTAAAATAAAACAGAAAATGTTTTAAAAAGACGATGTGATACTCATCGCTAAGTTCAAAGAGATCAGTGGAAACCTTATTTTAGGAAAGCTGGCACAAAACCTTAAGAGAACTTCGTCTAAAGTAAAAACACACCTGTACACAAGCGATCTCGAAGATTGTCTAATATTCAATTACAAGTTCACCGCTCAGGTAGAAAAACATCATGTGATTGGAACCATTTGGGAAGTGCAGTTCACAGACGAAGATTTTCATATCGATTTAAACCAAGAGCCCTACAAAGAATGTCTCGAGCGTACAAGGGGGGTTGAAGAAAGGGAAATGACTGATGTTGATGAAGAAGAACTTGAAGAGGAATGAGATCCTTGTGTCAGAACAACCTCTTCTGGAAGAATCCTAAAGCTTCCAAACCATTTTTATCGAAAACACAGTCTAATTAAAGCCCAGTGAGTAGAGTGGTACAGAAACTCAGAAAAACAGAAGGTAACAATATCTTCTCTCTTTAACCATATACAGCTAGATTAGCTAATTTATTATTTATGGTTGTCACCTATCGCTTGCATATCCACTGAACTTGATAGCCATACTTATAGGAATTAAGCACCATACAGAATTACATTTATTTTAATCCAAAGAAGGGTCCACAGACTCTGTGGGTTTTGACAATTTTGCCCCTGGAATATCATCTTTGTTTAATTTTATGGATGGATGCGATAGGGCCTCCATAATTTGATCATCAGATCGAATCGCCTGCGTCCCCCAAAACAGCCCCAAGATGCTACGCCAGCCTAATTCGTTACCAGGACTATTTTGAACTTCGGAACGGAGAATTGGAGAGACATCATAGGCGTATTGAGTGGTGTCGTCAGCATACAGCCTCAAAGATATTAGTAATAAAATAATTAAGATCATTAACATACATATGAATTAAGAGTGGACCTAACAGGGACTCCTGTAATACACCAGTTTTTATGGCTCTTTACGTAAAGTGTTCACCATCAAGTTTAGCTCTCTGTCCCCATCTAATAAGATAAGTGGTCATAATTTCCACCGCATCATACATGAAGCCATATGCGTTAAATTTAGCTAGCAGGAGTAGGTGGGCAGCAGAGTCAAATGCTTTACTAGGTCGATAGCCACTGCTGCAACGGCTTGTCTGCATCTACACAGGCTCTCCAATCTTCAGTCAATTTCAATGACCCTTGAGAAAGCCTGACAGATGCGGTGAGAGCCTCTAGAAAAATTCTAGATAAATTTGATCGAACACCTCATATAATTTTGACAACGCACTCAGAACAGAAACTGGTCGATAGCGGGTCTTTTCCGTCGCACTATCCTTCTTGAATACTGGAACGTCCTAACTAGCGGCCATTGTCGATTAGTAATGAAGTAATTGATCACACGGGTAATCGGTTCAGCAATAACAGGTGAGGATAAACGTAACAACCTCTGAGATATTTTATCGCAACCAATAGCCTTGCCAGGGTCTAGAGTGCCCCATATTTTCCTCAGGTAGCTGACATCAACTGGGACGAGGTTAAAACAATTATCTCGAGTTTTCTCAGCGGCGACTTTAACAAACTCAACCATTTCCCTACAGTCTCCGTCACTCTTAGCCACCTCACAGAAGTAGTTGTTGAATGTTTCAGCCGCAGACAATGAATTGTGCTGACACAATTTCCAACAATTACTTGTATTCACCCGCTCCCTTTATCCAGTGTAAGGCTACGGTGCTATCAAGCCAATAGTGAAGCTCACCAATCGGGAATCCTTTCAGTGTATCTCTTGCATTTGTAATCAAATTGAAAGCCATGTGTCCTGAGACCAATTCTAAATGCGGTATGCTGAGGTCATCTTCACTAGCCGTGCTCTTGCAATCACAAGTCCCACACCAGAACCAGAGGTCTGTGTTATCACTGCATACAGAGCTGCACAGACTCCCTTACCACCAACATCCCCAAAGCAATGAAGGTCAATATTATTGATGGGCTCCCTGTGCAGAGACAGAGCTCTAGTGATGCTGACCCCTGAAGGCAACTCTTCTTCCCACTGTGTCAGCTTCCTGGACAGCTGTTCTGGAATTTCTTTGTGCCACGCTATCTTTAGATCATAGGTCTCGCGATAGAATAATTTTCCACAAAGCGTTATCGGTGAAACCACACCCAGTGGATCATAAATCTTGACCACTTTAGCCAACAGGCCTCTCATTGTGGGTTGGGCGCATACAGGGGGAAACTTGAATTGAATGATGTCCGCCACCATGTCCCAGGAAATGCCTAGAAGTGCTCCTTGTCCTCTCTGCGAGATGCCTAGCTGCTTCTTAGCATAGGTCTCCTGTGTGTGGCTGGTCTCATCACTAGTCTGTGTTTACTGTATCTAGTTCCCTGGCGTTCGAATCCCATTTGTGAAGAGTGAAACCACCTCGTGCGAATATGTCACTTGAAGTCTCCTTGACTTGTCTAGCTGCTGGTATCGTTGGGCCACCGCTGATCAAATCATCCATGTAAGGCTCCTTTCTATTTCTTCCACAACTTTTGGATACTGCTCACAACAATGTTCTAAATGTTGCTGAACCACTCCCCCCAGCAGAAACTACAATCGGGCAAGTCCAAGGCTTGTGGAGAATATAGAACTCTCGCCCCACATGTTCTCCCACTTGTTCTACTATGTTCTCTGCAAGCTGATCTTTGATGATCGTACTGCTCTAACATTCCCTTTTTCTCCAGTTTTTGTATGGTACTGTCGAGACATTTCAAACTACCTGTCTTGTTTGGCTAAGAAGGGTGGTCTCCTCCTCAGCATAACCCTGTTTCGTACCAACCGGTCAGACTTCGAGTCAATTGTTCTTTGAATTCTTTATTCACATCTGATTGATCTGCACTTGGTTTGTCTGGCAATCCCAGGACATCCGGTTTGCATAGTTTCTCATACTCTGTTGCGGCTGTTTGCGTTAGAAGCGTGTTAGAAGGTCCACTTCTTTTCCTGGTGACATAATTGTCCATCCAAATTGTGTTAATCTCGCCACAGACTCCCCAGGACGTCCAATTTTTGGTTTGTTTTCAGTCTTGATTTTTGCGTAGTCACTTGGTCTAAGTATAATGTGGATGGGAAGTTCAGCCTTTGTATCATCCATATGTACTCTTTCCAGATGGTTATATTTCTGTAATACCTCGCCATATTTCAGGTTGTCGAGTGATAACAAAGTTCCACGTTCAACTTTCGTGACTTCAGTTTTCAACCGGAATTCCCATTTAAACTGCTAATGGTCACGCCTTAGACTCCAATGACCTTGCTAGTGGACCCGAGCATCATCGCAATATGTTAAATTCCTCTCAAATTGGTCGGATTCCAAGATGATCCAAGATAGCAGACGAAGTATATGAACTGCCCGCCCCCATTATCTAGCAGTGCACAGCACTTGAGTACATTTACAACTACAGGATAAATGACTTGCTCCAATCCCTTGTTTTGTGCGGTCATAAATCGCCCGCTGTTTGGTCGACTCTGATCACAAATTGATATGTGGCGTTTCCGTTGACAGTTGTGACAGCCGCCACTTCTACAGCTGTCTGCTTTGATTGTTGCTTGTGCAATTGAAACATAATTGCTTTTGAGTCAATATCTTTTGGCGATCTCTGATGGTCACAACTTGGGGGCAATTAGCACACATGCGATCTTCTTTATTGCAGTACACGCAACTATGCGTCTGTTTTTTGTTCCCTTGACATGGGTTAAGAGCCAGTTTCTGTAAATATCAAAAATCCGGCGACAGTTTCAAAATTTTCGCTTTCTTCATATTTTAAGAATAAAAATCAACGATAAAAATTTTGAATGACGTTTCGATGACTCGCTCATCATTTTCAAATTCTAAAAAGTTAGATTGTTAAAAATTATTTATATATTAAGAATGCGTGGGAAGTCTTGACGCACGTGATTAAAAACTACAATGTGGAATGTAGTGAGTGTTAATTAGGTAAACTTACCTAATTAACACTCACTACATTCCACATTGTAGTTTTTAATCATGTGCAACGAGACTTCACACACATTCTTAATATATAAAGAATTTTTAGAATTTGAAAATGATGAGCGAGTCATCGAAACGTCATTCAAAATTTTTATCGTTGATTTTTATTCTTAAATGTTTATCGAAAGCGTCTGTTATTAGAATCTTCATATTTTGCCCAAATAAAGCCTTTAGTGAAATATTTTGAAAATACAATTAAAAGATCCCAGAGCACTCAAGTTTTTTCAAAATCGAGGAAAGTTTGAAAATCGCCATTTTGGCCTCCCGCCACCATTGAGAATTGACAAAAATGATGCATTTTCGTTTCGCTCGTGCTGGTATATGCGATAACATCTAGCAATGTACTTTTGACATTTCATAGCACTTCACTTGCTCTTTCTAAAACACTAGATTACGTTTGAAAAGCTTTCAAAATAGTCTTGTTTCGGCCGTTTTAATTACCCCACTTGAACTCAGGGTGAGCGACTAGGCTAATTTTTGGTTACTTCTACTCCACAAAAAGCCCACTGGTACATAGAATTTGAGGCCAAAACTGGTATGGTCTTAAAGCACATCCTTTATACTTGTTGCGTGAAAATTTTTTCTGTGGCCCGCAAAGTGTCCTGTAGAGAAACGGAAACGCGAAGACCATTTTGCCACCTAAATCAATTTACGGAGCGACATGTTTCCCTACATACCTACGCAAACACTTAAAAAAACTGCTTTGGAAAACCTTCTACATGTTTCTTACCACTTGAATATTGGATAATAGACACATATGTTACTGTTACCTTTTGATTTTTAACTCATTGTACTGAAAAGTGCTAAAAACGCTTTCATTGCAGACTCGTGTATGTCAACACTGAGTTAATAATATACAAACCAAACCAAAGCAAACAAAACAACAATTTCAACTTCGGTTTGTTCCGCAACACATAGTGCATTTTTGAAAGCCTATATTTCTTTTAATACTACAAGTTTATAAGTTTGTAATAAGCTGTTTGATCGACTATCTTTCAAAACAAAGAAATTGTGAGTGTTCTGATAGCTTTCAGCTTTGCTCTCTCATTATATTGCGTGACAAATTCGGTGCCCCCTTGAAAGCAAAAACTGCGTCGGAAAACCTATTGAATGACTTAAAACCATTCATCGAAGAACAGATGAATATTTTAAAAATTTAGGCTGTTAGTTGATTACACGGGCAGCGTAATTTGTAAGCTAGCAAAAAGTAAGAGAGACAAGAGACAAGCGTTGCGACACGGTTCCCACTGCAGAACATTTTCACAATTTTGATTTTCATTTGGATCGCCCTTCAATCGTTCTGAGTAATTGCGGGAAACAATCTACTCTAAAAACCTTACCAGTGTGTTTTCCAGTTCATCTACTTGTCTTTCATTTGTCTGGTATTGTTATATGAATGTAATTCTCGTCCAGCAACCTTGAACTTTGCGCAAACGTACGTGATCAGCGACTTAACCAGAGGTTCTATCTAACGGGGTGAGGGGTGGGGATATGTTCAGTTAAAAGTGAAGCTCCAGACTGTGCGAACACTGAAATTTTTTGATTAAAAATTCACTTTCGCATACCATAACCATCAAAATCATCGGTACGGAACATTTTACCCGGAGAAGAAAGGAACCGAGAAAAGAATAACCCGTGAGCAGGCCCCTCTTCTCCTAACTCCTTCAAGCGAGAAAAATAAGAGGAGTACTGGGAGAGGAAATATACCTCTTCGGCCAACCGATATTTGAAGGTTCCGGCTTCCTGGCCTCTTCCAATCATTTACGGCCATTATTCCATGTGAAGGAAACAGTCGACGCCTAGCAAGAGCCATAATGGCTCTTGACACCTAGCTTGCATTTTATTTTATTTAGTTATTTCCTTTTTTTGCATTTTTCAGGAAGCGCCTCACCATCACAAGTGTCTGGCACTCCTGCGCTCGCTTTTCCTGAAAAATGCATAAAATAATAGAGCCTTTTATGCAGACTAATGTTCGGCTGTCTTCGGATACCTGACCAGGTGCTTCACAATGAGCAGAGCAGACTATGCTTTTTTTGGTGAATCACAGCCTGGGTGAACTATATATCCACGAGAAAAAAATGCACGGGCGAGTGATATTCCTCAACCGTCATACAGAAAAAACCCTCAGTTCTTAAAGAAATGGTATTTAGTGGGATTGTAGGCTATCTACTAGGTTCTTAAATAGGTTTTTAATTTGATAGAGGAACCATAGCGATCAGCCTGCAAGAGAGGATAAAGCTTATCTTAGCACCGATAACCATTGCAGCGCATATGTGATATGGAATACACTTCTGTATTAAATAATTATCTATCTACAGTTTAGGTGATAACCATACAGCAATTAATGTATTTTTCCAAGTACTAGCACGCATGCCATGGTCTTCCGTGCTGTGTTACATCTGAATTTTACTGACTGAAACCTAGCTAGACTAAATTTTTTTTCTGTATCTTTCGCTGTGCCTTCATTTTTGTTAAATAGGAACCTAGGGGGCTCTTCATTCACCATACAGAGGAAACATGAAAGCATTTACCCCCTTTTTAATTCAAATAATGAGCCTTTTGTCGCTAAAACCCTGCGCATGCTAGTGCAATTCTGTTGACAACAGTTTGCACTGGTAATGGGTTAGTAGCCTCCAATACAGTGAGTAGAACGTCAAATAACAGCAGGTTGAGAGTAGTGAATGCGATATCTAACATAAACAGCTTATGAACTCTGGGTTCGAATTAGGGGGCGGGGGTGGGATTTTCTTCTTCTTTCAGCCACATTCACCCTCAGTACATGACCAACATCTTTCATAAAAAAGTACCTCTCCCTATCCGGGTTCAGTAACTGATTAAAGTGACTAATATGGAATAAGTTAGGTAAATGAATAATGTGAATCAAGAGCGTCGCTTGGCAGATGCTCTGCTGGCTGTGTAAACCAACAGAAATAGATCCCCAGAAACCTCATCTGGAGAGTTGTGTTAAAAAAAATTCGTAACAACGTCAACGCCCTCGGGCCCCCTTAGCCGCCGAACACAAATAAGTGTTCAAAATGCACGAACGTATAGTTCAGCCAGTATTGACACTGCTTTTGACGGGTATATCTGATCAACACTTATATTTGCTTGATAAAGATTTCAGTATTAAAACAAATTATAATTACAACCGCTGACGGATTGTTGGTTCATGCATGTGGCCAGGCACTGGTGGGTGCGAACAGTGTTAAGTTACATAATTGCACATATCTCTATGAGGGGCCCATGGTTAGTTACCACAAATCCAAATAATTCTTTAAACATTTTCCTTTGATCACTTTCTGTTTCCAAACCTTGGAACAAGTTGCCAAACATTGCGTCTTCATCTGATAGCACCTCCCAGCTGATTTGGCCTGAATAATCTTCTCCGGTACTTTCTCTAATTTTTCTCACCAGTCTCACACGTCCTCTGTACAGCATGCTGAATAAGCATAGTTGTATTTGCCACGATATCATTTAATGCTTTTTGAGTCAAATTGTGAGTTTCCATTATCCGAAGTAGATACGCTGCCCTGGAACATCTCAACATGGCAACCTCATCGTCTTCATCATCTTCATTGTGTGCGTCATTATCATCCCCATCGTCTAGATTTTCTCAGTTATCTATGAAACTAGCGCCATTGCTTGCATCATAGTGACAGTCATCTGAAAGGTTTTGTGCAATATTATGGTCTTCGTTGTTCACCAAGTCTCATAGTTCCATGATCTCCGATGCGTTTTTCCATAGGGGATTGTGGTTTCTCTGCAAGTGGCTTCTGTATCCAAAAAATTTTCGGTATGTCTGTCCACACCCCCCTACGCCACATAAAATGTTCAGATTAGCATCTTGTCCATGAACTCGCATCCAATGATTCAACTGTAGTGACAAATTAGCAAAAATACTCGAACACATGTGACACCTTAGTCCCATGATTGCACCACATTTTAAACTACTGAAGAATCAGAGCGACAAATAGAGGCAAATCGCCTCCTTGCGAAAACACTCTTAGTAACCATCATGGGGGCGCATCAGTTGAGATGACTGATACAGGACCTAGTACAGCAGTACAGTATATTTTTTAGCACGAAGGATTTCGTAATATCATGTTTTATGGTAATTTTAAATAGACAGGAACATGACCGAAAGGAAAAAGGGGTATCACATCTCCCCCATGTAAGGGAATCGGGATTCCAGGATCCGTGAAATTTTTGCTTGTGGAATCCGGAATCTGGGGAAAGTTTGCTTATGGAATCCTGAATCCTGGGCTCTTGAATCTGGAATACAGCTCAAAGAATCTGGAATACAGAATCCAAGTTCCACTTATAAGGAGTGGAACTAAGTGCCTGGAATCCGGAGCCTAAGGCATGGAATCCAGGATTCAAGAGTGTCTCGTTTTCCCTGACATAGGGTGACACAATTTCACTCTGAGATTATACACGAAAATTACTTGATGACAGGAAAGCAAAAAGGAAAAAAGCTGAATGAAATGAGGTACTCAAATATCTAAATTGGTCTCAAAAGTAGGAGGTGTCAGATGTGGTTTTACTGTAATGCATCTTGCAATCTGGGGGGGAAGGGAAGGTGGAAGAGAGACCATTATATGGTGCCTTACCCCTACCCAAACACTGGTTGAGTAGCCGCAGGGCTTTTGCTGTTACACTTTAAAGAGCTTTTCAAAGCTAAACACCTAAACTCGATAAGCTTTTTCGGTCATAAATTGGCGGATATTCTATAGTAATCTTCCCTTCCCTCCTAGGGAAAGGGGCTGGGACTGTCAGGCTTGGTCCATTTAACATGTAGCTAGCTATTAGGTCATTCAAGGTCGCTATGTTGAATAATGCTTTCATCTACGTTATTTGATTATAGTCGACAGCCAGGAAAGGTTGTCCAATTGAGGCAAGGGGAATTGTTATTGTAAGTCTCTCATTGGCTCCATTAGTAATTTAACCCGACCCAACATTTCCTGTCCAGCGGAGGTATAAAGTCTGCGATTTCTTCATTATTCCTCCTACTCATTCACTGAGCCTATTCTGTACAGATCTATCACTGATTTCTCATATTAGGGACTTTAAGATAGTACACTACGGTCGGTTGGGACGGTTGGGAGCATACATGGGAGGCCTGGGGCCAGGATGGTGAAAAGGTGCGAAAAATTTCAACTTAAGTTCGGGCAACAAGACAGAGGACGGTAAAACCAAGATGTCTGTTGATGAGGTGCGAGATTCACTGGTAGTTTCGTTTGCAGAAGGCTTAATAAGCGACAAAGAGTTCTTATTTTTATACAAAGAGTACAAGGCAGTGAATCCTTTTTATCCGTATTTGGAATTTGAGCCATTTTGTTTAGACTCTTTAGACTCTAGAGAATGTAAATCCAAGTTCAGACTAGAGAAAGAAGACATACCCTTTGTAGCCGATGCTTTGCAAGTTCCAGCAAGATTTAGGTGCCCTCAGGGCACAGTTTCTGGTGGTATAGAAGGATTTTGCATTCTCCTAAAAAGTTTGCCTTATTCTTGTCGGTATTTTGACCTCGTTGAAAGGTTTTGTCGCCCCAGTTCCTAAACTGAGTTTGATATCAAACACCGTACTTGACTGGATCTACAAATTTCATGGCTTTCGTTTGACTTTATGTATGGGGATCCAGCCTAACCCCTTCATCCCAATTTAATGAGACCCTACTGCAAGGGGGATGTCCCTGTTCTCACCCCTGAGATGGAAGCTTTCAACACGGCCATGAGTTCAGTAAGAGTTTCTGTAGCCTGCGTAGCAAGTGTTTCTGTGCAGTTTACGAGCAAAGGAAGAGGAACAAGAGTCAAAGACCGCTGGAAAAATGGCGCAAGTAAAAGAGCAGGGAGGGGCTGGTGAAGAAAGGAAGGAAACGCTTGCAGACAAACCTCTCGATTTTGAAAACTGTTCACTTGGCCTGTCATGCATGAGTTCACACACCGACATTTGATGCTGGCATCATCTGTCATAATTGACCAATAAAATGTTTGTCCTTCCGAGGAGCGGAAATGAACTTTAGAGGTGCGTGTGAAACCATAATAATTTTGTTTTTTGTATTTTGGAACGCGTGGACGGCATTAACGGTGAAATCTCAATTAATCCAAACAATCAATGCAGGTCAAAGCTCAGCTGGACAAAACGGCTTACCGTTACAACTAGAGTGCTTTTGTAAAAGCACCTAAGAAAAAAGCTAACGCGGCAACTGATGAAGTTCGTGTGGAAAACCAAGCAGCAATTTTGACTCAGTCACAGTGCAGTTCTCCATAGTCGATGTAGCTTCAGTTTTTTAATCTGTAAATCACTATCCAAGAGAATTTAACATCCCACAAAAAAAACACCAACGAGCTGGGCCCAGCATGACAAAACATTACGGGAAACCATTGCATTTCCTAACAAAGAAAATCGCTTTTAGTTATTCAGATCCAGGAGCTACTTTGCAGAATAAATGACCTGAAACCGGTACCCTTATATAGTCGCAAGAAGAGCTTTGTGTTTCAAAAGAAGTTAAAGAAAATGCTCTTGCATTGAAGCGTAAATCTTGCCAACCAGAATAAACAACAATTACCGCAGGAAGATGCGTGTCACGTACCATACATGACCTCTCAGTATGAAACAAACCTTTGATCGACACATGTCAATATTGTTCGACTAGCCGAGCCAATCAGGCGCTGCGTTCGCTGGCGAACACAGGTTTTCAAAAATCGAGGGGTTGGTCTGCAAGCGTTTCCTTCCTTCCCCTCCTCCTCCCCCCTCTTTCATTTTTTGGCTCTTGCTTCATTTCTCGCGCGGTCAAAACCAAAAATCCCGTTCCTCAGTCTTTTTTTGCTCTGAAACTAAACGGAGACGCTTGCTATAAGTTGGTAAACATGTTACTCTTTAGAAACTTTCTGCAATAAAGCAAGTATTAAATTTTGAGTTTGGTGCATTTGCAGCTGTTGCAGATTGAACTGCTGTTGCTGCTGTAAGTGCTGCTGTTGGTGAAGCATTTGAGCTTCAGACTGCTCTTGTCGTTTCTGTTGTAAGGCTAATTCTTGCTGGCGAAGAGCTACTTCTTTTTTTTTTTACTTCTGCATCAGCTTCACATTTGGCTTCAAGGTACTGCAGAGCATTACCACCAGATCTTCTTTTCCTCCTTTTAGGTTTCTCACTGGGACCCTCTTCTTCATCAGAATCAGTGATACCTTTAGATTTTCCCCATGTTTTTATTGCTGCATCTCTAACTGCCATAGCCTTTTTGCACTCATTCTTGTGCTGTTCACTTTCTTTCGCTGAAATTGACTACGATGGCTGTCGTACCCGTTTTTCACATACCCCTGAAATTGGGATTCTTGCTGATGTCAGCATTTTTGAGACCGGTTTGGGGCGGTTCAGACTGGTTATTTTTTGCTAATTAATTGGACAAAACGAAAAGTACGTTAAGAGAAATGATCTTAATATATTAATATATAGATTTAGCCAGGGCTAAAAGCAAAGCTCCCGGTTAATAAATTCATAATTTAAATCAAACAATAAACTTGTAATCCACAGATCAGGGCACATTATAATTCTGCAGTTTTTCACAATTTTGCAAGAGAATTTGCACTCATTCAATATCCACGACGATCAAAGCACGCGCTTCCTTTGCACAACAAATTATAGCATTGAATTATAAAACGTTTTCTGTTAAAAAATCTGGTCCTATGTGATATGCGGGGTAATAATTATGGGCTTTTAATGAAAACGATAAAAAAATTCCCAAAATCACTTTTCGGCCAGCTGGACGAGTTCTCACTTTTGACAGGCACCAAATTTGCAGTGCGATTTACGCTTCAACATGAAAGAGAAATTGTTATGTTTAGGTTTTATTTCCCTTCAGATATTCATTAAACTGTGTATGATTTTGTTGTGTAATCTTGAAAAGCGAGTCATATTTACGCGCGGCGTTTTGAGTATTCCTACATGCGATGTTTATGACTGGAAACAACCGGCACAGCGATGAAAATTGCGAGAGGGACTACTAACAATCAATAAAATAAGTTTAATTCGGTGAAACATGTACAGAGACAATAATTTTCATTCACGAAGAGAAGTATTGAGAGGAAAGTGTCTCAGAAAATCATGAGTCAGGCAAGCATAAGCTTATTTATGTTTTAAGCCGGCTTCCCGGTGTTCGCTCTTTTTCAAGATAAACTCGAGGCAAGAAAATCGCTCAGAGCTTTCAGCCAAAATCATAACTACATAATCTTCGGAACCTTTTCTTTGAATTTGCGGGTCAAAAAATGTCTAAAGGCTTTTTAAACCTGTTTCCTTTTGTAGGTTAGATCATTGCTCGTGTTTTAACTTAAGCCGCATAATATAAACCATACGCTCGACTTCAGGAAACCGAAAAAAAAAACGTCAAAAACAATAATGGCTCAAGCTTGCCAGTCGAGATGCTGCTTCTGAAGGTCATCAAGTGTTCCAGAATCGCTTGAGACTTTTCAATGTTCTTACGCCTCAAGCAAGGGCAAGTGAGTAAGCTCATTTTTGAAAACGATGCCATCCGAAATCGGATTTCCAATGACTTTGACAAGCGGTGCATTTGTCAACAAAAAGCGCAATAAACAAACCAGCCACGAATTACAGAACAATCTTGATAGCACCTGTATTTCATTTTGTACACCAAGTAGAAAAAGACAGTTTAAAACATCACAAGATGACACAAAACTCTCTCAGCTCCAGCTATCAGTAAGCAAGTTTCCAGACGCTGCAAAAATTTTCGGCATAAACTCACCTGTCAAATTTTGACCAATCAGAATATAAAAATTGGACGTAGAACGTGATCAACGCGTGACAGTGAGAAAAGTCAAAAGCGATTGCCTTACCTGCATGTAAATGTAAAAGCCAGTTGAATTTTCGTGTCCGAGATCAGTTCGAAATCAACATTTTAAAAGTGCAGCTCATGAAACACGTCTTATTTCATATGCATTTTAAAAAATTGAACTTGAGCCTGCGATCATTTGAAAAGTAGCAACTTGTCAGCGAATACCTTCAAAATATTACTCGAACTCAGAGGGTCGATACCTGAGCCCACGATACGGTCAGGCGATACTGGTCAGCAGAAACACTGTTTTGACAACAGTCAATTAATCAAAACATGGATGTACAATATCAGGTTGCAGCCTCCCAAACTAGCTAGAAAGTGTGAGATTAAACATTGGTATGCCTGTGGTGCGGACGGATGGAGTGTCGGGTGGTCGGTGTACGGTCACGTGATTGCCGAATTTTCTAGGATGGATAGATTTTCTATAAAGCTATGGGGCTTTGAATTGAGCCCGTGATCAAATAAAACATCAGCACAAAACTTTAAACACTACGTGACCTAAATAGATAGAAAAATGAGCCCGCGATCCACTCAGGTGATGATGGTCAGCGTATACTCTAGTTTGAGAGCTGTCAATTAACCTTCTTTAGAATGGCGAATATGCGAATTAACAGACTACGAGTGTGAGTAGGACATTTCCGTCCGGCATGTACTGGAAAATGCCAGATGGTGTACCTGGGCGAACCTGAGCCCTCGTTATTAGTCTTCTGATAGCGGTCTGCACATGTCCCATTTTGACAGCTGTCAATTGACCTTAATTTGGCCTGCCAATGTAACTTTAAACAACTGTCAGCCAACTGACAGCCTTGCCCGGCGTAGTTTCGTTTTTATGTTGAATTGGTAAGTGTGACATATTATATCGGCTTATATATAGGGGCAAAACGACTGGTCTTTTATCTGAGCCCGCGAGACGGTCATGTAATAATTGTCAGCGGATGTCTGATTTTGACAGCTGTCAATCTAATCGTACTCATACGGATGGCTTACATAACTAAGAGGCTAGTCAAGTTGTGCAAGATCTAATGTGACATTTGACATCGGCTTACATGAAGTGGTACGGACGGGCGTACGCTGCGTCATAACCAAATTTTCTGGGATGGATGGTTTACCAAATTTTCTTACCCATGGTGCTCCGCTTCGCGCGCGCGGGAGCTCCGCTATAATGAGTCGGAGTCAAAGTGAAAATAAAGTTATCCAATGTATATATATGAATAGAGAAGATCTATCAAAGATATCAAAGGATCAATTAATAAATATGCTAATGGGAAAACAAACTGCGAGCGTCCAATGGACAGGACCAGTTAATCAGACTGCGAGCGCCAATCAGGCAGGAGCAGTCTTAAATCCAAAATTGCTTACACAGTTGGCCGCCAAAAAATGGAACAATCAATAAAGCGACCGGCCAAACAGCCAAGCAAAATGCCATCTCTTACACAATTAGCAGCATGAGCATTAGTTAAGGACCAAATCAAGTATTTTGAGGAACTGTCCGATAAACAAGCTCCTACTATTAGATTACATAAAATTCCTGTTTCTTTACAAAGCATGAGAAATGTTTAATTGAAGCGTGCTAGAGTATCAAAATATAAACAACAATCATCATTTCAAAATTTGTTTCACGATAGACTGCAACAGATACCTGGTAAACGAGAGCGGGCACAAATTACAATAAACGCCGTTATTGAACATACAATTGGTAACAGAACCGAGTACACTGATAAGACGTATGGTCCGTTTAAAATGGAAGTTTCAAAATTGGACAAATCAGATATGTACAAGTTTTTAATGTATACTCTGCTCCAAAATAACTTCACAGTCTTATCGACAGAAACTATAGCTGAAATTGGAGCTACTATAACTACACACAAATGAGCAGTTCTTCGAAGATCATGTAGCCGGCGCTCTTAAATTAAACACATTCTTCTTAGACAAACAGTTTCAGATTAAACAACGAGGCGATAATACTTGTATGGTGGATTTTGTTTGGCATAACTGCAAGGGTAAGAAGGGATTCCAGAAATATACATATCAAAAATTATATGACGAGTTAGAAGTCTACGCCTCAGCTAGTTTTCCAAGGATGTCAACACAGGAGCTACTTGATTGGGCTAAAGCATGTCATCCAAATGTATCAATCCACGCGTATGATTCAACATGGAGGAAATTTATGAAACATTGCTAGCACAACAAAAGATGTGAGTTTCATATTCTATGTCAAAGACCACCATTTATATCCCATTCAAGATGATCGCCTCAAACAGATTGCTACAAAAGCTAACCAGGGTGGCGCCAATAATCTGTGGCGTTATATGACAGACATGAAATGGTCTAACAAATCGAGTAATTACATTATGTATGAAGAATTGGAAAATAATGAGCTCACTGAAGAAGGCAAACCAACGCTATCGACAATCAAGAATCATGTAATTGTGTTACCACCTGACATGAAAATCGAGCCCGTTATTGAAGCATATATGATCAGGACTAATTATTTTGTGGAGTATTTACATTACGATAATAATGGCAGATTAGATGGTTTTATGGATCACAAAAATAACATGTAGATTCTTAATAACGAATATGAAACCCGTAAATTAATCTGTGAGCGGTTATACAAAATATACAAATCTTATGACTTCATATGGTGTAATCAATCATACACCTCACTGGCAACCTCATTATTCAAGCACATGAGAGGCTATTTGCCAGAATCACAATATGACACCAAAACACGGGAAGTCTTAGATGATTTCTATCCTCGAGCACTACAGTGGTGTTCAACTGACCCGGCACCCGATAATCTGGTGTCATTGGATATCTCAAAATGCTATCCTTCTATACTGATCGATAATGAATCGCCAATACCATTATACACAATTCACGATGTTATCAAGCCCTTTGATGGGGTATTTAGAATTGGTGAATACTATATCGACAAATATGTCATCAACAAACGACTAGGAAAAGGTATTAAAATTGAAGCCGGTTTTTATAGTAAACAATTAGTACAAGCATTAATCACAAAGTTCCCGGCGTTGTCAATCAATGGTTTCCGATAATCGATAAAATCAATAATAATCAATAATAATCAATAACAATTAATCGATTGGTATTGGAAATCGATAAAAATCGTTGACTTAAAGTTGTGTGAGTATCGATTTCTATTGATTTTCATCGATTGTTATTGATTATTATTGATTTTTATTGATTATGAAATTTGTCATTTTCTTAAATAAAACGCACCATATGAATGAACAAACCATTCAGTTATCTTTACTTGTTGTGTTTTATGTTACATTTGTAACATTTTTACCCCTTATTACTATTAAAAGCCACTTATATTACTAGACTCTGATCGTCTCGAAACAAGAACAAAATTGTCTTTAAGTCTCTTCAGTGTCACTCTCTTCCAGCTTGTTAATTAGTTGAGGAAATTGTTTTTGTCTGCACTCACTGTCATGCTGCCTGAATATACGCATGCAGGCCAAGAACATACATCTTGAACATTCACCCGTGCAACCGAAAGGGAAGATAGCAGAATAATTGTTGAAAGGAAAATGTAATGCGCTTCCAGAGTAGCATAAAGAAGGCACTCTACAACGCTCAGAACACTTGCTTGGTATATTAGAGAGTGCAACAACACCATAATACAAAGAATCATAGATGCATCTAAGAAAAGCGAAAACAGCGCAAGAAGAAAAACAATGTGTAACATGATAATGATTTTTTCTTCGTATCGCTCGTCAAAGAAATACAATACACAGGGGATCATCCTTGACTTCGCCGAATGTGTTGGTTTCTTGTAGGCAGATTTCTGCTTTGTCTCAGACGGTTTATGAAAAACCTGATTAAATACTGGGGAAAAGGCGAAATCACAAATTGGCTCATCAAGATGTGTTACTGCAATTGTTTCATCTGCTGTTTCAGCCGGACCGTCATTTTCCATTGCAGTTGTTTCGTTTGCCTGTCGTTGCAGTTGTATTCTTAAGTCCATAACTTTGTTGATGAGTTCTATTTTAGTTGAACTTTTTTTGAATGTGATTCCATGCTCTGTCAAAATTTCCTTAAGGAGCTCTTTTGATAAATTCTCTGGTGCACCCTTTTTTGCTTCTTGTCTTTCTTGTTCTTTGGCCCTTCTTTGTTTCTGCAATCTTTCCTCTTCTATTTTTTCAAGTCTGGGGAGCATCAGTTTCAATTTGGAAGGATCGATACATTTCTCGCTGTCTGAACCTCCTGCTGGGTATTTTTCTAACAACATTTTCGGATCACACCACTGAATAGCGTTCTGTGGATGAAGTTTCCACTTCAACCCAACCTCTACGTGAGTCCAACATCTGATGCAAATGGATGTACTGCCCTTTTCCTGTGCGCTGTCTTTCCACTCGAACACTGGGTACGAAGACTTGTAGCTCGGACACCAAAGAATTCTGATAATTTGCCCTATGTTAAGGCCGCTGTTTGGAACCCAAAATGATGCAAAGTCGTCCAAATACAGTCCGTCTGGTGTCTTTTCCGGGCTTATTAATTTGTCTATTTGCTCATAGAAGTCACTTTGAGAGCTTGCCATCCACCTGGAAATTCTAGACGTCTGAGGCCTATAGACTTTTCCCTCTTGCAAAGAAAGAAACTCTGCGATGTGAAAAAAACTACCCTCGAATTCGACATAAGAAGGTAAACGAGAGTAATCTTTCACAGGTTTTGAAGAGCTTTTTTCCGTCTTACGTCGTTTCGGCAAAAGCTTCGGAGCATCATAATCGCTTTTTAATAGAATATCCACATCCGCGTTGCTTGCTTTAACTTTACTGTCGAATTGCCCTTTTGCTTGGGAATGTTTGTTACATACAAACGTGTAAGTGTCCTTCTCTCCTGCACTTAACTGGAGACCAAGGCAAGACTCGTGGTACCAGTCATTGCAGTTGGGGAACTCACACCCTATCCAAGACGTTTCTTTCGGTCGACGGTAACCGTTAGTCAAATACAAACACTTGCCTTTTCCATACAAAGCACAATTTCGAGGACTGTCGTCGTCGTCGTCGTCGTTGTCCACGTGGGAAGTGCCTTTGTCCTCATTATTGTTATCACTAACTATAGAGGATGTTGCTGCCAGGTCACTTAAGATGTTATGGTGATTATTTTCATTCTGTTCGTCAAGGGACTGGAACAGGACTTCATTATCGAGACTCAACAATTCTTCTACTTCTACAACCTTTGTTTCGTCTGGTTGAAAATCTTCGGAATCAATCCACGTTTCTACCGCTCGGTTTAAGTACACAAGGTTGACTCCTTCCTTTCTGATTACGTTTCCTTGTATAAGTTTTGGTAGCATTCCCAATAACTCAATGGTTTTTAGAACTTCTTTGTCTGCCATTCGCATTCCCTCTATTATTTCATTTTCAAAGTTGTTCCAGTCGGGCGCAATAGATGGACTTTGCACGCCCTGTTTTTTTATTTTCAATTCCTTTAGTTTCTGTATACGACCAGACAATTCAATCATGTCCAACATACATAGGTTCGATCTTCCTCTACAAAATCCCCGTAAACCAGCAAACAAGTCCTCGCATTCATTCGAGCCAAACATCCGTGGCTGGTATACACTTTCGGGAAAATAAATGGAATATATTTTCATTGATAAAATAATGCTGTGTCCAGCTAGAATGAAGTCGCGATAAGTTTGATCTGAGATAAAAGAGGTCTCGGTCTTAAATCCGGATATGTTTATCCACACTTTCCATAGTCGAAGGAAGGACACTGCTGACCATGCCAATCGGGCGCGTTCTCTTATGGAAATATTTGGCTCAGTAAATGCTGTCAACATGTTTTGACCAATTTTTAAGTATGTTTGTGTGCTTATTGTTCTCTCATAATTCCATGTCGCCAGACATTGTTGAACAGAAGTTGATAAAATACGGGTTGCTGCTTTTACGTTCTGTTTGTCTTTAACAAACACGTCACTTTTCCATAAACCTGATTCCAGCCTGTAAGCCTCGTAGGTTTTTATTATATGCTCCAATTGCACTACTTGATTTCCAAGAAATAGGATTCTTTTCACGTTAAGAAGTTGGTTCCTCCACTTCTTAATTAAATGCCTCCAGTCTGGAAACATAACGCTCGGTGTTTGTACGTTGTCGTGTTCTTCTATAACAGAAACATAGTCAAATGATTCATAAGGAATCGTGACCAGATTGCCTCTTCTTTGCTGTTCTAGCGTTTTTAGGAAACGCTGAGTGAAATATTTGCGAAACTTAGAATCTCCATCCGCACCGACGCCGATCAGTGTTTCCACCACTATTTGTGTATCGGTGAGAAAACTTTTGTACTGTAAAACCAGCAACTGATACCCCCTTTGATGTGGTTTTATCAATTGTAGCAACTGATTTATGCCATAATTGGTAATCTGAATTGAGGATTTCAATACACAGAGTATAGTCTTTATGTTTATCAAGTTGATAACAATTGATTCCCATTTTATAAGAGTATCCTCCTTGCTTATCTTATATAATGTTGTATATAGAACTTTGTGCTTGTATTGATGGTAGTTACCATCTTGGGGCATTAAATTATCAATTTTAGCCATGTCAAAACTATTGATGTTATTCGGTTCGAGATCAGTCCATGCTAATCTATTAGTCACAAAATATTTGAATTCATTATTGTAATGGCTGGGTTTAACATGTGATTTTTCTAAGTACTGTTTATCAACAGCATCAGTAGGATCAGTCGGGTCTCCAAGATTAATAATCTTGTTTTTGACCATATTAAATTGGTGGTAAACATACGGATTAGTAATTTGTACAAAAAATGCATTTCCAGTGTTCTGGTTTATTGCTTGATATTGTGAAGTAAGGATTTTGTTATTTAATATTATATGGCCAGTCATAGTGCCACCGGATAGTTTCAAATAATTGTCATATATATATTTTTTGTTAACCCCATCTTTATCATCAGTTGGTTTGGCAAGATTAGTGATTTTATTATTGGACATATTTAGTGGTCCAGCCATTACTCCACTGGACTTATCCAGGAATTTATTTTCTGACAATATCTTTGTAGCTGGTTGATTATCTCCATTTCGTTGTGCTACATTGTATATCCTTTTGCTATTCATATCCAAATTGCCGGTCATTATTCCACCAGAACATGATAGTTAAATATCAAGTTGACTTTTTCTTACAGCGTCAGTGAAAGAAGTCCCTTCAGTCATACCTTTTATTTGTGTACCTAACATATTATAATCCCCCCTTGATGTGAGACTAAAACCGGTTCCTTGAATACCCTGATCGCCTTTTGGACCTTGGTTACCCTGAGCACCAGCAGGGCCAGGTGGGCCAGGAGGTCCTTGAGGGCCAGTAATACCGCATTTTCCTTTTGAGTATGACTGATTATAATTAGGTTGCTGATTAAATATTCCCATCTTAGAATATTATATTATATATTTCCATAAAAGTCTCTTTTGACAGTCTTCATTGGTTTATCCACATATAGGAATGGGTAGGGTTGTTTGGTAGCTTTAATATACTGATCCTTTGTTACATTCAACTCTGTAGAAATCATATTTCGCTCATTACTGCTAGGGAAATCATAAACAACATAATGGCTGCAGTTTAGTCTGATATCTTTTGGAGTTTTATAAAATGATTGTGACAGGTAAATAACACTGCAGTTCTTATGACGGCCTTGAATAAAATAATCGATGAGCGGCTTTTGATTTTTATCACAAATGAAGTCGTCAAATATTACAATTTTCTGGGCATCACTTTCCAGACTATTGACAGGTTTAATGTCGTCATTATTGCAGTGCATTATGTCATATCCAACCTGGCTACTAATGTCATTCATTGTTTCTATCATGTGTCGATACTTTTCCTGTTCCTGATTTTTGCCTTATAAATGGATCTGATCATAATAGGCTAATGGTTTCATAAGGATGTGGTAAAGTAGATTTGTTTTGCCTGACCCTGAATTGCCACATATTAGCATTCTAAAATTGGACTTGGGCATATACTTGTACAGCTGGTTAAAGTTTGTATTTTCATCTTCATTGAAATCGTAATTTGGAATCTCCAGCTAATATTATGTTAGATAAATTGAGATAAGTTCAGATAAGTTTTATATAACACAATAGTATAATGGATATAGAAAGATTTAAGAGACTCAGTATTCCTAAAATTGAAGCAGGAAAAATGACTGAAGTTGTTAGGGATGTTATAAAAGAAGTTGAAACTAGAGATCAAGATTTATATGAAAAGGTGGCTAAAGATCTAAAACCTATAACAGAATAGTTTGATAAGGAAATTGAGGAAATCAGTAAATTGAGAGATGTTAATAAACAAGTTATCCCGGCCCAAGTGGTGAGGTGGCACCCAAAATGATAGCTGATTTGAATAAGGGGTTTACTCAAGAAGAATTGGCATTCATACAAAACTAGCAATTGCCATGCGAACACTACGATCACAGACGTGGAGCATCTGGGTACGAGGCAGGATTTTCGTTAGGAGAACGATTATAGGAGTTGTTATGATTTGCAGCTTAAACAGCTGGGATAAAACCAAAAGACATCTTGCCCTTGTTGCCCTTGTTGCTCTGGTTACCCTGTTGCCCTGTTTGCCATGGTTGCCCTGTTGCCATGGTTGCCTTGTTGCCCTGGTTGCCCTGGTTGCCTTGTTGCCCTTGTTGCCCTTGTTGCCTTGTTGCCCTTGTTGCCTTGTTGCTCTGTTGCCTTGTTGCTCTGGGTGCCCTGCTGCCTACAATCCGCGACAAAACTGTTGAGACATTGTTCTTAAATAGGATAATTTCGGAGAACAAAAGAATCCGCACCCCTCCGCTGTCCCCTCCATTCAAAGTTGGGGTGTTTGTTGTTTTCTATAGGCAGCTACAAAAAGGGTACAACATTGCACGGAGGGGATGGGGGAGGAAAGCTATATTTCCTCCTTTTGGAGGTAATAAAACGTAAAAAAGCCCAGTTTTGGGAAAGTGTCTCAACTCATTTTGTCGCCGATTGTCTGAATCAAAATCTATGCATTGTTGTCTTATTAGCACCGGTTAGGAGACAGTAACTAGTTGAGATTACTATATTCACTGCGTCGTTTTTCAGAAGATAGATAAGATACCCATATAATCCCTTTCCTGTGTTTTTCGAGGGAAAATTAGTTTTGACAATCTTTGTACTCGGTAGTGTTTTCAAGTAATTACGCAGCATACCTGCGTACCGAATGATTGATTTTCCTCTGGTAACTAAGTGTGATTAAGTTTTCTATCCTTTTCACTTTGTTCTTTGTTTCGATGCGTTTCGATAAAGAAGAGAATAAGAAATCGTGCGCGACGTGCCACATTGCACGATGTCAAGGCACGGTTAAGCGTGACACAAAATGTCACGCACTGAAAACAATGAAATCACCTTATTCTAATTGTTCTAAAATAGGTATGATGAAGTCGAACACAACGAATAAAAAGCCATGAGGGGTCTTACATCCCAGCATAAAGAAATGAATTCAATTACCTTTTGAAAGGACGTACGACTACTTTTGAGATTCAGACAGTTGGCGACAAAATTGTTGAGACATTGTTCTTAAATAGGGTAATTTCAGAGAACAAAAGAATCCGCACCCCTCCCCTGTCCCCTCCATTCAAAGTTGGGGTGTTTGTTGTTTTCTATAGGCAGCTAGAACAAGGGCACAACATTGCACCAAGGGGATGGGGGAGGAAAGCTATATTTCCTCCTTTTGAAGTTAATAAAACGTAAAAAAGCCCAGTTTTGGGAAAGTGTCTCAACTCATTTTGTCGCCGATTGTAGGTGCCCTGCTGCCTTGTTGCCCTGTTGCCTTGCTGCTCATATTGCCCTTGCTGCCGAATTGCCCAAATGTCAAGAACCAAAGGCAATTTCTACACTTGACATATGCTTTTAGGGTATACAGCTATTTCGAGAAAGGTTGTCCGACAAAATGTACACGCGACAAAATGTGCATGCCTTCGAGCAAGCTCTTCATTTAATGTATTAGTCAAATCCAAATGCACCCAGACCCCCGCGCCAATCCGCGGGCATTAGCATTTCTTGGGCTTTGGATGGCAAACTCCTGGGGTAAGAAATGCATGCATTGGATTTGGCTGATGCAGCAAGGATATGGAGAGAAGTAATGCGTGAGTGGCTCGCAAGAAGGAGAGGCAAGAGAAAGGTCCAAGGAAAGAAAGTGAGAGATCACTTGTACGTTCGCTTACAACTTGTAATAGGGAAGTTGCTACCGGTCCATGACATTTCCTGGTAGTTTTGCACGTTGGCAGCATTTTACGTCAGGAATTCCCGAGAAAAATTCCAGCTATTTACATACTAAGCAATGTCCACTAAAGGTCGACACCTCCATTTTCACCCATTTCAATCAACCCTTAACAATAGCCTGCGTTCGAAATATTCCAACATGACTGCGAGGTTTTAGGGTCAAAGTTGCAAATTTTTCTTTACTCCATTGTCTCGCAATTCCCAGAAGAGTCTTTAGCACAAAGAAAACTAAACAAAATTGTAAAAAACGACCAGAAAGCCTCGGAGTCATGTTCGAATTTTAATGTATAGAATATGAGCTATTAAAATCATTGGGACAGACTCGCGTGTCTGCCACAAAGAAACCTCACATACGCGTGATACCGTGGTGGCTAAATGCACACTCCAATAGCGTCTTGTTTATTAACTGAGCGCTGCCGCCCTTTAACCCCTTCACTCCGTCTCCGATAACCCCTTCACTCCGTCTCCAACTAATTACCGTATTGTCATTTTAAATGTGGTAGGCGAGGGGCAAGATACATGCAAATAGAATTAATACATCTTGATTTTATTTCTTTTCCACACTTTTAGTTCGCTCATGTGAACAGTAGGGAAATTGTTCTAACTTCTTCTGATCTATGACAATCGGACATTTCGCCAATTGTGCAGTCATTGCAACCACCAGTCCCCAAGTGGCTTAGTTTTCACCCCTGCACTTCGGCTAAAGAAAAAGAATAAGCCAAAAAACATATGTTGATCGCGTGAGTAAATTGTCAAATACACGCTTTCAAAAGAGAAATATACTATGCGTTGGGATGTGATTTAGTAGGAGTAATATTGTAGTAGTAGTGGTAGATTGTTTATCAAAATGAGCGTAACATCTTACAGTATTACAAAAGCTAATGTTGATTTCTAAAATTATAAATTACCAAGCAAAGCAAATAGTATACTCTAATTCAATACAGGTAATATTAGGTTATATTTTACTTACCAAGAGTAGTGTGTCGCGTACATTGTGACATGAACAGATTAATTTCAGAACTAACTTATTCAGTAGTAGTATTAGTAGTAGTAGTGTATTGTGTTCATCACTGTTTAATTTAATATTGCATTCTTGGATTGACATATCTATTTACTTACTAGTGATACCATTTGAGACACAACGAACGCTCCACCCAGTCGATCATTGGGGTTTTCTTCCCCGGCGGGGTCTTTTCATGGCACAAGACACACATGTCTGTTGCTGACTCTTTTCCTAACAATGTAAATTCAAAATGCAAACGATTTGGGAATAACAAAATAACTTGGTATGGAAATTGTATATCAATAATTCATTTTTTTAACTTCGGCTCACAGTAGAATTAATTATACAGCTCCTTGCTGATAGAGATTCAAAGAGATATAGAAAAAATAACATAAACGTACCTTTGGGTACCCTTTGGGTCACCCCAATGGCCCCGGTGATGTGAGAGTTATATTCAATGCCTGAAGTGGATCATAGCAGCATATCAATGTATAAACATAGTTTGTAGATAGGTTAAGATTTTGAAGGAAAGGTTACTTGCACATTAAATTTTTTCTGCTACTTATTCAAAGAAAAAATTGATTATCCAACAACGCCTTCTGATATGGCTGGTTTTCAGTTTAGGTAAAGACAAAAGGTATGGCCAAAATTAAAAAAAAGGATGGGGTGCCTGATCAGAATAAAATCTGTTTGAGCATATTATGTAATCACTGCTTTCTCTTCTATTTAGCATAATTCGTTAATTATGTCTTGATCCACTACTGTAGTTACAAAATAACAGAATTATTCTGAACAGTTTTCTGACTTTAAAACCCACTTTAGCCAGTAAACACCTTTCATACGTTTTTGCTTTGCATAAACTTACCATCACTTGCTTGAGACAACTCCTGACAATCGTCTGCTTTAGAACACTCAGAAGGCTGTTTATCTGCTGTTTATTGGGAAAGTTAGATAGAAAAAGCCGGAAATTGATTTATTATTCCCCGTGCCTGGATAACCAAATCGTAGGTACCTTTTTGCCATCTTAGCTTAAGAAGAAACAAAATGCAAACTGCGGTGATATACTCATTAAAAGGAAAGATATGCGCATTTCTTGGCAGAAAAAAAAAATTTTACTTTTCGTATGTTTCAACATATATACCAATTAATTATTTCTTTCAAGCAGGGAGGAATATACCATGCTTAAAATATAATACAAATTACACACATATTCATAAATTAAAGCCTTTCATCATTTTCGCTTCGATTGAAATTACCTCGTTCACTTCTGGTTTCCTCCTCGGAATCTGAATCATTATCGGATGTCTCTGTATCTGCCGTATTAAGAAAGTTATAAAGAAATTACAGAAAACTGTTAAAGCACGCCTGAAGCAGGAAGTGGCTAGAGCATTCAAGAAGTGAAGGGGAAATCTCGACACGTACATGACACAAGTTTTTCTCCCCAGCTTCTTCTCGAGCACTCTACCGCTGCTTCCAAAATGCTTTATGTCAGAATAGAGCCTGGCCAAGGCCTTTTTATTTGTTTTAATATAAAGAATCAGTTAAATTCTCTTAAATATTTATCAGTCACTAATTACACCTTATCTAACTTACGGTCTTATCTCTTGGGGCAACGCGTGTAAAACTTTCCTTGACCGAATTCTTGTCCTTCAAAAACGCACACTGCGTTTAATATATTTTGCTGAAACAAATGACCACGCAATACCTTTTTTTGTCAATGCAAAAATTCTACCTTTACAGTCTCTATATTATGAATCCGTTTGTAGTCTTATGTATGATGTAAATATAAACACTGCTCCGGATAATATGTAGAAACTCTTCTCTCGAATTTCTAGTGTTCATACTTACAACACTTACCTCAACCTCTGAACATTTTTATACTAAAGAATCTCGGCTCAATGTCAAACAAAATGCTTTTTCGCGTGTTGGGGTCAAAATTTGGAATGGGATACCTCAAATTCTTAAAGAAAGACCGGAAAAGGCTTTTAAAAGATCACTAAAAGAAATGCTACTCGATTTCCTTGAAACTGAAGACTCCTATATTTATGTGGATACGATCATAGTGAAAATGAAAAAGTAATTCTCTTGTCCTTTATTTTCATTTTATTTTATTTTTAAAATTTCACTTTAATATTGTCCTTGCATTGAAGTAGAATAGTATCTATCTAATGTAAAATGTATATTCTTAAATAACGACTAATTTCTTTGTATTTGTCTAGTTTGTTGTAAATTATGTAGCCTGGCCTGCCTCGAATAGCCTTGCTAACTGCAGGCCAGTCCCAATGTATCTTTTGCTATATTTCCAAATTTAAATAAAGTTGCAGTTGAAAGTTGAAATTCCACGTTTGTTACTTTCAAATGTTCCAAACAAATAAAAACACTGGGTAAATAGCATTACATCTTTTCCTCCGTGTTTTATATACTCTGGATGAGTACATAACAAGCTTATTCAACCAACGAGATTGCATGTTAAATTAGAACTATATTTTAAAAAAATCTGTCTTATTGTTAGGGTACATTTTTGCTCAGTCTGCTTTATTATGTGTGCTTCTCTTCGTTATCATGAATATTTATTCAGTTTATTCTATTTTTTTCGGTGGTGGGTACCTTGACTCTCTCAAAATCTGTACCCCTACATTATTAAAGTAACATCAACAAACACCTTATTTCACCCGTAAGCAGTGTATGTAAAAGCACCCTTATGTCAACTAGAAAAATGTTTAATGGCTGTATGCACTCATACTGTACTCACCTGAACCCACTAACATTTGAGCAATCATTCCCCTTGGCTATGACGGATTGCTTCAATGCATAGGAATAACCCTTGTGGGGAAAGGAAAATAAACAGAAAGTTAATTGCAAGGTCTCTACTCACACACGCATGGTGCAATACTCTCTTCCCACCCTTAATGACGGTGGTATAAAGTATTTCCATGACTCAGGGTTAACTCAGAAAATTAATGAGATATAAAGACTTCTTTCGACGTGAGCATGATTCTCATTGTGACTGTTATTTTTGGGAATTATGAAAGGACTTCGATAATCCCCCTTTACCACATCAAAGTTTCACTAACCATTTGGAAAGCTTTCCATTTGCCAGGGGTCATCTCCATGTAGTTCTTCTTTGTTGTTGGCGTCATCTGCAAAAGAAACGACGGGCATGAGTGAAGCTAAAGGAACGAAACTAAGGATAACAGGACGGAACCCAAAGTCAAATTTTTAACATAATAAAATTACTGTAACTACCTGTATCTCACCTTCATTTCTTCCTGGTTTGGTCGGATTTGACGTTTCCACAGGAGAGAACATTTCCTCAACTTTGAAATCTGAAGTTAAAATTAAAACCACAAACGTCACTCTTATAAATGCGGCCTACGTTTTTCTTTTTTAATCAAATACAATTTTCTTCCTAGACAAACTAAACGTTCATCATCAGGCATGCATTATGCTTTGTTCATAAAAGAATCAAAGGAGATGTTTGATTAAGAAAAACGTTCCATTATATAGAGGGCGCAATAATATAAGATGAGTAACATACCTTGACATAATTTACTTATTTCGTCCTCTGTGGATTGGATGTGGGATTTTACAACTTTCTCGTCCCCCTCCTCTTCTTCTTCTTTTCCTTCTTCTTCTCCTGCCTCTTGTAGTTGAAAATAGAGATTTGTTAGTACTGGCGGTTCTTCTACTAATATTTTTTTCTTTAAAAAAGGCCTTTGTGCAAATTGTAAATTGTAAATACAATGATACCTCTCATTCAAAGTTTAGCGGGACATTAATTAAATTTCTGCTTCCTATTTAGCAACAGTCCCATATAAATGTGAACAATCCGGAATAGTAAGCGTCTTTCAACTTAGTATTCTAGTGATAAGACAGCGGTTGTTTTTTTGTTGTTGTTTGAAATGTTATGTTTTCCCCACGTTTTTTAGCAGTCAACCAGTCACTAAAGAGTCACTAAAGAGTCCAGGTGAGATGATTCTATAACACCTATAATCTTAAGACCAAGACAATTTTCGTCATTTGATGGGGTTACATGTCTCTTTACACATTTGAAATAAAAGAAATAGTAGAAGACTATTTCTTTATCTAACCAGCCTCACCGTGATCAATAAAATGCAAGGTCCTGCATGTTAACTCCTTGCAAGCAATCTTGAAACACCTCTGTGTCCTTCGTCCCTCTTCACCTTCCACATTAAACAGGAATGGCTGGTTGATGTTACAGCCATACTCCTTACAAAAGGATTGAACTTCCAGTGTGAAGACAAGTCAATTGTTGTGCTTAACTATCACTATGGTAAGTTTGATTGCTGCTGACTTATTTCTTTCTTTATTATAAGCCTGTGTACAGTCACCCCCGACCCAACCCCCTACTCAAACAAGCATATACAGACTATCTACTATAGAAAACGATTCAAGAGGAAGGTCTTTTATCACCTTTGAGGAGGGGAAGGGGGAAGGGGTCATTTTCAAAATCTTGCGTGGTTTTGGGCCTGGGTTTCAGGAGGTCATTTTCAAATAAATGAGGTTAACTAGGGGTTTATTTTACGAGCTCACACGAATTAAACTTCTGGGTAAAATGAATATTCCCAGAAAAGTAGCCTGCCAGATTGATAAAATACGTATTTCCGAATATTGCTCCCGTCGAGTGCGCTATTTTTTGGCATTTAACTACACAAGCCCCACGGACCTCGTTACACTGAATCGATGACTCATTAAGAATATTTTAGCCTGCAGCTCTTATCTAGAGTAATATAATTTACCTTACTGGAAACATTCTGCCATTTCAAAATCATAGAAGCTTTAATGGCTACAGCTGCTTGGACGTTATTGTTAAGCCACAATGATATCTGAGATAAAATAACATATGTTTATCACAGGACAGAGGATTTGCGATGACCTGACAAAAATTGCAAGAATTATAAGTTAGTGAAGGCTTACATTTTCTACGGCATTAGGCTTAGCCTATCCTTTTGGCCCCAGTTGTTCAAAAGGTGGATAACGCTATCAAGCAGATAAGTCTCTAACCAGTGGATAGTGCAATTGGTTTTCTCTAATACTTATCCACTGGATACTGATTTATCCAATTAAAATTGATAGTGCTATCCAGCTTTTGAACTACTGGGGCCTGATCGCGTCTTTCAAACACCTGTGTCAAATGTCCCTAATATCTTGGCAATACTAATGGGCAAGCTTTGATGGCCTTTGCTGTTGCGGAAGAGCTGGCCGATCTAGAGAGGTTGCAACTAAACAAGAGTGACCATATGGACTGCCCAGCGGGACCAGTGGGCCGTGGGACAAACAAAAAAGGAGCCGTTTAGAGATGTTCATTAGACGATACTTCAGTGTAGCATACATATAATACAGTTTCGAAAAATTTTTGAAAGGATCACATTAGAGAGCTTTAGATTCGATAACGACTACAAGTACACGATTTGACTGGAAGTTTTTTTGCGTATTCTCAAAAAATAGATACCCCATAAAGCTTCATTGTACTTTAGATTCAACAGAAAAGTTATCACTGTTATCTTTATTAATTATATAAAGGAGGTAAATTAAAGTCCTCTTCGATAGCAAAATGATTTAAAAACTTGCGACTTTTGTTAACTTGTTTCCGCCACTACGACATTCTCGCTAAACTCATAGTAGGATGACAACGGCTGTCATTTTTTCCAACCAAAAGTTCAATGGTTTATGTGGGAGCAATACTGACCCAGTATTGAGAAAATCTCGTACTCTTAGTCATTCTCCCCCCGTTAGACTCTAAAGGTCTCCATTGACCTTGAAAACATTACAAACTTGGAAAAACATACTTTTTGTTTATCATCATGAGTGCGGACAATTTCTTGAATGATAGCTTCTTCTAGTCTATCCTTTATTGGTGTTTTCTGGCATTCAGGCTCTGAATGCTGCCCACTCAACGCCTGGTGAGCCCTTCGAAATTCGCAAGTGAATCTCCACAGGCAGTGTTCATCGATCGTCTGGTTTATCTTGTAGTATCTTGTTAATCTAGTACTAGTAGTAATAGTAGTGGTAGTGGTAGTTGTTGTAGTAGTAGGAGTAGTAGTAATAGCAGCAGTAGTAGTAGCAGTGGCAGTGGCAGTAGTAGTAGTAGTACTAGCCGCAGCATGCACCAGCAGCAGCAGCAGCAGTGGTTGTAGTGGTATAGTATTGGCTCAACTGATAGTTTACCAAAGCACATGTGAAAAATGTTGCCGCCATTCCCCGGTACCACCTCTCGTATCCTCTAGGCATGATAACCTTGGGCACATCTAAAATTCTCTGTGCAAGCCCGTTCTCCTCCCCGGCTTTCCATAATTCAGAATGTTTGATCGCCCATACAGCCAGTAAGCCCTCCAATGCAAATTGTCAATCAGAAATAGTCCCCAGGACAAGTTCCAATCTCTGTGTACAAAACCAAATGAAGCTTATTCGCTCCTGTTGAAGGCATGCGACTGAAATAGCCTGGTAGCATGATGTCTAGGGTTGCATTGCCCTTTATGCGAGGAAAACCAAGGTGCATTTTACATAAGACGCAAACTGCACCATACAAATAACACGTTTTGTTGAAACATAGCTAAGATGCGTCTTATCTAGGAACAACATTATTCCTCGATAAAACGCGTCTTAATGTGTCGTTTACATGGGACAGTTTGTGTCTTATGTGGGATGCGTTTTATTTTTCCCTTATAAATGGCCCTACTATGAGCGTACCTTATTACTGGCAACAAGAGCCCAAAGCTCATTCAGGTCTTGGTCCCGTTCTTCATGAAGTGGTGTCAAAGTCTGAAAAACTGTTGATGTAAGGGAAAACAATGACCCTGCCATCAAACCTGAAAGATAAAGTATCAAGCCAGTTTTGTACAGTTACTTATTTATAGCAGAGCACCATGGGCAAGTAAATCTACCCATCCCAGAAAATTTGGTACTCACGTGACCGTACACCGAACGAACAACCGTCCGTCCGCACCACAGGCATACCAATGAAAAAGTTGGGGTAGTCTGTGATTGCAGTGAGAGTTTTGGATCCAGGGAACGAGGTTGTTTTTTTGACGCGAAAAAGAATAGTCGCCGCGTTTTGTTAAGCATAAACAACTTAGAAGTTCAGCCAAGGCAACTCAGAACAAAAAGAAATTATTTTTTTCGTATAGGTTGACAGAAATTTTTTTTACATTCGTATTTTCTAGAATTTTCATTCATCGTCTCCTCTAGTTTGGAGTATAGAGAAAGAGAGAGGAAGAGTAAACGGGAAAGTAGGCGGCAAGCAAGCCAAACTCAACGAGAGAGAGAGCGGGAGAGAGCCACAGAAAGGAGGCGAAACTGAACTGACGAGCAGCGGAAAACAGAGCAAGAAAGAAACAGAGAAAGAAGGAGCAATTTTACAGACGAGCCATGGGAGAGGGAGCAAGAAGGAATCCGAGAATGTAGGCGCAATTTTACTGACGTGCAACAGGAGGGAGAGCGAGAAAGAATCAGAGAATGGAGGTGCAATGTTACTGGCGTGCAACAGGAGAGAGAGCAAGAAAGAATCAGAGAATGGAGGCAAAATTTTACTGACAAGGAATGGGCAAAAGAGCAAGAAAGAACAAGGGAAAGGCGACACAATTTCACTGAAGAGCAACTGGAGAATTAACGAGAGAGAGCAAGAGAAAATAGACGCCGAATTAGCGACGAGCAGCGAAGAATGGAGCAAGAGGCAGCAAAGGAAATCAGGCGTCGTACAAACGAGGGTGAACAGGAAGGGGAAGGTAAATGACTATCTTCAAATTTGAGCTTAATTTTTGCCGAGGTTAGCTTACTGTGAATATGTATTAGATGGAAGGTGTTTTGGCTTTTACAAAAACATTATTTTAAAACAGCTTACACAGAGGTGCGTTAGTTGTTGTTTTCAACTTTAGTTTTGTTACAAAATCAATAACCTCTGCGTGATTACATTAGTTTTTTTGACCAACCACACGTCACTTGTTATCACGCAGCATTGAAATTTAATTTAGTCACTTGAACGAGATAGAGTAAGCTTAAGGTGCTCTTCGATGTATTTTCGTTCTTTCTGGTGCGGAAAATAAGGTAATCTTAAATGTGCAAGTTATGTAATTTCATCGAAAAGTATAACCATTGCCATTTTTTTCTGTCCTATCCGACCATGCAATGAATCACTGCAATAAATGTAAACTCCTCTTGTGACTGTTGCTTGTCATTCCTATGAGTTTATGTAAGCTTAAATCCCGGGCTTAAAATTTATTCAATGTCAGGACGCTTATACAGAGGTACGTTAGTTGTAGTTTTGTTTGTTTAATCAATAACCTCTTCGTGATTGCATCAGCTTTTTTGACCATACCACACGTCACTTGTCATGCAGCAAATTTAATTTCACTTAAAGGAGATAAGCTTAAAGTGCACCTCGATGTATTTTCGTTCTTGCTGGGGCAGAAAATAAGGTAATCTTAAAAGAGCAAGTTATGTAATTTCACCAAAACGTATATAGCCATTGCCATTTTTTATCCTATCCGACCGTGCAATGAATCACTGAATGAATGTAAACTCCTCTTTATGACTGTTGTTTGTCATTCCTTTAAGCTAATGTAAGCTAAAATCCTAGACTTTAATTTATTCAGTGTTAGATGATCTTAAATTAACTGCCTGTGAAAACGTTATGTTTTCTTGAAAGTCTTTAAGATGACACTGTTTCTTCTTTCTATGCTCGGCGGCCTTCAGCTTGAATTTGAAGATGTTTTGCACTGCCTTTTGCCAGGTTTTTCCAGTGCCTGTGTAAAGAGCTGATTTGATGCAAATTGGTCGAGTTCACCTCTTTTTATTTTATTTAGGGTGTTTTAAGAAAATCTGAAGGAGCTATTCTCCCTCTCGAATTGAAATAAAAAACTAGGGGTTGTAAAGTGAAAAGGCTAAAAAGGATAGACGACTAAAAGAGGCAAAAACAATAATAAAAATACAATCAGACTAAATGATTTAACTATCAAAAAAACAAAGGGTAATGAATAACAGAACAAAATGAAAATTTACAAACTACAATATTTTGCTCTTTAAGCTTTTTTAGGTCCCGTTTAAAAATTTTGCAAGGCATAGGTTTCCTTAATTCTGAAGAGTTGATTAGTCACGAATGTACGTATTGTAAGTTGTTATTTTTCCCCATTCCGCTTTTTGGTTTGGAATTCCAGTTAAGTAACCGTTTCTTGTGTTATGTCCATGCAAGTCTCTGAAGGTTATTTTAAAAGTCTCTAGGTGCTCTGGTATTCCCCCTTTAATAGCATTTTGAACTGCTGAGCATCAGTGAGCAGAACATTGTCCAGTCAGAGAGATCCATTGTAGGGAGTTGAGTGCTTTGGGTGATGAGATCTTATTACCTAGAATTCTTTTCGCAAATCTATTCTGAAACACTTGTAAACGATCCATTTCAGATTTCAAAGCAGGCTGATCCTCCCATACAGTGTCACCTTGGTCTAAATGGGGGAAAACTAAGCCGTTAAATTATGCAATGGGAGTCTTATTATCAAGCATATAAAAGATTCTGTTAAACACAGACAGGCGATGACCTAGATTCTTTAACAAATTGATAAGATAACAATTAAATCTTTATGGTACTTTTCAAAAAAGGATTAATTCACTGACTCTGTTAATGGTATATTGACCAGGGCTCAGTGTGATAGATTTTATTCGAAACCAATAGATCTCTAACAGTAATGGGCTTCCATTCCGATACACTTGCCAAAAATGATAGGGTTCCAGAGAGTAACGGGCTTCAAAACCGATGCACATGCCTTCGACAAAATTACAATTCTTTAAATCAAAAAACTACTCCGTTCAAAGTGTCACATGATCATGTGTTCGAAATGTGATTGGCTTCATCTAAGATAAAAAAATGTCGCGTGAAATGTAACACAAAACTCCGTGACACTCAGGTATCCATAAAAATGAGTATGATGAATCTCAATTATGAAGTGGCATAATTTTTATTTTCTTTTATACATTCACCATCTTAAGCTGCAATGTTTCTGCAATTTTTGTCTGATGTTTTTCTCAACTTTATGGATCTGAGATAAAGGAAATGAAAATGTGAAGGTTGGAAAAATTCATACACTGAAAAAAAAAATGAAATCACAATTGGATCCTCTATCATGTAAACGAAAAGCAAAGAGAAACAGAACTCATTCTTCCAAGTGAAATTAGACCTTGATCATTCTTCAGTAGTGCATTGATATCCTTAATTCCAATTCCAGCCTTACCTGTTGTCATGCACTGCTTAGCCTCTCTAAGTGCAAGTCTCGTGTTCAGTAACATCTCTGTGTATAGATGTGTGAGTATTTGATCCACTAAAAATCAGAAAAATAATGAGACTTCAATGTCCCTGGTATTTCTATGTAGGTGTCAGCAGATACTTCAAAAATGTACTATACAGCTGTGCAGCCAAATTACTTGTTAGTTACAAATTACATTGTTGTTATCAACAAGGTCTTTCATTTATGGCAATGAGCTTAACATTGAAAATGAAGAAATAATGATATTGATAATAATAATTATAAAACAATGTGAATACAAGTCTTTTTACAGATGGTTGGCTATCTTGCAAGGTGGTCTTCAATATTAATGGCTCTGCTAGATAAAAAAAAAAGATTAACTAAAAATACGAAAATGCTAATAATAATAAAATCTTAGAAATGAATATTAAGACGGGACTGCCACCTAAGTGCCACAGAAACAAGTTTGGCATTCCACACAGGTAAGGAACTATATAAAGGGTAAACATTAAATTCAGCCAAAACAAATTACATGTCGAAACACCGGGATGACTTAATTTTACACAGTACCTGAATTCACAAGATTCATCTCCTCCTGGTGTGTGCCAAAATCACGAATGAAAATCCCACTCTCCAACATTTCAATGTTATACTTCAAAATGGTATATAGTTCAAGTTTCTTAAAACATTATTGGTTTTGCGTACAAAAAAAACAAACTTATTTAGGCATTGGTATGCACATGCGCATGCACTGATCATAAAAAATGTAATATTTGCTAAAATTGAAATGGTGATGTTGATTTTGTTTCCTTCAAACTTACAGGCTTGTTTAAATGCCATCATTCTGTATTTTGGTTTATTTGTCTAATGTTTCAGGCCATAGTTATGCAATAATAATACACGTGGACAGTGCACCAATTAGTAATATGTTTGGATACTTACAAAAGAAAAAGTGAGGGAAAAATGGGAAAGACACCTTTTGCCGGGCCTCACAAAATGATATCTTGTTCAGGATGCATAATTTTGCTGCCTCAGGGTCTTGGAAATGAGGTTCTAACTTGGAAAGCAGCAGAGACCTGTCAGCAATGTCCTCCAGTGATGCCACCATTTGTCACTCAGTGCCTCCTGTCAAAATAAAAAAGGTACAATAATTATTTTTAAAAGTCAGAATTTCTTAACCATTAATTTGTTTTCATGCCTGAAAATACATAGCATTAAACAATTTAATGTAAACATTTCATGTTGTGTCAACTACCCTTATTTAGAGGCGCTTAAGTTTAATATTTCAATATTGTTAACAGTTAAGCAATAGAAAATGTTTTCTGTGTTTGCATAGCCTGATATAAACACGAGAGTGGTTGGGAGAATTCGAGATGGTTGTTAATTTACAATTATTAAAAAAATGTTACTGTTTACAGTGCACTAATGTAACAAACGTTATAGTAATTCCAATTACATAACTAAAAATAGAATATTGAAACCTCGCAAACAGTCTAGCAATCACCTAGAAGACACTCACGATGATTTTATTGGCTGCAAATGGCAACTGTAAAAGGATTAGGTGCTCGGTTTGCATGAAACTAGCAGTTATTCGTTTAAGCTTTTTTAAAAAAAATGTACTATGTATGCGGTTTACAGACTTTGAAGTGATTTTGGAGTAGATTGAGCCTTTAGATCAACAGGGGTTTTGATGTTGTTTTTGTTGTTTTTTTAATTTTTCTCATTGCTGTTAGCCTCCAGGGGGTACTTAAAAAGTGTTTTTACTGGGAGGCTCTGCCCCAATTTTCAACCCCTTAACTTGTTATAGCGGAGCTCCGCGGGCAAAGCCAACAGCGCAGCACCATGGGTAAATAAATCTACCCATCCCAGAAAATTTGGTAATCACGTGACCGACCCTCCGTCTGTACCACAGGCATACCAATGTTTACTCTCACACTTTCTAGCTACTTTGGGAGCCCAGGAGAAAGCTGATTGCACATCAATATTGTGCTCAATTGACAGCTATCAAAACAGGGTATCCGCTGACCAGTATCACCTGACCGTATTGTGTGCTCAGGTGTTGACCCATCAAGGTCAAGTATTTTTGAAGTTATCTGGTGACAATTTACTCGTTTTCAAATGATCGCAGGCTCAGATTTTTTTAAAAATTCATATCAAACATGTTGTGTTTATGTAACTATCGCCCAGCACTATCACGATTTTGATTTCTAACTGACCTCAGATGCAAAAATTCAGCCAGTTATTTTAAAATAAGGGCGGGGAAGACCTTTTCTTACCATGGTCACGTGTTGGTCACACTCCACGTCCATTTTTATGATTTGATTGGTTTAAATTTGACAGGTGAGTTCATGCGTAAAACTTATGCAGCATATCTTGAAAGTTGTTTACTTTGACAGCTGAAGCTGACAGAGTTTTGAGTCAACTTGTGATGTTTTAAATTGTCTTTTTCCACTGAATGTGCAAAATGAAATACAGCTGCTATCAAGAGTCTTCTCTTATTTGTGGCTGGTTTGTATATTGCGTTTCTGGTCGAGAAATGTGTCGCTTGTCAAAGCTGATAATCCGATTTCGGATGGCATCGTTTTTGTTTTTCACCTTGCTGGATGCGTACGAGAATTATAAAGGCTCAAGCGATCCTTGCCTTACTTGATAGCTTTCAGGAGCTGCATCTCATAATATTGTAAGCTTGAGTAATTATTGTATTTATATCTAATTTCATGAAGTCAAGCGCAGTTTATGAAGCGAGTTTGTGCACATTTGTATTAAGATTTGACTGAGACACTGATCTGACCTATTATGAGATTTGACATAAGTTTACAGAACTTTAAAAGCCTTTGGTCGATATTAATTCACCGTAAATAGAAAGAAAAAACTTTCCAAAGAATATTTAGTGTTAATTGGCTGTAGAGAGAAAGCTTTGAGCGATTTTCTTGTCGCGAGTTCATCTTTGAAAACAGCAAACGCCGGGAAACTGGCAGCTTAAAACATGATAAACTTAATCTTTAAGCTTATAAAAGACTTGAGGATTTATAGAAACACTTAAATACTCATTTGTTTTCGTGAATGAAAATTGTTGTCTCTGTAAATGTTCTACCGAATTATATTTCTTTATTAATTGTTGGTAGTCTCAAAAGTGCAATTTTCATCGCTTTTCTGTTTGTTTTCAGCCGTGCATAAACATCGCTTGCAGGAGTACTCCAAATGCCGAGCGTATCGAATGCTTTTTAAGATTACACATCGTTATAATACCATCATTAAAAAATAGAACTCAATAAATTCTCTATCACGTTGAAGTGTAACTCTTAAAATTTCTTTGGAAATTTGGAAATTTTTTGAACTGTTTCACTAAAAGTCCACGTGTGCTTGGATGGTCCTCAATATTGAATGAATGCAATTTGTCTTGAAAAATTGTGAAGTACTGAATTTTATAGAGGTCTGTATGCTAAAAACAGCACCTCATAGTACTCTTGCTCCTCAGATGTGGTGTATAAAAAAAAAACCAAAAGGTTGGTTTGCACGCCCCTAGATTTATTGGCCAGAATTTAAGTAAACTTGTTGAATTCAAAATATTCGACCTGATTTGTTTTCCACGCCTTATGTACTGTGATCAAGAGCCATTATTGCTCTTAAATGTGACTGGAAACCAATTTTATGGGTGTACATATAAGGATATATTAACTCGATGCAAGATTTGTTTCACTCCAAAATCACTTAGCTTTTCCCTCAAAAATCACATGAATGTGCCCATAAGTTAACTGATTTGTGGAATACAACTTTATTATAAATTATAAATTTACCAAAGGGAGCTTTGCTTTTAGCCGTGGCTAAATCTATATATTATATCATTTTTCGCGAAAAAGGTACCCCTTTTATATACCTATGTATACTCTCTTATATACTTCAGTCAGTGAAGTGTGCCTGCCCTTTTATACACCTAAAGCCTTAAAAAGGTACCCCTTTCAGGGGGAGCCTCCCCATATAGGTCATCGTAAGGATTCCCCCCCCCCTGGTGTTAGGCAAACAAAGGCAAAAATTAAGTTTGAACTGCAGTGATTTCCTTGGTGAACTGTTGGTTGTTTGCTCTACGAGAAGGTTCGTTGTTGGTGGCATTCTTAACACCAATGCGAAACTTCTCATAAAATCCCACGATTGTTGCAATCGCTTTCAGCATCCGTCCCATAGAATAAATGTCACTGGCTGGACTATACTGCCTGTACTTTACGACTTCTGGAGCAAGGTAACTTTTCCCGTGGTTACTGTTCTCATGCGTCTTCTTCTTGTTCACAGTGATCATGGCTAGGAACCAGTTTGATGAAACAACAAATTATTGCTTTTAATGTTGTTGTGCAAAAATCCTTTCGAATGCAGTGCTCTAAGGCAGAGCAGATCTTCACAAATAAATGAATATATTCGGTAGTTGTTATTATTTTGTTCGTTGCAGCTTGATGAAGGGTCACACTTCTTTCATTGACACCGTGGAAGTGTGTTACAACACAAAATGGTGTATTTGCTGTTGTGATACCCATAAGCATAGGCAGTCCTTCGTGGTCCCCAAGTGCAGTAAGCACTTCTGCCACGTGGACCACTTCACGCTTCCCCCTTTACTTGTCCTCTTCTATATCCCTGTGTATCATCTTCTTGACAACGCTGTTGAGTCCCCTGTAATGGGCACGGTAGCATTGCCCATAGCTTCCACTACCAACAGCATCTAGAGGCAAATAGTCTATGTGCCCTAGGCAGTCCTTCATGGTCCCCAAGTGCACTAAGGACTTCTCTTTGTGGACCACTTCACGCTTCGCCCTTAACTTGTCCTCTTCTGTATCCCTTTGTGTCATCTTCTTGACAACGTCGTTGATTTCCCTGTAACGGGCACGGTAGCATTGCCCATAGCTTCCACTACTAACAGCATCTAGGGGCAAATAGTCCATGTGCCCTGGGTCTAGTTCGTTTATCAGGCTCTTCTCCTTAAGAGCAAGGTGTTTTTTAACTGCACACAGATTTCTTCTGGATGAAGCTGGCATGAGCTGTGGTGGTTGATTTGAACGTTTGTCATGGGTTTTTTGGTTGGAATGCTTGCGAGATTTTCCATCTGCCAAGGCCTGCATGGTCGTTAAAGATTTTCCTTTGACAGCTAAGCTCAACATCAAAGCACTTCTTGAGTTTGCTGCTGCCAGTTGCGCTTTTGGCTTGATCTCCTTGGTGAGACTCTTTGTCTTGGATACATGCACTTTAGGAGAATTTTTCGAGGAACTTGCTCTTTTCTTGGTATCCACCAAAGTTCTCTTTTGGTCCTCTATAGCTAGTTTCTCTTCTTCACTACCATCGTTTTTAGCATTTGTGGAAGGACTGGACTTTTCCCACTTAGCCTATTGCTTTCTTTTTTTCCACTCTTGTCGCTGTTTCCTCGTTTTCTGCTTCTGTCATCATTAGCGTCCATAACAATTCAGCAGTTGAACACTTAAGCTAAAAAAATTAGTCTACAGATGCTCTTGAAAATCGCTCAGTTTTACCTGTTTTTCTCAGCAGTTAAAAGTAATTAATCCCGAAGAAGATCGAATGACAAAAAAATAAAACTTTAACATGTCCATAAAAGTGAAATCTTTCTTTCGGTCAGCAAAACACAATGTTACTACAAAGAGCGCATTGAAACATTTTAAAGACAAATATAACATGAAAGAGTACAAAAAGGTTTTTTGCATTCTTGATTAACACTGCAGCAGGGGTTGAAAACCACAAAATGGCATCACCATGCGTCTTAAGCTTTGTCTCTGTTATCCTTGATGTCTCAGGGAAGATCATGTATCAAGCAGCTGACTTTTGCAAAATTAAATTTCACACATAAGAATTTAATCAGTATAGCGTCTTTACCAACTGTGGCTTTTAACAGAGTCCAAAAAATTCTCCATGAGGCTCCTCGTGCAAATGAATGTTTCAGACTTCTTTCTCACCTAATGCTTCCTGTAATGATTCACGGTCTTGTGGAGATGTTTTGTTGCTGTCATGAGATTGTGAGAGTTCCATTCCTCAAAAAACTGGAAAATATTATTAATACTTCATGGCACCTAAGGGACTGGTCATTATGTATGTAGAGGGGGGAGCCGAAATATGATGGAAAGATCAAAATTTCTGTAAGGCCCCCCCTGCAGACCATGTAAATAGCAGGTGACCCCCTACTTTATTATAGGAGTCAGACTGCATCAGCTCAATATCGCAAACAAATGGTACAGAAGCGATGGTATGTTGGTCAATCCCACCAAACACCAGGCCATGATAATAGCAAACACGGATCACGTGTTTTCCTTTCAGGTACAAAAATCAATTGAATTTTTTGGAATAACTGTGGATGACAGGCGCTGTTTTCATGAACATGTCTCTAACACATGTAAAAAGATAACTAACCAATTCAATGTCATAAGTGGATTTTGCAAGCTTAGACCTGCCACTGTACTATTACTTCTCTACAAAGCATTTATATTTCCACCCTTCCTGTATTCTACCATATGGCATTTTTGTGACTCTCGAAATAATGAAATGTTGAAAAAAGGCGTTCTTCAGGTCATCTTAAATGACGAAGTCTGATCATATGGTGACCAATTGCAATGGATTGGAGACTGTTTATTCAGTAACAAGCAGATACAGAGCTTGCTTATAATTATCTTCAAATGTCTTCATCTTACACAGTATCTGCAGTATAGAATTGCTTTCTCTGAGATCTGTTGATTATTTGATGAAAGGTGCTGATATCCTTAGTCTTCCTTAACCTGTTGCTAGTTTTTATGGCGTAAATTCTTTTAGTTATACTGCTGCTAAGTTCTGGAATACGTTGCCTGACTGAGAACCCTTTTGTCTCACCACCAGCTGTAGAGCTTCATCCCTTGTATATCCTCCTTTTGTTCCTCCATTAGTGCCCGCATCCCAGAAGCCCGACTTCCCTCCAGCAGTTCACTAGTCTTCTCAGTTTTTTTCTTGCTCATCTACCTTCTCTTCATCAGCTGCCTGCATCGCTATATCTACTTGTATTCTATTACCAGTGTCTAGACAATGTACTTCTGCTTCCGTCTAGACAATGTATCTCAGCATCATCTTCAACCTCCGCCTCAACATCTTCATTATCCGCCTCAGAATTTGTCTCATTTTTCTTGGTATAGGTTGTGTTGTTCCAATATTTTCTTTACAAGCTGCCAAGACAACGATGTTTATAACAAAAATATTCAAATTAAGAACAGACCGATCATTTTGATACATATTCCAGCAGTGGAACTGAACTGCATTTTTTATCTGACTTAATGTAAACTTAGTTTCTGACCAAAGAAAAAATATGGTGTGAATATTCCTTGTTGTACGTTAAACTATTTACATCTCAACTGAATCAATTTGTATCGAAATGGCTGGTAAGCGATAGATTTTGCATGATAGAATAGTATCTATCTAGCCTTGCCAAAGCCAACAGCCAGATAGTTAATGGGTTAGACTGCTTTTCAGAACAATAGTATCATTGTGTACTTCGTTCTGAAATAATTGACATTGATTGTATAAGCAAAAGGTGTGAAATGAGAAAGTCAGAACCTGGGTTATAAAAAAATCTAACGCTTTATTTATCTTTACCTACAGTTACTAGGAACAATTGAAGTAGTCCTACTAAAGAGACCTCCATTTACAAACGAGTTGTGATCGCCATCATGATAAAAAAACCCTTTCTTTACTTTTAAAAAGTTGCAGCAACGGCTCCATCTAAAAGAAAAAAACTAAGGATATTCACTAACCGTTTGACAGCTTCGTCCACTTACAGAAAAGGACTCCCTTTTCTAAATTGTTGGAACAGATCCTGTTTTTACTTATTTTCTGGTTCCTTTAACATAAACGGCACGCATCAAACAGTTTTTTGTAAGGTGTAATGAACAGACACCAAACTCACTGCTCAGCTTAAAAAAGTTTGGTGGTGTTGTCCAAAAAAGTCGCTGATACAGAGATTTTATGGGCTTTGAAATGTGTTTACTCCCACTTCTCTGGAAATTCAAGTTTTGGCGTAAATGACTTGGTCAAGAGAATGTTCAGTGATAGTGAAATTGCAGTGGATTATTCAATGAGCGAGTCAAAATTCAGATATGTCACAACATTTGAACTTGGCCCATATTTCACCAAGAAACTATTATACGACGTGGAGCAATCACCAGCCCATGCACTGTTATTTGATGAGTCACTAACTGAGGAGGTACAGAGCAAGCAACTGGATGTGGATTTGCATGTGCAGTTTTGGTCAAGTGAAAATTGCAGAGTTGAGTCCTAGTATCTCACATCCTTGTTCATAGGCCATGGTAGAGCACACGACATCCTCAATCACTATGAAGAGACCACAAACGACTTGAACCCAGAAAAAACATGGAACATTGGTATGGATTGCCCAAATGTAAATCTTGCATTTGAAAGAGAGCTAAGGAAATTTTGTGAGGAGTTGAACTTGCGTTCATTGTTATATGAACCATATCAGCATGGAGCCATTTTCTTGGGTGTATTTGTCCACACTTGTTGAAAAGGAGATTGTCAAGGGAAGAGTGCGTGTTAATAATGTGACTTAACAAAGTCTTAAACTTTGCCCAAATCACTTTCCCATTGCCACTGAAGGTAGTGGTCGCACTCCAATACAAATGGTTGTCGCACCGCTTTATCCATTCAGCCAAAATCTCACGACCTTTCTCTTTAGACAGTTTGCTCAGGACTTTTCTACATGTACACAAAAAAATTAGGGGAGCAAACATTACAACCATTAAGTTTAAATTGTACATTTACTGGTAGTTTATATTCATTACAGATTTTATCTACCACACAGGTACATAGTTAACATTTCAGTCAGCCAGGTGGTTTTTCAAAGATTGTTGTTGATGAAGGACATTGAGTTGTTTGATGCTTTCAACAATAATATCAATTTTTTATTACATGTTTTCAAAATAACTCACTTGAATAAACATACAGGTTTGTAGTTTCGTTAAGGCCGAGAATGTAAATCTGCAAGGAAATCACTAAACTGTGAAAAATTACAGGTTTACACATTTACTTTATTAGAGGATACTTACTCTTCTTCAAATGCCATATGTCAAAGTAATGGGCAATGTTGCGGAGCACCAGCTTCATGTGGCTTGCATTGGTGGTGTGGTGATCAGAGATGAATGTGGTTATCAAAACCCCACAGCCCAACAGAAATTCCATGCATTGCTTGAATCCCATGAATTCCATTGCAGGACTGCTTCCTGGCTGATTTCTCTGTGAATAATAAGAAAAAAAGTTCATCGAAATCATTCCCACAAGCTTGTATCACTAGAGTGAACTAAAATTAGCATTCTTAACTGTATGTACTTATATAATCCCATCAGCAGTGGTGATGTAAAATAAAGCTAACACTGGCTGTAAAATTCACTAACATTTGAAGAATAAACCATGGTTTTTCACTCTACCTGAATAATGGCAAAGTGGATTATCATTGGCAGAGTACAACAAAACATAGTGTAAGCTCCAAACTTGGCGCTATGTCCCATGCTGTCGTGTCTTCCATCTCCCGCTAACACAATACCCCCTTGTATAGCTTTCACCTTTTCCAACAATTTCACTTGATATTTTACCTAATAAAGTGAAATTGTTGGAAAGAGCTTGTTCTGAAAAAAAGATTGGAAATGAAAAATAATATTAATAAATAATAATAATAATAAGATTAGTTTATGTACATACAGCTTTGTAAAGTATGCAGCAGCTTTTTGTGCAAGATGTTCTGAGATAGAACAATAACAATACTTTGCGTTATCATTTACCTATTGCAGTGTACCTGTAATTGTTTTTAATTTGAATTAATCACTTTAATAATATTATTTACATCTGTAGTGTGGAACTAATTTGCACGTTAGTTAAGCTGTACCACAATATTCATTTATATCATTGCCTGCAATTAACTGGAACTCATGACCAGCACCGAAATAGTCTTACCCTTCAGAATCTGAAGGTGTTGAGGGACACACAGCCAAGACCCATGTGTGAGAAAATCTGGAAGACTTTTGTAGCAGAGCCTCCAGGACAGGGAGCCTGAACGCTGTTTTAGCTAATGAAATAATAAGATGTGTCTACCTTTGTTCCTGTGTCTTTATGAGTCGTTTTGGAAGGGATTCAAATCAGATCAGAGACAATTAACATTGCTGGTCATCAAGATGCATTTGCTAATCTGGCGCATCGTAAATAAGACGCTCAAGTTTCGTCTCACGTTTTTAATATTGTTAACTATTAACTTTCTTCTAACAGCCACGAGAAGAGAAAAGAGACGAGGGATGAAACTTAAATGAGGGCACTTTTATTTTGAGGCGTAATTACCTTGTTAATAAACACCATCGGCTAGAATCCGCCACCTTGTGTTTGTTTGTCGTGTAGAAATGTAGAGTCTTTGCAAAAGACTACTAGCGCTAGTGCTTGTTGAATTCTGTATGGTGTTTGTGAAGAGTAACAACAAGGAGGAGGGCGAATTAAAAAAAAATGTAACGTACATCAAAGATGTTAGTTTACTTCTGTCTTTCAAAGCCTGTCAATTCATTTCAACTTTTTTCATAGTAAGCCTGTTGAATTCATAAATCATGACTCATCGGTTTCTGATATCTCTCTCTTTTAGGGCTTTAAACTACGAGCCACACTCAGCTAAGGAAATTGTCCTGGAGGGACACAACGCAGCTATTAAAATTAAAGCAGGGACAGGAAAAACGTTTTTTGTTATCACATATTCAGGATACTTTGAAGACTGCAGTTAGCAAAACTGTTTCAGTTATGTGCACAACCGGGAATGCTTGCAAAAGTTTACTGCCTTGACTTCAGGCTTCAGCCCTTTAGCCAGACCAGCAGACAGTTTGCAGATGCTCTCTCAGGGAGAGTAAATCCCAAGGATTTCGGCTCGGACTACATTTAGCAGATTTATGCCACAAAGGAAGTCAATTTTTCCAATTTTATTCAACTTGAGACTCTGGATGGCGAACTTCAAACCTGAAGAGCTGTAGACATTGGTGATAAAAACATCTTTAATAGGTTAATACATTAATTTCGCAATAATTTTACTATATAGGCTAAAAATCATTGCATCATCATTTTGTCATGGCGCGAAGTTTCCCGCGTCTACCCACGTAACTAAATTCATGCCCATACTCTTTGCGACACCGATTTTCAAGATGGCAATCAGAGTCATTGGTTAAGCTTTGCTGTTGTGATTTATATTTGAGGTAGCTTAGCCGTTTAACAGTTTATAAGATTAATTGAGCAGTGTCTTCAGTGTTAAATATGTTTGGCTAACCCCCTATGTTTTATCAAAAGCATAAGTTATCATATACTATACCTTTTAAACACAGGGAATTCGTATCTTCATGCTCTTGGCCTAGAGATACAAACCCCGTCAACTTTGTGCAGCCATTTACTTTTTTCATTTTCAAATCCTCCTGAAAGATGGCAAGACACAATAATATTGAGAAAATCTGCATCTGTGTCTTGACCAGTTTTGTCTTGGTGAGGGGGAAGACGATTTCATGTTCACTCTTGACTTGCCTACCCTAACGGTTTTTCGCGTAGCGATGGCTACACGCAGTTACTGTTTCGGGTTTTGACAAGTTAATAGGATTACTAATTGCATTTGTGACATCTAAGAGTAATGCATGTGTAAAGAATATTATTATCTGGTCTTGGCCTTAGCTGAGGTTCTTGTAACTAAATTGTTACATGAATAGACATCTCATCGAGAATAATTTCTCCACATCTCCCAAACTCTGACAGTTTCAACTTTTTTGCTTGCTGTTCCATCCACTGCAAAACTTCATCGTTAAGACCTCTATTTTGACGGACAGAATTGTTGTAGTATTAAAGGAGCCTACCAGATGGCAGTGGGAGCATCCCACTTGTTGCCATTTCATGATATGCCTCTGGACTTCTGTTCCAAATGGTTATGCATAGCCAGATAATTCTAAAATGAAGTAAATAGCAGGGTTTTGACTTCCGGTCTCTAACTTTATGAGATTTTGAGTTGCTCTTAATCAGTCTTTGGATCAGTTTTTGGGTATACAAAATACAGACATTTAGATGAAGTAATTTTCATTGTATAAAACTTGCTTTGGGTGCCACTGATGTCCTTTTGCCCCTAATGCTTTTTCTTGTTCCTCCCAAAATAGCACAAGGTCTTCAGGAAGTTTGATTTTTTCTCTCAGATAAGCTTCCCTACGCTGGGCATTGCGTTTTAAATGCTTCTCCTCCTGCAGCTTTAAAAGCAATTCTCCTTGTCCATCAAGTCTTCCCTCTTCGTCTTGGTCTGAATTTTCTCATTGTTGGTCACCAGTGTTGGATCATTCAGGTATTTGTTCCAACTGCATCTCACAAGTTTGCAATTCCTGATTTACTGGAAACGCTAAGGATGTCCTCGCACTTAACCGAGCGATGACAAAGTCTTGTTTCTTTCCCTCCAATAGTCTGCTGTTCACATTCCCTCGTAACATGTCCCTTTCTATTTCTGCTCTTTCTTTCAGAATCCACAGGGAATTCTTTGCAGAGGTCACTCACAGAGACCAAGTAAAAAAAGATATGGTCTAAATCTGCACCTGTGTTGATTTGAGTGGGCACGTTTTTCAATGGAACTTTTCTTCCCACATTAAAAATTTCAACATGTTAGTCGCTGGTAACTCTTAACTCACGCACGACCGGATTTCCGTTGAGACGATCTTCGCTGTTTACACTGATAAACTCAACATTTTCAGGTCTTGGTAGTCCCCAGTGAAAATCAAACTTTGGTTTGTATGCCTTCAGGTTCAGGCATGTTAAACGATCTGACACACTGTTATTGCTGGCGAAGCAGCTTGAAATGGCCAAATTTAAATATACTTCCTTTCTTTCTTCTGAGGTTCTAGTTCTTGATTCCTTTATCTTCGGGAATATCTTTTTTAAAATACGGAGGATCTCAAAATGTGCAAGACAGTTTTCTTTGTACGGGGTAGCCTTGTGATGCGTCTCCATCACATCCCTTATAGATGTGGATTGCCCATTTACACTAGCGAAGGTTTGTAGTATCCTGTGAGAAAACAATTATAGATTGCTTGATTTGAAAAACTTAGGTAAATGTGTGTGCGTATCTTATTAGATTTGATTTAAGCTCGAAAGAAAATGAACAATAGTACTTTTGAAGTATGCTCTAGCGGCCGTTAGAACAGAACTGATTTAAATTTGAAACAAAAAAATTTCAATTTTAGCGGATGAACTGAGGAAAAATTTCTATACTAGAGGCCAGGTTTGAACACTGATCAATCTTTTGGTAAAAAATCCAATCATTGTAATATTATTTGTAACAAAAAGCTATCTTTTAGCGGCGGTTAGACTGGAAATACAAGAATCATAAACTGAGCAATCTCTTGGCAAAAATTTGCTTTGAATTTGATAATAATGTCTATTCTCTTGTATCCGGAAAGCAACTGAGGAAAACACATAATTCGACTCACCAATAAACAACATTTAAATTACCACAAAGAGGAGATTCATTCACGTTGCTTGTCGCAGAAATCACAGAAAAAAGCCTGCCAGCCGTCGGATCGTGTTTCCTCGCGCATTTCCACGTGTGAGACTGGTCAGGTCAAGTGGAGTCACAGATTGTATGAAGACAGCTACAGAGTTTCATCCCTTGTCTCTTTTCTCTTCTTGTGACCGTTAAATTGAAACCCAAGATCATCTCCCAAGGAGATCGAGAGTTAATAGTTAACATGACAATATTAGAAATGTGGCCATTACAGGAGAGTTAATAGTTAACAATATTAGAGGAAACTTCAGCGTCTTATTAACAACACGCCAGACAAGCAAATGCATCTTGATGACCAGCAATGTTGACCGTCTGATCGGATTCAAATCCCTTCCAAAACGACTCATAAAGACAGAGGAACAAAGGTAAATACATCTTATTTCATTAGCTTATACGGCAAACATACATCAAATTTTTCTATTAGCTAATACAGCGTTCGGGTTCCCTGTGCTCCAGCTAGCAGTGCTATTCCTGAGTTTGGCATGTTTGGCTGACTATGCCAAGTGATCACTTGCCTTGGGCACTTTGGGTTATGGCATGTACTTGTCACCACTCCTTTGGTTCCCATTTGCCTGGCTTCTATCAAAGGGTTATCTGTCTTACAAAAAAAGGGCAAAAGTTGAAAAGGAGAAGCAGCTGTGATAAAAACACAATGTGCTTCTGCTCTGACCTCAGGCTTGTTCCAGCAGTTGTCAATCTGTTTGTAAAAAAATCATGAAATAATATTCTTTGTTTGTAAGTTTAAGAAGATGGTACAGTGCTAGCTTTAAGCCCTATTTGCAGAAGCCACCCAGAAAGAAAGGTAGCCATTAACAAAATCACCATTTTCAAACTTTAATATTCCCATTTTCAGTAGATGTAACCAACAAGACTTGTTGATTGACAGCTACTGATCACTACTATACCTGCTAAGTCAACTTGATGTTTAAGGGGAAATGTATTAGTGAGCAGGGTACAGATGTAATAACGCACACCAGAGTTTACACAACAGGATGGCCCGGAAGAACAGGACAGTGCAATGTTAGTGTGTGAAAAAACTTGACAGGGTTTTGCATGATCTTCACTAACGTTAACCTTTTTTGGCCTTTTACGAGAATATCTGTTTAAAGGAAGGTGAAGTTTGGTGAACGTTTATGAAAGTTTTCTCAAACAAAATTATTGTCATGCTAATAGTTTACTATTAGCGGACACCAACCTTCATGCAAATGTAGAATGCTGAAAATAGTAAATAGTCAATTTTTTTATCAACTTACAGATCAGCATGGTCATCACAGTTGTCTTCCTCAATCTCTCTTTGTCTCATCAGTCTCGATAGTCTCATCCGTTTCTGTCTCGGTGTTACCTGTGCCACCTCCTTCTTTATCAGACTTCTTATGCACGTTATAGTCATAAACATCATCATCATCATCATCACTATCCCTATTGGCATCCCCACCTTTGGCATGTACATGTAAGGTCGATTCATTTTCTTTGGTGATATGTCCAAAACTGCTTGGTAGAGAAAAACATAAGTACACTTGATAAACTATCAACTATTTTTTATGATAGAAAGCTGGTAGTTTTGGTTTTCCTCATTCTTATACATCTACACATGAGACAAAATTATAAAAATATATAGATTTGGAAAAATTCGCAGATGGTTGAGGGTACATGTACTCGGAAAAGAATCTAACATTCATTTCTTCCATTCATTACGAATAAACCAGTGAAATGGTGATAAATAAAGTACTCACTTAGCCTCAGGTTAATCTTCTTTTTGTCTTTTCGATGCTCGCCCAATTTAGCCTGAAGCGACTTCACTTGATTTCATAACATCCGTATCTCATTTTGTACTTCACCACAGTTGCTACAACCCCAGTCTTGCTCTCAACTTCCACGGTGGATGCTTCTTCTTCAGGCAGTTCGACAGTTTTCACCTCCCTGACATGCTTCTCTTCCCTGGAATTCTCGTCAGCTTTTGCAGAATTTTCCTCGCCAGCAGTAAATGTTTTCGTGCTGCTTGACGCCTGCATCTCTTTGACAATCTAAAAAAAGAAAGCTTATAAATAAACTGCTAAACTTAAACGATTTTGCAAAAGCTTGAGAATATGTATAAAGCTTAAGTATTTCTATTAGTAGTGTATTAGTTGAATTTCTCACCTTTCTGGCAATTGACATTTTGGCTCGAGCTGACTGAGGTTTGGTAGCAGAGCCTTTGAATTCAGGGCTGTTTGCTTGTATACTGGGAAAGACACAAGGCCCCAGATTGTCTTCCTTCAGGCGTGGACTAGATGGGATTTTCTGCCCGGAAAGAAGGGTAAACATCCGAGTAAAATATTCCCTTTTAAAATGTAAGGAGCAGATTTTTGAATGCTTCGTTGGCTCTCATTTAGCTCTCCTCTGCTGGACAAAGTTCACCCATTTCCGTCGTCTTTTAATGATTTCCTCACATGGATCATCAAAGGAAGGAATTCTATGAAGCCTGATACCTCTTTGGGGATCGGCTGTTCTGCTACAACCGAAAACAACACAGGCATCGAGCATGATTCCAGAAGAAGATTTCAAGAGAAGTCTGTGTTGCTTGCAAAAGTCGAGCTCCTTCACTGACATCAAAATAACACTCGGACCCATTCTCCACAGAGCTCGGTAGTGGCCAAAAGAACCGCCAAAATGTATAACCTTGAAAAATTATAACAAAATTTCGAAAAACGCTATGACAAAAATATTTTCGCACAAGGAAGCAGGATGTTAAGAAGATTTCATTCAGTCAAAAAAAACTTGGGGGGTTGGTTGTACTTTACGCTTATTTATGAACAAGTCAACTAAATAAAGTAACACAACACTTAAGCTTAATTTGCATTTGTAAACAAAAAAACTTTTTCACTGGTTAAAACTTCCAAACTGAACTTCGTCACCTTCTTCATGTATTTCAGCAACAGCTTGCTTGATTAGTTGTGAAATTTCTTGGTTTGTTACGGCAGCAAACAGGAAGGCATTTTGCTTGCAATTTACGCGAGTTTGGCGTTGCTCACTCGGAGGAACTGGAGGTGAATCAGTGAATAGTGCAAGATATTCACTGATTAAGTAGCCAATCAGAGCGTGAGAAAAACACCATCCACTGTTTTAGTATATACTAATATGTATTATTATCTGTAATTATGTACTTTAAGATTAAACTAATAGACTGGTAGCTCTCTGAGGTCGCTGGTGCTGAGTGGTAGCTTTCCAAAGTAGCTAGTGTTGAGATATGCGATGTCAAAGTCACAAGTTAAAAGGTTGCCTCAGTGTGTTCAAAACAAACTGTTTCGTGAATGGGCCTCAAAATTTGATTTTGCTTAGTTTGTGTACCCATTAAAATGTTTGAACAAGCACGTGATATTGTTGAGTGATTTTTACTCATATATCCTTAGCTACACCAATCGCATTGTGATCTCATCAACTCTATACTCTGTGGCTAAACATAACTGTTTTCTTTTGATTTCTCACCTGCACCTTCATCTTCCTCTCCAGGGGAATCTAAGTGTATAACATCGTTCTCATCTGCATCATCTGCTGAATACATAGTTATTACGATTATCAGTAAGTGTTACAGTGTTTTTAGTCGTGGAAAAAACTCTAAAATTTCCAGTCCTTTGCATCAGTAAAAAATATTCAAGGGGTTAGACATACCAAATGATGTTCCTGCCCTATTTCTCAATTTCAAAAGGCCTTTAACTTATTTTTTTCACTAGCCAATAGAAAATCCTTGTGGTTGGCAATATGATTAATAAGAGTTGCCAATAATTGTAGTGTATTAACCAAGTGTATAATTATTTCCTTTCACATTTCAGTCGGCGTCGTGAAGATTTTCAATCTACACAATCTTCTAAGCTTGTCCTGCATACCTGCAACTTCCTCTAGTATCTGGGGAAATGCATATGTGAATAAACAGATCCATTCAAGCTTAGATGTAAATGTACACTGCGAGCTGTTATAAACTACCACTACTCATTGGATTAAAATATATGTTGAAAACACATTTTCATGATGATAATTATGCAGGGCCTCGCTGTAAAAATAAAAGCTGTCAGTCCCCTTGGCCTGGTGCCAGTTAACATGGTCAACCAAGCAAAATCCTGGGAATGATTCACTTCAAAATTTGAATTACACCTTGTTAATACTGTTTAAAAAAATTGAGCGTACCTTATTAACACACTAATAATGTGTTAATGGCAATGTTGAGGTGGAGGTAGAATATACAGATGTCACCATGGAAGTGAACGTAGGAGGAGGTGGAGATAGAGGAAGACATGGGTGGCACTGAAGAGGTGGAGGTGGAGACAGAAGATGACTCACATGGCGCTGAGGAGGTGGAGGTAGAGGTAGAAGATGGCATTGGTGGCACTGCAAAGGTGGAGGTAGAGTAACACATGGGTGGTACTGAGGAGATGTAAATGGCAATAGAAATTGGCATGCACGGCACTTGGGAAGTGGATGTGAAGGTAGATGACAAGGGTGGCACTGTGGAGGTGGAGGCAGAAATGGATAATATCGTTCGTGGTAATGCAAATGTCTAGGTGTGATATGAGGCTGGTGCTGTCGAAGGCACTGGTATGGAAAATGCATCTGGAGTTAATGTGGATGTTGAGATGGAAGACGTGGCTAATGACACTGTAGAAGATGTAGAGGTAAAGGTAGAGGATGACCTTGTTTACGATGCTGATAGGGAGCAACAATCAATGGCAATTAAATTAATGCACTGGCAGTAAATTTTATACATTCTTTGTTTAGTTTTTAGTGGAGCTACACGCGTGCGCGCTTCGTGCACACGTGGTCGGAGCCCCATTGCTAAGTAAATCTACCCATCCCAGAAAATTTGGTTATCACGTGACCGTACACCGAACGAACGACCGTCCGTCCGCACCACAGGCATACCAATGTTTACTCTCCCACTTTCTAGCTAGTTTGGGAGCCCAGGAGAAAACTGATTGCACATCAATGCAGTGATCAATTGACAGCTGTCAAAACAGAGTATCCGCTGACCAGTATCACCTGACGGTATCACAGGCTCAGGTGTCGACCCATCGAGATCAAGTATTTATTTGAAGTTATCCGCTGAAAAGTAATTACTTTTCAAATGATCGCAGGCTCAAGTTTGTGCTTTAAAAATTTATATGAAATATGTTGTGTTTATGACACTATGGCCCAGCACTATTAAGATTTTGACTTCAAACTTACCTCAGACACGAAAATTCAGCCAGTTATTTAAAAATACAGGCAGGGAAGACCTTTTCTTACCATGGTCACGCGTTGGTCACGCTCGACGTCCAATTTTTATGCTCTGATTGGTTAAAATTTGACAGGTGAGTTCATGCGTAAAATTTATGCAGCATCTTGAAAGTTGTTTACTTTGACAGCTGAAGCTGACAGAGTTTTGAGTCAACTTGTGATGTTTTTAACTGTCTTTTTCCACTGGATGTACAAAATGAAATACAACTGCTATCAAGAGTGTTCTCTTATTCATGGCTGGTTTGTTTAGTGGGTTTTTGGTTGTGAAATGCGTCGCTTGTCAAAGCCGATAATCCGATTTCGGATAGCATCGTTTTTGTTTTTCACCTTGTTGGATGCGTACGAGAATTGTAAAGGCTCAAGCGATCCTTGCCTTACTTGATAGCTTTCGGGAGCTGCATCTCGAAATATGGTAAGCCTGAGTAATTATTGTATTTATATCTAATTTCATGAAGTCCAGCGGCGCAGTTTATGAAGCTAGTTTATGCACGTTTGTATTAAGATTTGACTGAGACACTGATCTGACCCAGTATGAGGTTTAATTTGAAATAAGCTTAAGCTTACAGAACTTTAAAAAACCTTTAGTCGATATTAATTCACCGTAAATAGAAAGAAAAAACTTTCCGAAGAATATTTAGTTATAATTTTGGCTATAGAAAGAAAGCTTTGAGCGATTTTCTTGTCATGAGTTCATCTTTGAAAACAGGAAAAAACCGGGAAACCGGCAGCTTAAAACATAAACTTAATAATCTTTAAGCTTACTGGTAAAGACTTAAGGATTCTTAGACACACTTAAATACTCATTTGTTTTCGTGAATGAAAATTGTTGTCTCTGTAAATGTTCTACCGAATTATATTTCTTTATTGATTGTTGGTAGTTGCAAAGGTGTAATTTTCATCGCTTTGCCATTTGTTTTCAGCCGTTCATAAACATCGCTTGTAGGAGTACTCAAAATGCCGAGCGTAACAAACGCTTTTTAAGATTACACATTGTTATAAAACCATTAATAAAAAATAGACTCAATAAATTCTTTAGCACGTTGAAGCGTAACTCTTTTAAAATTTCTTTGCAAATTTGTTGCTTGTCAAAAGTTCGAACAGGCTGGCTGTATAGGTGATTTTGGAAATTTTTTGAACGGCTTCGCTAATTAAAAGTCCATGCGTTCTTTGATGGTCCTGAATATTGAATGAATGCAATTTGTCTTGAAAAATTGTGAAATACTGCATTTTGTACGAGGTCTGTATGATAAAAACAGCGCCCCATAGTACTCGTTCTCCTCAGATGTGGTGTATAAAAAAAATAAAAGATTGGTTTGCATGCACCCAGATTTATTGGCAAGAATTTGTAAACTTGTCGAACGCAAAAAATTCGGCCTGATTTGTTTTCCAAGAATTTTTTTTCCACACCTTATCTACTGTGATCAGGAGCCGTTATTGCTCTTAAATGTGACCGAAGACTATTTTTTGGGTGTACATATAAGGCTATATCAACTCAATACAAGATTTGTTTCACTCCAAAATCACTTAGCTTTTCCCTTAAAAGTCACATGAATGTGCCCTTAAGTTAACTGATTTGTGGAATACAAAACTATTGTTGGATTTAAGTTATAAATTTATCAATGGGAGCTTCGCTTTTAGCCGTGGCTAAATCTATATATTATTGATTTTACGATGCCATTTGTTATCCTCGGTTTTGTTAGCTGTTTTTGTTTAGTCTTAGAAATATATATTTTGGAGCATGCTTGTCTGCAGTTACTGTTATAGCTTCAATATTTTTGGCGGCAAGCTTATGCAAGTTGGTACATTTGCTTTGAATAGTATTCCAGTCTATTGCTCTAATATCACTTCTACATAATTCTTCATTAAACGTTCTGTAGCCTCTAAAAGTCGTGAGAAGTGTTTAGTGCTTTACTGCTGTCTGAGATGTATCACCCTGATTTGTAATATCAACCGGATTTGTGATAAAAATCAACGTGATATGTAATACCAAGAGAATCTGTAATAAAAATAAATGTCATAAGTAATAAAATAACTAACTGGATTTGAAACTAACTTTCAACCAGATTTGTAATATACTTACACGGATTTGTCATAACCTATTCACAGGATTTGTAATGATGCTGTGAATGGTGAGCCACGTATTTTTGTACTATTTTGATGTGCATTCCTTAAAGATACTCGCTATTCTCCTACTTATAAAAGGGTTTGGATATTCCAAAAAGTTAGGAATAGAAAAGGCCACTGTGAGAGGAGTTTGAGAGGAGTTTAGGGGAAAGGGTGTGGGTTTAATGTATTCTACATATCTGCCTACACATGGGACCTCTGACATTCAAATCCAAAAAGGAAGGCACTCAACACCTAACACGGTTTGTTATAAAAGTATTAGATTTAGAGAGTACAGAAAATCATATTGTGCACGCACGTGCAAAGTCACTTTCAGTGGAGGAAAAATAATGCTTATTGTCTGGGCTACAAAAACTTGTGTTGTGGCAAATCTTGACTTCAATATCAAAAATGTTCAAATAGGCATGTGCAGTTTGTATGAGGGTGTACTACTCGACATCTAACACCCACAGAATGGAAATTAAAACAAGCAATACTGAAACCCAAAACGCAAATGGCAAGGCATAAGCGTCACACCTTTCACATAAGACGTCTCGCTTCATGAAAGGTTATATTCTGCTTATTTTACCACTTCCTAACCGAAATAGATACTTAGAATTCTAATGAAAACTGAATGGTGAGTTAAGAAAAGCAGTGCAAGGATAAAAGCACTACTTACCGTCAAAAAGGTGTACATTGTCCTGTAAATAATGGACCTTGTTATCGCTAACATCTTCTCTGAACATTGTTTTCGCATGCGCGAGAAAGCTGACGTAGCGTGGCTGGGAAGAGACTCACGTGCTGGTGAAAAGTGCAATGCCATTGCCTACGTTTTTTAATTCACTTGACAATGAGGTCATCAACTCTCAATCCCTTTCCCCTGTTAAGAAAAAACTGAAGATTTAAGTATTGAGTAAATATGAAAACCGTTTATAAATGTTTCCATCTTCGACGTTTCGCCATCTTTTCTTTAATTGCTGTGGAACAGCTCTAGCCCATGGTTCGAGGAGGCCTAACCTCTCATAAGCTCCTGTAGTTTCTGTTAGGTCTCCTCGCCACTTCTTTTTTTTTGTTTTCCTGTTTTTTTGTAATTATTGTGTGGCAAATAAAAATAAAATAAATAATAAATGTTCACGCGAATGCCGCGAGGTTTCCTGCTGATATTTCTTCATGGCACATGTTCAGAGCATCTGCTGTCCGGTTCTTGCTGCTGCAAATCCAACTTGGTCGATAAAAATGGTGATCTTCGCAACAGCAATGTAACCCCAGTTTTAATTATGAAGATAATCTTATTTTTCATATTTTAGGGGTATGTAAAACCTTAGTTGTGCAGCAAAGCTTCTAACTAGGTAGTGCATCTGTACTACTTTCTTGGTGTTGCTTTATTGATTAATGCGTGGCGTGAATATAACTGACTGATTTTGGAGGAGACTTTTTGATTACCCAGGTACCTTGAAATTCGTTGTCGTTGCCTGTAGCTTTAAAAGCTTACCTGAAACCACCTTACCCAAAGGGTTCTTTGTCGATAGGGAAACCAAATGTAGATGGTGTCTTCGACCATCACATCTCCTTGAAATTAAACACATAAATGTGAACTGAAGTTGTGGATCACTTTAGCAAGTTTAAGCATTTTAACCTGTGAGTCCTTGGTACAAACGTGCTGGGGTTTACGCAGATTTTGTGGGCTCTAGTCGGTGTTTTGTCTCTGTGTCAGAAAATTTCTATTTTGCTGGAGGCGACCTTAAGCTATGCCCACGTTCTAATTTTACTTTTGTTTTTCTTTTGCATTTTTTTTGCTTTTGGGTGCTGTTTTCATGTCACTTTCATTTCAGTTTTTTTTACTGAACAGTTGGTTTGAGTATTACTTATCTTTTGTCTTACGTTTTCTTGAAATATCTGTTCACTTTAGAAATTTTTTTTGTAAATCTTTGGTAAATTCCGAGTGATAGCTATAGGCCATCATACAGCATTATTTACACTGCAGTGTTCTGAATGTGAGCATCAAGTTTCATTGCACAAACTCAGCCAGGGATACTAGTTTCAACCTTTTGTTTTGTTACTATTGTAGGTGAAACCTAGGTACCTGGGAACACTTCCTCTTCCACTTTTGAGACATTCATCATACTTGGTAGTCCTAATAATATCCACTGTGCAGTTCCCACCACTTTTCCTTTTTCGATCTCTACATGCTCGCCATTGCTCCCGCAACATTTTAATTATAACATACCTCTTCCAGTGTAGTATTAAAACAAGACGCTAGGGAGCATACACTTCGGCGTCATGGTTGTGGAACTGATTAATTGTTAACGTGGAGGAATAGTAAGACATGAAATATGGTAAGAGTAAGGTGTTAATTTGTGAAATTATGGGATTTGTCAGGACATTCTGAAAAGAGCAACATCCAAGAGGCCTAAAACTAGCATTTCGGGACAAATTGTCTCTGAGATACTAGCCCAGTTATTCTCTGATGACTCCATACAAGTCCTTCTAAATTTGACTTGGGTCTAAACGTTTAGACCTAGGTCAAATATGAGGTTACTGGCGGTGAATAACAAGTCTAACAAAACAAACAGTGAAAAAAGAATTCTCTATTTTTCTTACTCACATCAGGCTTCAAAAACAGCGTAGCAGTCTCATGTACTGATTAAAGATATTTAAGGCATGGGTAAGGAGTCAATTACGTTGAGCATGGAATTGGCTGGAACTCATGTTACGGGTTCGAATGTTTTGAGGATAATTATTTACTATCAGCACGCAGGGATGTCGGATTAACTCAAGGAAGTTTAATACCAAAGAAACATAGCATAACATAACATATTCGGACATCAGTCGTTTTAGCTGGTCTAGTTATACTTTGGTAGTGGTGATTAACGTGTGGTTGTGTCGTTTGACTGGTTACGTTTTAAGAAGACGCAAAAAAATAATGTTTTGATCATGGAGGTTCAGAAGAGCATCGTGGCCGTCCGGCAACAGGACATTCTCAGGAGTCTTTGGAGATAGAGAAGCCTAGCCTGTCGATCTGGTATGGTTCTAGGAGTAGTGTGTGGCTTACGAAAAGGATACACAACACTTGGAAAGTGGTTAAAGGCATGAGTTCGTTCAACTTTGATTTGATTTTTGACTCCTACCTGTAGTTATACCGCAACAGGCCGTGCGACCTTCACCGATCTGGTACACTTGAAATGTTCCTTGTATCTTTGCTTTACGATCATATATGTTTAAGAATTGATGTTTTTAAAATAAATTATTGCCTGAATATTCTGTTTATAATCTAGTTTCTTTATGTGTGCTACTCGATAACATTTTTTTGCGGAACACTGACCCGATGCAACGCGAATGAATTTGTTCATTTGCTGATAAGCAATTCAAGTTTATGCTCAATTGAGGATAATCTTTATACTCATACGTTGTGTATTTTGTCACCGGTCAGGCGCTATTTGTAGGTATTTCTGGGTTTATATAAGGCGAACTGACAGAACAGTAATAAGATGTTTGTTTAAAAATTTTGTTTGCCGATCAGTGACTGCTTTGTTAGTGCGGGTACGACCTCGTAAAAGTACACGTTGGTAAATGTTTGTTTCAAAGCGGGACGGGGCTGTAAATTTTATTCTTATCGGCTGCAACATATATCTGAGGAGTAGCAAAGAATAAACTTGAATTATGGGGTTAAATAAAATCAAACCAAATGCCCGGAAATACTCTCGCGTCGTGAACAATTAAGTTGAATTTTGTAAATTTACTTGCATGCATCTAACTCGCTTCTGATTGGTTGAAAAACAATCAACTACTGTCAGAACTCACACATGCGCATTATTGTGAACCAGTCCCTTTAAAACACAGCATCTGCCAACACAAACTTCACTCTCACTTGAACTTCAACTATCTTACGGCTTCCGCCAACTTGTAAACACAGAACTTGAAATTCGACCTTCATCACACTTGACTAAACACAGCAGTCCACGTTGTGGGAAAAAACAGCTCATCAAAAGAACTTGCTTGGAACTTGTATACCGTTTAACACAAGGTTCTAGAAAATACTAAACAGGTGAATAGTAGTAGCTTTTGCGACATACTTTATGATTTCAGTGACGGATGCAAATCTGCTGACTCCTGCTGAAATGTAAACATGCCCTAATTAATTATTCATGAATAATCAAAAAACGTAGGGAACATTCGAGAACGTCATGCAAGGCATGAAAGCGTAACACTCAACAAAGACAAAATGTCTTTGCACAGCCTTTTGTAACTTTAAATTCATCATAAAACAGTTCAGCGTACTAATGCTGATGACACCACAATTGCTGACGACACGATAATATATGCATCCTCCCTATTCAACGCTGAGCTATTTGCTAAGTTAAACAGTGACCTATTTTGCTTTAGGGATTGGCTTCTGCCAAATAAACTATGCTTAAATGTTACTAAAACAGAGTGTTTTTTTACAACTAACCTTAAACTACATTACTTAGGGAGTGTCTATACACTCAAATTGGCACTAGGGAAAATAAACTTGTCTAAACAACAAAGTATCTGGAAACCCACTTAGACGAAAATCTTAAATGGAACGAGCATGTTTATCAACTGTGCTCATAAGCATATATTTCAAAAAAATCTTTAACAGAATTATCAATTTTTGTGAGCTATTCCTCTGTGATGTCAAAATCCCCAAGGTTACAAATGTACCAGGCACAGTCCGTTCCACAATAAGAGAATTGTGGATCAGCCTGATTTTGGAGATCAGAATTATTACAGGAGTGATCCAAGGGACATAGTTCACACCCATTGTCTATTTCGGTGTAGAAATTGTCCACAACCATGGGTGGGGATACGATATTTGCTTTGGAGAATCCCACCAATGGAATTCCAATGGGTTCTTTTGCCCTGGAACCGGGACATAATTCTTTAACTCCATGAACTTTCATGCATGGTAGAGTCATGCCTTGCGACTTATGTGATGAAATAAGAGGCACTTTAATCCTCTAGGCAATAATTCTGTTTGGGTTGGCTGGGTCAGTTACAGCTAGCGATAACGGGTTTGGCCATTATAGTGCTGATGTTGCCGAAGCTGACGACAGGATATCCTTTTGTAGAGGACCCGGTAACAAATTCTGGAGAACCATTCACAAGAGACTTGCTGACTGTGTAAATGAGCATGACAGATGTGCCTTGCTTGAGTTTTTTTCATTGAGTTGCAAAACTGCACAAGTAACATATTTCATAAAAGAAAATTGGTCAGAAAATAAGAGGGGACCTACCAAAATTATTTTTCTAATGCATCATTGCGCAAAAAAAATCCGTAAAACACTTGGTGTAAGGCAAAAAGTATACCCTAGTTTCAGAATACTGTATGTATTACGATGAAAAATTTTGTAATCCCAGTGAGGTTTGAATAACAAAAGCCCTAATCAGCTCAAGACAGCAAAACCCTGAAGGATTCTGGTCATAGTAGAAAAATGATGTCATCGTGCGAATTGCCTATTCCAAAGTTGTAAACTACAGTGGAACCCCATTAATACGATCACCAATGGGTTAAAAAATTTTGGCTGTATTAACAGGTGACAGTATAACAAGGGTTTTTTTACAAGAAAATGTATGGCTGTTTTTGCCAGGTGGCAAAAAAAAGTGGCTGTAACAACAACTGAATTACCTGTATCACTGTACTTCATTTTTAGAGAGTGAAGCATTTTTTAAACTCGTGCAGATCTATGGATGGCACTCTACCCAACTTATAATACACTATAAAACAAGGTAGTTTAAAAATATCTGTTAAGGACCTTTTTCCTTCAGTATCTTGTGCCCTCTCCATGCAGAGATCGCCTTCTATGGCTTCAAGCTATTCAAAATTGGTATAATCGACCTCATTGTTAGTGCAGGAAACTTGAGTCAGCCAGTTTGAACCAAACTTGGAGGGGTCTATGTGCCTTCCAAGTTGACTGGCATACAACTGGTAATCGGTATTACAAAAGCCTTTTCTGATGTCATGATTTCATTTAAAAATGTACTGAAAGCTGGTTCTTTTTGGTGCAAAACGGTTGTTAACAGGAAGCTGTGGTCACAAGAAAACAAAGGACAAAGAAACGCAAACTGACCTTCGTCGTCATAATTTGGCACAAGTGGTAACTGGTAACAATGACGAGACATAAACCTTGTTATTTTTCACTTGCCTAGCTGTAAATTTCAATGCTCTCCAGTAATTTACCAGTGAGTATTGAGACATCATCAATAATGAGAACGTCTGTCTGCTGTCTGTTGCCATCTCCGAAGGGCATCATCATTTGCGATGATGGGATTTAATATAAATTGTGCTAGGCCTCTGCCTTCCTTTTCTTCCGCAAATAAATGCAACATAAACACTCTAAGATGGGGTGGGAGAGGGTTGTCCAATACTTACAAACAGACTCCAGTGGTGTTTGTGGTGATAACAAGGGTCTCCATTGGTACCAATGGAAAAGCACCCTATTCCAATGGTTCTATTGGTGAATATGCATCTCATTAAGGGGACTTAGATTATTTCCCCACCTGGTCTAGCTGGGTACAGGACAATTCCAATGGTCCATTGGTACCAATGGTACGATTGGTACCAATAGAAAAGCGCCCTATTCCAATGGTTGTATTGGTGAATATGCATCTCATTAAGGGGACTTAGATTATTTTCTCATGTGGTCTAGCTGGGTACAGGGCAATTCCAAAGGTCCATTGGTACCAGTAGAAAAGCACTGGTACCAATAGAAAAGCACCCGATTCCAATGGTTCTACTGGTGAATTTGCATCTCATTAAGGGGACTTAGATTATTTTCTCATGTGTTGTAGCTGGGTACAAGGCAATTCCAATGGTCCATTGGTACCAATGGTACGATTGGTACCAATGAAAAAGCACCCTATTCTAATGGTTCTATTGGTGAATATGCATCCATTAAGGGGAGTTAAAATGTGATTCCAATAGAAATTGATGAAAGTTTCTGAAAGGTGTACTCAATTGGCAGATCCTTTACTGCTGTTCCATTCATGGTGTTTATTGTTAGAAATAGAGTGCTTTAATTGTATTAATTGGGTTCCCAGATGTGAATCACAGAGAAATTGTGACTTATCAATAGAAGTTTAGACATGTTTTGCGATTGGATTTACAACATAGAAGTTACCAGGAGTTTTGTTGGTCTACATCTTCATTGTGGCAGTCTAGTCCATCGATTCATATGTTTAGTGATTGATGAATATGTTGATAGGCAACTGAAGAGTTGCTCACAGACTTCTGTATTGATATTCTGTAGGTAAAAAGGGAGAGTCATTTATAGAAGAAACAAGCGCGCTACACACTTTGTACGCCTCGTTCTGTAAGCAAAGATCCGACATAAGGCACACGAACAAACAAGTGCGCTACACACAGTATATTCATTGTATTATAATTTTTGGAGGCAGGGAAGCATCTAAATTGCGAACCGAGTTTGTGGCCAAAACTGGAAGCGACCCACTTACTATATCTGTTTGCGCAGTGTTTTTGGAAGCTAGAATTAAATTTCTTGCTGGAGGTGCTGATTCCCTGAACTGTATTTTATGTAGTACATGTTAGTATACGCGTTTGTAAATAACTGTAAGGCAAACTTTATCACGCAAGTGTCTGTGGAGTTTACTTAACACTCAAAAATGTGAATAAGGCATGTCACAGTGTACATAACATTACTGGGTTCTTGCAACATCTTAATTATGGTTGTCCAATAAGTACAGCATTAAAAAAAGGAAACGCCATCTGTTCATATGCTTTGAAATATGAGAAAATCGTGAGAGCCACCAGAATAGCTGCTCGCAGACTTCTGTGTTTACATCCTAAAGGGAAAACAACATGAAGAAAAAAGTTAGACTATCCAATACTGGGTAGTTTACAAATATAGTTAGGTGAGCGGGTCAGCAAGACAGATGGCACCTAGAAGTGGCTGCGCTGACTCTACTAGCCCTTATGGTTATTCCAGGCGTTTAGTACTATAATATATTTGTAACATATTCTATGTTAAATATGGTCCTGGATGAAGTGACAGTACAAATAAAGATTGTTGTTGTTGTTGTTTTCAACCCAATATTTGCTTAGAATGCCTTAATTTACAGGAAGGCGGACGTAGTGTGTTTGGGCTGTAAGCCACAAATACTTCAAGTTCAAAAGTGATAGCGGTGAAATCTATGTTGTCATTCCTTTAGTAACAAAGTGCTCAATTTGTCAAGTTAGCCTATGTTTGGAAAATTTTTCCTTCAATTACCTAAATATTATTTCCTTTGGTTACACAATTGTTATTTACCTCTAAATTGGCAGTCTTGTACGGATTGCAATTTTTCTTATTCCATTTATCTGTGTGGTTCACAAAGTGAAAGCGATCACACACCATGTCCATAGTGGCCATCTTTCTTGCAATATACCTGGCATCCTTTCTCACTGGATTTTGGGCATAGCGTTTTTTGAAATGACACGCATCGTCATAACACAGGACATCTAAAAGATAGTAAAAATAACATTCTTTAAGGGAAATGTTCTTTGACAATACATGAATACATATAGCCACAAGTTTGTAATGTCCGCTGTTGTATTTAAAATATATTTTTTTAAAGGAAAGACCCGAGTCCTTACCTGTTGGCAGCACAATGGCAATCCACAAAATAATGGGTTCTGTCCAAAAGTCATCCACTGATGTTGAAGTATGACCCATACAAAAGCTGATCATTGTTAGAATACCAAGAAGAACAGTGGTTTCTCGCTGCTTCATGCCTTTGCCAAATAACTGACAAATCTGTTACAGAAAACAATGAACAGAAAGGTCTTTGCATCACATAGTACGAAGATGCGGTGTCCTAAAAAATTGCGAAATCCACAGGCATATGATGAATGTGTGAACACTCAAAAGACATTTTACGTTCATTTTGCCCATCTTGAATTGAGCCTTCAGGGTCAGCAGTTGCTCCTTATCCCACGCGAAAAAGAAAAATGGCATCCTCTGTTTAAAAATTCAAGATTCGCATGGAATATAGGAGAAATAAAGATTGGGAGCCTGTTTTCATCTACGAATAAGAATAGGGCATAATCCTCGTCATTAGTTCGTGCTTTATTATTGTAATTGTTTACGTCCATACGACGTTTCACATACACTCTTGTGTGTCCCAGCAGATAATTCCAGATAATTCCTTTGGATTCTCGGTTCAAAGTACCTTGCCTTGCCCTCGAAAATTCCGCAAAGCCGTCCGTTGTATCAAGTATGCGGTACGGGATTTCTGGGATTGCCCCCTGGGGATCGCCCAGTAGACTCCATTTTAACGACGGACCCCCATGTTATTTATCTCTGATTACTGTTACTATAGTAGCAGTTCTAAGAAACATCCTAATATATTTCAAGTGATTTCCAACCGCTAGTTGTAGCCTCAATGTTTATAGATCATGGTAGTTATGAAAAGGGACTTCTCTTAAGTGATCTTTTACCAAGTAAGGAAAGGCCAACGCACTGAACACCAGTTGCTGTAAAAATCCCGCTGTTTTGCGAGTGTGCTGGTGAAAAATCTTAAAAATGTTGCATTCACAAAGAACGCTAATTTTCAAACAAGAAAAGATTGGGTCTGTTATTCTTCCATGGAGATTTTTATTGTATAGGACAAGATATCAAATAGGGACTAAAAAGTGTTGAGTGAAACGTCAGGTTCTTAAAAGTAGCACGTGCATAAAACTGTTGTACCTCTCGAACTACAGCCAAATTTTCAAAATCTATTCAGCAAAAGGGAAACTGAGCATGACCTTCAAGTTCTTGAATGTTTCAAATGTTGAGTGATGTTGTGCCATGGCTAAACAGGGGCACCCAACAACGGTTTCCTCCAAAATACGTTGAAAACCCTTTTTACACAATCCAGAGTACTTTTAGATTTCTAGAAATGCATTCTAAGCAATGCAAACAAATTTTTATCTGTCATCCTAGGGGAACTTATAAGTCTTCGCGAAATTACAAGGGCTTCAGTATTATTTTCCGAAAATTTTAGGTGCAATTTAACGTTTTACAAAAGTGAGAATTTTTCTGATTCCTCCGCTCCATCACATTTTACAATCCAAAAATTTTAGGCTTCCTATATCTAAGGAAAATAGTGTAACCTCCCGTACAAAATTTTCATCGAGATCTCGGCGGCCAAAATCCTGCCGAGAATCTAGTCGAGATTCCAAACTCTCAGAGCCAAAAACTCGCTGAAAATCTTGCCGAGATCTGAAAAACTAGGCAGTCAATTAAATTCACCGAGGTCCAAAAATCTCGGCTGCCATGAAATTTGCCGAGAAAAATAGACTGGCTAATTAGATTTGCGTCCTGAATCTCTCTGAGATGTCACTAAAGTTGATGCCAAAATGATCTGGACAACAACATCAGGTAGGTCACGAGACATGAAAAAGTCTCAAAAAGAAAAGAGTGAGACCATATTCAAGATAACTTAAAAGTTTAATGCGAGATAAAGACTGAAGGAAACTTGTTACTGAAACTGCGACAACTCCAATCAGAGCTCGGTATTCATGCAACTAGCAACAATCTGATTTCTTGTGGTAAAAGCGCCTAATATGGCAACTTCTGCAACAATGTTATTTAAAAAGTTGCAGGTTTTTATCACTCATGCTTAAATCAGAAGCTTTAATTTCAGCTGAGTACGTAACCCTTACATAAGGTCGATTGGGATTGGAACCTTGCAATATACCTGCTCGTTCAATTTGTTTCCTTCGGTTGTAAACCCTAGATTGAGTAAAACATGTCACCTACAGCATGTTAACAAATATGCCAATAACTAACAGGATCTTCAATCATGATAGTACATTAAAAGAGTGAAAACGTGTTAGAAATGACTTCTTTAGATTATTTTGACTTGGAAAAGTTTCAAAGTTTTTTTTCACAAATGTACCATCAAACATCAACAAGCTCTCAGGTTTTCTTTACAAATGCACCATCAAACATCAACAGGCTCTGGAGCGGCCGAGGTCGCGGGCTGAATGTCGTCTTTTTTGAGTTTACGCCTCGTATCTCGACATTTATAGGAAGCTTTAGTATTAAGAAGTTTTGCCAACTGTTCCATTTCCTCTTTGGCTATTTTAAAACGCTGGAATGTGCAGTCCGTTGAGTGATTAAGAAATGTAGAAGTCGTAGTGTGTAGTAAAATATGAAAAGTCAAACTTCAGAAAATCGTAGGGAATTTATTAGAGAAGCTTCGAAAATTGTACATGAATGGAATATTCATCCAGAAATTTTTAGCCGTCTTCTCCAAACAGATATTTTACAGAAAACGGTCGTTGGGTGCCCTTGGCTAAATAATGTCAAATTTCGAAAAAGAAGAGTACTTACTTTTCTTAGGTTCTGTGGCAACAATGTCCAATCCAGATCGTTTTCATAACATTTTTCCAAATCGACGTCCAATCTTTGCATACAGGCAGCCATGACTTTACGGAAGTTTCAAAAATCACGCAGGTGTGTAGACTGAAGCGACAACAAGCCAGCGAAATTACACAGTGCTCAGTTTATCCCTAATAGATGCGAACACAGTCACTCGAGCTGCTATGTCCCTAGAGTGGTATCACTCCTCATCCAATAAAAAGGTGAGATAACAGTTAGGTCTCTTCATTTTCAGAATAACAAAATATACCGAAAAAGTGACAAAAGCGCATAACCCTTTCAAACAGTAATAAGACAATAAGAACACTAAAAAATCTAAAAGTGATGAGAAATGTTGCTCACATAACGACGCGTTTCTAAATCTACACTCGCTATCGGCGTGGTCTCAGTTCACGGTTATACTATACACTCGGTCAATCACGTGACAACCAAAGGAAAAGAGGTTGACCATAATCTATGGCTATGGGAGCCCCGCTATTATGAATATTCCTCGTTTTATAAGCCAACCACGCAAAAAAAGTTGCCTTTCACACCAAGAAAAAGCGAGCTACTATTCTTAGGAACATCCCTCGTTCTATAAGCCAACCACGCAAAACAAGTTGTCTTTTACACCAAGTAGAAACGCGCTAATAATCGTTATGAATATTCCTTGTTCTGTAAGCCAACCACGCAAAACAAGTTGCCTTTCACACCAAGTAAAAACGCGCTACTAATTATTATGAATATTCCTCGTTCTATAGGCCGACGACACAAAACAAGTTTGCTATCACACAAAGTAGAAACGTGCTAATAGTCACAAAGCGAGGGCGACCTATATATCTAGCGCTAATAATATCTTAAGGTGCTGCGAGTATAACAAACATCGTACAAACATTAAAATTGAAAGGTAACGCGTCACTGTCATGTTCGTTCTGTTTATTGTGAATCATGAGCAAACATGACATATGTCTTCTTTCCTGTACGCAAGCACTATTTTTTGGTAATTCTTACTTGTTTAAAAAACTCGAAACAACGCGGAAAGGCGCGAAACTAGCAAAGTGGTATTGAGGCAACAGGTTTTAGGACCTTTACTCAATTCACTGTGAAATTAACTTCTGAAATTACCTAGCGCAATGTCATTATCTACATGGAAGTGTTTAAACCAAAACAAATTTTCAATGAAGAGTTTCCAAAAAGGGTGGTTATATCATGCTGTTGGTTGTGACTTTGTATTGTATTTGGTGGCTCCAAAAAGAGCCGTTTTATATTCAAGTGACTGAAGTCACTTTTCACTGTTGACGTGGGGTTTGTCGTGGTAACGCATTGAGGTACAACAGTTTGCTATAATCAAGGTCGTAGTAAAACCATTGATGTCTTTTACTGTCAACGTTGTCGTTGACAAATTGTATTTGCTGTGCTCTTTTCTCAGCTGTAGCTTGCGATGAGGCCCAGGACTGAGCTAGAAGAATCCATCTACTGATGATTTCAGGATTGCACCCGTTGCCGTTGGAAAAACAGAAGTTTGAATGTTTCCTTATCACCCATTGGTTTCTTCCAGAATATTAAGCGAATATCCTTAGGCCACGATTTCTCTGGAAAAAAGGCGTAGCCGTTGAGCAGTCGGAATAGCTGTTTCCTTTCTTCCACGACTTCTTGCCGAGATAGCAGTTGTATTTCTTCTCGGTACGTACGTATGCGTCTACGGATTGTACGGGTGGGGTAGGGGAGACTATCAAAAGGAAGGGAGGGGTGTCTCTGGCGTGTCTTGCCAAGTCCACATCTTTTACATTGGACATTCACAATATGGTCAATTGACAGCTGTCAAAACAGGATAGCCACTGACCAGTATCCCATGACCATATCGCAGGCTCATGTGTCAACTCATTGAGGTGACGTGATTTATGTGGAAGCTGTCCGCTGACCAGTTAATTATTTTACTAGATCGCGATCAATGTTCAGTCTCATACTTTCTACCTAATTTGGGATCGGAGTACAGGAAAACTGATACACGTCAATGTTGTGATCCATTGACAGCTGTCAAAACAAGGTATCTGCTGACCAGCATCACTTGACTGTATCGCGGGCTCAGGTGTCGACCCATCGAGGTCAAGTTTTTTTGAAGTTATCCGCTGACAAGGTACTGGTTTTCAAATGATCACAGGCTCAAGTTTAATTTTTTTAAAAAATTTATATGAAATATGTTGTGTTCATGTGCCGCACAAGTAAAATTTTGATTTCAAACTGACCTCGGACACAAAAATTCAGCCAGCTGCTACAGGCAGGGAAGACAGTTGCTTTTGACTTTTCTCGCCATGTTCACGCGTTGGTCAAGCTCTATGTGCAATTTTTATGCTCTGATTGGTCAAAATTTGACAGGTAAGTTCATGCGGAAAATTTATGCAGCATCTTGAATCTTGTTTAATTTGACAGCTGAAGCTGACAGAGTTTTGTGTCAACTTGTGATGTTTTTAACTTTTTCCACTGGATGTACAAAATGAAATTCAGCTGCTATCAGGAGTCTTCTGTTATTCATGGCTAGTTTGTTTATTGGGTTTTTGGTTGAGTCAAAGTCGGAAATCAGATTTCAGATCGCATCATTTTCGTTTTCATCTTGCTTAATGCGTAAGAGGGTTGCAAAGTCTGAAGCGATACTGGCCTCATGTGATACCTTTCAGGAGCTGCATCTCGAGTGGTAAGCCTAAGTAATTATTGTATTTGATGTTTGTTTTTTATTCCTAATTTAATGAAGTCGAGCATAGTTTATGCGGCTATTTTGTTTACACACGTTTGTAAGATTTGAGACGATCTGACCGAGTATCAGGTTTGTTATAAGCTTAGAGATCTTTAAAAAGCCTTAAGACATTTTCTCACCGCAAATAGACAGAAAACGTTTCAAAGAATATTTTATTATAATTCTGGCTGTAACAGAAAGGTTTGAGCAATTTTCTTGCCTTAAATTCGTCTTTGAAAAAAGCAAACACCGGGAAGCCGGCTTAAAACATAATGTGAGTTCCACAAACTGAACCCTGGTTAAAGCACTTTATTCCCTGAATACTGCTTCCTGTACTTGCTCCAAAAATGTCACTTTAAATATACAGTGTACGTGTCCTTGTACTTGTACGTTGAAGAACTGTTTGCTCTTACAGAAAAACAACAACAAAAAATGGCGCCTAGCTCTACCATGTGCTCTCCGGTCACATGACTATCATGTGACCGGAAGTGCGAACCAAAACGCAGATATGCAAATAAAAACAAAAAAAAGGGGGAAAAATAAAACAAATAGAATAAAATAAACTGACGATGGTCGGTAGTTACACTGGCCCCTAAATGAGAATGCACCGACAGCAATCTCATTTACAAACATAAGCTACCGACTACAACTAAACACAACGTTATAAAGGAATGATTAGAATCACTGTTCATGACTATCAAAGCCAATGTTCATATCAACGTTCATTAAATCATCTCCTTGCACTGCTGCAAAGTCACTTAAACTGGTCCTACTCTATCGGCCACTCCATCCATCTCCAGAAAACATAACTTTGTAACTGGGCGTGTAAGTATGGTGGTACTGGGTGCGGTCACAGGTTCTCTTCTGTACCGTCGTTTGGCACATGTTGCTACTGTTGCACTTGTCTTCACCTTCGCTGCGCGCACCCACCCATCGCGGCTCGCAATAACTTCCACAACTCTTCCAAGCGGCCACTTCCCTCTGGAAAAGGTTTCGTCTGCTACAAGCACCAAGTCACCAATTTGTAAATTCCTTTTTGGCTCAGTCCACTTCTTCCTGTCTAACAGAGTGGGCAGGTACTCCCTCGTCCACCTACGCCAGAACAAATTGGCAAGATACTGCGCTTGCCTCCAAGCACGTCTGCAGGTGAGGTCGTCCTTGTCGAAGACCCCTGGAGGTACACTTGGGCACGGGCGCAGATGCAACAAATGATTAGGGGTTAATGGTTGCTCGTCTAAAGGACTGTCGCTATTTCTTGACAGGGGTCTGGAATTGAGAATATTCGTCACCTCTGCCAAAACGGTTGAGAGGACCTCATCGGAGACTACCTGCTCCTTCAACATCGCTCGCAAGATCTGGCGCACAGAACGTATCATCCTCTCCCAGATGCCGCCCATGTGGCTCGCCGCTGGTGGATTGAAAATCCATTCTATCATCTTCTGTCCACAAAAACTGTTGATCTTCTGCTGATTCCATCTCTCTATGGCTTCCTTTAACTCCCTTTCTGCGCTAGTAAAGTTTGTACCTCGATCACTTCTTATCTGCTCAGGACAACCACGAATACTGATGAATCTTCTGAGTGCATTTATCATTGAGTCAGTGTCCAAGGAATGGGCCACTTCTATATGGACCGCTCGCATTGTCAAACACGTAAATAGGCATCCATACCTTTTCACATGGGATCTGCCCTGCTTTACTTCAATCGGCCCGAAATAATCGACACCAACAAATGTGAATGGTGGCTTGTCAGGGGTTAGCCTCTCTTCAGGTAAATTTGCCATAAACTGCTCTCCCGGGCGTGTGTTTCTTCGCTGACAGTCTATACATCTCCTTAACACTCGTCACACTGCTGACCTTCCTTTGACCACCCAGAATGTTTCTCTTAAAGAAGACAAAACACATTCTTGACCCATGTGACCCAAACTCTCATGATACTGCTTGATAATCAGATCCGTCACATGATGCTTGTAGGGAAGGATAATAGGGTGTTTCTTCTCATAAGGAACCGGGGCAAATGCTAGTTGGCCACGAACCCTCAGCAAACCATCTTCTAAGCGTGGGTTGAGCTGATGCAACGCCGTTCCTGCCTTTCGAAGGACCCTTTTAACACAATCATCTGCATCGCAACTTCCTGCTGATGAGAGAACCTCGATGACTTGAGGGAAAGACACTTGCTGTACTTCCTTGAGGATTTCCTTCTCAGCCTCCTGAAGCTCTGCCACCTTCAAGTAGCCATATTTCATGAATGGCACTTCGCCGCTCTGGACTTGGCATTCACTCGAAACCAAAGCGCTCCTCTTACTCAGCTGAACTTTCAGTAAAAGGTACGCCTTGTACCGCAACAACCAGGCTACAGCCCTTTTCAACTTCCACCAAGTCGAGTAGCGTGCTATTAAGGGCTCCAGGTATTTACTTTGAACAACAACGGTGTAAATCTGAGCCTCCTTCCTGACTTCAGGGTCGTCATCTTTCAATGCTGGAATTTCAACCATCCTTGGCCAAAGGCTCTCATTTCCCCAAAGAAACTCCGGACCTCTCAACCAACGATCATTTTTTAACATGTCATCCAATTTAAGTCCCTTTGAGCCATCATTTGCAGGATTATTATCTCTGTTTACATAATGCCACTCGGAGTGGGAAGATCCATTATGTATCACCGTCAAACGATTGGATTCGAACGTGTGGAATCTTTTTGATTCGTTGCTGATACACTTCAACACTGACATTGAATCGGTCCAGTAGAACACTTTCTGGAAGTTCATATCCAATTCTTCACGGATAATCTTAGAGAGTTTCACGGAGATGACTGCAGCTGTCAATTCCAACCTTGGAATTGAAATCTCGCGCACTGGGGCTAACCTGGCCTTTCCCATTACGAATGCACAATGAATTCGACTGTTCTCGTCCTTCACACGGAGGTATGCAACCGATGCGTATCCTTGACGAGATGCGTCTGAGAAAAGATGTAACTGTACTTCTCTTACTTCGCCAAACTCTCTGGGTCTGAAACAACGATCTACTTGCACTTCATGTAACTTGGGAAGATCATCCAGCCATCGCCTCCACTGGATTTTCTCAGCCTCCCCAATGAGATCATCCCAACCAACGTTCTTTCTACTAAGGGCTTGCAACAACAGTTTGGCTTTCATGATGTATGGTGCAATAAAACCCAGGGGATCAAAGAGAGAATAAACAGCTGACACTATTCCTCTGCGTGTCATTGGCCGCTGATTAGCAACTTGAAGGATCTTCTCCAAGACCTCCCACACAAATTTGTCTTCCTCTGTGTTCCATTTGAGACCTAGAGCAGATTCGGTCGGCAATTTCTCTAAGTCCAAGTTTGCAAATGACTTAGCCCTTTCAGATTCTGGAATCGCTGCTAGCACATCTCTGTCATTGCTATACCACTTTGTTAAATGGAAACCACCTCTTCTTAGTAGCTCCTGGAGTTGACTCACCAGCACAACTGCCTTCTCGGTAGTGTTTGTTGACTTCATCATGTCGTCCACATACATGTTACGCTTGACCGTTTCCACTGCCTGTTCCTCGAACCCTTCTCCATGTAACTCGGCGGTTTTTTTCAAACAGAAATTAGCAATACTCGGGGAAGATGTGGCTCCAAATAGGTGCTTCACCATTCTATATTCTTCCAATTCTCGAGACAAGTCTCCATTGGGCCACCACAAAAATCTAAGTGCATCACAGTCCTTAGGTTCCACCAACACCTGATGGAACATCGCTTCAATGTCAGCTACCACTCCAATGGGCTCTTGTCTAAACCGACTAAGGACACCCACTAATTGATTTGTTTGATCAGGTCCTTGTAAAAGTTGTTGATTCAATGATGTCCCTCCGTACTTGGCAGCACAATCATAAACTACTCTCACTTTGCCGGGTTTTAAGGAGTGAGTAACGGGATGATGAGGTAGGTACCACACCGGTCTGTCCTTTATCTCTAACTCTTCATCGGGGACCTTTTCAGCGTGGCCACTTTCAATGTAATCAGCCATTGTTGTCTTGTATTTCTCCAACAAGGCTTCGTCTTTCAGGAGTCGTTTCTTTAGAAGCAAACCTCTTCGCTCTGCAACTGCCCTGTTGTTAGGTAAAAATGGTGGCTCATGTCGCCAAGGCAGGGCAACCTGAAAGTATCCATCTACCATCTTAAGAGTTCTCTCCATTATTTCTAGGGCCCTTTTGTCTTCCAACGATGCACAAACTCGCGTCTCGACTTCACAGTTTTCAAAATCTGTTCTCCACAGTCGCTCCAACCGTTGACTAAGCTCATCGTCCCGAGCTTGACGATCAATTTCATCTATCTGTAAACGATGCTTGGGTTCATTGGCATTACATTCTAGTTCAAGGACACAGTTCATGTCTGCAACATTCTCTCCATAGGCATCTTCACTGTTTAGCCCTGTAGACAACACAACACTCTTCTTGTGGTCTTTGCAAAGAACATAATCTTCAAAATCTAAACCACCTGCGCAGACAACAGAGCTATCTTCCATACGTAGGTAGTTGACTGAGCGTTCGGCAGTACAGCTTTCTCCACCAGCAGGACCTATCACCGTCCATCCCAGGCTGTACCTAATTGCTACTGGTTCTCCTTTGCCACCAGCACGGTATTCTAACGGCAAGAACAAGCTTGGGTTGTCTTTAAGACCAACAATCAACATGACACTTGTGATGTCCAACTGTTGTAACTCAATATCACGCAAATGAGGCCAATTTTCAAGGTCCTCCTTCTTGGCTATACAGCTCTCAGTTATAGGCATATGCTTGACTGTCCTGACGCTTGAAAGTTCCACTGTCACTGATTCATCCATTGACATCACCACAAGATCTACTTGTTTACTTTCCACTCTGGCTGAGCCCGTCATCCCTGCTAAAGTGAAGTCCAGCCTCGTGCCGCTTGCACCCAATGTCTCCTTCAACTTTTCATGGCAAAGAGTCACTTCTGAGCCACTGTCCAACAACGCATATGTTTCAACAGGTATCAAATTGCTACCTTTGGCTAGGACCTTGACTGGAACAACACTAAGACAGACTCGCTCGCCGGCCCCAGTTGCAGCAGTTACGGCAGCACCTTCACTAGTTACTCCACTGGTTTCACTGTTGGTGTTCGCCTTTGTTTCTTCCTGATTAAGCTGGCGTGGATTAACACTTGGTGGGGTTGAATCTGCTGGAGGGGGGTGTAGCAGTGTGTTGTGTTCCTTCTTACATCCATTCACTTGACATTTGAACTGAGTTTTGGGGCAGTTTCTTGCAAAATGACCGCTCTGGAGACACTTGATACAAAGGCTTTGTTCATGTACTACTTTCCATCTGTCTTGATGAGATTGCTTCTTAAACTTATCACACCTCCACAATCCATGCTGACCACGACAAACGGTACAAGCGGGCATTTTTTGGTTGTGTCCCCCATTTCCCTGTCGACCTCGGACACCTCCAGATAGTGACACAAGTCTTCGAGGATTTCGACCTCGTTGGTCTCTCCGATTCACATTCTCCCTTTCCTTCGAAGGAGCAGCGTTAAGATCCTCTCCAAACTCATTATTAACAAGCGCAGCTCTGTCCTTTAAGTGTTTAAGGAAGTCTGCAAACTTAGGTTTCGATCCAAATGAAATAATCCTTCCTGCACATTCTGTCCACTTGACCCTCATAAACAGTGGCAGCTTCTTGTTCAGTTCCCTTAACGTATTCGTGTGATTCAAATCACTGACGTATTCAGGCCCCATGCCTGACAGTGTTCTATTGGCAACATCCAAATGGCGGGCAAATTCAAGTAAACTTGCTCCATTCGCCTGTTTCAAGGGAGGTAGGTCTTCCAACTTCTTGATATGTGCTTTGGCTATGATGTGAGGCAGTCCAAAGTTTTCGCGTAAGGTATTCTTAGCTACATAATATCCCTCGTCTACTGGTAGATTCACACAACTTTCAATGGCATCCCTTGCCTTGCCATAACAGTGTTGGATTAATAGCTGTAATCTCCTGGAGTTGTCGGGGTTATCTTTCTCTAAGCAGGTTTCAAAATTGTGCATGAACGAGACATACTTTATGGGGTCTCCATCGAATCTCATGTACTCAATCCTTGGGGCAGAAACAACTTGACGCAGTGCTTGTACTATCTCTGCTCTGCTATCTGGTGTCACCGATACTGGTTCTCACATATAACATTCTGCTGGGACTGCACCAGGGGTCTGGGACCAGGGTACCTGAGTTGGCCATTGTGAGTACTCTTTGGTGTTAAAGTGGGTTGTTAATGGTGTCTGTACTTGTTGTGATAAATTTAGCACTGATGGATTTACAGGCGGATTTCTCAATGCTTCAGTGTCCTTTGCGTTATTCAGTTGCTCTGTATGTTTACCTGTTCCAGCTTCATCAACATAAACTGTATGCTCGGTTCCTGAGAACACTGGGTTGGGCACTGTAACGCTTGCTGATTGAAATGTCTTAGCAGGTGAATTCATGATTCTCTCATTGTCTCTCAATGCAGGCACCTGCTCCAGAGGTGCAAGCTCTTGTACTAGTTGTTCGTGTGGCTCGATTAGCTGCGACTGAGCCACATTCTGTGCCTGATTCCCATGTGGATGTAAGGTTTCCTCAGGTATAAAATCTGCTAAACGCTCCCTATACTGACTCTTCCTGCATTGATTCTCAAACTCCTCATACACATTAAGACTCGCTTTAGCCCGCTCTTCCTCCATCTTAGCCTCCAACATGTCCTTCTCAAATTGAAGCTCACTTAATTTGCGTTGTAACTGTTGTTCCTGCAGCACTTGCTTGGTCTTCATTTGGGCTAGGGCAAGTTTTTCCTTTTTCTTCGCCACTGCTAATGAAGCTGAACTTGAGCCAGTTGACCCGCTTTTCGTACTCTTCCTTGACTTTCTTGGATAGGATTTTAAGTCATTCTCTCGTTTCTTAATACTAGATGTGACTTGGAATTTCCATGTTTCAATTTCATTGTCAAATGTTGCTTTCTTTGACATCTGCTCCTTGTAGTTAGCGTCAGCCCTTTCAACGTCTTCACAACGACCAAGAACATCAAGACATTCAATGTACTCTTCATGGGTGTTCACGAATCTCCTCCAAGCTTCTTCATACGAATCTCGCTTTAATTGTAAGTCCTCCAAAGTTCCACAGTTCTCAATTATGCCTTGAATGTTCCCTCGCAGTCTCGTGAGGGTTGCAACATAACCTGCACAGGAATATTTCAATGTGTTTGCCCTCTCAGCTGTTCTACTTTCAAAATCTATATTAGATGGTACTTTAACTCGGGAACTTCTTCTTAATTGGGTTCCAAGTCTGCCCTCTGACAGAGTTTCCTGAACATTTTCTTGTTCAAGTTTGTCAGCAACAGGCACTGATCGAACAGACATTTTGCTCCACTGTACTATTGTCCACAAAACAAATAAACTCCAAACACAAACAAGATGGCTATTGTCACATACCTTAGACATCCACTATTATCTCTGATAGCAAATAAGTAATATAAAAGTCCCACACAAGTCTCAAAGGTTGTACATGTAAAACAATTCTCGCAAAGCAACGAGCGTGATGCAGTGTCAAATAACACGAAAATCGTACGCATAAACCAATGTTCTCCCCGAGAACAAAACGATCCAAAACGTTTCCAAACAACTGAAAGAGCAACAAATCCACACGTGAATAAGACCAATCTCTGTTAGAATATCGTTCTCCGTGAAGTATTGAACTAGACGTAAGCTTAAATCATCCTTCGACGTGGACACAATGCCAATGAACGCAACAAAGTTCCAAATGCGACAAATCACAACAAATTATTGTCAAATAAATGTTCTCCCTGAGAACAAAACGATCCAAACGTTCCCACACACTTGAATGAGCAACAAATCCAGAGGTAAATAAGAACCAATCCCTGTTAGAATATCGTTCTCCGCGAAGAATTGAACTAGACGTAAGCTTGACTAATCCGTAGATGTGGACAATTCCAATGAACGCGACAAAGTTCCAAATGCGACAAATCACAGCAAATTCTTGTCAAATAAATGTTCTCCCTGAGAACAAATTCCAAATGCAAATGCGACAAATAACAGACAAATCCTTACTTGATGCCATGCTTTCCTTGAAAGCAAGTTTCAAATCCGATCAATGAAACTCAAACTTGTCGAAGCTGTGTTCTCCCGGAGAACCAAAACATCAATCGATTCGGCGAACAGTTCTTCAACTGTGAGTTCCACAAACTGAACCCTGGTTAAAGCACTTTATTCCCTGAATACTGCTTCCTGTACTTGCTCCAAAAATGTCACTTTAAATATACAGTGTACGTGTCCTTGTACTTGTACGTTGAAGAACTGTTTGCTCTTACAGAAAAACAACAACAAAAAATGGCGCCTAGCTCTACCATGTGCTCTCCGGTCACATGACTATCATGTGACCAGAAGTGCGAACCAAAACGCAGATATGCAAATAAAAACAAAAAAAAGGGGGAAAAATAAAACAAATAGAATAAAATAAACTGACGACGGTCGGTAGTTACACATAAACTTCAGCTTTAAGCTCTAAGACTCAGGATTGTTAGAGACACTTTAATACTTGTCTTCCTGAATGAAAATTGTCGTCTCTTTATATGTTTCACCGAATTATATTTCATTTATTGATTGTTAGTAATCTCTCTTGTAATTTTAATAGTTGTGCCAATTGTTTTCAGTCATTCAGTAAACAACGTTTCCCGGAGTACTCAAAATGCCGCGCGTTAAACCGTTTTAAAATAAAAAATAAACATAATAAATTCTTTATTATGTTGGAGCGTAACTCTGTTAATGTTCATTCAAACACTCGCCACTGCTGGCACTGTAAAAGTCAGAACCGGCTGGCTGTATAGATGATTTTGAAAAATTTTTCAACGGTTTATGGCTAAAGCTCACGCGTGCTTTGATCGTCCTGAATAGCAATTTGTATCGCAATATTGTGAAATACTGCATTTTGTTGTCCGAGGTCTGTATGATAAAAACAGTGCCTCATAATACTGTTTCACCTCAGATGTGATGTATAAATGATATAAAAGGTTGGAATTAAGCTTTTGCTTACAGTTGCTTTCAAAATGTTTCATACATCTGAGATGTCGTGCCTTCGGTATCTCAGTCCTCCACGCCTTGTCGAGAGCGTCTTAACCATCGGTTATATAACCTTTGGCTTTCTCGAGGCCTTTGCAGCTTGATACACAAGTTGAGGAGAGCACTTTGTAAGTCTGAAAGTCTTTGCTGTGATGAATCATGGTAGGGCCAAGAAAGACGGGCGTCTTTCCAGTTCTCTTGGAAGTTAGAAATAAATGCTTGTATACAACTGGAGTTACCTCAAATTGACCCATGTTGAAAGTTGGATCAACACAGATAGAATGGCTTAGCCTGTCTGATGACGTCAATCAACCCAGATCATTGCACATCACCTTCGTTCCCAGAACCCAAAGGTCATTAGGCAAATCTTCATGTCGCAAGACAACTGTATCGTCCTTCATTCGGGCATAAACTAATAAATCTTCCACTGGATCGTTTTCCTTGTTAGCTCTAAACTGCAAATCATATACCTGCTTTCTAGAACGTGGTAAGGTTCCTGGTGTCCTGGCTTGACTAGAACCGCCTGCTTTATCATACACAGCTTTATATACTTGAGAGGGTGCGTTGTTGCCTACTTTTTGTTTCAAAGCTTCAAGCGTGCTCTTAGCTGTAGGATAGAAGGCTGCCTTTGAGAATTTACTGCTGTTCCCATGGACACCAACATGAAAGTCCACTTGCTCTTCTCCAGACGTTATGTGGTACTGTAACAGGGCCATTCCATTCACTATTGTGTGAGAGGAATCTTTCATCAGAAAGATTGATCGCACGAGAGAGGGACAAGCTTTGTTTGCCTTCGAATTAATCGGTAGGTGGTATTGGCTATTCTTCGTGAGCGGCAATGCTTTTCTCGCGACGAGTTTGATGTCGGTTTCACCATTGTCGTTCTTTTGACACTCAAAAGTCCACGTTCCACACTTCAGAGGCTTAGTATAGGCGCCATTCATGTCGTCTTTGATGTCCTCCCAGTTATTGTAGGAGTCCACATTTACCAAGAATGCTGCATTTTCTCTCAGTCGCAAAGGATGGCGATCGCAGGATGGCTCATTTACACACTGACACAGGAGAACTTCCATGGCTTCTTTAGCTGTATACCTTGACTTCTTCCCCAGCTCCCAAACGGGAATTTTAGGGTTTGATTTCCAGTAACCATGGCTCTGGAAAAAAAAACAACTCGCAATGAGAATTCTTTGTTAATGGTACCACAAAGTCGGTAGTAAATTAAAAAAAAAACAAACTATTTCCTACGAAATTCGACTTCCGACTCCTGACTTCTGACCTCGGGCTTTTCATCACTTCTTAATTACTTTAGAGGTCAAAACAAGCTCCTTCTCTGCTGTTGGAGTATGGGCATATTTTCTGACTTCTTATTTTTTAGCACTCCTTAGTATACATTCCTTACATTATAAATGATACTGAAATAACAGTCCGACTTCTGGCTTCATATATTCATTATTCATTTCCTATTACGCCTGTGAGATGTATATTATTATTAAAGTTACATAAACAAAAATCTTTACGTCATAGGAATTGATAATTATAACAAACCAAATGACAAAACAATGGTTTGATTCCGTACCTGTGATACGCGATCAACTGCTTCTACTGTGGGGATGCTTTCGTCGACAGCAATTGTCTCTTTTCCCAATCCATGAGTGTCACCTCTGGTGGGGTCTGTGTCAGAATATCAGGGATATCAATTAGTTTTAAGTCGCACATCAGTTTTATTTTGGATCTGGACTTTTGTTCAGTTCCATTGACCTAACATTAACATGTCTCACTACAGTAACTGGACTAGAGCATTATATATTGAAACTTACACGAAATCTTTTGTATCCCAAGCAAGAAAAGGGTAAACATAATAAAGTGCGCCTACCTGGATAAAAACAAGCATAAAGCAAAACTACTGGCAATAAGATATTGAAGGTTTCGTACCCCGTTGCACGTAGTCATTTTCTCTAGGGCGCTTGGTTCTAGCCATGATAAGATTTATTACTGGGTGTTCGTCATCATTTCCAGGACGCTTGCTTCCTGCAGCGGGTGTATTTTTCCTAGGGTTTTCACCATCACCTTCAGCGCGTGGCTTCACATCAGTATCCTTCTTTTGTGTTACAGAGCACTGAGCCTCATCGTCAGAGGAGCTGTCAGTGGAAATTTTTGCGCTTGTGTTTTCAACATGAGGTAGTGAATTTGTTTCAGACGCTTGTTCCCTAAGTAAAAATAAAAATAAGGATAGTTAGGGTGTGAAACAAATGGAAAATGATACTTCAAATATATGCGGTTCATTCCGTTTTTCACAACTAGCAGGTCGGGAAGACCATTGCTTTTTAAAGGCAAGTAATTTTCGCCGGTGAAATGAAATATACTCTTTTCTTAGAGCATCCTAGAACCATGGTGGGAGGTTCAAGGGCCTCACCCCTTATATCTGAAAAAAGCGTCTTAAAAGGGAAGACATTCACGTTATTTCAAACGTTTAAGTATAATTCAATTGTGAGGTATCAAAGCGAGATCATTATGACGTCATAAAGGTGGACTTTTTTTGTCTACTCAGTTCTACAGTGAGAAAACCTGAAATTGAAAACAGTCTTAGTTGGCAAAAACGACATGTGTATGATATTTGCACAACATATTTTGGATCTTAGGGTCATTCTCAACAATATTCTCAAATAATCGGAGGGCAAATATCGAAGAAGGCAAGATATATTAACTGATGCCAGTCCACCACGTGACATAAAATAGCCAATAACATCGCGCAAACTAATCGGCGAGTTATACACATCAATATGTTCAAGCCCCTCCCATCTTAACCAGAAATATTGATCTGTTCCGTTATGTATCTCATCCTATTAGCTTGCATACGTCAAAGGTAAACTTACTCGGTCTGTGGTGACACAACTGCTGATGCGTGAGAGGCAGTGACCAGGTTTATGCTCCCAAGATCTTTTTGAGGGCGCTTACTATCATCCGGGATAAGATTTATTACTGAGTGTTCGTCATCATCTCTGCGATGCTTGGTTCGCATACCAGGCAGTTCAAAATCCCTATCCTTGTCTTCTGTAACAGAGCACTGAACCTCATCGTCGGAGCAGCTGTCAGTGGGACACTTTCTGCTTGTTTCTTCACCAGGAACTGAAGACTTTGCATCAGACACTGTTACCCTGAGTAAAAATAAGATGTAAGGATAACTGACCAACATTAATTTTGAGACGGCGTTACGACTTTTGAATTGACGGACGGTTGTTTGGGAGAAAATATCATGACTACGCACCGTGAGTACTCCGGGATCATATTCTCTCTCAATGCCGTTCCTATATAAAGCCTTTATTCCTTCAGAGAATTCACTTTTTTTTTTGTCACAAACCGACTACTTTTTGCAGACCAAAAGAGCAAAACATTAGTATTTCGTGCGCTGATTAGGAAAATTGTGAATTTGGATATATAAAGGTATTGTTGTAAGCGACCACAAGTCTTTTTATTTTGGGTAGTCGCTTACGGGAGGTTCGAAATAATTCTAGTAGGTGGGCGATCTGGGAGCAAAATTATTCAAAAGAGTCAACTGCCAGGGTGTTCCCCCTGAAGATGGGCGATTTTGGAATTGACTGGTACATAAGTGTTGCCCACGAAGTTCTTAACGCCTAATGTAGGTTTTGTTTGCAGCAACACAGAAGTTTATCGCTTCAATGCAATTGTCAACTTAAACCAACCTCGTTCCCAGGGTCATCTCCTACCCGTCCTACGGAGTGAAAGAGAACAGGGTTGAACTAAAATGAAAAATGGAAATTCTGACCACCATATCGAAATGGTTTTAAGTTTTAAGGGTCGAAAACTGATACCTATTTTGCTTAATTGTCTATTTCTTGTCGTAAACCAATGACTCACTCAATTGCAAGTGTGCCTATACCCTCTCCGGGTGCTTTTCGGAAAAGCTGCAAATGCCCCATGGTGGGGCCGGTCGGCTCATACAAAACCCCACAGGCATGTGCAAATGACCCACGCAGGGACAACACCAAAAATTGCATTCTCTAGTAAATAAGGTATTAACTATTGCATAAACAGATTGTCATATCCTTCTGATTAGTATCAATTACAGAATTTTAAACTAGAATGGTATTTAATGCGCCTCGCAATGATCACAGAAAACAGGAAGTTGTCATAAGGGGTCAATTGCATATGACTTGGACAAGTGTAATGTTTACACTAACAGTCAGTCAGTACAAATTTTATTTTAAAAATATATACCCCACTTAAATTTATTAACCCATGCACTTACCTGGTTTTTGGCGACACAACTGCAAGTGATTGACATGTACCAGGCTTCACACCCCCATGGTCTAAACGCTGCCACAACCACACACACAGACTCTTCCACAATTCGCGCGAATTTTGTTTTCCTATCAGTAAAAGACCGTTGCCTTTTCCAGGCTCCAGTGTGACAGGGTGAGTGTCCATGATGAAGGGGTGGCCATCATAACATCCAATGCTTAAAACAAAAGGATCACTGGTGAAAATCGCGAAGAAGTCTTTGCGGCCAAGCTCACACAGCTTCGAGTGAAGCTTACGTCTGCCTTCAAAGGAAAAGACGTGGTCTGTAAAAGGAAGCTCTTCGGAGAATTCACAGGACCCTACCATCATCTGTTCTTTAAGAATCGCATAGGCTTCTAAAACGTCATACAGTTTGTCCAGTTCTCTGTGTTCATTTATTTGTGCTGGTAAGTTCTAAATTGTTTCTTCAGCAACTTCAACTAGGTTGGTAAAAAATCCGTTTCCTGTTCCGCATCTTCTCAATAATCAATCCGCAATCTTCACAGAGATGAAGGCGCAAGCATTTGTTCCGTCGTTTATCAAGGCTGATTCTGCTTGGATGCAGCCCTCATGCTCCTCATGTTCAGCCGTACCCTTAAGACGAAATGCAATTTGTTGGTCGAACTGTTCTATAGCTGTACCTTGGCTAACTTTCAAGTGCACGACGTCCACGTATTCGGAAAGGTCAAGACTACTTCTTTCCATGATATCAGCAGCTTCCTCTAAGGACATTCGACAATTCCGGTTAAAGTTAACACATCCTTTGTATACCTCCTCTAATCCAGACCACACTGTTGCCCGCTGAACTTCATATTTCGGATCTTGAAGGGGATGTTTCTTCTGTATTAATAAAGAGCAAATGAATTTTCTTAGCTCTTCCTGGGAACTAATGCCTCCTGCTGATCGGATCTCTGAGCGAAAGGGGTATTTTAGACTTGGGTTTATCAAGCAAAAGAAGATCATACCAAGGGCTCAAATGTCTACAAGGAGGAGATCAGAGATCGAAACGCCAGTTTTGGGCAAATCGTTGAGAAGAATTTCTGGTGCCATATACACCGCAGTTCCTCCGTCAACGTTGGTGGTTTTCGTTGAAATAAAAGACTGTGTTTGGATAAGCAGTGACCGACTCTCCCCAAAATCCGTGAGCTTGCATGCTATTGGTCTCAAAAGATACTGTCGCGTGATTTCTTCATCGTCTGCCAATTCGCAATAATGTTGGTTGCTTATTAATATGTTGGCGGGTTTGAGATCTCTATGCACAATTCCTTTCGAATGAAGAGAAGCCAGGCCCTCAACAATTTCAGCTGCTGCATGGTAATTCAGCTCGTGAAAGTCCACACAATTGAATTCATCAATTTTCACCAAAAAGTCAGCGAGTGAACTGACACGCACATCTGATCCAAATTGCTTGAAATCAAAATACACATACTCAAGCATCATGGCAAGAGGCTGACAACACACGGCTTTGAATTCAACGATGTTTTTGTGCTTCAGGTCATGAAGAAGGGCCACCTCCTTGGAAAATAGCTTCTTTTCCTCGTCATCTAGGACATGCAGCATTTTCTTTACTACAACTGTTGTCGTTTTGTCATCTCCCGGGAATCTGTAGTCGGTGGTATAAACATCGCCAAACACTCCTTGTCCGATTCTCTCCTTAACAGATAAATTGTTGCAATCGAAGCACTGGATACTTGAATTGATATAATTTCCAGATACTGCTTTACTTTTTGATAGCTTAGGAAGATTAAATTTTCGGAAAAGGGACATTTTCGATCGAGTAGATCCCGATCGAACACGCCGCCACAAGCAAGAACTCATGTGATCAATTTTCCCGCCAAAAATTATTACCCCGGGAATCCTGACCTCTGGCAACCTACTGTCACGCAATCTTCACTTTGTATTGATTGTTTGTTTATTTTATTGTTCTGAAATGAGAACTCCAATTCTCGAGACGATGCTTTGTTAGTACAGGAAATTCATTCACTCATTCGTTTTTCTTTTATTATTTCATGAGTGATTTTAGCGATTATCCCTCACAGACTATTTCTCCTTACCCCCCCACCCCTACCCCTCAACTACCTTTGCATTGTAACCCGGTGATCTCCGGGGTGGCAACGATAAAAACAAGCGCTAGAAAAACGCAATGTAGCATATTCTCCTTTTTTCGCCCTTTTTATAAAAGCACTTTTCTATCTATGACCTGGCCAGAAAAGGAAAAAAAACCGTATTTTTGTGCGATATTTAACCGATAACGCCGTTGACCACTCAGCGATCAGGCATTCGGGTCGCAGCGACATGTCAGCCCGCAACAAAGACAAAAATCCATCTCCAGGAAAACCAATCTTATGACCTTAAGGATAAACAACCAAAATTATGGAGGTAAGGTATATTTTCAGTGTACAATTATACGTAGGTAGTCTATAGCTTTCATCCTCTTCTTAAAGCCACAATATTGATAATGTATGTCTGCAAATTGTGAGCAGAAGCGGATCGTCTAGCACGCGTGTGATAGTAATTTTTGTTTGTCTTACGGATTATAGTCTTCAAACGGTCGTAATTCGACTTTGTAGAAATTTTAGAGATTGTTTTGGTGGGGGTCTTAGTTTTCGTAATTACGAAAACTAAGACCCCTAAATTTACCGTTAAATTTGACCTAAAACTCGGTGGAAAGGATCGAACATGATATAATTTGATAGATCAGACCTATTTCGGTTACAATTTGACTTTATATTTCGACGGATTCTATTTTAGGGGGTTTTAGTTTTCGTAATCTCGAAAACTAAGACGGGTCTTAGGTCTTCGTTTTCGAGGGTCTTAGTTTTCGTAACACCCATTAATCATAGGCTTATAATGTTAGTGACATCCCTACTGCATGGAGTTATGCAAACGAGATCATCTTCTGCAGATGAGTGTGGCATTACAAGAACAATTTGAAAATATAAAAATGTTTGAAGAACGTTTTTTCGTACATTATTTTTGAAGCACCAAATGTCCTTGTCTTAGCGGCGACACAAACACTGAAAATTGAAAAAAACTTTGAACGTAAAAGTCTCAGCTTGAAACAACAAAAAATCAAAATAAATGTGTTAAAAAGCTCTAAGGTTGCATTTAAACAAAAAAATCAGGCTTGGGCAATTTAAAAGCCTCCGCTTGAGAGGGGTAAATGCATAGTGATGTTTTAACATCGTTACATTAAAGTATTGTAACAGTTATGCAAGCACAAGAAAACACATAATTGTCGATAAAATGATAGAATTGTTATAGTTTTTCAACAGCAATCTTAATGCAATTGTTAATTTCTGCAAGTAGTTCCACCATGAGGGTCAGGCTTAACTCTTCCCAGTTTTAGTTCAGTTTTGTGCACATTTCCTTTTAGATGGTGAATCACGGATCTCTTGTGTTTAATTCTTTCTTTGCTTTTAATGATGTACCTTTGAATTAGAGTTTTTGCTCTACATGAAGTTTTTTGGTGTTATTTACACAAATTCCCACCGTGTTCCTTGTATCTTGTACGTGTTATCTTTACTTAAAAAATATTTTTCAGACAAGCCCAGTCATGCATACATACGTTTATTCAAAGCATCTAAGAATAAAGATAAATAAATATATACAAAGAATGCGTTGAAAAAGGAGTTAAAAAAAGTTGGCCATACGTAGAAGACTTCCTAAAGAAAAATCCTATTCTACATATTCTATAAATCTTAACAATGTAATGCTAAGCATTTACATTCAAACTGGTAGTTAGGAATAAAACCAATAAGAATAAAAACAAAATACCTGGAGATAGGTAAAAATGATCCTACAGAACACTTAAAACATGCAAGATTTCCCGCCCCGACAACACACTAAGGTGAATCATTACATTCTTATACAATTCTCACCAAAAGTGAATATTTGTTACAGTTACAACTAGATGCTTGAAATATACATTTGTAACACTCGATCAGAGAAAAATATAATCTTCAATTCTTTAATGCTGACCACTTGAACCCATTCGCTCCTGGAGATTTTGCCGAAAAACACGTTTTCAAGCTAGTCGAGTGGTTTTCTGGTCACTGCCGTGCTATAAAGAGCTAAAACTTACCACAAACCGGTTTACAGGTCGTACACTTCGCGGCCTTCTGATCCAGATGCAAAATATCAGCTTGCGAAGTTCGGGCATGCGCAGAAAGCAAAATTTCGAGATAGTTTTTGGGTTTAAAAGTGACACAGCAGTCTGGACTTTTATTTTTCGCTTTCTCTCCTCCCTTTTTTCGCTTTTCTTACCTCATTTTTTTTCTCTTGCTGGGCATTTAGTAGGTTTTATTTTGGTGGGAAGAGTTTTAAGGAAAGTTTTTAGGATCTTAGGATTAGGTGAAAGGAAAGGTAGGTGAGCAATGGAACAAGATTTTCATGGAGATTTTCAAGTCAATGTCACGTGTTTTTTTGCTTCTTTCTCCGGTGTCCTTGACTGAATTGTGCTCATTCTGGTATGGTTTGAAAGATCTCTTCACTCTGCACAAGTTAGCGAAGAAAGTTGTCCCTGACCGTTAAAACTGATGATGTCACAAAGGGTAGAAAGGACCTGGATCCGCACGGGCAGTTACGGGCGGTTCAGGGGCGAATGGGTTAAGATGGCATAACATTCCGAGGGCCAGTCTTGATGCTCTCCTTTGGACCTTTTCTAAAGAAACAATGTCCTTTACTTGGAAGCACTACACTGGAGTCACATACTCTAGGATCAGCCTTGCTAGAGATTTGTATAGCAAAGGGAATTCTTTTACACTAGTAGACCTAAGCACATACTTAATGGCCCCAAGGACTTTGTTAGCTTTATAATCCTAGGCACAAAGAAAATGACAACACGTACATATATGTCAAAATCGTCTTTATTGTTTGTGGAACAAGCAAAGCTGCATCAATGGGAAGGCAAGACCAACGCTGTTCCCCCCGGATGCAGCCCGCTAGTGGGTTAGGCATGGTGTAAAAACAAAGGCAAGTTATCAGTTCGAAGGCGAGCTAACAGTGAATATGATCGCTCCATGAGAGATTGTACTTTTTCACACTCTTTAGAATTTCACCATTTGGATAAACTGTATAGCTCTCTTTCGACTTATCTTGTTTGTTAGTTATGTGGGAAGACCTGAAGAAGAGCTAGAAGGATCAGTAAGTTTTTAACTTAAGTCAAGAAATTTAGGCAGAAATGGTGGATCATATTAGTTTTCTGGGCAACCGAGCTCGATACAGATCCATCGAGCTCGATATGTCAACCGAGCTCGATCGACAATCGATCTCGGGGAACCGTACTCGATATCTTGATACCGAGCTCAATATCCACTCGTGCTCCATCAGTAATCGAGCTCGACTTCACGATCGAGCTCGCCAAGCATCGAGCTCGGTAAACTCGAGGACCGGGGGGACAACGTAAAACTACTATCGAGCTCGATAAGCGTCGACCGAGCTCGCTCTAAGTTATCGAGCTCGACTTGATTCCCTTTTACTTATCAAGCTCGACAACGTCATCGAGCTCGGTTTTTAACAGTCTGCTTACGGATCGATAATGGGAAAAGAGGGAAAAGCAATAATGGCCAGCATTTAAGATGAATAAAAAAAGTTCGGATCACACCCTATTCACCATGTGTTGTTCCTTTATTTGTTTTTTTTTTTCCGTCGCACATCTATGCTATAATATAATAATAATCCCCTTTTGTTTTGCGGACGTTGGCGACCTCCAATTCCTGGTTGGCTGAGCATTTATTGATTATTTTTTTTGATGGGTGACGCTATTGGCATTCTATTGTTAATTTTAATAAAGATACAAAGCCACTGACACATTGAATTTTGCGCGAATGTGATGTATCACGAATCCGACCCTGGCTGAGAGGGTAAACCGGTCTGGTAGACCAGGCTACCCGCCTTGGCGGGTCACCCCAGCTATCATGTAAACGTGATCAAATTGAAATGAGAGATTATATGGATGGGCGGGTTACCCCACCTAAGCGAGTTACCTCACCTACCTGGGATCCCCCACCTCCATGTAAACAGACTCTAAGTTTCCAAATTTTCGTGAGGAGAAATACCCGATAAGCCTCCCCCCCTTACTCACTCCAAGGCAAAAAAGAAAAACATACGTTACAGGCTCCTAGTTGACCTTCACTAAAAATCACAAAAAGAGACATTTTTCTCCTTCCTGTTGCACTGGGTTACGTTAAACACTCTTTAAAATCCCTTTTTATGTACGTCGAAAGAACTTCTTCAAACATTACATCACTGGATTCAATTCGATTCTTAATTTTTGAAGCGGTAATCTTTGGGTAATCAATTTCATTGATGTTATCGTTGTTACTCTTTTCAGAACTGGACTTTGGGTGTAGAACTGGTGCATTGATTATTCTTTTGTTCTCATGCAATTATCGCAAATTTTGACTTATGTAATTGTAATCAATAGAAAGGATAGTTACTCAAAAACTCCTTGGTTACCCTTGGATGGTGAATATATCAAAGCCTATCTGCCATTACTATCGGTCAAGTCTCGAAAATACTCACACCTCTATAAGAAGGACGACGGAGACTTAAGGGGCGCTTTTGTCGAGAAAAACAGTTAAAAACGGAGATGCAGGTGCTGACTCTGACAGTAAATCTCGATTTGGGGCAGTAAACATTCCTATTATAAATAATCAAACACCTGACTTCTAGATGGTCTTCTATTGGGATCAACCGTTTGAAATGATTTTTTTCCCAACTGAACACGACAAGACCCAACCAAACCAACCGAAAACGCTTGATCCCAATGGAGCATCCTAGTTTGCAGGTTGGCTCAACTCAACGACCTGAAACAGACGCGTGTTAATTCAGAATAGGTTCAGCGTTTTTTTCTCCGAATTAGTGGTGTCACGTTGCCTCGACTCTCTATAAGCCGGACACGTCTGTAAGACGGACAGTAGGTGCCGGTCTTAAGGTTAATTTCCACTGACGTGTTTTTGTCTACGCACGTTAAAGTAATCACTTACATAAAATAATGGCAAGATAACGAGAAGTTGAGCGAGATTCAAATTTTACCCTTACGAGTCACCTTTCATGCACTGCCTCTATTTTATTCACGAACGTAAATTTTACCCAGGTACGCAGGCAAAAATTACGCGACACTGAAAATCAGCCCTTAAAGAGAGAGTTTACTGTACGACAACCGACGGCGAACTGAAGCGGATAACCCACCCAAAAGTTGCTACAAAACAAATTGAAACACATAGTAGCTTGTTCATTTGGCAAATCTAAAACATGTTTATTTCATGATTCATTGCAGAATTCACTCTGTTAACAATATCAACGATAAAACGCTTGTGGAAACAATGTTTCAGAAAATCTTGATGGGCTTATTTAATAATTTAATGAAGCAAAAAGTAACAGAAACAATTGAAATTCTTTTCGAGGACAGACAAGACAAGAAGATAGGACTATCGGCCTAGCAAGATGTACATCTTTGAACACTGAAACGGCCATTTGTCACATCTTGTTTATAAAACATATAAACAAATAGGTTATGTTCCCATTATATATATTTGGAAAAGTGAAAACGTTTCTTTTTTTCCCCATTTTTTCATCCAACGAAACCCCATGTTTAAAAAGGCTCCTGAGGACTTCTATTGTCAAGAACACTTTCTGCCTCTGTATTAATTATAAGTTTGGAAAAATCGGAGGAAAATATAGTACAGTTCAGAAAAAAATGACTTCTTTTGTATTACAATCTTTTTTTGGTACTGTGTTTTTCACAGAGAGCAAAGGAGTCATGTTAGTCTTAGTACAAGATTAAATTTTGCAGCGCGATTCGCCTTTGTTTATTGTAAAATGCGAACAAAAAGTAACCATGCTCAAGTTTTAATTTGGGCCACGCTTCCGGAAAGCGAAGAATGAAGATTCTTGTAAGCCCTCAGACCTTTGGCCTGCAATATTGTTGCGCCATATTTGTAACAAGTTCGTTTAAACGCGTCGATCCCCTTGTGAACAGGTTCCCTGTTTGGGAAAGGAAGCTAAAAATCATTTGTTCTCCCTCAATGGGAGCCTGTTCACTTTGGCAAGTCAGTTGGTGGTCTGGCCAGGTTGCATAAAACCTTCTTAACATAAGAGAGCTCTTAACTTTTGTTCTGGAACAATAACCTATTGTTTTGAAATAATAGTTACGAGTTCTCTTAATGTTAAGAAATTTTAAAGTAAACAAAGTGATTGGCGTTCTGGATGTCATTGTTTTTATTCCGTCAAACGTAACTTTTTCGATCCCTATGCACTTTTTAGTAACAAGTAAACTATGCAGTTCAAAGACCAACCATGCCCCAAAAACAAAAAGGAAAGAAAGATAATAACTAGTCCACGATTTCCGATGATGTGGTATTTTTTGTGAACGGAATTTCCTTGACATGTCCGCCCCTCACCAATTTTTCATAGTAAACCGGACTAGGGACAGTGTTTAAACGTCTGTCCAGAAAGATGAAGGTGGCATCTTCTTGGTCTTCTTGGAAATCACCCTGTAGGAAAAATGTTTGAATAAATGTCTTTTCCTGGCTTTCAATTCATGCAGAATGTACTTAATCTCCTCTGTGTTGAAGAGGGGTTTACCTCAATCCATTGCCATCACCAATTACAGTCGCGCACTAAGTGATGCCCAGTGTAGCCTGAATTTCATCCGATTACTTCGAGTCGTCGTAACTCCCTCACTAACGTCTGAATCGGCCGGTCGTCAATGCCGTCCAGTGACGTCACTGGACGGCATTGATGACCGGTCGATTCAGACGTTGAGAGCAGAAAACGACTCGAAGTAATCGGATGAATTTCAGGCTATGCCCAGTGCAAAACAAGGGAACTAAAAACGTTGTCACTTGTCAGTGACTGTAGGATAGATTACCTAGACTTCTCTAATCCTCTTACTGTCTGGCTCCGTGTGGGGCTCGCTGGCTTTCCTTTTATTTTTATTTTTTTTCTTCTTTTTGTTCTTTCTTTTTTTTTTCTTTGTTCCTTTTGCATCTGCACAAGAAAAACATTATGGATTAAGTAAGTGAACGAACTGAGCTTACTAGAAAATTGTTTAGGACGCTGCACTAGCATTTCAGAGACACAAGACTGCACTTGACACAATTACTGGCTACATACATAAATAGGGAAACTTGTAAAAAGGGCATTAACTTTAGACGATTATGCACTGTTTACTACATATCGCCGAAGGAGTGCATACAATAAATTTTATTATCTCCTAAAAATACAACTTTTATGTTGGCTGCAGATCTCCTTTGCCACTAAAGAGCTGTTAATAATATCAGCCTATAGTAAAATCCAACTAGTGGTCTATCATCAATGCTGCGTTCTGATTGGTTGAGCGACTACTAGCGCTCGCTTTCAAAACCAAAACAACGGCAGCTGACTCGCGTTTTGCTAGCTAAAGTTGTCTTGTCTGGATATTTTTGACCAACTAGTTGAATTTTACTAAAACAAAAATCCCTTGGACCTCATGGGCTATTCACTCACAGGCCATTCGAGCTCGAGGAATAATGGTTAAACATTTTAACATAAATGTTATATCTACAGTAAAAAACCGTGAGTAAGAACCTACATTTTCTGGAGTTGGCCTAAACAGGTTCTTTTTTAAATGGTAGTTTAGGCTATTTAGGTTCTTAAATAGGTTCTTATATCTGTAAAAAAAAAATAAATGAATAAATAAAAATACAAAAGAAGATGGTAATCAGCCTATTTTTCAATTTCAAAATGCGATACAACAATATTAACCTCTTACGCTTTATTTTTTATTACATCAATAAATTAGCAGTTTTATTGGCACAGCAATGCCAAGCTCCTAATTCTCCAAACAGGATTCTTGCACAGCTTTGCAGCTGCATTTCACTAGTACGATTTTAAAAAATAATTACCTGTTTCTCATTTTCTAGGCTACACAGGTTCTTGGTTATATGGGGTATAAATGGCAAATTTCAGGCTAACAGGTTCTTACTTGCGGGTTTTTACCGCAGCTCAGTTCAATTTGCATTTTATATCTGTCCAAGTGATAAATAATGGAAAACGCTAGGGTTATTTAGCTTAGATTTTAAACATCAAAATTAAAACATAAACACATACCGCCTTCTTTCACGTCTTCGACGGTGGTAGAGAGGTCCTCCTCCCTGGCTGTCTTTCCACCTCCACCAAAAGTTACTTCCTCATCCTAGAGGAGAAATATCCATAGAGGAAGTATGACAGTAGAAGAGGTTCTACCTGCCATACTCCCTCTCTGTACACAGCAAATAGTCTGTTTAACCCTGTAGTGTTAAGTTTCTAATTTACGTGCATATGCTCTGTAGGTTATTTCACAAATCTTTATTTTATGTATTTAATGTTTCTTTAGTGATGAAATTATTGCTCTACTAAGACGTTTACTCATTTTTATAAATAAAATGGTTTTTCACCTAACATTAAACATCAACATCAACCCAAGTCTAGTCAGTCCAATCAGTCTAGATCAAATCCAGTTCAATCAGTCCAGATCAAATCCAGTCCAACCAGTCCAGCTCAAGTCCAGTCAGTCCAGCTCAAATCCAGTCCAACCAGTCCAGATCAAATCCAGTCTGGTCAGTCCAGACCAAATCCAGTCCGGTCAGTCCAGATCAAATCCAGTCCAGTCAGTCCAGATCAAATCCAGTCCAGTCAGTCCAGATCAGATCTATTCCAACTAGTCCAGACCAAATCCAGTCCAACCAGCCCAGCTCAAATCCAGTCCAGCTCAAATCCAGTCCAACCAGTCCAGATCAAATCCATTCCAGTCAGTCCAGATCAAATCCAGTCCAACCAGTCCAGACCAAATCCAGTCCGGTCAGTCCAGATCAAATCCAGTCCAACCAGCCCAGCTCAAATCCAGTCCAGTCAGTCCAGATCAAATCCAGTCCAACCAGTCCAGATCAAATCCAGTCCAGTCAGTCCAGATCAAATCCAGTCCAGTCAGTCCACATCAAATCCAGTCCAACCAGTCCACATCACATCCAGTCCAACCAGTCCAGATCAAATCCAGTCCAGTCAGTCCAGATCAAGTCCAGTCCTACCAGCCCAGCTCAAATCCAGTCCAGTCAGTCCAGATCAAATCCAGTCCAACCAGTCCAGATCAAATCCAGTCCAACCAGTCCAGTCAGTCCACATCAAATCCAGTCCAACCAGTCCACATCACATCCAGTCCAACCAGTCCAGATCAAATCCAGTCCAGTCAGTCCAGATCAAGTCCAGTCCAACCAATCCGGATGAAACCCAGCCCAGCCAGTCCAGATCAACCCATTTCAGTAACATGGTTAAATTAAGCCATTTCCTTTATGTACCTCTCTTTCACTATGCTTCTTAGCACTTTCATCTTCCTGTGATATACAAAGAATTCATATTAGTGGAAAGTATTATACCGTTTGTCAAGTATATGTGAAGATTTATTTACAGAAAAATAATGTATGGAGCTGTCTATCAATCCTGAAACTTAGGATGAAATATCATGTCTAGCTTTGAGAAAGATAGAGCACGCAGCAACTCACTAGCCAGTCTAGCAAGTCCAGATCAAACCAGTCTAGCGAGACTAAATCAAACCAGTCCAGCCAGACCAGATCAAACCAGTCCAGGCAGCCTATCCGAAACAAATTAAGAATTGCTGTACATACCTTATCAGAATCAGTCCTTTCTCTTTCATTTCTATCATCGGCACTTCTCGCAGTCTAAAAAACAATTTTTTTTTTTGTTAAAGAGTATTAATTTCACAATTGTAAATCACATTCTTCGTATTACAAGGTTAAAATTAGATAATCTGTTCATGTTGTCCTTCAGCAGCATAATTAAAAATATAAAACTGTTGTAGTGAGGCCTTACGCTGCTGTTTCAAAGTAAATTCCAAAAGTTAAAACTAGACTTTGAAGCTTAAGGCAGTAGCCACGACAAAAATAAAGGACCTTAAAAATCTAGTTATGCCATTCTGATACAATTATACATTAATGGCGTGATACAACCTATATTTGAATAACTGTTTTCAATCAAATAATGAAAATTTTTATTCGGTCATATGTACACTTGTGATCAAAATTAACATTTTTTGTATTGAATTTGGGAACAAAAAGCGATATTTCAACACTAACAGTAGTAGTGAGGGAAGAAGTTAGTCAATAGTAATGTTTTTGTAAATAGTTGTTTTAACCTCGTTGATGTCTTTGTTGTTGTCGTCATGGTCTTCATTCTAGAAAATAGTTTTTAGACTATTTTATGTGACTGTACAAATGAGTCACTGACACGATTTTAAAAGATATTATTCAAATACACATGGTGTCCTAAATTGCAAGCAACCCCTTCCTGAAATCCCCTCTGGGAGTCTGCTTCTCTGTCTGATATTAATATATATAGTTTTTATTGAACCTTGAACTCCAGCAATGTAGAAGAATGGCGCCTTTGTAGAATCTTTATTTGGAAGTGGTCTAGAAATAGCAAACAGCGGTGGCACCTGCCTAAACTCCATCTTCCACTTCATAGCTATGGCCAGCTTTCTGAGTCTTTGCTCATCACTAAGTGACTTCTTGTAAAGTGATAGGACTCTGTACCTCATGTTGTGTACCTCAACTACCACATTTATTTCTTTGACCAATTTTATGTGGTCTAATCTCGACAGAGTAACTCACTAGTTCATCAATTGCTTCAACCAGTGACAGAACGCTTATCAAGTTCAATTTCTGGAAATATGTCATTCAAGTCTTCAAGCTTTTCAGTTATGCCGGTTGTACTTTTCCAGTAAGAGGATGACAAAGTCTAGTAATCTGTTAACTGAAGAGAACCACATGGCTTTTAGGTAAGGTACTAGGGGATATTAGTGAAAAAATAATTTGCATACAGTGCAAGAGTGAAAATACTTAACGTAACGTATTGCATTGCTCCATAAAGGGTAAGAACAGATTGGGCTATATAAATTCAACAGACCTTTCACTCTGCCAGCGCGATAGACAAAAGCATGTGACAACCACTTAAAGAGTGATGCAAGTGCACATGGATGACATCATACACCACAACTGTCCCCTTTGTAGTTACGACTAACTGAGCAACGAGTTTTTATAAACTTGCTGAATTAAACATTAAGGCTATAATTTATTCGTGACTAACACAGTGAATCAGTGTCAAAACTGTCAAGAGAAAAATATCAGGGCAGATCTCCTTATCTCGAAGAAATACTGCTCAGTGAACTTATCATACAGATATTTACATTGTCTCAATTAATCTGTTTGGCGCCTTGCATACTCTACTAGATCGGTAGAGTGGAATGGAACTGGCTTGAGACAGAGGAGTACCTGGAAAAGATGGCGTCTCCATTTCAGGCAGAGAATGGTGTGCATTCTCCAAGTGCACTTCCAGGTTCAAAGGGATTTGAGATCGGCATGTTGATGGGAGTCAGATGAGGCAAGGGGTCACCTGGACTCAAGGTGGCTTGTAGAACAGGACCTGGAACAATGTCCTGTGGAACTCTTTCAGAATCCCTCTCAGCAACCATCCTGTCCATGGAGTCACGTCTGACTGGTATCTCCATCTCAATGGTTGTTCACCATGTTGATAAAGTGTTTTATTTGACCAATACATCATTTTAGTGGTACTTCATTTAAGGTTCTCCATAGAGTACTCCATGGAGTAGGGCTCCACGTTTTGTCCTCCCCATTATTTGTTCCCAAAAGAGAGTTATTTCTGAGTGTCATTGAAAAATGCTGCAGAAGGTGCTGTTGAACTGCCCAAGTCGCTCAAATATCACGAATGCCAAACAAAGACGTTGATTCAGGGATGTCCATTTCATTTGAAAATTGCAGAATGCTAAAAGAATCTGGGAAAAGACAACCAACAGATTGTTCGAAATTTGTCTGTAGTTGCCATCGCAAAATACCACAAAACCACTATTAATAGAGCGATCACTTACTTGGGAAATCTTCCACAATGCCCTCTGCCATGATCCAGATTGACCGTGAAGCACATGTCAAGGGTAGTTTTGATGCTTAAAACGATATAAAACCGACAATGCAAGCTTACAAAATCAAGCGGAGGTGGTCGAAAATGACAACACTTGTTTCACTAACTGGTTTGGTAGATAGAGATAATACAATCATATTAATTACATCTGGATGTATTTGAGAGAGAATGCAATGTGCTTGTTTTCGATTATTACATTGTACTCTTATATGAAACTTGATGCGCTTAGATTAGCTTTCAAGTTTGTATTTGGATTTAGTTTTATTTTCCCTGCTGTCAGTTTCTGTTGTTGAGAGGCAGCAGAATTTCAAGTGAATTCAAGTTTAAGGGAAATAAAACTCAAGCAAAATGCCTCTCGTTTTGTAGTTGAAGAAGAGGAAGAAGTTGGGTTTCATTCATGTTACTCAGTCCTTTTGGCTTGAGTCCCATTGCATTTATTTCTTTTCGTAGTTCTTTAGCTTTCAGCTTTGACAGATCTACTGTGGTACTTGTACTACAGGTACTTGTGCCTGCCACCTCATGTCGGTCATCACTCACCTTTGTCTTGCTGTTTTCAGTTTCCCAGTAGTCTGTTTTTCTTTTTTATGTTTTATTTTTTCACATTCCGACCACACAAAGCATTTTGTCGTGCTTCTAGGTTTAGCACAACTTGTGTGGCATCCCACTGGTTGGAGTTTTGAAAGTGCAACTTTTTGGTTTCACCACTATTTTTCTGCACTCCTTGTCTGGTGAACATCTTATCGGACCCATGATCAGTGACAAATTTCGAATGTGACATGGGATGCAATGCAGGTATCGTGTGACACAAGGTTTCTCAAACCCGTCTCTTTCCACCAAGTGAACAAAACAGATAGATCCACCGTTGACAATTTTTGAAAATTTGATTTTGTTGTTTCGTCAACATCCAGGGCTGTGGTACAAGTCACAAAAAGTTGTCCAAATTTCAATAACGGCCTTTCAAAACTCAAGAAAAAGAATGTCACAGGATTAAAGTTGCAAAGGAAGCTTGTTATTCCTGTTTCATTTATTTCCTATAAAAGTTTCTTTAGGTTAAGTCTCTTTTCTTCCCCCCTTTTATTGTTCACATGTGCTTTGCCATCTCTGCCAAGCAGCCTTTCACATTTTGTGTGAGCATTCTTCAACATTACTTTGTGCTCCTGGGTAAATGCCAGGTACACCTCCAATGTGACTCATTTTATTGAGATCTGACATCAATCCTTTGATTAAATATGACCTTGGCATATCCTCAGAAACAACTGTTAGCTTATGATAAGACTGATTACTGACAAATTGTGTCCAGCAGCAAAAAAGAATTTGCTCAATTGTGAGTTCTGAGAGTCAGTTCCTTTGGGCGTCTTTCTGTTGCTTCTTCTTCCTCAGCCCTTGGTTATTGGGTTCTGGTAATCGTAAGAATATGTTTCATTTAATTTGACATCTGTAAACGTAAGATGACTAAGCCCTAGTCCAAATGACTTGGCAAACCATATGGCATATTCGGCTCTCTCTTTAAGTACTTTAAGTTTTTTTGCCGTTGTTTTCAACCAACCTCCCCTTCCTGTGATATGAAGGCTCCTCTCTACGTCCTCAATAGACACTAGTTCTGTGTGTAGAATTCTGGAGTCCTGGTTCCTGGATGTGTTTTTAGAATCAACTGTCTTTTTGTCAACCTTTAATGATTCTTTTTAAGAATGGTATTTCAGAAAGCTGTATATTCTGTGCCCAAATGCACAGCGTGTATACCTGAATAAATCCATGTTACAAAGTTTGTTTAAAAACAACATGGAAGCCCCGTCTTGTGAAAGAAAAATGAACACAAGGCTATGTTTTTGTTTTCATCATGAACAAAAGTGCCATGTTTAGGTCGAAGTTATCCTTTCCAAACGTTTCTTTCGGGCATGGCCCTTCATCAGTGGAATTACCAGTTAGTTGAAACTGTTGCAAGGTTTATATACGCCATAAATTAGAAATAAAAATGAAAGGCTTTGTAGTGCACGCGCGGCTCTGCACGCAGTCTAGAGGAAACAGAAGTCAGAGTCTAAACCACGTGGCTGACTGGTGCCAAGTTGAAATATCGGTCGCATTTCCAGGCGCTTCCGCTGCACGTTATCTACAGAGAGCATCACTCCTCGAACCAAAGTGTCGTCGATTGAGTGACCAACCATGTTAAAATGTTCAGCCACAGGAAACCCTGGCAAGTTCTTTTCAATGCTGTGAAGGTGTTCGCCAAAACGTTGTCTTAAAGTACACCCTGTTTCGCCAATATAGACGGCAGGGCAACGGGAACAGGAGATGCAGCAGACCAAGCCAGACGTTTGGCAAGAGAACGCCTTCTTGATGACAAAAGAGTATTGAGGGCCACGGACATAAGTGTCACTAGAAATGTAATGGCAAGTGCAGCAGCAAGCTTGTAAGCACGGATATGTACCCGTGTGAAAAGTTGATTGACTGCTTTCCGAAGTATGCACGAGGATATCACGGAGGTTGCTGTCACGGCGATAGGTGACTAGCGGTGGCTGCAGAAAGACTGCTCTGGTTTCAGGGTCACTTGACAAGATGTTGAAATTATGAAGTAGGATTCTCTTGATTCGTTTGTTTATAGGATGGTAAGTAAGAAGGAATCCTTTCTGATCTTTGATTAGAGGGGTTGTGATTGTTTAGTACACCAGCTTGGTCTAACTGTCGGATTGCCTGGAGATCATTCTGGAAACAGGCGCAGGAGTATCCATGTTGTTCAAGGACAGACACCATTTCACTGCCCTTTTCCAGAAAATCTGAGTCTTCAGAACACAGATGACAAATTCGCTTTTACTGCGAGGAAGACCTTTCTTGCAATGGTTGGGATGTGAGGACTGATGATGAAGATAGGTGTGGGTGTCAGTGTCCTTGTAGTTAATGGTAGTGCTGATGTGATCATCAGTAATGCGTAACGTGATATCAAGGAAAGAGAGTTCAGTGTCAGAGATTGTGTGCGTAAATTGAAAAGCAGGATGAAAGTTGGATATGAAGCAAATGAAGTTTCGCGTGGCTACAACATGCAACTTCGATGACAACATCAATGTACCTCTTGTGTAGTTGAGGTACAAAGCCGCTGTACTGGCTTGCTATCCACTCCGTAAGGTCAAGGTATCCATCAAAAAGACATGCATAGTTTGGGCCCATCTTACTGCACATGGCGACCCCTCCGATCTGCTGGTAAAAATCTGCGGTGAGGGTAAAGCCATTGAGGCTTAGCACAAGTTCAGCAAGATGGGTGAGTGTGCTTGTAAGTGGGTCGAGAACTGGACGCTTGTTTATGAGATAGGCTAACGCTTCAAGGCCACTGTTGTTGGGGATAACAGTATATAATGATTTTATGTCCATGATGTAGAGGAAGCGTTCGCCAGTAGTTGTGTTGTCTAAATGGAAATCATTGAAGATTCGAAGAGCATGGTTGGTATCCTTTACATAGGTCCCAAGATTGGGCACAAGGGGGCACATAATCTGATCCAAGTAGGAAGCTATATTTTCGGTGGGACAACAACACACTGAAGCAATTGGTTTGCCAGGGTTGCCTGGTTTGTGGATCTTACGAAGCAGGTAGAAGGGTGAGGTTTGACGTGTAGGGACAATTAAACCTTTAGCTGATGGTGGAAGCTTGTTGTCTCCAATCATTTCAGTTATTGTTGTTTTAACCATGTTCTGATTTTCCTTAAGAGGATCGTGGTCTAGGCATTCGTAGAACCTACCAATGGACAGTTGAGGATTTGCTTTGGTGATGTATAGAGGGCAAGACTATAGCACAACAGCACCACCCTTATCAGCTGCTTTGATGACAATGTCTCTGCGTTTTCAAAGTCGTGTTAAGGCTTCCTTTTTGGTGGGTGACAGGTTGTTATACTGAGCTCTGGTCTAAAATCCACTGCGTTCACCGAATGGCGGCAACGGTCGATGTAATGATAGAGGGCAGAGAACTGACCATCAGGTGGTGTCCATGTCTTCTATGGTTAAACTGCTCGAAGGGGTCAATGCTGTCATCAGTAGGCTAGGCATCACTTTCCTCGTTATTACAAAAATGTGCCTTCAAACAGAGGCGACGAAAAAAGTGTTCGCAGTCGGCTCTGGCTTGATATTCATCAGTCCGTCTCTTGACAGGTACGAAACAAGACCTTTGCTTAGAACGGATCTCTCCGAATCGCCAAGGGGCATGTGAGTGGGTATGGTGACCACGAGTTTGCTCAGTTGACTGCCAGTGTTAGGACAATAGTACTATCGCTCTCATCGATTAGCTTCAGTAAGAGAAGCCATTTTTCCGTCCGTGATAGATTTAAGGTGGCTGTAGTATCTAGAATTTAATTCATGAATGTGGCGTCAAATGCGGTGAAAGTCATCCGCAGAGCAAAGACGTGATATTGTGTCACATTGATGGGCAATACTACTGGAAGCCCGAGTGCGTTTCAAAGTCATTGCACGGATGGTGGTGTGCATAAGTTGTCTGGAGCAATTGCGGGATATTGACTTCACCCTTCGTTTGTATATGGCGGGTGAAATTTTACCAAAAAGCCAACAGGAACCAATCGACCCTGTAAACAACGTCCGATGAAGTTGATATGACTGGTAAGCCTGGTCTTTGTAAAGGTGCACATGGCTAGAGATTTAGCAGTGCTAGTGATGTCCTCCGGAGAGTCGTGGACAAAGTCAAAAACCTCATGACGTAATGATGCAACGAATTCCTTGATACTTGGCATGGTAAAGATTTTTAGTCGCAGCAGTACAGTATATGATCAACAAATGACGAAAGAATTTCCGTTAAGCTGCGTAGCACTTTAGAAAATAGAAGTAACAAAAATGTTCATCAAAAATAAAGAAATCATGAGTAAAAGTGCCGTGTTTAGGTTGAAGTTATCCTTTCCAAACGTTTCGGGTCTGGCCCTTCATCAGTGGAATTACCAGTTCGTTGAAACCGTTGCAAGGTTTATATACGCCATAAATTATAAATAAAAATTAAAGGCTTTGTAGTGCACATGCAGCCTAGAGGAAACGGAAGTTGGAGTTGAAACCGCGCTGCTGACTGGTGCCAAGCTGAAATATCAGTCGCATTTCCAGGCACTTCTGTCAAATTGTGGACAGGTTTTACCAGAGAAATATGTCCTTTGCGCAGTTCCCTTGGATCTTATGAAGCTGAGAAATACGCTAAAAGAAGGAAGATGTCTTGCAAAGTCAGAGAGGATATCTTGGAGAAATATAAAACATTGGAATGGATTATACTGCAGAAAACAGTCCCATTTATATGTGTCTTTGATGTTTGTCTCCTGTGCAGAAACAGGCACCCACTTCCCTGCCATTCTGGAGCTTCCGGGTTAAGAGGAGAAAGATTCGTTTCTGTGATGGGCAATATTTGGCTATCATTCACCTTATCACTCTATTTCGTTTCTTGAGGAGGAGAAGTACGCACTTCTCCAGGCAAAGATAATGAAGGAGAATTTACACTCTGAAACTACAATTTTTCCTCGGCCACAACTTTTTTAGTTTTGGTCCTCAGCTTTTCCACCTTTTGCTGCAGCAATGATTGTTCTTTCTGGATATTTTGCCTTTCCGGCAACTACAAGGCTCCTGTGTTTGAGGCTGCCTTTCTCACCAAACCTTCAATCTTATGCTCATTGCTGAGCTCACTCTCGAGGGACAGGAGCTAGCAACAGATTTCAACTTGTTTATTCTTGAAGATCAGCTTCCACATTACTTATTGAGTTCTCTGGTTAAAGACTGATCAAAACTGCCCGCTCGTCTTTAATTCTAGACTTTGTACATCGTAGCCACTGATCCATTTGTCCAATCATTTTTGAAACTATACACTGTACTGAAGTGAGGAGTTGGAATCTTGGATGTCAGTTTCATTCACGAGTTCGGTGTCATATTTATTGTGCAGACAATTAAAATCCCTCAAGGATGATTCTAGTGCTAACATGTTGTTCCTGATCTGTTCCACAATAGTGCTGTCTTTCATTAAGGTGGGCAATGCCCCATGCTTCTTTAAGGAAACTTCTTTAAAACCAGCCTTCAAGTATTTTAATTGACGAATCATTTAGTGGTAAACGTATATTGCGGACTATTGTTTTCACCATGCAAATGAGTACTTGACAACAATAGTCCCATTGTTTTCCAACCCCAAAAATAATAGTCCCAGTCAGTTGACAGTCTACATTTTACACTGCCCCATCGACAAATCCTCTCAGTTTTGATTTTGACAATTTTCTTTAAATTATATTTAGCAATGTGGTACACTTTCAGTTTACTGGTAAATGAAAAATAAAAGGCTCTAAAGTGACATTTTACTCTAGTTCATTCCATGGATAGAATAGATCCGCTTAAGAATTTGGCATAAATTCAGCAAAGCGCCATGTGCAGGATGGAATAGGTAATAATAAATTTGTCACTGAAATTGAAAAGAGTGCCAGTGTACAACCATCATTTTGGTTTCTCTTTTGTCTATCGCCTCTCCTTGACGCAAAGCAAATCCTGTTTCCCTGTGCAAAAAACTTGGGGTGTCTCTAGTGAACTCCAGGTCTTTGGAAAAGTGGGATTTTGGGGCAGGAAGGTGACTCGACTGTCCCTCCAGCATTTGAAGCAGATTGTGTCATTGAATTATTTGGGGTTCCATCTGAAGTCACTTAAGACAATATCCTCTGCCTTTTCTGCCTCTAAAAAAAAAAGTGGATGTACCTGGGTTACTGAATGACCTGTACACAGCATTCAGTGGGCTAATAAAAAATGTTTCCCGGTGTTGCCAGGACCCTTGATTAAAATGTTTCGAAAATTTTCCTTCCCTTTTTCCAGTATGTTTTTTATGGCTTGCGAGAAGACTTTTTGCAACACACTTTTTGCAACACACCATTCCACCTAATAATCTGGTGAACAGACTGTAGCCATTACCCATTACATTGAGCGAAACAAGGTTCTTCTAGGGTCTTCTCCAAGAGCTCCAGCCTTGTCAGTTTACTCCGCTCAGTCACGTGACTCATTTTCTCCATTTCCCACGAAGTTGCAATGACCTAATTCCACCACCCTGATACTTCTGTTGAACACAACTCTGCGAGGTCTGTCTTTCCCTTGACCTTTTACACGTTTGCGAGTGTGAGTACCTCCGTTCTGCTACGCATCCCCTCATCAATGGTTATTTTCAAAGCTTCCAAACTACTTAAATGCCAAGAATGCTTTTGCTTAACTGCTTTGCTTGCCTGCCTGCCTTCCTCTCTCTTGTTTCTTAACCCTCACTTTCTTCTCGGCTTGCACTGGAAGGTTCGTCATCGTCGCCACTTGTATCTGCTGGTACACATCATTTTTTTTCTGAGCTTGAGACGCTATAGTTGAGACGTTATAGTTCTCATTGGACCAGAGTTGGCCAAGGCTGGGTGATCAGGAGACTGATCATAGTTTCTGTCTTCTTTAGTTGTGTACAACCCATTAGTGTAATAATTAACAAGCTGCTAAAAAAAGTGAACATAAACGTTCCATTTGTTCTTCAAATAGTCTTGAATGGGCAGCCACCTCTTAATACGGTTTAACTTTATAGCCATGTAAAATGCCTTCTGCCTTCCTTCTTATGACTCTCTTGGAAGCACAATCATTGTTCCCTCACAGATTAAAACGGCATCTGCAAAGTACTTTCTGTAAGGAAAATGTGGAGATCGGCTTGGCTAGGAGGTAGTAAGTACATGCATTTCACCTTAGCTATTTCTAAGGTCTGCTTGGCCAGGAGTTAGTAAGTACAGGGTTTACACTTTTGCTGTTTCTAAGTCTTATTAGAGCTTTTGAGGTTTTCGCTCCAACTATTCCATGTGTACTGAGAGAGCACCTTCTTCACTATATTTTGGCAAATGGCATTTGTACGTTCAAGTAGAAAAATGCAACCAATGTAGTTTGCACTATCATTTCACAAGAATTTTTGTAGAGAGAAAAGAGCCAATTTTGTGCAAGAAGTTAGTTACTATTATGATACCTGTAGTGTCATGTATTCATGGGTTGTACTGTTTCAATAGATGAAATACACAAAAAGCATATATTGTCGGTATTTATACTAGAAGATGTCTTAGACGTCTAGACGCATGAAACATCTGACTGGTAAGTGAGACCAGTATAATTACCGGATGTACTTAACTTTACTACCTTTATTATGTCCGTTATTTTACGCCACTTTCTTTTTCCATTTGTATTTCACCCTCAGCTTTGGAATGGATGTGTTTATTGGACTTTGCTTTCCCTTCTTTGGTTTCCTCTTTATCCTTCCCCTCCAGTAGCCGAGTATCCAGCTCTTTCTTAAATTGTTCAAATACATGTATATTGGCAGATTTCTTCAGGGCCGAAGTTTCTAAAGTGAGGGCAAATTCACTTTTGTCATCTGCTACCACAATGGCAGATTTTTGCAGTCAAACGATATCATTATGGTTTACTATTACTTCTTGCTTTAACATAAAATGTTTTTTTGCAAACTATTGGAAACCTCTTAGAGAGTGACAGAGGTGGAATGAAGGTGAAATATAGTAAAAGCAGGCTAGGGAAACGTGACTGAAAATAAAAGAGTTTAAAGCTGTAGCCATGTTGCTTTTAGAGTCTTTTCCCATAATACTAACCTGATCAAATTTAGGCACTCCCCACGACTCAAATGCTATGCAAACTACAATAATAATATTGGCAAGTGTAGGTAAATGCAATGTTAGTTCTAGATCAAATTGATAATTCACTAAAAATAAATGAAAAGCCTCAAAAATACTGAACAGAAACTGTCAGCCAAGTGATGGAAACTAATATTATTATTGAGTCATAGAAATTTGAAATAATACACAATTAAGCTGTTTTTCTTGATAACAATCTAAAAGCAAGTGCAATACAAGGACAGCAGCAAATGGTCATAATATTCCTTATACCTACCATGCAGACAAACATCCCACAGTAATAGCCATTTTTTGGCTTGGGAATTTCCTTTTGATAGAAGGATAGAATAGAAGTGATTTAACTGACTTGCTCTTGATTGTCATTTTAATAATGTTTATAATCAACGGTTACTTTTTTTGCAATGGAGACTTAAGATTAAATACCAGTATTGTTATTATCAGAGCAATACTCATTTATTATTAATAAGCTAATATTTTGATGTAATATACCTTTCGGAATTTCTTTGACCAACTTTCTGCGTGAAATTGTCTTCCTCTTTTAACACTTTCATGCCCCAGAAAGCCCCTATTACAGTAAATATACGGTGCATTTGTCAGTGATGTTGCATGATGTGATGTGATAACGGTAAATATACAGTGCATTTGTCAGTGATGTTGCATGATGTGACACAATAATAAATTGTATCACCCAACTTTTGCCATGCATGCTTTGATATAGAGAATTAGAAATCTATTTTGAATTGAATTACCTGATGTTCTCAAAGAAGATGGGAGGAACGCGTTTCCAAGAATCCTAGTATGATATTCTCTTTCCAGTGACATCCACCACCTTAGGGAAGTATATTATACAATGTAATTAACTTCACTCATCTGCGGATGTGGATACCACTGACAGTAATAATATTAGTCTCTATAAATTGTTAGGTAGATGTACAATTGTCGACATTACCCCAAGAGCCCAATGTCCGGGAAGGTGCACTGGGACCAATAGCACAGCTTCGTCAAATATGTCAATCTGAAGACAAAAAATATGTCCAAAAAAAATTTATAAGAATGTCACTTTTGAGTTTTGCCGAAAAGGGAAAAAAATAATGCCAGTAGTTTGAAATACTGCACCTTTCTGGTCCATCTAGCCATCCACTTTGGCCCATGCTTTGATAGTTTTTATAAAAAAATGTGTTGAAGCAGTGAACCCTTGGGTGGCCTGTCGAAGACAGAGAAAAACTATCTGTGATAAGCATTCATGTTAGAAATAAAGAAAAATCTATATAAATCTATATTGTGGCAACCTAGTATTCTGCAATTTTTTAATAATAATGATTGTTGCCTGCATTTAATTTCTGGTGCCCTTACCTTGCTTCCTCTTTGATTAATAGCGGGGCTCCCGCGCGCGCGAAGCGCGCGTGGGACAGAGCCCCATACCCATGGAATATGGTCAACCTCTTTTCGTTTGGTTGTCACGTGATTGACCGAGCGTACGTACGTACGTACGTACGCGTCTACAGATTGTATGGGTGGGGTAGGGGAGACTATCAAAAGGAAGGGAGGGGTGTCTCAGGCGTGTCTTGGCAAGCCCACATCTTTAATATAGGACATTAACAATATGGTCAATTGACAGCTGTCCAAACAGGATAGCCACTGACCAGTATCCCATGACCATATCGCGGGCTCATGTGTCAACTCATCGAGGTGACGTGATTTATTTGGAAGCTGTCCACTGACCAGTTAACTGTTTTACTAGTTTGGGAGCACAGGAAAACTGATAATGCACACATATTGGACATCAATGTTTTGATCAATTGACAGCTGTCAAAACAGAGTACCCGCTGACCAGTATCACTTGACCGTATCGCGGGCTCAGGTGTCGACCCGTCGAGCTCAAGTATTTTTTGAAGTTATCCGCTGACAAGTAAACTAGTTTTCAAGTGATCGCAGGCTCAAGTTCAATTTTTTTTTCTTAATTCATATGAAATATGTTGTGTTTATGTGCTGCACAATTAAAATTTTGATTGCAAACTGACCTCGGACGTGAAAATTCAGCCAGCTGTTACAGGCAAAGAAGACAGTTGCTTTTGTTTTTTCTCACAATGGTCACGCATTGGTCACGCTCTACGTCCAATTTTTATGCTCTGATTGGTCAAAATTTGACATGTGAGTTCATGCGCAAAATTTATGCAGCATCTTGAATCTTGTTTACTTTAACAGCTGAAGCTGACAGAGTTTTGTGTGAACTTGTGATGTTTTTAACTGTCTTTTTCCACTGGATGTACAAAATGAAATTCAGCTGCTATCAGGAGTCTTCTGTTACTCATGGCTAGTTTGTTTATTGGGTTTTTGGTTGAGAAAAGGTCGCTTGTCAAAGTCGGAAATCTGATTTCGGATGGCATCGTTTTCGTTTTCACCTTGCTTGATGCGTAAGAGGATTGCAAAGTCTGAAGCGATACTGGCTTTACCTGATAACTTTCAGGAGCTGCATCTCGAATGGTAAGCCAGAGAAATTATTGTATTTCATGTTTGTTTTTTGTATCTAATTTAATGAAGTGGAGCGTAGTTTATGCGGGAATTTAGTTTATGCGCGTTTGTAAGTTTTGAGACAACGATCTCACCGAGTATCTGGTTTGATATAATCTTACAGCACTTTAAAAAGCCTTTAGACAGTCTCTCACCGCAAATAGAAAGAAAATGTTCCAAAGAATCTTTAGTTATAATTCTAGCCGGAAAAGAAAGCTTTGAGCGATTTTCTTGCCTCGAGTTCGTCTTTGAAAAAACAAACACCGGGAAGCTGGCTTAAAACATAAACTTCAGCAAACTTAAGCTTGAAGCTTGAAGACTCAGGATATTTAGGGACACTTTAATACTTGTCTTCCTGAATGAAAATTGTTGTCTCTGTTTATGTTTCACCGAATTATATTTCTTTTATTGATTGTTGGTAGTCTCTCTTGCAATTTTAATCGCTATGCCGATTGTTTTCAGTTGTTCAGTGAACATCGCTTGCAGGAGTTCTCAAAATGCCGCGCGTTAAACCGTCAAATAAAAAATAAACATGATAAATTCTTTATTATCTTGGAGCGTAACTCTGTTAATGTTCATTCAAACACTCGCTACAGCTCGCACTACAAAAGTGAGAACTGGATGGCCGTATAGGTGATTTTGGAAAATTTTTTTAACAGTTTATGAATATTGAATGAGAGCAATTTGTATTGTGAAATACTGCTTTCTGTCCATGGTATAAAAGGTTGGTTTACACGCACCCAGATTTGTTGGCAAGATTTTGCAAAGTAAACTTGTCGAACGCCAAAACGTTGGCCTGATTTTTTTTCTAAGCCTAATTGATCTACGGTGATCAATAGCCATTACGGCTCTTAAATGTGATAAAAGATGATTACCAGTTTTTGAGTGTACATATGAGGCTATCAACTCGATGTAAGATTTGGTTCACTCTTGGGCTGTTTGCAAATTATTTTTCTCTAAAATCAGGTAGCCTTTCCCTCAAAAGTCACATAAATGTGCTCTAAAGTTAACTGAATTGTGGAATTCGAATACAAGTTTATTGTTTAATTTAAATTATAAATTTACTAATGGGAGCCTCGCTTTTAGCCCTGGCTAAATCTATATATTAAGCTTCATTTAAACATTTATAATGTAAAATTGAAACAGATAGAGCACAAAGTTATATTTTAAAATACAAATTAATATATAATCCACTGAGTTTCTGTCAGCATCTGATCATTCAGCTGTTTTCCATCTTCCAGTGTGTTTAAATCATCCTGTGAGAGTTTAAGGCCAAACGTCTCCAGAATAATGGACTGTGTTGTCTTAGGAGTTGCTGATATGATGGGGCAGTTTGGAACCTTTAAAGACAAAAGATGGGGACACACACAATGTGATGAATAAAATCTTGAATCGTATGTAATCATGGCTGTGTATACTATAATATCATTTGTAGCTCTTACGTTCAATTGTATGTTTTATAAATAAGATGCATTGCAGTCAGACAATGTACAATTATGTACAAAGACCTCTGTCATTAATATAATCATTGCTATTGCTCACCTTGTTACTATCTTGGTCTTTTTCTGCATGTTCCTTTTGCCTGTAAGTTTGGAAGGTACCCCTTAAAGTTCAAAACAATGTTTACTGCAATTAAAAATTTGTTTTAGTGAAGCAACGAATCACTAGTCTAATGGGAATGAAAAGGTAATGTTATATATGATGTATACATGTGTGTTAACTACTGCAGACTCTGGACTGGAAACTTTTGTGTTTTGAATTGATTACCTATTACTATTTGTCTTGTTCGGGTTTGTAATCTTCACAATTCTAGAAAGGATGCTCTGTTCTCCTTCATCACAACATATTGCAAGTAATCCAAAACTCCGCTCTCCCAATAACAAGTCATCCTCTGAAACTGGTGCCTGTTCCTCGCAGCCCTTGTGACGCACTCTCCTTCTGATGTAGTTAGTTCAAAAGATCAGTAATGTTGCTTTGCCTTCGCCATCCACAAAGCCTTTGGGGTTCCTTGCATGTGTATTGAAAAGTGCAATGCAGCCATCTGACGGTTTCTTGACAGCTATGGTGTACTCAAGAACACCAAGTAGACTGCCAGCATTGGACAGGAGAGCACTGCATAAGCCCTCTTCCAGTGTCACAAATGGCCAACAAGAGGCTCTAGAAAAAATGTCATCAGTAATAATACCATCTGGAAAGGTAAGGCACTGACTTACTCCAGTCTTCTGAATAGCAGTTTGCAGCTCTTCAAAAGAAAGCCTCTGCCCAACATTGCCCAAGGCACTCGTTAGTACTGTTTGCAGTCGATCTCCTACTTTAAGAACTGCATCAATAAGGAGTTTTGGTACTTTCTCAACTGGAACTGTGGTATGGTGAAGAATGAAAGTAAAGCTATTACCAGTACACTGTTTCCCTCTATTAGATTCACTGAATTCTTCAGAATGTTGGCTCATTGATCCCTGCACTACCCTCACTTGTGATGAGTCAATCGGTATATTGAGACTGAGGGAATGCTGTGGCTTGACTGTCTGGTTGTATTGGTCAGCTTCTTTATCTTGTTTACGACAGACAGGCGGTCCTTGTGCTTTGTAAGGTTTGGTGGATGTTTTTTTGCTGTCATGGACTGGCTGTGCACTGAATGGCTCAGTTCATCTTGACCCTCACAGACAGGAGATCCTTGAACCTTGGTGGATGTTTTTTTTGTGTTGGCTCTTGATCTTGATGATCTGCTGTTGTGGACTCGCTATACACTGTATGGCTCACTTCATCTTCACCCTCATTGACTTGGTCTTGTAGTATTTCTTTTGACTGGACCTTTTCCTGTTTGTGGAAATGGCTTCCTAAGGTTTGGTCGTTGTTTTTCTGCTGATGTTAGTTTAGTGATCTTGACTTCAGTTGATTTTTTCACTGATGGTGGTGATGTTTTGGCTTTTTTCAATTGCTTGACACCAGTTTTGACTCCAGAAAGCTTTTTTTTCACTTGCCTTTTTACCTTGTCGTCCCACATATTTGGCCCTTTGTGGAGATTGCGGTAAATCGCAGAATTGATCTTTCAATGATGGCATGTTTTCTTTTTAAGGGGTTTTTTTCAGCTGGAACTTCCAGGTCTATGCCATCCTCATCTAACTTCAGATAGCGCTTGGACTAATTTAAGTTGTAGTGAAGTCAAAGCCTCTGAGTCGTGGACCAAGTAAGAAGCACATCTTAACTAGGCCAGTAGATCGCGGCACAGAGCTCCCTCGTTCCTGTGATTTTTTTGGCGGTTAGGAAGGTCTTCTTCAACATCAAGAGTCGGAGGGCTTTTCGAATCTGAAGTGCATTGATCAACAAGTGAATGCTTTTCTGAGATGTTTTGTTGTGCTTGTGGTTCTTCTAAGTCTGGAGTTGCCAATGGTTTTTCAGCAGTTAGGGAGCTGGTCATGTTGCAGGGTGATTGTAGCTTTGTGATGAGCTCCTCATCCAATGGGGAGAAAGGAGACTTGAGGTAGAGTAATGATAAGGTTTCCCATTGCCAAGCTGGGTAAGTATTGAATATGGCAATGAAGTGCTTGCGGGGCAGCCACCACTTTTGCCAGTCTGGGCGTCCACAATGGCACATGGTCTCAGAATCTCCAAAACTCACTCAATACTGGGAACCTTCCAGGCTTTGAGTCTTGATTTTAAATGTTCCTTTACAGATATCAATGCACTCGATGTGTTAGCTCTTAATTTCCTTGGCTGCGAAAATCCTCTCTATACAATGCAGAACTAATATTCTCAGCCTGTTCATTAAAAATGAAGGAATTGCTAATTTATACTGCGAAATCCTTGGGAGTACCTCACATTCATCTCCACATACCTTAAATAAAAATCAAAGTAATTGCAGGGAAGTCAGATTTTCAAATGTCATTTAGAGTTTCCTGCAACATTTTGAATCTTTATTTTATTATTATTTTATATTTTTTAAAGTGCGAGTTTATAATGTCAGGATTATTCCAAGTGTATTCTAGCACAGTTCTTGTTATTATATACCATAATGAAATGTTTAATGCAGGCTGTTTAATTCCTACCTTTTGTGATTGTCAGGAAGGAACTCTTCAATGAGGATGGTCAACATTCCACTTAAGCTATTATTTTTGTGGTGGTGAAGGTATGCATACTTGAAGACTTGATTTTGTCTCTCCAGTCCATTGTTTGTGTTTGTGCGACGTATGAATAATATTTTCATTACATACCTGGGAAAATTTCGTCAACAGCATTAATTTCTTGCTCACTTAAGTCCATCATAAAGAACTGTGGCTTCTATGATTTGTTCCACTGCTTAAGTGTTTGTAGCGCCTCTGCTATTGCTTCAGTTGCCTCATGCTGAATGATGAATGATCCAACCTCCTGGTAATCTACATTAGTTTTAACAGCCAGGACGAATAGTGGCAGTGAGTACCTGGTGGTGCGATAGGTTGCATCCAGCAGGCAAATGTTGTCGCCATATTTCTTTGCAAGGTGGCTTGGTGTAGAAAGAGAAAAGATTGTTTGCAGGTGTTACTAGTCACTTGAACTTCTTCGTCGTAGTAATTATCATCTTTGACGTTAGCACAATCAGGCACAGCAATATCACTTTCTGCCTGACCCCGTCTTGCTGCATAGGTGCAAAAGTAAAACAGGTCCTGTGGATGTTGCCTCTGCCACTGACAACTTTCACAGACACATTAGTCTGGTCACATTTTGAAAATCTGTTTTGCACCGTAGTCCTGCAGATGTGATTGTGTATGCCCTTTTTGGTCGGAAAGTGTGTTGATTGTAAGTGGGCGGTAGTTCTTGGCCACCAAACAGGTCATTAGCAAGGTATTCCCTCAGGTGGCGTCTCATTTCATTGACACTTAGGATGCCATTTCGCAGTAGATATTGGAATTTCTGAGCAACCATTTGGTCCATCTGTTGTTGAATACCACCTGCCTGAGATTTTTAAGAGAATGCATATATTAATGAGTTATTTTGGACTGTGAAACATTTCTAAGAATACAATACTATGAATCAATGAAAACAAGGTAATGTATTCCAACCTCCCCAATAATATGGTTTCTGTGGCTGCCTTTTTCGGGAAAACGAATGTAAATTCTCCCTTCACTTTTCACCACATTATTGCCTTTAATTGCAGCTTGTAGCCTTGATGAACTGGACTTTCGCTTTCTCTCACTATCTCCAGGAATCTTAAACAAAAGAAGACATTTCCAATCATTAAACGTAATGGGCTTTTAGTAATACTATTGTGTCACTTGCCTTAGACTTGACTTTGTATTTTTTTCTGATTGTTTGGATTTTGAGTATTCTTACTTTATTAGGGTGGTACATTTTCCCTTCTAATGAGTGTCTAGACGTTTTGTTGTGTGTTGCCAGTAGGAATGGGGAGGAAGGCTCACTCAACCAGGCATTTTATGTTTCAAATTAGGGGTGGGGCAAGGGGGGGAACACTCACAAATTTTCTTTCCAATATTATGAAAATTCCTCTGTCCCCAACACACAAAGGCGTTGATTACATAGTTATTAGTTCATTATTACCTTGAATGTTGAGAAGAACATGACCTCGTTTAAACATATTTGTGCTGGGCAGTCTAACTTCTTAGTGTTCTGCACAAGTTGATTCCTTTTCTTGTTGTACCCATGGTCACTTAATGACTCATTCGGTGAAGAGCATATATTTGGTAAAATAACCTTTCTAAATCTTCGTTTGGCCTTGTGAAAAAGGAAACATTCTATTCATCCTTCTATACAAAACGTAAAAAAATACACTAAAAACATCCAGCTGTTTTTGCTTATATTTTCTTTTTGCTCCTATAGTTCTGTCTTTTCCATGATGGCATTCTAACAACTTTTCACCAAGTACAAAAAACGGCACTCCAGAAAATGGAATGTAGTCATTATTCCATAACACTCTGTGGGGTTTGGCGGAAGGATCTGTGGAAATGTTTTAGATAATTAGAGGTATGTGGCAGTGTTTCATATATCTGTGCAGGGGGGGGGGGGATATTTATAATATAACTAATTCACAAACTAATAAACTGCAGTGTGAAACCTGACCTGGAGTGTTTACCTTTTCCTTGTTCCTTCTATTTTTTCTCTCTCTCGCCCTCTGTCTCTTTTTTTTAAATGGAGCTGTATGTATTTGTGTGGTGGGGGGGGGTCTTCTTTGGAGCGGGAATGGGGTTCGGGCTTGCAATCATAAACTGTTGGGGACCGGCTACACTCTAATCAAACCTATCCATTCATCCATTTAGCCCTGGCGTCACAGCCAGCCATCAGCTGCTGCACCAATTTTACTGGAAATTAAAAAATGGTACCTGTTCGTCCAAAGTGTTTCTCTGCCCAAACGCAGCAAAATCGGCTGGTTGTAGCTGTTTGAAATGCAGTAATTTTATCGTTAGCTTCTTCGATAGAGGACACATGTATCCATCCTTTGTACGCCATCGCTCCATTCGAAAAGGCCGCAAAGTTGTTTAATCATTAACAACCTTTGCATTGTTCCATTGTAAACCATACTTCCAGTCAAGGTCTGAGTAACGCGTGTGAAATATATTCACAGGGTAAAGTTCAGACTCTTTGCAAGGACAGATGAGGTTGAAAAGAGACCATTATGAGACAAAATGGGATTTGAAGTATACATTTTATTTCAATACAGATCTAAAAGTTGTTGTTAGAGACCTTGTTTTGTTGAGAGCCTATTCCAATCCTGAATCGATCAGAAATAACCATATCTTCTTAATATTTTATATTGTTATACGTTTCCTGGTTTCTGTTGTTAATTTTTATATTGTTATACTGACTATAGCAATAAATACATATAAGAAAACATGAAATAATGACTGCACCAATGTGTTCTCTTCATACATCCTGTTGGGCCGTGTGAAGTCCGCTGGAGTAACAGAGATCACAACATTCGAAGGAAAATTGCACAGTGATTGCTTAAGAATATGATTGTCTTTGTTTTAGCACGCTCTTAACGTTTAAATGTAGTAAAAGCCCAAAGTGTACTCCGAGGCTCAATTAGAGAGTTAATTACTTATTTTAGTGGTCTTTAGAAGGATCTCTTTACACATCACTTCTCCTCTGAAGACCGTACAAAATGTGCGGAACTTGGGTTCCAATTAAACTACGTAAATGAGGTTTGATAATCTGCATATTAATGAGCGTACTTCTAAAACGTGTGAACGAGTGACAACCTATTTGATGTGGGGAGAAATGGGGGCTTTGAAAAGTCCCTTGTATGCAGCCAGGCAACATACTGTCCAAAATAATTAGGGGGCAAATTAGTTCTTTCATTCACTTAAGACAATTAACTGTCCTGCAATAGTTTCAACTTAAACTGGACACAAGGTTCCACGGGTAGTGAGTTAAACATCTCTCTCTATTGGAGGCAAACTTTAGTGTCATGACCACTATTCCAATTTGCCAAGACCTAGAGCTGTTGATGACTCCTTTCCCGAATTCCCAATTGACACTGACACACCATTTTGAGGGAGATTGCGCATGCCCCTAGTTTCAGGAGGAGCAATTTATAAGTTGTTTAAAAATTCCTAATCCATCCTTAATTGAGAATAAAAAATGGTAAGGCTGAGCTCAAAAGGGTCCACCTTTTTTAGGGTCATTTGGGTTGGGCAGGATTAAAGTGGTGCTGTCTTCAATATTCTTAAAAAAGACTGGTTACATCTCACTTAAAATTTAGCAGTTTTTTACCTTCTACCTTTAGTGCTAAAATTTCAGATTATAGTTCAGAAATTTTAGCATCGGACTGGTGTAAGCTGTGTCGCTCAGCATCATTTGGCTCAACACACACATCTCACTCCTGTGGTGTTCACCATATTTTGTTTCCCGTGAATCAGATTCCCGTTCAACTTATTTTATATCTTAGGGATAAGGTATGGCTTGTGTACAGGGCATTTAAACACCGATCGAGGGGAGGCTGCATGTTTTCAAAAGCTACTGACCAGTATTAAAAGACAATACAATGCTTCCAAACTCATCATCCCCAAAATGAAAAGAGCAGACGATTGTATATTTCTGCCCCTAGCAAAAAAGCAATATTTGGTATTTGTTAATGTTTATAGAGGAAAAGAATGGAATAAAGTGATTCATAATGGCCTGACTTTGCCTCATCCTGACATGGCACTGTCACGCGAGTCAAAACTCAAAGATGGCGGCTGAAGTCTTTTCACGATTGACATCATAAATTAAGAATTCAAGATGACAACCAAGATTTATTAAAATCGTGTATAGAAAAACGGTTGTCCGTTTTTGTTTTATGTTCAGCTTTACGATTCAATTTCTTTGGAATTGTGCAAAGCAACATAGGCATATGGCATTTACCAAGCTCTCTTTTAGACTTTAAGTGCCCCTGACCATTCAATTTGTTTTTTTTTGGTAGATTTCGATATCTTCCAAGAAGTCACTTTCGAAAAAAATTTTCAGAAATATTGAATCCTTTGTTTTTAAGAGCACTAAAAGTGAAGGCAGTATTGTCGATGTTTTCACCTATCGTTCACATTAGTCCCCCACTCAGCCAAATGTGTCCAAATATGGAGCATGACGTAAGAAAAGGACATCGTGCAAAAAGTCAAGGCATTCTGAATCGTCTGAAAGATACTATTCACTACTTGTGTCGGAAAACTCTTCGGAAGAGGACATTTTCATACCAATAATCTTCGACCGCGCTATATAAACTTTCAATGCTTCGTGCTTTGGAATGGTGTCCTTTTCTTAGGTCACAGCTAAAAAAGGGTCAAATATCGGACGCGTCTCATTGGCTTGTCCTTAATGAGCCCACAAGACAAAAAGAAATGTCCAGCGGGGCTTATAGCGTGCAAAAATTTAAAAATTTCAGCAACTTTTAGTGCTCATAAAAAAAGGATTCAACATTTCTGAAAGTTTTTTTCAGAAACGAGTTCTTGAAAGATATGGAAATCTACCAAAAGAAAACAAATTGAAGGGTTAGGGGCACTTTAAGTGTAATGCAACTTCACCATCTGTTATATATCCCTTTTCTTGACGGATGTGACCTCGTTGACAATCTTGTAGGTTTGCTTTGATGTAGAGTGGTTGTAAGGCTCTAGGGCCATTGAAAATAAGTGGAACTTGGGTTATTTTAGACGTTAGGAACAAATGCCTGTAGTAGAAAGGGGTTACTTCATACTTCTGAAAGAAAAATGTGAGGTTGATGCTACACAGATGGGCATTAGTTCACTCGTACAAAATCAATCGAGAACTTTGCACATTTGACCTGTGCCAAGGATCCATAGGTGCCCCAGAAAATTGTGATGTGGACTTATTTTGTTGGTGACTTAAGTGGTATACGTGCCCTTGCTGTGCAAAAAAAACTGTGTGATCATGAGTGTGATTTTTTCTTAGAAGTGTGGTTCACACTTTAAATCACACTTCTAAGAAATGTGATTAGTGAGAAGTGTGAATATGTGATTTAATAGTGTGAATCAAAAAATATTAAGGGTGATCACGTGTGTTATAACACTTATAAATGTGTAATTTAAGTAAAATCCAACGTATTTTTCACACTTTGTCACACTTCTTTCTTGGTTTCAACAAAGTTGATTTTAATACCTTTAAATTAAGTATTTATAACTGCTGCTTAATCACGCAACAAAAAAATGAATTGTGATCAAAACTTTATATTTTCTACCACACTAATTTTCATAAAAATACACAAAATAATATCAACATTCTTGCAAAGCTTGTATTACAGTTTTGTTGAAAATTAATGTAAAATAACCATCAACAAATTCAGATTGTGGCACTCGTCTCCGCCTTTGTTTGTATCACCCATTTCTAAATGCCCTGCATTTGCAGTTTATGCTTTTTGCCAACTTGGCCCATTCAGCATCAAGGCTTTCACCTGGCTGGAGTGGAATCTTTAAAAATAGATGGGCTGGAATAAAAATAGGGCATATAGATTGAAACAATTGCCACACACGTGACAATAGTAATATTATTATTATTAGCACAGTATCCTTTGATAGCAAAGTGAAGAATATATGTAGTATATTTGACTTCACACAATTATTTCAACTCAAGTTTTTATATGCAAATTAAGTAACATTCTTGTATACTTCTATGTGCATTCACAGGTGTTATCTTAAACCTTACCTGGGCAAAAACAATTAAATTATTTTTTAATTACCAGTGATACTTTTAGTTGTTAGTGAAAGAAAAGCCGGGGAATTGATCTTGTTTTGATAAACTGGGCTTCCAGGTTTTTTTTTTATCTAATTATTGAAACCATGCTGTTCCTACGTACCCCAATCAATATTACTCATTGCCAGCACGATTTTCTTATGAAAATCATGCTGACAAATATTAAGTCTATTATACGAACAATGTCTGTCCAATGTAAGTGAACATTACTTAAGCAAAATGACACTATTTATTGTCTAATTGGAAATGGCAAATAAGTGTAGAATATTCAGTAATACATAGATTTCTTAAGGTATATGTTCCATTTGACGCTTAGTTTTGATGGCCATCAACACATTGGAGTCCAATGCACTCTTCCTCTCACAGGAAACGTTTGGTAATTCTCAGTTTGGTACAAAAATGGGATATTTCAGGGATTCCTTTGGGTTTTAAGTGTTAATTTCCCAGATTCTGAAAATGCTACCAAACCATGTATGGGTCAACAATATCCCAATCATATCCAGATATGGGGTTTTTATGTCTCAGTAATAACCCTGTCGTGGGGTATTTATGTCCCATTTATTTCCCTAACGCGGGTTTTTTGTCTCAGTAAATTCCCGGAAATGGGTTTTTATGCCCCAGCATTTACCCTGACGTGGGTTTTTTACATCCTAGTATTTACCCTGACATGGGATATTTATTTCCCAGTAATAAAGCTGACAAGGGGTTTTTATGACCCAATAATTACACTGACATGGGGTTTTAATGTCCCAGAAATTATTCTAACATGGTTTTTTTGTGTATCCAAGTAGTTTTCATGCAAAATGTCTTTTTATTGTCAGGACAATGACATAGTTCTAGCTTTCAACAGACTGAAGAACCTCTAGATCGTTCCAATCCCTCTAAAGCCATGCCCATGTAAGAATTGAACAACAAAATGCATGGTCAGTCAAAGTCAAAGTCAGAATTTTCAGCAATAAGAAACTCAAGTCTGAAAATGTTAAGAAGTGTCTCATTCGGTATCAGAACAAGGGGATAAGTAAACTTTCAATTCCTCTAATCTCATAATCTGTACCTACACAATTACTTCTTTATTGAAACCTGAAAAACTAGAGGCTGCAGAGTTAAATGACAGCTCAAGTGATTGTTTTGGTCCTTGTTTTAGTCCAGTTTTAACTGAATATCTTGCAGTAGCCTTCTTAATTTGCCCGTTCATTGTTTGTTTGAGAGACAGCATAGTAATTATAATCAACAACATGGTTTGTATTAATGAATTAACAGCAGTTGTTTTTGTTACTTCCTTGCTTTCTTGTATCATTTAAAGGAACAATAATATTCCACTAGTTTCTTTTGCAGATCTAGAGAAGATGTCTGTTATCATGGTGTCAAGAAAACTATACTGACAACCAAGGATTTTTCTCCAAAAATGGACCTCAAATCTAAGCAAAAGCAATAAAGACCAAAAAAGTCATGAGCTGAACAGAAACCAACAGCCCTTTTCGTATTCCAACTGTGATGTATCAGAATCGACTATTTTTATAGGTTAGTAACACTTGCAAAGTTTATGAAAGAAAACAAAGATCAAAATATTAAGGCATTAAAAACTGTTAAATAGGTCTTAACAATAATTATTACGCATAAACTTATATAAAAGATTGCTAGAAATGATCCTAAACACAACCTTGCGACTTGGGCTAGTAGGAAAAACAAAAACAAAACAAAACAAACTAAAAAGAAATGTGTAGACCTAAGAGATCTAGAGGTTAGCTTATCTGGAATTAATTAAGTTTAAGTAAGTAAGTAAGTAATAACTTTATTTAACGAGGGTAAAGACATTGATTACTGGTCACCCAGTAGTTTTCATAATGGCCCTCCTACAATTAAAGTAATAAAAAGTATCGATTATTTAATTAACTACCAATATAATCTACCATCTAAAATTACATAAGAAACTACTATTAATACAATATTGATTAATTGACTACTAATGAAACTAAAAGGTTTTACAAATCTTAAAATGATCAAGAGAAGAAATCAAACTAAGGTAAAGTTTAAATAAGTAATTTTTAAAATTAGTATGGGAGAGTGTCTTAGGTTCGGGATCAAGAGCGTTCCACAAACGGCAAGCGCTTGAGTGAAACGTTCGAAGGCCAGAGTTCCTTTTACAAGCTGGTGTTGTAATATTGTTATTGGAAACGGATCTCGTGTTATGATTATGGGTGTTACTTATATGTTCAATATATTTATTAAAATAAGCCGGGCAATGTCCTTGATTTATTTTATGAAGCATATAAAGCTTCCTAATACGTATAATATCATCTATAGGTAGCCAATCTAATTTGTTAAAAAGCTTGACTGAGTTTTGGTGAGTATCAGCATCTAAAATAAGCCTAGCACATCGTTTCTGTAGTCGTAAAACTCTTTGGAGATTACCGACAGTACAGTTACCCCAGACCGTACAACAATACTCTAGTATTGGCTTGATGAGGGCATTATATAACATTTTCCTGCAAGCAAAGGTTAAATAAACCTTAGCTCTTTTAAGGAGACATATTCTAGAGTTAATTTTTTAATCAAATAGTCAATGTTTAATTCACTCCTTAGCGCCTTGACAGAGTTTTTTTTGGGAGAACCAGAACCAGTCAGTAAAACTCATCTGCTGACAGACCTTTTCCTTCATACGGTTCTTTAATGGCTCTTTTCTTATCTCCTTTTAAGCTGAAATTGATGTCTTCTGATGATGAATTCCCGTAGAGTAATCTAATCACAGTTCACTAACGACATATGTTTAGTTACTCAAATGGTGTGATGTTGATTTCTACCAATCGGAAAAAGGTAATTAGTCGAAGATTGACAGTTAAATAATTCTGACCAATCACTATTTTCACGCCTTTCCTTTCTCCTTTGCGCCCCACATGCTCTTGCATGCCCAAATTCCCCCTTCCCCTTCCCCTCTTAACGCCAGCCACGCAGGCTACATCTTGGCCTCTTTAGTTGCTCTATACTTTACTCTCCCTCCACAAACGTTACATTAAAAAGCAATTGGTTAGACTAAGATCTAACACCGTATAACCTGAACTAAAACCTGTTGGACTTAAATGCAATTTTCTTTATAATGGTTAAGTCATCTTTGCTTTTAACTTCTGCGTGTTTTACTTTCAAACTGCAATATCCACTTCGGGTAAGTTTTTTAGCCAAGACAGACATAAGCTCTTAGGCTTTAACCCAGTCAGATTCTTCTGCCGAGCAAAAAACTTTTTTTTCAAGACATCAATCTTTTTTCCCAGTTCAGCACTCTACTGAAAACACCCTTAACTATTGGCTGATTAGCCTTTTAAGTTTGATTTCGATTCTTCAGTCAACTTACAGCAGGTAATGGCGGAACTTGAGAGGGAGGGGGTGACTTTAACATGTTTTCTTCCTCATCTTCATCCTCAACTGAATCTGTATCACCACCCTGAGTACTATTTTCTGTTTCTGATGACCCTCCACTCATTTCCTCAAAAGATGACTGCAAAATAAATTATGCAATTTGTTAACTCTATAGACAACAAACATACAAGAACTGTGATAATGAGGTTTCTGAAACTGCTGTAAAAGAACTTTACACAAGAGCAAGACTACATATTAAACACAGGGTCAGTATGCGGGTGTGGAAGATGTACATGAAGGTGTATACGTCCTCAATAAAACAGACTGAACATACAACAGAACAAATACATCTCCCCCTTTCGGCTTCTTCCTTTGTCCAGTAGCTTCAATCTTTCGGGTGTCTGCTGCCTGAAGACAGTTAAACATTAATTATGCTTTAGCTTGCAGTCATCCTCAGTAAAATATCTGGCTGGGCTTAGCTGCTAAACTGGTAAAAGTTGAAGTGCTATATAAATATGCAGTAACACAGTCAAACACCATTGATGTAAACTCGCTGTTTCCTTGTCTAGAGACATCAATGAAAAGGATTTCATGGGATCTTAATAGCAATTTGCAATCACTCAATTTTAGACAATTATTTTCGGATCAATACAAAGCGAGGGGTCTTAACAAATAATTTTCGGAAAAAATGTATAGATTTAAGTGACTTATTAATTTTTTCTGATAACATGCCTTTTCACTCAAAAGGTCATGCTTTTCATTTCGTTAGAGAGGTAGTGCTCAATTGCTTTTCCAGTGTTCCATCGGTCCAACTTATGACTCAGGCTCAGGCACCAAAGACAAGCATAAGTAGATGTGGCTCCACTAAGTTCCCTGGCCATGAGAAGAAACTTGTTATATTCTCGCAGAAAAACTTCAATTCGTACTTCTTTCCCATCACCCTCAATGAACCAGCTTCCAAAACAGAGTTGATTTCTTTGGTGGCTAATGAGAAAGAGTGTTCCATGGTGTCTTGCTTTTCTGGACCATTAACAGCTGCTATTATCTTGTTTCCTTTTCTTCTGTTTGGAGAAGGATTGAAGAAAAGGATGATGAAGTTATTGCTCCTAGACATTTTTGCCCCATCACTTATCTTGACTTTGACACATTCACTTAGGTCATAAGACGGATCATTTTTTAAATTTCCCTCACATGTTCAATCAATGTCCCTCAGAAAGAGAGCTTGGCTCCTGGGTACTGTCCAGGAACAGGTTGAATTGTGCAAATCTTATTCAAGTCAGTGCGTTTTTGTTTAACTAAACAAGATTTTGGGGGGTCATCACATATCATTGAAAGGTCATGATAAAGTTTGTCGCGTGCACATAATTTATCCAACAGAAAGAGAACTTGTTCCAGTTTATTACTGGTTGGAGTGGGTGTGGCAGAGTTTTCAATATCAAATTACATCATGCAAGGGATTCATTGTTTTGCATCCCCACCTTTTGAGGCAGCTCGATTCCAATCCATATGACTCAACCAACCAGATTGCCACTTCTGCACTACTTTAAGTTCTTTGAGTTTCCTGGATCTCTGTCATTGGCTTAGATCACCCAGCTCTTTCCCAGTGCACCTACCTCTCCTAGCCCGTTCTCAAACTGATTAATGTGGTCAAACAACCCTTGGTTTTTGGGCTATCTCCTCATCTTTTTCTCTTAGGGCCTTATTAGGGCCTTATTCATTTCTTTGAGCTCCCAGGTCTTCAATTTTTCCCTTCCATTCCTGAATCTCTTGTCTTGGACCAACCAGTTCTTCCTCAGCACCTTCTAGTGATACAAGTTCATGCTGAAAAATGCTAACTTGAAGGGTTTTCTGATCAAGACTCCTCTCTTTACTATTCCTCGAATTTCTGTACTTGGTTCTAACAGGTCGTGCCTGTTTGCTAAGTTGTTATTGATTTGTTGCCCTGAATCTTGCCTAATTCGGGCTAGGTGATGGGGGATCAATTAGTGATATAGTGGGGAGTGTTAACTTTAGATCACTCTTGTCACTTTTCCCATGCCATTATTTAGAAGATAATAAAGGTTGTCAGCTGACAAAGTTTTAATACTCAGTATTGTTCCAGTCGTGGTAACAGCCACCATGGGTTTGAAAAGAGGTACAAGTGGCATGCAGAACTAGAACAGCAGGATCAATTTGGAGAGAAAGACTCCTCCTCTTGCATTTTTTCCTGTGAGGTCTTGTCTAGAAAAGATAGTAATTAAAGAAGACCAACTATTAATACACAGTTTGGAATTGATTTCTATTTCTTTGAAGCAACCAGCTTAGAGGATTATTACACTTATTGTTGTTAAACATGACACATCTTGCTTTTAAATTAATTGTGGTACTTTCAATGTTATTATGTTCTGGCCACCACTCAGTATAAAAGAGTGAAAGAAAATGTTATTTGTTAATACTCTCTACCAATTTCCTCAGGACTCCTTGTGGGGTCTTCATTATAGCAGTCATTGCAGTTGTCTTCCTCATTAATTTCCATATCCTACTCGGTTGGCTCCTTTTCAAACACACCATTGCCAGAAACCATTTCTGGATCAATTTAGACATCTGAATTATCATAACAGGAAATTACTACTATCTCAACTTATTAAAAACAATTGGTCATTACCATAGTTAATAGAGTGGGATGGTTATGACACCCGACAGACTCCTTTGTTATATGTGTTGGGTTTGAAACGTGGTGTTTAAATTGGTAGTTTCGAAAACGACGCACTCGAAAACGAAGACCAAAGCATGAAGCACCCAAATCTCGAAAACGAAGACCCCTAGATCGAAAACGAAGCACCTCAAACTCAAAAACAAAGACCCCTAAAACTGGAAACCGCTCTGTCCTTTAAAAACAAAGACCAATGCTAATACAACAGAATGCAGTTCAAATCTACTCAAGTTGTAAATGCATTTCCGCCGCTGCATGGGAGTACCCGTACAGCCAAGAACTACAGTGTCTTTTGGAGAAAGGAGAATCTGCTCTTAAAGGACTTGAAAAGCTTATGACACAGACGAAAATACCTGCTGAGCCACTGAAATACCAGCACAAGCATGCTGTGGACTGGTATTTCATTGAACGTATATCAAAATCCCGTATCAATTTCACTCCTGATGAGAGGCCAACCATGATTTCGTCATGCAAGACGTAAAGTTGTAGTTATTAAGCCTGCAGTGGTTTTGAGTTTTGGGTGCTTTGTTTTCGGTATTTTGGTGCTTCGGTCTTTGTTTTTGAGTGCTTTGTTTTCGAAACTAACCTTTAAATTAGTTGTATCACCAGAACTTATTGTACCCTAGATATTATCAATTTATCATTTTTATACAAGCCTTTTACCACGCTTAATTTAATCCACTTTGTTGGACCAGCCCTTGGCTGCTATTTCGGCTGGGCAAACTGCGATTATTGCTTGGTTTTGTGTGGGTGTCTTGTTTGTGAAGACTATCGATTAAGTTTTCTCAGCTATCAGTAATAGTGTAGACTTTGGTCCTTCAACTTCAAATCGGCTTTGGGCCATAGGTTCTCTCTATACCAGTCTTCATCAAGCCTACTCAAGTTTTCTGCGTGTGCAAACCAAAGTTAGTACTCGTTTCTTTATGTTCTAGGGCTTAAGTTTTTTAGTTCTTCTTTTCAATCTTTTTTGGTTAAGATTAGTTTAGCAGCTGTTTTTTGTTACTCTTTTATTGTTACCGAGCCAGTTGTTACATTTTGGAGTTGTTAGCTTAGACTTATATCTCTAATATAGGGTTTATTCATTATTAGCCGCCATGTTAGTATAGTCATCGTATATTTTAATTATTTTCTGAGCCTTTCGTTTGATATCTGTAAATTAGTAATTTGGCATTTCTTAGTTGCTATCATTATGGCGAATGTTAACTGTCATTTTCTCAAAAACATCAGTTTATTCTAGATTAATAGTTACATTAGTTTTTTCCCCTTTTTTACTGTTGCATTTCAGTTCGAACTGACAGTCTCGAAAATCTTGACATATCACGGCATGCGGCTTATGAGCACATGGTTATCAAAGTATCTTTCATCTTGGCACCCAATGAGCTTCAATTGAACCTAACCAACTTTGAACTTTGATTAAACTTGCTTACAGCAGAGCTCCCACGCGCGCTCCTCGCGCATGGGACAGAGCCCCATACACATAGAATATTATCAACCTCTTTTTGTTTGGTTGTCGCGTGATTGACCAAGCGCATGCATCTACAGATTGTACGGGTGGGTAGGGGAGACTATCAAAAGGAAGGGAGGGGTGTCTCTGCCGTGTCTTGGGAAGTCCACGTCTTTTATATTGGACATTCATAATATGGTCAATTGACAGCTGTCAAAACAGGATAGCCAGTGACCAGTGTCACATGACCATATTGCGGGCTTATGTCTCAACTCATCGAGGTGACATGATTTATTTGGAAGCTGTCTGCTGACCAGTTAATTGGTTTACTAGATCGCGATCAATGTTCAATCCCACACTTTCTGGCTAGTTTTGAAGCACAGGAAAACTGATAATGCACCCATATTGGACATCAATGTTGTGATCAATTGACAGCTGTCAAAACAGGGTATCCGCTGACCAGTATCACTTGACCGTATTGTGGGATCAGGTTTCCACCCATCAAGGTCATGTATCTTTTTGAAGTTATCCGCTGACAAGTGACTAGTTTTCAAATGATCACAGGGTCAAGTTCAATTTTTTTTAAATTCATATGAAATATGTTGTGTTTTTGTGCTGCACAATAAATAGTTTGATTTCAAACTGACCTTGGACGTGAAAATTCAGCCAGATATTAGTGACCTTACGATCCGACAACGGCGACGGCGATGTGGGACTTTTTTACTTCCGGTTACGTACTGCGCATGAGTAGATTTCTGAGACGGCGGTGTCCCTTCACGCGCGGACGTCTAGAAGCCTTGTTTGACGTTGTGCGAAAACGTGGAAATTAAAACCCAGCTATGGCAAAGGAATCAAGGTAAAAACGAGACTTTGCGACTAAATTTAAAGAATACTAGTTTGTATGAAATGTCCAAAGCGAACAGAGCGTGGAGTCTTTTGTATACGACCACAAACTGAATGGAGAGAGATTCGACTTAATTTGCTTTGTATTTGTTTGTGATTGTACTTCACTCGCTATCACTGAGCTTTCTTATCACTTACTTTCCAACTTTTTTCTCGATCAAAAAAAGAGAACAATGAAGCTTAATTTTACTTTGGGTTTACTAGGAAATAGTAGAGGGATTTTGTCGGCAGCGGTACTAGATTCGACCGATGCAAAGTGTATAAATACTTTCATTGAGCTAATTTTCATTTATAATCGTAGATTAACCTTATTTTACAAGGAACTCACTGGCTGGGTTGAACAGTTATATCGACGAATTCCGACTACCGCAAATATTATTGCTACATTTATAACTGAATCAAAAACAAATACAAAACAGAGACGTTGACATAATCTCCACTGTTTCCTAATTAAATAAGAATTATTTTACAAAATCCAAACTTTATTGATTGCCCAATATTTTGCTCCAAATGCTACACATTTTTTAGTAATTCATGACTGTTTTCATTTGAATGCGTCCTTCCAACCTTAATTGTATATGTTTCCCTCATTCGGAAGGCAAAGGATAACCATCATGTATTCTCATGATCATTTCTTTATCTGTCGACAAGTTCAGCTAATTTATTGGAGGACTAAAGAAAACAAAGATATTGTCTAATATTATGATGATCTAGTTAATACCACCCAAAGCAAGTTATGTTATTTGTTTTAAAAATTTTGATCATGATTAGGACCAAGTGCTAGTAAATCTCAGATACAATGATAATTTTATTGTTAGCAAATTTTGCTGATATACTGATAGTTCTTCCTCAAGAAGTAATTTTTGTTGCACTGCACTTTCAGTCAATCAATGAAATGGACTGAAGAACACGAATTGCATATGTTGAGGGAATTCATGCTTTTGCAGCCATGGCTGCACAAGAAAGGAACTAGTGAGAGAGGAGATGATTGGGAAAAGCTGGCAGTATCCTTAAATGCTATTCCTTATCCCCACTTCCGTGTTACTCAACGGTCTGTTCGTGACCACTATTCAACAATGGAAAAGAGAAGAAGGAAAAAAGTCAGGGAAGAAGACAGAGCCTCAGGTATTGCCCCTGAAGAGGACAAGGAACTAGATCAACTGTTAGATGAAATCATTGAACTCTTTGATGAGTCTGACAAAATCACAGATCAAACAAAACAAAAGCAGGAAGAAGAAGCAAAGAAAGCAGAGGAAATGCGGGAGAGATCATTGGAAACTTTTAAAGATAGCGCCAAAAGGAATGCCGATGAACAGCAAGGAGCAAGACCGAAAAAGGGTAGAGCTAGTGGTGCAAGCACTCTGGCTTACCTGAAGGATAGGGCAGAAGTAGAAGCTACTTTAAAACGTGATGAATTGGAGATAAAAAGGCAAGAGTTAGCACTGCAAGCAAAGGAGCAGAAAGGAAGACAACAGCAGTTTGATATGATGAACAAGCAAACTAGAGATATTCAGCAGCTTCAGCAGCAGCAAATGCAGCAGTTTATGCAAATGAATGCAAACATGATGCAATAGCACCAACAACAAACCCTTGCACTTATGGAACTAATGAAAAAGTTTGCTGGGAAGTGATGCTGGTCAATCTCTGCAAGAGGTCATTTAAATGCACAAAGAGTTCACATATTTATTAACTTGAACATTTTAAGGAAGTTAAAAATTATAGATTTATAATAATAATTACTTGTTTACATATATAGTTGTAAAGGAAATGTTGCTTAATTTTGCCAACCTTTGAAAGTCGCCGAATTGATGTTATGCCAGTATCAAAACTGGGGCTGAGCCTTTATCAAGGCAATAGGGCTTATCCAACTATAGAATTGCATTACTCACTGTAAACATGCTCACCATTATTTGTTCTCATTTAATAGTTTGTTTTGGTGGCATTTATTTCACTTTAATTCCAATATGTTAGCCTTTCTCGATTGTATAATTTTTTTTATTAAAAAGCAGTTCAATTTTCGAAAGGAAAAGTGTTATGTAACTTTTGTAAACCCTGTTTGGCAGACTTAGTGAAAATAATCCCCAATTTCTGGGGGAGAAACATCAAAGTAGTCTGATGTGGTGGATCCATAACAACAAACACGAGCATTGTGAAGAAGGGCACATGTCACATACATTTTGCCAACAGCACTTAAACTTATTTTCAAGTTTTTTTTGAAGTCCAGAAATTTAAAATAATTTATTATATCACCAAAAATCCATTCAACAGAAACTCTGACTTCACTCATAGATTCATTCCATGCAGACTGTATGGGAGTTAGTCCAGCTCCTCGAAAAGGTCCTTGCAGATGTAGTCGAAGAGGATATGCCGGATCTCCATAAATACATAGGGGGTTCCCATTTGTGTCCACTGAAAATCGTTGCAATTGGTTTAACACTCCAGATCTAGCTAACATCCCACTGTCATGTCTCTTTCCCTCGACAGGCCCAAACAGGTTGGCAACAAGGCCACTGGGTGCTGCGATAGATTGAAACTTTATAGCATGGACTTTTTTGTGACCATTGTATAAGCACTTTTGGTTTTGTCCTGGTCGGCATATGGGCCTCACAGTACCGTCAACAAACCCCCAACAGTTGTCAAGAGCAGCTCCCCTGTTGTGAACTGCAACGGCAAACTCCTCTAAACGATCGGGTCTTAACCAATCCTGGTTCAAATCAGTGAGAAGGCGGTTCCATGTTTGATACATCTTGTTCATAACAGCATTTGAGATCATACACAATTGTGGTTCTGGCCTTCCAAATCTGGGTATCATGTCTACGTATCTACAGGGATAGGCAAATCTTTTAAGAAAAATGCACAATGCCTCAACCATGTCGACATTTACACCATTGTAGCAAACGATCCGATCCGGTAAAGTAAACACCTCTGCCAAGTTGTAAATGTCATTCTTGTAAAATCTAAACTCAGTTTTACATTCATCATCGGTCATCTTGTCGAGATCGAAGCACTCGTAGTTAGTGTACGGTAAATCCTGATTTTTAGGCTTGTGTAAATCGTAGAGTAGCACGAATTCTTCAGCGTTAATCAAACGGGAAGCATGAGCCAGGAGAATAGTGTCACGGAACTTTGGCATGGCTTTCTAAAAAACTTTCTTTGACTTGAACACGATAAACATCAATGACCGTCGTCAACGTTCTCGCTCGTAAAATTCGTAATCTCAGTTTTGGCGGGAATGCCAACACGACGTGGCCCCGCTCGACCCAGACTTCTCACGTTGCCGTCGCCGTCGCCGTTGTCGGATCGTAAGGTCCCTATTACAGGCAGGGAAGACAGTTGCTTTTGTTTACTTTGACAGCTGAAGCTGACAGAGTCTTGTGTTAACTTGTGATGCTTTTAACTGTCCTTTTCCCCTGGATTTGCGAAATGAATTTCAGCTGCTATTAGGAGGAGAGTTTTTAGATTGACAACTAAACCTAAGGTCTTGAAGAACCTGAAAAGGTCATGGAAAAAGTCTTGGAAATTGAAGAGCTCAAAAGAGTATGAACCCTGCATAGAACAGTTATTAATTTTTATTACATACAGTTGGGTACATCTTTGTCTTTTTGTAGATATACGATATTGGTATGATCTAATAGAATCAAACTTTAATTTTCCTTGTCCTAAGTACTCGTTACTGAAGTTTGGGATACAGTTACCATGCATGTATGCATGTATATTGATGTTACCATTCAGTTTGTTACCAAACAAAGTATCTGTACAGAAGCTGGAGTGTGGATTGAACGTTCAATAATCTTACCTTCATGGCTAGAGTGCGAATCCACAGATACCATTGATGCAGGAGACCCTAGGTGGAACAGTCGTGGTCATAAGCAATGAGGAGGTTGAGGTGGGTTTAAAACAAGAAGAATAATATTGATTGATTGTGAACACGTCCTTCTGAGAAAAATCAAGCAAAAAGTTTGCAAGTTTGAACAAGCCAACTATATATACATGGAAACTGTACAGTACCCTATCCAACATTCTGGATGTAAAGTGTAAAAAATCATGTCAATTCATACCTGGCAGTGATACCGGAGAAGGATTGTCAACCTCCCATACAGGATGCAGTAGATCTGAACATTTAATGAAAGTGTCTTGTGAGGTGTGATTATTACAAAAGAACTGTATCTATTATTTGTCTCGTTTTGGTCACCATGGTGATTGGGAAAAAATGAGACAACTAAAACTGTAACTTTGCTGAACCGTCATGTTCTGTTGTTCTGTGCTTGCGGTCTTCTTTAAAGTAAGATGGTAAAACATTTAAGAAATGTTGTTTAGGCTCAATTTCCTTTACAATCAACTTTGTCATGATATTTTAAAGCCACGAGATAAGTGACCAGCAGCTCTACAATCAACTAGATGTTTATTATAGTAGCAATAGTGATCTTTTTTTTACAAACACATAGAGACTGTTCAGAAACATACCTTCCTCATCACTATCACGTGGTGTGGCCAGTCTTACAGAGGGTGTGAGTGCTGTGCTGCTAGTGCTGCCAGTGGTGGTGGGTGCAGTGATTGTTGTGGTGGGCATTGTAAGTGTACTGGTGATGGTGGCTGTGGAAAGTGTTGTAGTGGTAGTAGTGATTGTAGGCATTGTGGTGGGTGTTGTGACTGTACTGGTGGTGGATGTTGGAAGTGTTGTACTGCTAGTAGTGTTTGTGTGGGTGGAAGGTGTTGTAAGTGTACTGGTGGTGGATGCAGTGGGTGTTGTGTCTTGGCCCGACAGGCTTTGAAGCAGATTCTGTAAGTTGACCTGCCGAAACAAAAATCCTGGGCTGAGTGATGCAGGTGAGTTCACCTTTGGGAGAAAAGAAGAGGACAATTTTTTTATTTCTAGTCTATGATAGCCTGTCTACAGACGTCCTCCCTCCATAGAAAAAATGGGGAGAAGAGACATCTGTGAATCGCTGTCGTTATTCTTGTTCCAGTATACATTTGCCTAAATTTACAGTTGAAAAGGTGTTGACAGACCAACACAACTCTGGACTCTTGTGCAGCACGTACGCAGTTATCAGATGTTCTCAACCTTTATAGCGAAGCTAGGTTCTAACTAGAAATATCTAGTTAAAATGTCCTTGATAATGAGTAGAAGATTGATAGAGTTGGAAGATTCTAACACAGTCGTCGGTCTTTTTTTTAGGTCATAAAGTCAGTCTGTTACTGTGCATCGATTTCTTGTGGTTTTTGGTTTGGCAGAATTTTGATCTCAGAAGCACTGTTTACATTTCCAGTCGAGCATTTTATGCAGGGGTTGATCCAGGATCGTTCGCTTCTCTTCAGCAACAAATTACAAAAGCGTTACCTTTGCCTAATTTTATGAGTCATGACCAACACATGTAGGCCAAAAATTGCCCTGGTGTCTGTACACAGGCTAGCCGAACATCTTCACGCAATGTCCACGCTTAAATCCAGATACAAGATCTCTAATTTAGCGCTGAATTCTGTACATCCTTCTCTTGTTATTTACAATAAAAAATCTCCTGATTTATGAGAGCTACTGAGGATGTCTAGGCACCAATACACATTGTGTATACAGACAAACTGCAACAATAAAAAGTGACTGGAAGGAAACTGGCTATTTCACCAAAATGTACTTACAGTGCTCGTTGAGATTGGAAGGGCATACTATGGTCTTATGTATATCGGGCACTGCGACCGCCAGCAGGTCTTGACTTCACTTGCAGGTGAGTTTTGGTTTGTCACCTGCACCAGCTTCCTCGTGTTCGACTCGTCACACGTCAAAATCTCAAACTGTGAGCAATCTCTGTTGAAGCAACAACAAATTTTCAGATTGTGATGGTTTTGTAACACTGTACACATACTTCTTTCCTGCAACACTAGATTTTTTAAACCATTAAATTTATATTTGTTTGCCCTATGTCACAGAACAGCTTTCAATTTCTGATCTCACTTAAATTGAACACAGCAATGAGCATGCGCAGTGTTTCTTGGCATTTTGGGGAGACTATTAGACATCGTACTCTAGTATGTTATTGTTGGCAGCCCTCAAAAACACATTTAACAAATATGTTATTGCTTCTGAAAAAATGTTATCCGATTCATTTTTTCTTCCAAAAGGAATGATCGTGCCATTTCTCTTCTTATTGATGCAAATATCCTACCAATTTAGCTATCTCTACTAAAGGCCAATGTTCACCCAAGCATCTTTGCGTGCACTATACTCCAGAAAAATGATTTTTTTCGTTGAAAATTGCTGTCTTCTGTGTGTATAGAGTCATGCTTCAGCCAAGTGTGAAAAATGCGAACACTCTGCCCAATAAAAACACTGAATTTGACATAAAGAAGTGTTTCAAAACAAGAACACAAGCACGCAAAGCTGCTAGGGTGAACATGGGCCTTACCCAATGCACGATAATCATTCTAATACAGCACCCTCAAAAACGTTTTATTTGTTCCAGCAGATGTCTTCTATTTATTGTTATAACAAACGATCATCCTCGAAAAAAAACATTTACATCAAAAAATTTAATCTTGAAAAACTAAGACAAGCCATCCCAAATTCTGGCACAAAATTATGGAATGAGATAACAGGTAGAATGAGAGATGGCAAAAAAGTGTGTATTGAACAAAACTTAATGAGTGTACTCTTTAAAAAATTAAAAGAAAAAGATGGTTACAGAATACCTTGATGCAAAAAATAAAATCGCGAAATCCTAAAACTTAACTCCTTTCACAACTTGCATTAATGAGATTTGTTTTTCTTGCTTTCGACTTTATAATACATGTTCTTTCTTTTCTTTTCTCTTTGCTATCTACTTGATTAATTAATTTTTTTGGCTACATGTAATTTTGTGCCCAAAAATTTTCCTCGTCTTGTCTTGACTTATTGGATTTTGGTCAGTATACTACAAACAGGTGTATGTTCTTTCACCAAATATATCAATAACCAGTATTTACCTAATCAGTGGCTAGCAATTTTGTTCGTTCTGATTGGCTTTTATAACTCAGAATATCTATGGCTATTCACTGTTTTGTAAGAAAAAATGGTGTCTCTCATTCCTTGCTTAGTAAAAACATTATTCATTGCAAGATACAATACTTTAAAACTCTCCAGCTGAACCAACTTGGAATTTAGCGTATATATTGTTAACCCCTTAAACCCTCATGGTATTAAAATCGAGATTCTCATTTACTGTCCCCATACAATTCAATAGAAGTGGGGAGAATTTGTTGAAATATTTGTTGAATTCTCATGACCACTATGTCTTCTAAAGCATCGATATTGTAAGGAGAAATTTCAGGCTGATCTATCTTAGGGCTTAAAGGGTTAATCATTTGTTTTCTATACAAGGTAGTCTATACAAGGTATCAGTCAAAATACAACGGCAGTTTTCTTATAACATGCACGTAGGTTATTTCATGGCGATGAATTCTGAGAATTGTCACCTACTGTACTATAGCATCATTTAAGTCAATGCTGTCTTATTGGTGCCTCTAAATATAGAAAGATTTTACTTACGTTACTGTTGTCAGATGTACTTGGGCTTGAAACGCATACAGGATGGTTGTTCTGACTTCTTGGGACATCATCCTGGGGCTGAATGCAATGCGAGCCTCGCGCTCTGCGTCACGGATCATAGCTCTGGCCCTTCCACGTGGCACATCATCTTCTGTTGGGTCACCTAGAAGAATCACCACCCTGGAAAACTGTGCTCCTACGCTTGTGTAAGGAAGCTCCTCGTCTTGCGCTAAAGAGCGGCCCGATATTTCTTATCGATGGAGGAGTTTGTAAGGTACATGCGGTAGCCGCCATGGTAGTAACTGAGGGGGTTGATGGATTTCCTGAAGCTGTCAAAGGCCTTGAAGCCCTAAACAGCCGATCAACCTCCCTGCTGACCCTCTGTTGGTTTAAGAGAGCCAACATTGCACGTAATCCCTGAAGTACGTTCAGATCCATCTTCGGCGCGAATGAGTCCTTGCATTACAATTATGTGGGTTTTACATGTTTTCCTGGCTAGTAACAACAGTTCCCTTTGTTGTGTAATCAATAAGTGACAAGTTAACTATTCAGGGAATAATTGAAACGTTCCGCCTTTCATTTCGGTAGTTTCCTCTATTGTTCCAAAAATTTCTATCACCAAGAAAAACAAGCGACATACGATTTCAAATGGAAAAACAGCAACAAAAGAAAAACTTGTGAGATGCAAACTTGACTTGTGGCAAATGTGTTCGAAATACAGTATGTTTATCTTTCAAGGATCTTTCATAAAGCGCAAAGTATCAACTGACAGCGAGCGCTCATGCATTAAAGCGGCATAAACAAAGGCACTAGCATGCGTAGAGTTAACTACACTCTTTTAAGAATATACTTTGTAAGAATATCGCAGCTGAAATGTGTGAAGTTTTAAGAATATTTTACAAATAAATTCAAGGCCGAGTTTTTGAAAAGGAAATAATTGACTGTGTTGAAAATTTTTACTAGCCAACGAAACGTAAAAACCTGCGCGAAAATAGTTGATACCCAATTGCAGTCTTTATATCTAAAACGGAAATGTCATAAGATATCAAGTAAGAATTTTGCAAGACTATTGTCAGCTTAAAAGTGACAGAAAAACCAGAATATTCAGCCTGGGCCGGAAAAATAACATTCGAAAAGAGAAAAGATATTCTCCTCGTGCCTTCACTTATACCCTTATATGCGTGGCCGAAAATTAAACTTCCAAAGTAAAAACATATGCACTCAATAAGAGCTGGTATATCTAATCGAACATTCGGTAACCCAACTCCACTGAACCCAACTTGTGTGAGAGAGATCTATGCAAAGTAAGTGGGGTTGTTCAGAAATGATTTCACAGTAAAGGTCGAACCGACTCGAGGCGTAAACGTTATGTCGCATCAGATAATCTCTGATCAGACTTGTCAAAAAAATATTTGCTTCATTTTGTTCCACTACCGGATAAGATAGAAATTTAAAAAATCTTACGAAGAAAGTAATTTTATCATTTCCTGTTAATTAAGAGGGTTGTTGCAAGGTCATTCACTCTCACATCAGTAGAGGTAATTAGCGAAAACTCACAAGTATTTCATTGACCTTAACAGCGGCACCAGCAGTGAAAGAAAAAAATTCAGCCCCAGGATAGATAAATATTTAAAAAAGATTTTCAGTCAGTTGATTTTTTAGTGGGTTTTCAGGGTTCGATTACATATACTGTACCGGCACAGGCCACATGGCCGGTAACTGGGCAAGGTTTTCAAAACGCTAAATTAATGGCTTGGCATAATCAAACACTAAACTTGAGATCTATAAAGCATTTCAGGATTGCTGGACTTTTCTTAATCGACATATGATAGTTTAGATTAGCTGGATTTTTCCGATTTTTACTGAGAATATAGGACTGCTGGTGCTTTGAAAAGCTGACCGGTTACCAGCCATACCATATAGCCACAGCGCGAATCATTGGAACCTTAATACATAATACAAGACATTTCGCAAATGTAATAGTGTGTCCAGACTACTGCGTTAACGAAATCTTTTGCTGCCAGGTACAGCAAAATGCCATGATTTGGACATGGTTCCAACTGTGTACGCTGCATGTCTGTCAAGGGACAGATAACTTCCCGGACTTGCACGTCATTGTTGGACGGGTTTTTGGGTGTTGGGCCATCCGGGTCAACTCTGAACTGATTTTCGTGTATGGATTCACCATCGATGACATCTCATGCGACTGGATCGTCAGTTCCAAGACGCTGAAGCATTCCCCTGATGTACAGCTGTTGTGGAGTGGCATTTGCTTCAGAAGAAAGCTTGTGGTTCCACAAACGTTTAAATGTTTCCAGGGCCTTGTTAATTAACGGAGTATAAACAAAATGTAAACAAAACAGGTTGAGGTCATTGTCGGGAGAGAGAGCCAGTGTCCTCCATAAAGTAAAATAACGTGTAATAAAGCAATCCAAGACAGCGAAAATAGTCGCGCCACAATTGTTCAATCCTCTGGTTGTGGACTGAGCTCCCAGTAATATGGCTCCCTCTTCCCGTCCTTCGTCGAGTTATCATTGCATGCACCACTTCCACATTTTCCATGCCGTGGTCTGAACGGACTCGCCAGGATGTTAGTTACACAACCTAGATAAACGAAAAGGCGGGAAAATCCATCTATTCCTCCCTGCACAACAAACTTCCACCGTATTAGTTTATGGTTCCTTTCCACGTGCCAGAGTGAATTTGGCCCAGGAACCACATAATGCCTCCTCTGTATTACGTGGCTTAGCCTTGCACGCACATTTAGGCCATCCACGCGATGAAGTGCCGCTCTTACATGCTCTCTCTGGACATGGACTCCCCTATCCTCCATCTCCCCTTGAACGATACGAATTCCACTAAATGGTGATCGCCCCAGCGTACCAGTGCATCAAGGTCGTCGTCTGCAATGGCCGTGAATCTTGGCTCACTACCGAGTCCAAGCGATGCTCGATGCTGGTTCAGGTTGCTTATAGATACTCCAAGTATATCCGCGATCTCTGTCCACTTAAAAGAAAACTCGCGCAAATACAAAATTTGCTCGCGAGAGATTATGAATCTCGGTCTCCCGACATTGCCCTGTTCCCTCTGGCATTGATATGTCTCGGATTCGAGCACCCTTTTCTTCTCGAAAAGCTGCAGTTGTAAAGCTTCCAAATTCCTCTTGATGTCTTCAAGTTGGCAGCAACCCCTCCGATGTTATCTTCACTGATCGCCGACAAAAGCCAGCGCAACCACTCAATTGCTTCTTCGAGACGTGCTATATTTGTTACTAGCTGTTCGAAATCTACACGAACTGGTAGTAAACCAACTATAAATTGTGCACTATGTCACCCATGATGTATAGTCTCGACCAAAGAAAATGAATGAAAGAGGTGAATGTGTCACAAGTCTTTACCTACCACAAAGAAAGGAGATATGGAATGTCCCTTGTAATCCTCTGCGTGGTCTGGAGTGTCATGTTTTGTAAGAACTACAGATGAGGTGTAAGCTCTTACCCAACCCCACAGCTCTATTATTTTTACGATTCTGTATTTTCAATTTCCACATTTCTTAGTTCTGCTAGTTCTAGTTTTGTTCCCCTTTATTGTCCAGTTATCGGTACTGCATCATTTTATACCTCCCACTGTATATTCGCAAATAAATTTTTTGTTTATAGCGCACATGGGGTAAGAGACATGCGTGAGGGGAGCGTGCACATTTCTTCTCGCGTGTCTCGCTTACAAAGTAATGATGATAATAATAATAATAATACCCCGGTAAGTATAACAGCGGACAGTGTATGTACACTATACGATAATAATAATAGTAATTTATTTATTTATAGTGCGCTTTTTAACATGCTAGGTGATCAAAAGCGCATTACAACGATAAATAACCTAAAACCTATTAATACAACTATTAGAAATATACGAAGATATTTAATATCTAAGAGATATTAAAGGCTAATTTAAAAAGATAAGTTTTAAGATTAGATTTAAAAGTAGAAATACATTTGATGCTGCAGAGGCTAACAGGAAGAGCATTCCATAAAGTGGGCGCAGCCACACTGAAGGATCTGTCACCAAATGACTTTTTCATTTTTCCGGACGGATGCTTTAATAAAACACCTTCATTAGAACGCAGCAGGAGATGCAACGCATAAATTACTTAAAGGAAAGGAGCTAACAGTTCAAGGCTTATCTTCAGATGTATCAGGAAAAGCCCAAAAGTATGCCAGAATTGGACCAAGGGAATTTGTACCATTCACCGAAGATGAACTAACAATCGAGAACCTTACACGTTGTTATTGAGA
>OZ037777.1:19913176-20048176 GCA_964035525.1 Porites cylindrica
TCCTGGCAGTCCAAAGAAGACAAAAAGGCATGGCTTTTTAACCAGATCGTATAGTACCTGGAGCAGTTTGTGTTTAATGCAAGCACTCTCCCTGACATTACAGAACAAGTTCAACATCTGGAGAAGAATGAGAAGGATGAATACCGATGCCGAGCAGCAGGATGTGAGCGCACTTACGTCCTCCACTCAGGTAGAGTCAGGTATGTTAATGTATAACATGATTTGACATTAATCCACTGTTTTTTGCAACAGCTAGTCACTAAATGTCACAGTGTTTAGCTTTCCCTCATGTTACATTGATCAAAACACTCTTCTTTTTAATGTGTAGGAGTAAGACGTAGGACCATTTGACTTTTTCATGTGATGGTAATCACTCAAACAAAACATAATTGTGTTTCATCAAAATAGGATAACTGAATAATTTTTCAATAGGCATGAGATTGAGGCCCATCCTGAACTTGTTATTCAAGACAATGATCCTTCGGCACCACTAGACTCAGAAGGTTATTACAGATGCAGAGGAAACTGTGGTCTGGTGTATAAAACTAAAGCCACAAAAGACAGGTAAGTAATTATTACTTAGTGTGATATAAGGTCTACACAAGACAAAACAAAGGCTCCTGTAATGTTTAAATGTTGCCATTTCTGGAACTATAATTTTACTAAAAATGTAAGCTTTTCTTAAGTGACAAAATGCAACACCTTACATGTTTTTAGTACATAAATGAAATGATAAGTTCACCTGCTAACACTCATAATTTCACCAATTAACAATTATTTTGTGGTTGTTGACATAAAAAGGAGTCCCATCCCTACTTTCATATGTAGTGAGGATGTATACTGCAAGGTCCAATATGTTTGTTTAGCATGGGGATAAGTTCACCCACTAACAATAATGTTACAAACTACTTTTTTCTGGGTTAGACATGAGAAGCAAACCCATCCTGACTTGCGAGCTACATGCACTAGCAATCCTGAGACTGGCCATGTTATAAATTCTGCAGAATAGAAAAAGGAAGACCATTTCTTTAACTATCACAAAGCCAAGCTGACATATGGACTCTTGTTGTCAGACTTTGGAGATGCCATTAGAGAGGGGGATGGACAAAGACTGCTGATTTTTTCTTGTTATGGTCATATAAAGTATGCATATGTGACTCTGCTTTTGTTGGTGCGTGTTCATGCCATACTAAATCAATCTGAAGCATTTAGCCTTATGTCCAACCGCTTTTGTAACACTTCAGGAAGAATAGGTAGGAATATTCCCCTTGATTTACGGTTAGAGCATCTAAACAATTTGCTGAAAGCCTGCTTGAAAGCTCTTGGGGCAAATGTCAATGAAGAAAGTGCTCAGAGGATAGCAGCTACATTAAACGGAATCGAAATGATCCTTAACTCTGTGGACAAAGATTGTAGATGTACAGTGCCATCCAAAGTTCACGGTGGGAAAGGTCATGAAGAGTCAGTGTTGCAGATTGTGTCTGATCTCATCAGTATCAATGCTTTTTGCAAGTGCCCTCAACGAGATGGTTATTCTGGCTTTGCCAGGTTGAATGCTAACATAATTTCTCAGTTGGATTATGCACAATTTTATCACTGGGTAAGGGATAAGTTGAAAATATGCAAGGAAATCTATAGTCAAGGGCAGTAAACCCCATCTTAGAAATTGCCAGATAAATCAGCGAGCACATTCATGCAAATTCCTTTATAAGGCAAAAGTCCCTTTGTTAAGAAATCCTGAATCAGCACAAATGTGTTGTCAGATTATGACAAACATTAGAATGGTAGGACTTTAGCTTTGAATGCTAAGGCTATTAGAAAAAAACGGCTTCTCTAGAAGCCACCAACCATAAAAATGTCAATGGCTATAAATCCAGTTAACAAGCTTTTAAGCGTAAAGTTTCCTTTTGCAGTGAGCATCAGGTCTGCGTAGCATTCCTTTTCTCCTCCATTTTGCTCGTCTGTGTTAAAACGAAGGTCTAACTTGGGGTTCACCAAGTTGCAGTCTTTGAGAAATATCGGAAATTTCATTACTTGACACAATTTCTTTTAGTTCAAATTCTAGTTCAAGGCCAAAGAGCTGGTGTTGTGTGAATATTCCTGTTCTGTTTTGGGGAGTTTGCTCTGCTTCTGCATTTTTCACTTCTCTTTCTCTCTTTTGTCGTCCTTTAAATTTGTTTTCTTGCCATGGAAATAAGTGTAAACATAAAACTACTGATCAATTCCTGACGACTCTGGAGGCTTCTCTTTTTATTTCTAAAACTCATTATTAACTGCACTTGGCAAAAATCCACCAATCACAGAAGTTATCTCAATAACCATAGCAACAACCGCTTAACCTAGTAAACTGGGGATTCTCCAAATTGGACGAATTTGTAACATTAGACTGTCTCTGAGAGAGAAATTGGGGAAAGTTTCCCTTATTTTGGATGATTGTTATTAAAAGCTCTTCCACCAAAAAAGGATGTATTTATTTCCTCGGAAATTGCAATGGTTATGATTAATTGATACCAGGACTTTGTGTCGTCCATTTCAGTAATCACTCGTATCATTACAGACCGAGTTGAACACTAATCAGTCCAAAACCGTTATTAATAAGTCGTATTTAAAAGTCATTTCAAAATGTTGTAATTTTGCAAGAAATTATTACTATTTTGCGAAGCTACATGAGGGACAAAAGTAGTTGACACACTTGTTTAAAACGGGTGCTTTTTACAAACATTTATTTCATTTATTATTTCATTCTTTTTAAACGCCGTAAATCCCGTCACCCCCCGAATCAATGTTGTCTGAAGTAAAAAAAAAGTAAGTATACGTATAGTAGGATGTTATTTTTATCAAACCAGTTACTTTTTTGTGGATAGATTATTCCCTTGATTCTATCAGCAGCATTCACTATTTCGATAATCATCTTATTATGCGAGTAATTTTTCGTGTACTGCACGGTACTGAAATAAATCATGAAAAGAAACTAAATAACCTAGTAGGAAATACAAATATTCGTGCCTCACCTCACCACCAAATATCGCAAGCTAATATGAAACGTACTTTTGTTGCTGTTGTTGTTGTGAAAATTTACTGGGAATAAGGAACAGGGCCTAACGAGGAGCCTATGAAGCTGTAGAGCGTCCATCTCCGAATCATTAATAGGTTCAATGTCATTGCAAGTTAGATTTTGGGCCCTCTTTAATCCGTGCGGCAAAACCTATAGGAGACAGCCGTTTGCATTCTTGAAAATTTATTTGAGCAAAACCTTAATAGAGAAACGAAAGGATACAGGACAAATATTGTGGATCAGACATACAAAGAAAGCTCACTACCACGATCAGCAAGCAGTCAAGGGTGTAGCCAGCTTTTCGACCAGTTGTAGGCCTGGCTGACTTTCAGTTAACATAGATATCCTGAAAATTGCACGCACTGCTAATACACACTGACCTCACCAATAGACTTAACCTTTTAAGCTCACTCCAGCAATGCATAATTTATTACAAGCGGTAGAGTGATCAAACCAAAAAGTTTTAGGCTTGGGCCTACAGATCTCAGTATGGGCTGGCTATGCCCCCTGGCAATTTTGCTAGGAATGACACTTCAGAGGCGCAGTAACCGAAAAATGATGCACAATAACATCAAGCTGTGCCAGATGGACGCTCACAATTGGTTTTTCTATCGTTCATAGGTGGCATCATATGAGTAGCAATAAGACCAGTTGAAATCTTACTCCTCCTTTAGTTGAGTTTGCTTTGTGCATTATCCTCTTGTTATCTAAACTTGAGCATTGCATATAGATCCTTGTGGCTCTCTTTCAAGCGCCCCTGGACATTAGTAGAGACAGTTACCAAACCTCTCCAGAACTAAGGGTGCCTTCGAAGAATACACTCTTTATGTACGCAGTAAAACCTCTTGGCCTTCTTTTTATGAGTTGGTACCATTTCAACATTCCCTTGATCATCTTTTTTTAGGTACCAGTAACGCTCTTTGCGAAGTATGGCAATGTTGTAGGGTGCTATCTGTACTCGCTTGGGGAACTCATTTGTGTAACCAATGCATGTTGTTGCGTTTGCGTAGTGATGAATGAATACTACATAGAAGGGCTCGTCATTTTGGTAATATTCGGTTTACCTCATGGGTTTTGGTGCCATCATGTCGGAATAGTCTTCCTCTAACAGGACTGGTTCCTGGCTCACATTGTTTTTTCCTCTTCTTGGTTTCTTTTCTTGATTTGGCTTTCCCCCAAGCTGTTTAGGGAGGTTTGCGCTGATGTTGCCCAGTTTGTTACTAGATTTCTTGTAGGAATCCATGAAGCTTCGCAGCTTTTCAATTTTCGCTGCAACAACAAGAACATGAGGGCAGAAACCACCACCATCGCGAAAGGATTTGCAGCTCTTGTCACATTATATCTTTTCATTCTTGGTCTCCACCGTGTAGCTGCTATCAAACTCAAACTTTCCTGTTCTTAAAGAGATTCTCAAACGTCCAAATAGGCGCTTTCCCCTCCTCTAGGGCTTCTTGAATTTTCCCATAGTATGGGTACCAGATGCTACGATTAATAAGGACAGAGAGGATCATGCCAAAAGACTGCTGATGCAACTGGCAATCGCATCTCTTCAACTAGCATCTCGGGGGCCATATACATGGGTGTACCTTGGTTTACGCGATTCGTTTTGGACTGTAGACTGGAATTAGTCTGTATTTCACCAAAGCAGCCTTCGCCAAAATCAGCAACTTTACGAACTAAAGGGTGGCATTCCCAGGCTTGCTCTATATCATCGATTGCCAAATCACAATAATGTTAATTGCTGATCAGGATATTTGCTGGCTTAAGATCTCGGTGAGCGACACCATTTTGGTGCAGGTATTGTATTGTGTTCTTTGACGCTTATAAAAATGGTCTAGATCAATGAATTAATAGGTTAAAAAGTTTTTGTTTCCAGGTTCTGTTGCAAATTCAAACCAGACACGAAACCAAATTTTGCTAGAGGTAAACCCAAAGCCGACAACCGAGGCCTCCAGAAGGTACTAAAATTCCTACACATCTGCCTTAGACTTTCTGAAAGTCCATTTTCGTTGGGCACTCTTTTCACAACTATGTTGCTCAAAAAAGTCAACTTGTGGTAAAGTCTACATCTGTCTTAAAACAGGTATAATGCGTGTGCATGATCGACTATTACAAATGATGACCATTTAACTGCAGCATACACTTGTTAGCGCTTTAAAGCAAAGATTGGCCATGTTTTCCTGTTGTTCTTCCTTTCCCTCTCAAAGGAAAAAAACCTTGAAATGGTCTTCTCGGGACGAAATAATATACATACCAAATTACAGTTCAGCTTCATGTCTTCCTGTCCCAAGACACAATTTTTCTAAGATTTTGTCCCTAAAAAAAATTGGAGAGAAGCTTATTGTATTCGTTTCAACTTCATTACAGTTACATTAAGACCAAGTTTAAGTGTTAAACCTTTTCTCCTTTGAATGGAAAAAGTAGGAAAAACGAGAAATGAGAAGAAATTCTGTGTAGCCACCAGGCAGGGAACCATTCGAGCAATTGAAAATATTACAAAAGAAAATCGAAAAACAGTAATTCCATTTTAAATGAGGGTTGAACTCTAAATAGCACTGAACCCTGGCACGAATCGCATAGTGCGCTCTGCAGAGAAGGCATTATTTGTTTTGCGTTTTTGATAGGCAAATGAAGTCAAGCACGAGGTGCCACGTGCTTACTATGATTATGCAAATACATCTGGCCTCAAATCCCAGGTGTACATTGTACATTTGTATTGCCAAGCCAATGGCAGACAAAGTTCGATTGCGTAGCCACTGAGTAAGCGTTATTAGAAATCATGGCTTCAGATGTTCACTGCTGATTTTCTGGTTGTTAACAAGCTGGCTTGTATTTCAAAGGGTTGGACAAACATTTGAAACGATGTCATCCAAGAAAGACCAAGAAGAACAATTTAAAGCATCCTCTTCAAAACCTAGTAAACTGCTCTTTGGTGAAGCATGTCAATCAACATATTCATTTCATGGCTTGACAGGCATATGAAGAAGATTCACAGCACAAATTTGGACAGTAAAGAAAACTGCCAATCAGTGATGAAACGTTTGTTTTCCAAAGAAGAACAACAGGAACAAAAGGACAGCTTTTCAGCTAAAATAGCTCAGATAATTGACAGTCTTTAGCTTTGAATGCTAAGGCTATTAGAAAAAAACGGCTTCTCTAGAAGCCACCAACCATAAAAATGTCAATGGCTATAAATCCAGTTAACAAGCTTTTAAGCGTAAAGTTTCCTTTTGCAGTGAGCATCAGGTCTGCGTAGCATTCCTTTTCTCCTCCATTTTGCTCGTCTGTGTTAAAACGAAGGTCTAACTTGGGGTTCACTAAGTTGCAGTCTTTGAGAAATATCGGAAATTTCATTACTTGACACAATTTCTTTTAGTTCAAATTCTAGTTCAAGGCCAAAGAGCTGGTGTTGTGTGAATATTCCTGTTCTGTTTTGGGGAGTTTGCTCTGCTTCTGCATTTTTCACTTCTCTTTCTCTCTTTTGTCGTCCTTTAAATTTGTTTTCTTGCCATGGAAATAAGTGTAAACATAAAACTACTGATCAATTCCTGACGACTCTGGAGGCTTCTCTTTTTATTTCTAAAACTCATTATTAACTGCACTTGGCAAAAATCCACCAATCACAGAAGTTATCTCAATAACCATAGCAACAACCGCTTAACCTAGTAAACTGGGGATTCTCCAAATTGGACGAATTTGTAACATTAGACTGTCTCTGAGAGAGAAATTGGGGAAAGTTTCCCTTATTTTGGATGATTGTTATTAAAAGCTCTTCCACCAAAAAAGGATGTATTTATTTCCTCGGAAATTGCAATGGTTATGATTAATTGATACCAGGACTTTGTGTCGTCCATTTCAGTAATCACTCGTATCATTACAGACCGAGTTGAACACTAATCAGTCCAAAACCGTTATTAATAAGTCGTATTTAAAAGTCATTTCAAAATGTTGTAATTTTGCAAGAAATTATTACTATTTTGCGAAGCTACATGAGGGACAAAAGTAGTTGACACACTTGTTTAAAACGGGTGCTTTTTACAAACATTTATTTCATTTATTATTTCATTCTTTTTAAACGCCGTAAATCCCGTCACCCCCCGAATCAATGTTGTCTGAAGTAAAAAAAAAGTAAGTATACGTATAGTAGGATGTTATTTTTATCAAACCAGTTACTTTTTTGTGGATAGATTATTCCCTTGATTCTATCAGCAGCATTCACTATTTCGATAATCATCTTATTATGCGAGTAATTTTTCGTGTACTGCACGGTACTGAAATAAATCATGAAAAGAAACTAAATAACCTAGTAGGAAATACAAATATTCGTGCCTCACCTCACCACCAAATATCGCAAGCTAATATGAAACGTACTTTTGTTGCTGTTGTTGTTGTGAAAATTTACTGGGAATAAGGAACAGGGCCTAACGAGGAGCCTATGAAGCTGTAGAGCGTCCATCTCCGAATCATTAATAGGTTCAATGTCATTGCAAGTTAGATTTTGGGCCCTCTTTAATCCGTGCGGCAAAACCTATAGGAGACAGCCGTTTGCATTCTTGAAAATTTATTTGAGCAAAACCTTAATAGAGAAACGAAAGGATACAGGACAAATATTGTGGATCAGACATACAAAGAAAGCTCACTACCACGATCAGCAAGCAGTCAAGGGTGTAGCCAGCTTTTCGACCAGTTGTAGGCCTGGCTGACTTTCAGTTAACATAGATATCCTGAAAATTGCACGCACTGCTAATACACACTGACCTCACCAATAGACTTAACCTTTTAAGCTCACTCCAGCAATGCATAATTTATTACAAGCGGTAGAGTGATCAAACCAAAAAGTTTTAGGCTTGGGCCTACAGATCTCAGTATGGGCTGGCTATGCCCCCTGGCAATTTTGCTAGGAATGACACTTCAGAGGCGCAGTAACCGAAAAATGATGCACAATAACATCAAGCTGTGCCAGATGGACGCTCACAATTGGTTTTTCTATCGTTCATAGGTGGCATCATATGAGTAGCAATAAGACCAGTTGAAATCTTACTCCTCCTTTAGTTGAGTTTGCTTTGTGCATTATCCTCTTGTTATCTAAACTTGAGCATTGCATATAGATCCTTGTGGCTCTCTTTCAAGCGCCCCTGGACATTAGTAGAGACAGTTACCAAACCTCTCCAGAACTAAGGGTGCCTTCGAAGAATACACTCTTTATGTACGCAGTAAAACCTCTTGGCCTTCTTTTTATGAGTTGGTACCATTTCAACATTCCCTTGATCATCTTTTTTTAGGTACCAGTAACGCTCTTTGCGAAGTATGGCAATGTTGTAGGGTGCTATCTGTACTCGCTTGGGGAACTCATTTGTGTAACCAATGCATGTTGTTGCGTTTGCGTAGTGATGAATGAATACTACATAGAAGGGCTCGTCATTTTGGTAATATTCGGTTTACCTCATGGGTTTTGGTGCCATCATGTCGGAATAGTCTTCCTCTAACAGGACTGGTTCCTGGCTCACATTGTTTTTTCCTCTTCTTGGTTTCTTTTCTTGATTTGGCTTTCCCCCAAGCTGTTTAGGGAGGTTTGCGCTGATGTTGCCCAGTTTGTTACTAGATTTCTTGTAGGAATCCATGAAGCTTCGCAGCTTTTCAATTTTCGCTGCAACAACAAGAACATGAGGGCAGAAACCACCACCATCGCGAAAGGATTTGCAGCTCTTGTCACATTATATCTTTTCATTCTTGGTCTCCACCGTGTAGCTGCTATCAAACTCAAACTTTCCTGTTCTTAAAGAGATTCTCAAACGTCCAAATAGGCGCTTTCCCCTCCTCTAGGGCTTCTTGAATTTTCCCATAGTATGGGTACCAGATGCTACGATTAATAAGGACAGAGAGGATCATGCCAAAAGACTGCTGATGCAACTGGCAATCGCATCTCTTCAACTAGCATCTCGGGGGCCATATACATGGGTGTACCTTGGTTTACGCGATTCGTTTTGGACTGTAGACTGGAATTAGTCTGTATTTCACCAAAGCAGCCTTCGCCAAAATCAGCAACTTTACGAACTAAAGGGTGGCATTCCCAGGCTTGCTCTATATCATCGATTGCCAAATCACAATAATGTTAATTGCTGATCAGGATATTTGCTGGCTTAAGATCTCGGTGAGCGACACCATTTTGGTGCAGGTATTGTATTGTGTTCTTTGACGCTTATAAAAATGGTCTAGATCAATGAATTAATAGGTTAAAAAGTTTTTGTTTCCAGGTTCTGTTGCAAATTCAAACCAGACACGAAACCAAATTTTGCTAGAGGTAAACCCAAAGCCGACAACCGAGGCCTCCAGAAGGTACTAAAATTCCTACACATCTGCCTTAGACTTTCTGAAAGTCCATTTTCGTTGGGCACTCTTTTCACAACTATGTTGCTCAAAAAAGTCAACTTGTGGTAAAGTCTACATCTGTCTTAAAACAGGTATAATGCGTGTGCATGATCGACTATTACAAATGATGACCATTTAACTGCAGCATACACTTGTTAGCGCTTTAAAGCAAAGATTGGCCATGTTTTCCTGTTGTTCTTCCTTTCCCTCTCAAAGGAAAAAAACCTTGAAATGGTCTTCTCGGGACGAAATAATATACATACCAAATTACAGTTCAGCTTCATGTCTTCCTGTCCCAAGACACAATTTTTCTAAGATTTTGTCCCTAAAAAAAATTGGAGAGAAGCTTATTGTATTCGTTTCAACTTCATTACAGTTACATTAAGACCAAGTTTAAGTGTTAAACCTTTTCTCCTTTGAATGGAAAAAGTAGGAAAAACGAGAAATGAGAAGAAATTCTGTGTAGCCACCAGGCAGGGAACCATTCGAGCAATTGAAAATATTACAAAAGAAAATCGAAAAACAGTAATTCCATTTTAAATGAGGGTTGAACTCTAAATAGCACTGAACCCTGGCACGAATCGCATAGTGCGCTCTGCAGAGAAGGCATTATTTGTTTTGCGTTTTTGATAGGCAAATGAAGTCAAGCACGAGGTGCCACGTGCTTACTATGATTATGCAAATACATCTGGCCTCAAATCCCAGGTGTACATTGTACATTTGTATTGCCAAGCCAATGGCAGACAAAGTTCGATTGCGTAGCCACTGAGTAAGCGTTATTAGAAATCATGGCTTCAGATGTTCACTGCTGATTTTCTGGTTGTTAACAAGCTGGCTTGTATTTCAAAGGGTTGGACAAACATTTGAAACGATGTCATCCAAGAAAGACCAAGAAGAACAATTTAAAGCATCCTCTTCAAAACCTAGTAAACTGCTCTTTGGTGAAGCATGTCAATCAACATATTCATTTCATGGCTTGACAGGCATATGAAGAAGATTCACAGCACAAATTTGGACAGTAAAGAAAACTGCCAATCAGTGATGAAACGTTTGTTTTCCAAAGAAGAACAACAGGAACAAAAGGACAGCTTTTCAGCTAAAATAGCTCAGATAATTGACAGTCTTTAGCTTTGAATGCTAAGGCTATTAGAAAAAAAAGGCTTCTCTAGAAGCCACCAACCATAAAAATGTCAATGGCTATAAATCCAGTTAACAAGCTTTTAAGCGTAAAGTTTCCTTTTGCAGTGAGCATCAGGTCTGCGTAGCATTCCTTTTCTCCTCCATTTTGCTCGTCTGTGTTAAAACGAAGGTCTAACTTGGGGTTCACTAAGTTGCAGTCTTTGAGAAATATCGGAAATTTCATTACTTGACACAATTTCTTTTAGTTCAAATTCTAGTTCAAGGCCAAAGAGCTGGTGTTGTGTGAATATTCCTGTTCTGTTTTGGGGAGTTTGCTCTGCTTCTGCATTTTTCACTTCTCTTTCTCTCTTTTGTCGTCCTTTAAATTTGTTTTCTTGCCATGGAAATAAGTGTAAACATAAAACTACTGATCAATTCCTGACGACTCTGGAGGCTTCTCTTTTTATTTCTAAAACTCATTATTAACTGCACTTGGCAAAAATCCACCAATCACAGAAGTTATCTCAATAACCATAGCAACAACCGCTTAACCTAGTAAACTGGGGATTCTCCAAATTGGACGAATTTGTAACATTAGACTGTCTCTGAGAGAGAAATTGGGGAAAGTTTCCCTTATTTTGGATGATTGTTATTAAAAGCTCTTCCACCAAAAAAGGATGTATTTATTTCCTCGGAAATTGCAATGGTTATGATTAATTGATACCAGGACTTTGTGTCGTCCATTTCAGTAATCACTCGTATCATTACAGACCGAGTTGAACACTAATCAGTCCAAAACCGTTATTAATAAGTCGTATTTAAAAGTCATTTCAAAATGTTGTAATTTTGCAAGAAATTATTACTATTTTGCGAAGCTACATGAGGGACAAAAGTAGTTGACACACTTGTTTAAAACGGGTGCTTTTTACAAACATTTATTTCATTTATTATTTCATTCTTTTTAAACGCCGTAAATCCCGTCACCCCCCGAATCAATGTTGTCTGAAGTAAAAAAAAAGTAAGTATACGTATAGTAGGATGTTATTTTTATCAAACCAGTTACTTTTTTGTGGATAGATTATTCCCTTGATTCTATCAGCAGCATTCACTATTTCGATAATCATCTTATTATGCGAGTAATTTTTCGTGTACTGCACGGTACTGAAATAAATCATGAAAAGAAACTAAATAACCTAGTAGGAAATACAAATATTCGTGCCTCACCTCACCACCAAATATCGCAAGCTAATATGAAACGTACTTTTGTTGCTGTTGTTGTTGTGAAAATTTACTGGGAATAAGGAACAGGGCCTAACGAGGAGCCTATGAAGCTGTAGAGCGTCCATCTCCGAATCATTAATAGGTTCAATGTCATTGCAAGTTAGATTTTGGGCCCTCTTTAATCCGTGCGGCAAAACCTATAGGAGACAGCCGTTTGCATTCTTGAAAATTTATTTGAGCAAAACCTTAATAGAGAAACGAAAGGATACAGGACAAATATTGTGGATCAGACATACAAAGAAAGCTCACTACCACGATCAGCAAGCAGTCAAGGGTGTAGCCAGCTTTTCGACCAGTTGTAGGCCTGGCTGACTTTCAGTTAACATAGATATCCTGAAAATTGCACGCACTGCTAATACACACTGACCTCACCAATAGACTTAACCTTTTAAGCTCACTCCAGCAATGCATAATTTATTACAAGCGGTAGAGTGATCAAACCAAAAAGTTTTAGGCTTGGGCCTACAGATCTCAGTATGGGCTGGCTATGCCCCCTGGCAATTTTGCTAGGAATGACACTTCAGAGGCGCAGTAACCGAAAAATGATGCACAATAACATCAAGCTGTGCCAGATGGACGCTCACAATTGGTTTTTCTATCGTTCATAGGTGGCATCATATGAGTAGCAATAAGACCAGTTGAAATCTTACTCCTCCTTTAGTTGAGTTTGCTTTGTGCATTATCCTCTTGTTATCTAAACTTGAGCATTGCATATAGATCCTTGTGGCTCTCTTTCAAGCGCCCCTGGACATTAGTAGAGACAGTTACCAAACCTCTCCAGAACTAAGGGTGCCTTCGAAGAATACACTCTTTATGTACGCAGTAAAACCTCTTGGCCTTCTTTTTATGAGTTGGTACCATTTCAACATTCCCTTGATCATCTTTTTTTAGGTACCAGTAACGCTCTTTGCGAAGTATGGCAATGTTGTAGGGTGCTATCTGTACTCGCTTGGGGAACTCATTTGTGTAACCAATGCATGTTGTTGCGTTTGCGTAGTGATGAATGAATACTACATAGAAGGGCTCGTCATTTTGGTAATATTCGGTTTACCTCATGGGTTTTGGTGCCATCATGTCGGAATAGTCTTCCTCTAACAGGACTGGTTCCTGGCTCACATTGTTTTTTCCTCTTCTTGGTTTCTTTTCTTGATTTGGCTTTCCCCCAAGCTGTTTAGGGAGGTTTGCGCTGATGTTGCCCAGTTTGTTACTAGATTTCTTGTAGGAATCCATGAAGCTTCGCAGCTTTTCAATTTTCGCTGCAACAACAAGAACATGAGGGCAGAAACCACCACCATCGCGAAAGGATTTGCAGCTCTTGTCACATTATATCTTTTCATTCTTGGTCTCCACCGTGTAGCTGCTATCAAACTCAAACTTTCCTGTTCTTAAAGAGATTCTCAAACGTCCAAATAGGCGCTTTCCCCTCCTCTAGGGCTTCTTGAATTTTCCCATAGTATGGGTACCAGATGCTACGATTAATAAGGACAGAGAGGATCATGCCAAAAGACTGCTGATGCAACTGGCAATCGCATCTCTTCAACTAGCATCTCGGGGGCCATATACATGGGTGTACCTTGGTTTACGCGATTCGTTTTGGACTGTAGACTGGAATTAGTCTGTATTTCACCAAAGCAGCCTTCGCCAAAATCAGCAACTTTACGAACTAAAGGGTGGCATTCCCAGGCTTGCTCTATATCATCGATTGCCAAATCACAATAATGTTAATTGCTGATCAGGATATTTGCTGGCTTAAGATCTCGGTGAGCGACACCATTTTGGTGCAGGTATTGTATTGTGTTCTTTGACGCTTATAAAAATGGTCTAGATCAATGAATTAATAGGTTAAAAAGTTTTTGTTTCCAGGTTCTGTTGCAAATTCAAACCAGACACGAAACCAAATTTTGCTAGAGGTAAACCCAAAGCCGACAACCGAGGCCTCCAGAAGGTACTAAAATTCCTACACATCTGCCTTAGACTTTCTGAAAGTCCATTTTCGTTGGGCACTCTTTTCACAACTATGTTGCTCAAAAAAGTCAACTTGTGGTAAAGTCTACATCTGTCTTAAAACAGGTATAATGCGTGTGCATGATCGACTATTACAAATGATGACCATTTAACTGCAGCATACACTTGTTAGCGCTTTAAAGCAAAGATTGGCCATGTTTTCCTGTTGTTCTTCCTTTCCCTCTCAAAGGAAAAAAACCTTGAAATGGTCTTCTCGGGACGAAATAATATACATACCAAATTACAGTTCAGCTTCATGTCTTCCTGTCCCAAGACACAATTTTTCTAAGATTTTGTCCCTAAAAAAAATTGGAGAGAAGCTTATTGTATTCGTTTCAACTTCATTACAGTTACATTAAGACCAAGTTTAAGTGTTAAACCTTTTCTCCTTTGAATGGAAAAAGTAGGAAAAACGAGAAATGAGAAGAAATTCTGTGTAGCCACCAGGCAGGGAACCATTCGAGCAATTGAAAATATTACAAAAGAAAATCGAAAAACAGTAATTCCATTTTAAATGAGGGTTGAACTCTAAATAGCACTGAACCCTGGCACGAATCGCATAGTGCGCTCTGCAGAGAAGGCATTATTTGTTTTGCGTTTTTGATAGGCAAATGAAGTCAAGCACGAGGTGCCACGTGCTTACTATGATTATGCAAATACATCTGGCCTCAAATCCCAGGTGTACATTGTACATTTGTATTGCCAAGCCAATGGCAGACAAAGTTCGATTGCGTAGCCACTGAGTAAGCGTTATTAGAAATCATGGCTTCAGATGTTCACTGCTGATTTTCTGGTTGTTAACAAGCTGGCTTGTATTTCAAAGGGTTGGACAAACATTTGAAACGATGTCATCCAAGAAAGACCAAGAAGAACAATTTAAAGCATCCTCTTCAAAACCTAGTAAACTGCTCTTTGGTGAAGCATGTCAATCAACATATTCATTTCATGGCTTGACAGGCATATGAAGAAGATTCACAGCACAAATTTGGACAGTAAAGAAAACTGCCAATCAGTGATGAAACGTTTGTTTTCCAAAGAAGAACAACAGGAACAAAAGGACAGCTTTTCAGCTAAAATAGCTCAGATAATTGACAGTCTTTAGCTTTGAATGCTAAGGCTATTAGAAAAAAACGGCTTCTCTAGAAGCCACCAACCATAAAAATGTCAATGGCTATAAATCCAGTTAACAAGCTTTTAAGCGTAAAGTTTCCTTTTGCAGTGAGCATCAGGTCTGCGTAGCATTCCTTTTCTCCTCCATTTTGCTCGTCTGTGTTAAAACGAAGGTCTAACTTGGGGTTCACTAAGTTGCAGTCTTTGAGAAATATCGGAAATTTCATTACTTGACACAATTTCTTTTAGTTCAAATTCTAGTTCAAGGCCAAAGAGCTGGTGTTGTGTGAATATTCCTGTTCTGTTTTGGGGAGTTTGCTCTGCTTCTGCATTTTTCACTTCTCTTTCTCTCTTTTGTCGTCCTTTAAATTTGTTTTCTTGCCATGGAAATAAGTGTAAACATAAAACTACTGATCAATTCCTGACGACTCTGGAGGCTTCTCTTTTTATTTCTAAAACTCATTATTAACTGCACTTGGCAAAAATCCACCAATCACAGAAGTTATCTCAATAACCATAGCAACAACCGCTTAACCTAGTAAACTGGGGATTCTCCAAATTGGACGAATTTGTAACATTAGACTGTCTCTGAGAGAGAAATTGGGGAAAGTTTCCCTTATTTTGGATGATTGTTATTAAAAGCTCTTCCACCAAAAAAGGATGTATTTATTTCCTCGGAAATTGCAATGGTTATGATTAATTGATACCAGGACTTTGTGTCGTCCATTTCAGTAATCACTCGTATCATTACAGACCGAGTTGAACACTAATCAGTCCAAAACCGTTATTAATAAGTCGTATTTAAAAGTCATTTCAAAATGTTGTAATTTTGCAAGAAATTATTACTATTTTGCGAAGCTACATGAGGGACAAAAGTAGTTGACACACTTGTTTAAAACGGGTGCTTTTTACAAACATTTATTTCATTTATTATTTCATTCTTTTTAAACGCCGTAAATCCCGTCACCCCCCGAATCAATGTTGTCTGAAGTAAAAAAAAAGTAAGTATACGTATAGTAGGATGTTATTTTTATCAAACCAGTTACTTTTTTGTGGATAGATTATTCCCTTGATTCTATCAGCAGCATTCACTATTTCGATAATCATCTTATTATGCGAGTAATTTTTCGTGTACTGCACGGTACTGAAATAAATCATGAAAAGAAACTAAATAACCTAGTAGGAAATACAAATATTCGTGCCTCACCTCACCACCAAATATCGCAAGCTAATATGAAACGTACTTTTGTTGCTGTTGTTGTTGTGAAAATTTACTGGGAATAAGGAACAGGGCCTAACGAGGAGCCTATGAAGCTGTAGAGCGTCCATCTCCGAATCATTAATAGGTTCAATGTCATTGCAAGTTAGATTTTGGGCCCTCTTTAATCCGTGCGGCAAAACCTATAGGAGACAGCCGTTTGCATTCTTGAAAATTTATTTGAGCAAAACCTTAATAGAGAAACGAAAGGATACAGGACAAATATTGTGGATCAGACATACAAAGAAAGCTCACTACCACGATCAGCAAGCAGTCAAGGGTGTAGCCAGCTTTTCGACCAGTTGTAGGCCTGGCTGACTTTCAGTTAACATAGATATCCTGAAAATTGCACGCACTGCTAATACACACTGACCTCACCAATAGACTTAACCTTTTAAGCTCACTCCAGCAATGCATAATTTATTACAAGCGGTAGAGTGATCAAACCAAAAAGTTTTAGGCTTGGGCCTACAGATCTCAGTATGGGCTGGCTATGCCCCCTGGCAATTTTGCTAGGAATGACACTTCAGAGGCGCAGTAACCGAAAAATGATGCACAATAACATCAAGCTGTGCCAGATGGACGCTCACAATTGGTTTTTCTATCGTTCATAGGTGGCATCATATGAGTAGCAATAAGACCAGTTGAAATCTTACTCCTCCTTTAGTTGAGTTTGCTTTGTGCATTATCCTCTTGTTATCTAAACTTGAGCATTGCATATAGATCCTTGTGGCTCTCTTTCAAGCGCCCCTGGACATTAGTAGAGACAGTTACCAAACCTCTCCAGAACTAAGGGTGCCTTCGAAGAATACACTCTTTATGTACGCAGTAAAACCTCTTGGCCTTCTTTTTATGAGTTGGTACCATTTCAACATTCCCTTGATCATCTTTTTTTAGGTACCAGTAACGCTCTTTGCGAAGTATGGCAATGTTGTAGGGTGCTATCTGTACTCGCTTGGGGAACTCATTTGTGTAACCAATGCATGTTGTTGCGTTTGCGTAGTGATGAATGAATACTACATAGAAGGGCTCGTCATTTTGGTAATATTCGGTTTACCTCATGGGTTTTGGTGCCATCATGTCGGAATAGTCTTCCTCTAACAGGACTGGTTCCTGGCTCACATTGTTTTTTCCTCTTCTTGGTTTCTTTTCTTGATTTGGCTTTCCCCCAAGCTGTTTAGGGAGGTTTGCGCTGATGTTGCCCAGTTTGTTACTAGATTTCTTGTAGGAATCCATGAAGCTTCGCAGCTTTTCAATTTTCGCTGCAACAACAAGAACATGAGGGCAGAAACCACCACCATCGCGAAAGGATTTGCAGCTCTTGTCACATTATATCTTTTCATTCTTGGTCTCCACCGTGTAGCTGCTATCAAACTCAAACTTTCCTGTTCTTAAAGAGATTCTCAAACGTCCAAATAGGCGCTTTCCCCTCCTCTAGGGCTTCTTGAATTTTCCCATAGTATGGGTACCAGATGCTACGATTAATAAGGACAGAGAGGATCATGCCAAAAGACTGCTGATGCAACTGGCAATCGCATCTCTTCAACTAGCATCTCGGGGGCCATATACATGGGTGTACCTTGGTTTACGCGATTCGTTTTGGACTGTAGACTGGAATTAGTCTGTATTTCACCAAAGCAGCCTTCGCCAAAATCAGCAACTTTACGAACTAAAGGGTGGCATTCCCAGGCTTGCTCTATATCATCGATTGCCAAATCACAATAATGTTAATTGCTGATCAGGATATTTGCTGGCTTAAGATCTCGGTGAGCGACACCATTTTGGTGCAGGTATTGTATTGTGTTCTTTGACGCTTATAAAAATGGTCTAGATCAATGAATTAATAGGTTAAAAAGTTTTTGTTTCCAGGTTCTGTTGCAAATTCAAACCAGACACGAAACCAAATTTTGCTAGAGGTAAACCCAAAGCCGACAACCGAGGCCTCCAGAAGGTACTAAAATTCCTACACATCTGCCTTAGACTTTCTGAAAGTCCATTTTCGTTGGGCACTCTTTTCACAACTATGTTGCTCAAAAAAGTCAACTTGTGGTAAAGTCTACATCTGTCTTAAAACAGGTATAATGCGTGTGCATGATCGACTATTACAAATGATGACCATTTAACTGCAGCATACACTTGTTAGCGCTTTAAAGCAAAGATTGGCCATGTTTTCCTGTTGTTCTTCCTTTCCCTCTCAAAGGAAAAAAACCTTGAAATGGTCTTCTCGGGACGAAATAATATACATACCAAATTACAGTTCAGCTTCATGTCTTCCTGTCCCAAGACACAATTTTTCTAAGATTTTGTCCCTAAAAAAAATTGGAGAGAAGCTTATTGTATTCGTTTCAACTTCATTACAGTTACATTAAGACCAAGTTTAAGTGTTAAACCTTTTCTCCTTTGAATGGAAAAAGTAGGAAAAACGAGAAATGAGAAGAAATTCTGTGTAGCCACCAGGCAGGGAACCATTCGAGCAATTGAAAATATTACAAAAGAAAATCGAAAAACAGTAATTCCATTTTAAATGAGGGTTGAACTCTAAATAGCACTGAACCCTGGCACGAATCGCATAGTGCGCTCTGCAGAGAAGGCATTATTTGTTTTGCGTTTTTGATAGGCAAATGAAGTCAAGCACGAGGTGCCACGTGCTTACTATGATTATGCAAATACATCTGGCCTCAAATCCCAGGTGTACATTGTACATTTGTATTGCCAAGCCAATGGCAGACAAAGTTCGATTGCGTAGCCACTGAGTAAGCGTTATTAGAAATCATGGCTTCAGATGTTTACTGCTGATTTTCTGGTTGTTAACAAGCTGGCTTGTATTTCAAAGGGTTGGACAAACATTTGAAACGATGTCATCCAAGAAAGACCAAGAAGAACAATTTAAAGCATCCTCTTCAAAACCTAGTAAACTGCTCTTTGGTGAAGCATGTCAATCAACATATTCATTTCATGGCTTGACAGGCATATGAAGAAGATTCACAGCACAAATTTGGACAGTAAAGAAAACTGCCAATCAGTGATGAAACGTTTGTTTTCCAAAGAAGAACAACAGGAACAAAAGGACAGCTTTTCAGCTAAAATAGCTCAGATAATTGACAGTCTTTAGCTTTGAATGCTAAGGCTATTAGAAAAAAACGGCTTCTCTAGAAGCCACCAACCATAAAAATGTCAATGGCTATAAATCCAGTTAACAAGCTTTTAAGCGTAAAGTTTCCTTTTGCAGTGAGCATCAGGTCTGCGTAGCATTCCTTTTCTCCTCCATTTTGCTCGTCTGTGTTAAAACGAAGGTCTAACTTGGGGTTCACTAAGTTGCAGTCTTTGAGAAATATCGGAAATTTCATTACTTGACACAATTTCTTTTAGTTCAAATTCTAGTTCAAGGCCAAAGAGCTGGTGTTGTGTGAATATTCCTGTTCTGTTTTGGGGAGTTTGCTCTGCTTCTGCATTTTTCACTTCTCTTTCTCTCTTTTGTCGTCCTTTAAATTTGTTTTCTTGCCATGGAAATAAGTGTAAACATAAAACTACTGATCAATTCCTGACGACTCTGGAGGCTTCTCTTTTTATTTCTAAAACTCATTATTAACTGCACTTGGCAAAAATCCACCAATCACAGAAGTTATCTCAATAACCATAGCAACAACCGCTTAACCTAGTAAACTGGGGATTCTCCAAATTGGACGAATTTGTAACATTAGACTGTCTCTGAGAGAGAAATTGGGGAAAGTTTCCCTTATTTTGGATGATTGTTATTAAAAGCTCTTCCACCAAAAAAGGATGTATTTATTTCCTCGGAAATTGCAATGGTTATGATTAATTGATACCAGGACTTTGTGTCGTCCATTTCAGTAATCACTCGTATCATTACAGACCGAGTTGAACACTAATCAGTCCAAAACCGTTATTAATAAGTCGTATTTAAAAGTCATTTCAAAATGTTGTAATTTTGCAAGAAATTATTACTATTTTGCGAAGCTACATGAGGGACAAAAGTAGTTGACACACTTGTTTAAAACGGGTGCTTTTTACAAACATTTATTTCATTTATTATTTCATTCTTTTTAAACGCCGTAAATCCCGTCACCCCCCGAATCAATGTTGTCTGAAGTAAAAAAAAAGTAAGTATACGTATAGTAGGATGTTATTTTTATCAAACCAGTTACTTTTTTGTGGATAGATTATTCCCTTGATTCTATCAGCAGCATTCACTATTTCGATAATCATCTTATTATGCGAGTAATTTTTCGTGTACTGCACGGTACTGAAATAAATCATGAAAAGAAACTAAATAACCTAGTAGGAAATACAAATATTCGTGCCTCACCTCACCACCAAATATCGCAAGCTAATATGAAACGTACTTTTGTTGCTGTTGTTGTTGTGAAAATTTACTGGGAATAAGGAACAGGGCCTAACGAGGAGCCTATGAAGCTGTAGAGCGTCCATCTCCGAATCATTAATAGGTTCAATGTCATTGCAAGTTAGATTTTGGGCCCTCTTTAATCCGTGCGGCAAAACCTATAGGAGACAGCCGTTTGCATTCTTGAAAATTTATTTGAGCAAAACCTTAATAGAGAAACGAAAGGATACAGGACAAATATTGTGGATCAGACATACAAAGAAAGCTCACTACCACGATCAGCAAGCAGTCAAGGGTGTAGCCAGCTTTTCGACCAGTTGTAGGCCTGGCTGACTTTCAGTTAACATAGATATCCTGAAAATTGCACGCACTGCTAATACACACTGACCTCACCAATAGACTTAACCTTTTAAGCTCACTCCAGCAATGCATAATTTATTACAAGCGGTAGAGTGATCAAACCAAAAAGTTTTAGGCTTGGGCCTACAGATCTCAGTATGGGCTGGCTATGCCCCCTGGCAATTTTGCTAGGAATGACACTTCAGAGGCGCAGTAACCGAAAAATGATGCACAATAACATCAAGCTGTGCCAGATGGACGCTCACAATTGGTTTTTCTATCGTTCATAGGTGGCATCATATGAGTAGCAATAAGACCAGTTGAAATCTTACTCCTCCTTTAGTTGAGTTTGCTTTGTGCATTATCCTCTTGTTATCTAAACTTGAGCATTGCATATAGATCCTTGTGGCTCTCTTTCAAGCGCCCCTGGACATTAGTAGAGACAGTTACCAAACCTCTCCAGAACTAAGGGTGCCTTCGAAGAATACACTCTTTATGTACGCAGTAAAACCTCTTGGCCTTCTTTTTATGAGTTGGTACCATTTCAACATTCCCTTGATCATCTTTTTTTAGGTACCAGTAACGCTCTTTGCGAAGTATGGCAATGTTGTAGGGTGCTATCTGTACTCGCTTGGGGAACTCATTTGTGTAACCAATGCATGTTGTTGCGTTTGCGTAGTGATGAATGAATACTACATAGAAGGGCTCGTCATTTTGGTAATATTCGGTTTACCTCATGGGTTTTGGTGCCATCATGTCGGAATAGTCTTCCTCTAACAGGACTGGTTCCTGGCTCACATTGTTTTTTCCTCTTCTTGGTTTCTTTTCTTGATTTGGCTTTCCCCCAAGCTGTTTAGGGAGGTTTGCGCTGATGTTGCCCAGTTTGTTACTAGATTTCTTGTAGGAATCCATGAAGCTTCGCAGCTTTTCAATTTTCGCTGCAACAACAAGAACATGAGGGCAGAAACCACCACCATCGCGAAAGGATTTGCAGCTCTTGTCACATTATATCTTTTCATTCTTGGTCTCCACCGTGTAGCTGCTATCAAACTCAAACTTTCCTGTTCTTAAAGAGATTCTCAAACGTCCAAATAGGCGCTTTCCCCTCCTCTAGGGCTTCTTGAATTTTCCCATAGTATGGGTACCAGATGCTACGATTAATAAGGACAGAGAGGATCATGCCAAAAGACTGCTGATGCAACTGGCAATCGCATCTCTTCAACTAGCATCTCGGGGGCCATATACATGGGTGTACCTTGGTTTACGCGATTCGTTTTGGACTGTAGACTGGAATTAGTCTGTATTTCACCAAAGCAGCCTTCGCCAAAATCAGCAACTTTACGAACTAAAGGGTGGCATTCCCAGGCTTGCTCTATATCATCGATTGCCAAATCACAATAATGTTAATTGCTGATCAGGATATTTGCTGGCTTAAGATCTCGGTGAGCGACACCATTTTGGTGCAGGTATTGTATTGTGTTCTTTGACGCTTATAAAAATGGTCTAGATCAATGAATTAATAGGTTAAAAAGTTTTTGTTTCCAGGTTCTGTTGCAAATTCAAACCAGACACGAAACCAAATTTTGCTAGAGGTAAACCCAAAGCCGACAACCGAGGCCTCCAGAAGGTACTAAAATTCCTACACATCTGCCTTAGACTTTCTGAAAGTCCATTTTCGTTGGGCACTCTTTTCACAACTATGTTGCTCAAAAAAGTCAACTTGTGGTAAAGTCTACATCTGTCTTAAAACAGGTATAATGCGTGTGCATGATCGACTATTACAAATGATGACCATTTAACTGCAGCATACACTTGTTAGCGCTTTAAAGCAAAGATTGGCCATGTTTTCCTGTTGTTCTTCCTTTCCCTCTCAAAGGAAAAAAACCTTGAAATGGTCTTCTCGGGACGAAATAATATACATACCAAATTACAGTTCAGCTTCATGTCTTCCTGTCCCAAGACACAATTTTTCTAAGATTTTGTCCCTAAAAAAAATTGGAGAGAAGCTTATTGTATTCGTTTCAACTTCATTACAGTTACATTAAGACCAAGTTTAAGTGTTAAACCTTTTCTCCTTTGAATGGAAAAAGTAGGAAAAACGAGAAATGAGAAGAAATTCTGTGTAGCCACCAGGCAGGGAACCATTCGAGCAATTGAAAATATTACAAAAGAAAATCGAAAAACAGTAATTCCATTTTAAATGAGGGTTGAACTCTAAATAGCACTGAACCCTGGCACGAATCGCATAGTGCGCTCTGCAGAGAAGGCATTATTTGTTTTGCGTTTTTGATAGGCAAATGAAGTCAAGCACGAGGTGCCACGTGCTTACTATGATTATGCAAATACATCTGGCCTCAAATCCCAGGTGTACATTGTACATTTGTATTGCCAAGCCAATGGCAGACAAAGTTCGATTGCGTAGCCACTGAGTAAGCGTTATTAGAAATCATGGCTTCAGATGTTCACTGCTGATTTTCTGGTTGTTAACAAGCTGGCTTGTATTTCAAAGGGTTGGACAAACATTTGAAACGATGTCATCCAAGAAAGACCAAGAAGAACAATTTAAAGCATCCTCTTCAAAACCTAGTAAACTGCTCTTTGGTGAAGCATGTCAATCAACATATTCATTTCATGGCTTGACAGGCATATGAAGAAGATTCACAGCACAAATTTGGACAGTAAAGAAAACTGCCAATCAGTGATGAAACGTTTGTTTTCCAAAGAAGAACAACAGGAACAAAAGGACAGCTTTTCAGCTAAAATAGCTCAGATAATTGACAGTCTTTAGCTTTGAATGCTAAGGCTATTAGAAAAAAACGGCTTCTCTAGAAGCCACCAACCATAAAAATGTCAATGGCTATAAATCCAGTTAACAAGCTTTTAAGCGTAAAGTTTCCTTTTGCAGTGAGCATCAGGTCTGCGTAGCATTCCTTTTCTCCTCCATTTTGCTCGTCTGTGTTAAAACGAAGGTCTAACTTGGGGTTCACTAAGTTGCAGTCTTTGAGAAATATCGGAAATTTCATTACTTGACACAATTTCTTTTAGTTCAAATTCTAGTTCAAGGCCAAAGAGCTGGTGTTGTGTGAATATTCCTGTTCTGTTTTGGGGAGTTTGCTCTGCTTCTGCATTTTTCACTTCTCTTTCTCTCTTTTGTCGTCCTTTAAATTTGTTTTCTTGCCATGGAAATAAGTGTAAACATAAAACTACTGATCAATTCCTGACGACTCTGGAGGCTTCTCTTTTTATTTCTAAAACTCATTATTAACTGCACTTGGCAAAAATCCACCAATCACAGAAGTTATCTCAATAACCATAGCAACAACCGCTTAACCTAGTAAACTGGGGATTCTCCAAATTGGACGAATTTGTAACATTAGACTGTCTCTGAGAGAGAAATTGGGGAAAGTTTCCCTTATTTTGGATGATTGTTATTAAAAGCTCTTCCACCAAAAAAGGATGTATTTATTTCCTCGGAAATTGCAATGGTTATGATTAATTGATACCAGGACTTTGTGTCGTCCATTTCAGTAATCACTCGTATCATTACAGACCGAGTTGAACACTAATCAGTCCAAAACCGTTATTAATAAGTCGTATTTAAAAGTCATTTCAAAATGTTGTAATTTTGCAAGAAATTATTACTATTTTGCGAAGCTACATGAGGGACAAAAGTAGTTGACACACTTGTTTAAAACGGGTGCTTTTTACAAACATTTATTTCATTTATTATTTCATTCTTTTTAAACGCCGTAAATCCCGTCACCCCCCGAATCAATGTTGTCTGAAGTAAAAAAAAAGTAAGTATACGTATAGTAGGATGTTATTTTTATCAAACCAGTTACTTTTTTGTGGATAGATTATTCCCTTGATTCTATCAGCAGCATTCACTATTTCGATAATCATCTTATTATGCGAGTAATTTTTCGTGTACTGCACGGTACTGAAATAAATCATGAAAAGAAACTAAATAACCTAGTAGGAAATACAAATATTCGTGCCTCACCTCACCACCAAATATCGCAAGCTAATATGAAACGTACTTTTGTTGCTGTTGTTGTTGTGAAAATTTACTGGGAATAAGGAACAGGGCCTAACGAGGAGCCTATGAAGCTGTAGAGCGTCCATCTCCGAATCATTAATAGGTTCAATGTCATTGCAAGTTAGATTTTGGGCCCTCTTTAATCCGTGCGGCAAAACCTATAGGAGACAGCCGTTTGCATTCTTGAAAATTTATTTGAGCAAAACCTTAATAGAGAAACGAAAGGATACAGGACAAATATTGTGGATCAGACATACAAAGAAAGCTCACTACCACGATCAGCAAGCAGTCAAGGGTGTAGCCAGCTTTTCGACCAGTTGTAGGCCTGGCTGACTTTCAGTTAACATAGATATCCTGAAAATTGCACGCACTGCTAATACACACTGACCTCACCAATAGACTTAACCTTTTAAGCTCACTCCAGCAATGCATAATTTATTACAAGCGGTAGAGTGATCAAACCAAAAAGTTTTAGGCTTGGGCCTACAGATCTCAGTATGGGCTGGCTATGCCCCCTGGCAATTTTGCTAGGAATGACACTTCAGAGGCGCAGTAACCGAAAAATGATGCACAATAACATCAAGCTGTGCCAGATGGACGCTCACAATTGGTTTTTCTATCGTTCATAGGTGGCATCATATGAGTAGCAATAAGACCAGTTGAAATCTTACTCCTCCTTTAGTTGAGTTTGCTTTGTGCATTATCCTCTTGTTATCTAAACTTGAGCATTGCATATAGATCCTTGTGGCTCTCTTTCAAGCGCCCCTGGACATTAGTAGAGACAGTTACCAAACCTCTCCAGAACTAAGGGTGCCTTCGAAGAATACACTCTTTATGTACGCAGTAAAACCTCTTGGCCTTCTTTTTATGAGTTGGTACCATTTCAACATTCCCTTGATCATCTTTTTTTAGGTACCAGTAACGCTCTTTGCGAAGTATGGCAATGTTGTAGGGTGCTATCTGTACTCGCTTGGGGAACTCATTTGTGTAACCAATGCATGTTGTTGCGTTTGCGTAGTGATGAATGAATACTACATAGAAGGGCTCGTCATTTTGGTAATATTCGGTTTACCTCATGGGTTTTGGTGCCATCATGTCGGAATAGTCTTCCTCTAACAGGACTGGTTCCTGGCTCACATTGTTTTTTCCTCTTCTTGGTTTCTTTTCTTGATTTGGCTTTCCCCCAAGCTGTTTAGGGAGGTTTGCGCTGATGTTGCCCAGTTTGTTACTAGATTTCTTGTAGGAATCCATGAAGCTTCGCAGCTTTTCAATTTTCGCTGCAACAACAAGAACATGAGGGCAGAAACCACCACCATCGCGAAAGGATTTGCAGCTCTTGTCACATTATATCTTTTCATTCTTGGTCTCCACCGTGTAGCTGCTATCAAACTCAAACTTTCCTGTTCTTAAAGAGATTCTCAAACGTCCAAATAGGCGCTTTCCCCTCCTCTAGGGCTTCTTGAATTTTCCCATAGTATGGGTACCAGATGCTACGATTAATAAGGACAGAGAGGATCATGCCAAAAGACTGCTGATGCAACTGGCAATCGCATCTCTTCAACTAGCATCTCGGGGGCCATATACATGGGTGTACCTTGGTTTACGCGATTCGTTTTGGACTGTAGACTGGAATTAGTCTGTATTTCACCAAAGCAGCCTTCGCCAAAATCAGCAACTTTACGAACTAAAGGGTGGCATTCCCAGGCTTGCTCTATATCATCGATTGCCAAATCACAATAATGTTAATTGCTGATCAGGATATTTGCTGGCTTAAGATCTCGGTGAGCGACACCATTTTGGTGCAGGTATTGTATTGTGTTCTTTGACGCTTATAAAAATGGTCTAGATCAATGAATTAATAGGTTAAAAAGTTTTTGTTTCCAGGTTCTGTTGCAAATTCAAACCAGACACGAAACCAAATTTTGCTAGAGGTAAACCCAAAGCCGACAACCGAGGCCTCCAGAAGGTACTAAAATTCCTACACATCTGCCTTAGACTTTCTGAAAGTCCATTTTCGTTGGGCACTCTTTTCACAACTATGTTGCTCAAAAAAGTCAACTTGTGGTAAAGTCTACATCTGTCTTAAAACAGGTATAATGCGTGTGCATGATCGACTATTACAAATGATGACCATTTAACTGCAGCATACACTTGTTAGCGCTTTAAAGCAAAGATTGGCCATGTTTTCCTGTTGTTCTTCCTTTCCCTCTCAAAGGAAAAAAACCTTGAAATGGTCTTCTCGGGACGAAGTAATATACATACCAAATTACAGTTCAGCTTCATGTCTTCCTGTCCCAAGACACAATTTTTCTAAGATTTTGTCCCTAAAAAAAATTGGAGAGAAGCTTATTGTATTCGTTTCAACTTCATTACAGTTACATTAAGACCAAGTTTAAGTGTTAAACCTTTTCTCCTTTGAATGGAAAAAGTAGGAAAAACGAGAAATGAGAAGAAATTCTGTGTAGCCACCAGGCAGGGAACCATTCGAGCAATTGAAAATATTACAAAAGAAAATCGAAAAACAGTAATTCCATTTTAAATGAGGGTTGAACTCTAAATAGCACTGAACCCTGGCACGAATCGCATAGTGCGCTCTGCAGAGAAGGCATTATTTGTTTTGCGTTTTTGATAGGCAAATGAAGTCAAGCACGAGGTGCCACGTGCTTACTATGATTATGCAAATACATCTGGCCTCAAATCCCAGGTGTACATTGTACATTTGTATTGCCAAGCCAATGGCAGACAAAGTTCGATTGCGTAGCCACTGAGTAAGCGTTATTAGAAATCATGGCTTCAGATGTTTACTGCTGATTTTCTGGTTGTTAACAAGCTGGCTTGTATTTCAAAGGGTTGGACAAACATTTGAAACGATGTCATCCAAGAAAGACCAAGAAGAACAATTTAAAGCATCCTCTTCAAAACCTAGTAAACTGCTCTTTGGTGAAGCATGTCAATCAACATATTCATTTCATGGCTTGACAGGCATATGAAGAAGATTCACAGCACAAATTTGGACAGTAAAGAAAACTGCCAATCAGTGATGAAACGTTTGTTTTCCAAAGAAGAACAACAGGAACAAAAGGACAGCTTTTCAGCTAAAATAGCTCAGATAATTGACAGTCTTTAGCTTTGAATGCTAAGGCTATTAGAAAAAAACGGCTTCTCTAGAAGCCACCAACCATAAAAATGTCAATGGCTATAAATCCAGTTAACAAGCTTTTAAGCGTAAAGTTTCCTTTTGCAGTGAGCATCAGGTCTGCGTAGCATTCCTTTTCTCCTCCATTTTGCTCGTCTGTGTTAAAACGAAGGTCTAACTTGGGGTTCACTAAGTTGCAGTCTTTGAGAAATATCGGAAATTTCATTACTTGACACAATTTCTTTTAGTTCAAATTCTAGTTCAAGGCCAAAGAGCTGGTGTTGTGTGAATATTCCTGTTCTGTTTTGGGGAGTTTGCTCTGCTTCTGCATTTTTCACTTCTCTTTCTCTCTTTTGTCGTCCTTTAAATTTGTTTTCTTGCCATGGAAATAAGTGTAAACATAAAACTACTGATCAATTCCTGACGACTCTGGAGGCTTCTCTTTTTATTTCTAAAACTCATTATTAACTGCACTTGGCAAAAATCCACCAATCACAGAAGTTATCTCAATAACCATAGCAACAACCGCTTAACCTAGTAAACTGGGGATTCTCCAAATTGGACGAATTTGTAACATTAGACTGTCTCTGAGAGAGAAATTGGGGAAAGTTTCCCTTATTTTGGATGATTGTTATTAAAAGCTCTTCCACCAAAAAAGGATGTATTTATTTCCTCGGAAATTGCAATGGTTATGATTAATTGATACCAGGACTTTGTGTCGTCCATTTCAGTAATCACTCGTATCATTACAGACCGAGTTGAACACTAATCAGTCCAAAACCGTTATTAATAAGTCGTATTTAAAAGTCATTTCAAAATGTTGTAATTTTGCAAGAAATTATTACTATTTTGCGAAGCTACATGAGGGACAAAAGTAGTTGACACACTTGTTTAAAACGGGTGCTTTTTACAAACATTTATTTCATTTATTATTTCATTCTTTTTAAACGCCGTAAATCCCGTCACCCCCCGAATCAATGTTGTCTGAAGTAAAAAAAAAGTAAGTATACGTATAGTAGGATGTTATTTTTATCAAACCAGTTACTTTTTTGTGGATAGATTATTCCCTTGATTCTATCAGCAGCATTCACTATTTCGATAATCATCTTATTATGCGAGTAATTTTTCGTGTACTGCACGGTACTGAAATAAATCATGAAAAGAAACTAAATAACCTAGTAGGAAATACAAATATTCGTGCCTCACCTCACCACCAAATATCGCAAGCTAATATGAAACGTACTTTTGTTGCTGTTGTTGTTGTGAAAATTTACTGGGAATAAGGAACAGGGCCTAACGAGGAGCCTATGAAGCTGTAGAGCGTCCATCTCCGAATCATTAATAGGTTCAATGTCATTGCAAGTTAGATTTTGGGCCCTCTTTAATCCGTGCGGCAAAACCTATAGGAGACAGCCGTTTGCATTCTTGAAAATTTATTTGAGCAAAACCTTAATAGAGAAACGAAAGGATACAGGACAAATATTGTGGATCAGACATACAAAGAAAGCTCACTACCACGATCAGCAAGCAGTCAAGGGTGTAGCCAGCTTTTCGACCAGTTGTAGGCCTGGCTGACTTTCAGTTAACATAGATATCCTGAAAATTGCACGCACTGCTAATACACACTGACCTCACCAATAGACTTAACCTTTTAAGCTCACTCCAGCAATGCATAATTTATTACAAGCGGTAGAGTGATCAAACCAAAAAGTTTTAGGCTTGGGCCTACAGATCTCAGTATGGGCTGGCTATGCCCCCTGGCAATTTTGCTAGGAATGACACTTCAGAGGCGCAGTAACCGAAAAATGATGCACAATAACATCAAGCTGTGCCAGATGGACGCTCACAATTGGTTTTTCTATCGTTCATAGGTGGCATCATATGAGTAGCAATAAGACCAGTTGAAATCTTACTCCTCCTTTAGTTGAGTTTGCTTTGTGCATTATCCTCTTGTTATCTAAACTTGAGCATTGCATATAGATCCTTGTGGCTCTCTTTCAAGCGCCCCTGGACATTAGTAGAGACAGTTACCAAACCTCTCCAGAACTAAGGGTGCCTTCGAAGAATACACTCTTTATGTACGCAGTAAAACCTCTTGGCCTTCTTTTTATGAGTTGGTACCATTTCAACATTCCCTTGATCATCTTTTTTTAGGTACCAGTAACGCTCTTTGCGAAGTATGGCAATGTTGTAGGGTGCTATCTGTACTCGCTTGGGGAACTCATTTGTGTAACCAATGCATGTTGTTGCGTTTGCGTAGTGATGAATGAATACTACATAGAAGGGCTCGTCATTTTGGTAATATTCGGTTTACCTCATGGGTTTTGGTGCCATCATGTCGGAATAGTCTTCCTCTAACAGGACTGGTTCCTGGCTCACATTGTTTTTTCCTCTTCTTGGTTTCTTTTCTTGATTTGGCTTTCCCCCAAGCTGTTTAGGGAGGTTTGCGCTGATGTTGCCCAGTTTGTTACTAGATTTCTTGTAGGAATCCATGAAGCTTCGCAGCTTTTCAATTTTCGCTGCAACAACAAGAACATGAGGGCAGAAACCACCACCATCGCGAAAGGATTTGCAGCTCTTGTCACATTATATCTTTTCATTCTTGGTCTCCACCGTGTAGCTGCTATCAAACTCAAACTTTCCTGTTCTTAAAGAGATTCTCAAACGTCCAAATAGGCGCTTTCCCCTCCTCTAGGGCTTCTTGAATTTTCCCATAGTATGGGTACCAGATGCTACGATTAATAAGGACAGAGAGGATCATGCCAAAAGACTGCTGATGCAACTGGCAATCGCATCTCTTCAACTAGCATCTCGGGGGCCATATACATGGGTGTACCTTGGTTTACGCGATTCGTTTTGGACTGTAGACTGGAATTAGTCTGTATTTCACCAAAGCAGCCTTCGCCAAAATCAGCAACTTTACGAACTAAAGGGTGGCATTCCCAGGCTTGCTCTATATCATCGATTGCCAAATCACAATAATGTTAATTGCTGATCAGGATATTTGCTGGCTTAAGATCTCGGTGAGCGACACCATTTTGGTGCAGGTATTGTATTGTGTTCTTTGACGCTTATAAAAATGGTCTAGATCAATGAATTAATAGGTTAAAAAGTTTTTGTTTCCAGGTTCTGTTGCAAATTCAAACCAGACACGAAACCAAATTTTGCTAGAGGTAAACCCAAAGCCGACAACCGAGGCCTCCAGAAGGTACTAAAATTCCTACACATCTGCCTTAGACTTTCTGAAAGTCCATTTTCGTTGGGCACTCTTTTCACAACTATGTTGCTCAAAAAAGTCAACTTGTGGTAAAGTCTACATCTGTCTTAAAACAGGTATAATGCGTGTGCATGATCGACTATTACAAATGATGACCATTTAACTGCAGCATACACTTGTTAGCGCTTTAAAGCAAAGATTGGCCATGTTTTCCTGTTGTTCTTCCTTTCCCTCTCAAAGGAAAAAAACCTTGAAATGGTCTTCTCGGGACGAAATAATATACATACCAAATTACAGTTCAGCTTCATGTCTTCCTGTCCCAAGACACAATTTTTCTAAGATTTTGTCCCTAAAAAAAATTGGAGAGAAGCTTATTGTATTCGTTTCAACTTCATTACAGTTACATTAAGACCAAGTTTAAGTGTTAAACCTTTTCTCCTTTGAATGGAAAAAGTAGGAAAAACGAGAAATGAGAAGAAATTCTGTGTAGCCACCAGGCAGGGAACCATTCGAGCAATTGAAAATATTACAAAAGAAAATCGAAAAACAGTAATTCCATTTTAAATGAGGGTTGAACTCTAAATAGCACTGAACCCTGGCACGAATCGCATAGTGCGCTCTGCAGAGAAGGCATTATTTGTTTTGCGTTTTTGATAGGCAAATGAAGTCAAGCACGAGGTGCCACGTGCTTACTATGATTATGCAAATACATCTGGCCTCAAATCCCAGGTGTACATTGTACATTTGTATTGCCAAGCCAATGGCAGACAAAGTTCGATTGCGTAGCCACTGAGTAAGCGTTATTAGAAATCATGGCTTCAGATGTTTACTGCTGATTTTCTGGTTGTTAACAAGCTGGCTTGTATTTCAAAGGGTTGGACAAACATTTGAAACGATGTCATCCAAGAAAGACCAAGAAGAACAATTTAAAGCATCCTCTTCAAAACCTAGTAAACTGCTCTTTGGTGAAGCATGTCAATCAACATATTCATTTCATGGCTTGACAGGCATATGAAGAAGATTCACAGCACAAATTTGGACAGTAAAGAAAACTGCCAATCAGTGATGAAACGTTTGTTTTCCAAAGAAGAACAACAGGAACAAAAGGACAGCTTTTCAGCTAAAATAGCTCAGATAATTGACAGTCTTTAGCTTTGAATGCTAAGGCTATTAGAAAAAAACGGCTTCTCTAGAAGCCACCAACCATAAAAATGTCAATGGCTATAAATCCAGTTAACAAGCTTTTAAGCGTAAAGTTTCCTTTTGCAGTGAGCATCAGGTCTGCGTAGCATTCCTTTTCTCCTCCATTTTGCTCGTCTGTGTTAAAACGAAGGTCTAACTTGGGGTTCACTAAGTTGCAGTCTTTGAGAAATATCGGAAATTTCATTACTTGACACAATTTCTTTTAGTTCAAATTCTAGTTCAAGGCCAAAGAGCTGGTGTTGTGTGAATATTCCTGTTCTGTTTTGGGGAGTTTGCTCTGCTTCTGCATTTTTCACTTCTCTTTCTCTCTTTTGTCGTCCTTTAAATTTGTTTTCTTGCCATGGAAATAAGTGTAAACATAAAACTACTGATCAATTCCTGACGACTCTGGAGGCTTCTCTTTTTATTTCTAAAACTCATTATTAACTGCACTTGGCAAAAATCCACCAATCACAGAAGTTATCTCAATAACCATAGCAACAACCGCTTAACCTAGTAAACTGGGGATTCTCCAAATTGGACGAATTTGTAACATTAGACTGTCTCTGAGAGAGAAATTGGGGAAAGTTTCCCTTATTTTGGATGATTGTTATTAAAAGCTCTTCCACCAAAAAAGGATGTATTTATTTCCTCGGAAATTGCAATGGTTATGATTAATTGATACCAGGACTTTGTGTCGTCCATTTCAGTAATCACTCGTATCATTACAGACCGAGTTGAACACTAATCAGTCCAAAACCGTTATTAATAAGTCGTATTTAAAAGTCATTTCAAAATGTTGTAATTTTGCAAGAAATTATTACTATTTTGCGAAGCTACATGAGGGACAAAAGTAGTTGACACACTTGTTTAAAACGGGTGCTTTTTACAAACATTTATTTCATTTATTATTTCATTCTTTTTAAACGCCGTAAATCCCGTCACCCCCCGAATCAATGTTGTCTGAAGTAAAAAAAAAGTAAGTATACGTATAGTAGGATGTTATTTTTATCAAACCAGTTACTTTTTTGTGGATAGATTATTCCCTTGATTCTATCAGCAGCATTCACTATTTCGATAATCATCTTATTATGCGAGTAATTTTTCGTGTACTGCACGGTACTGAAATAAATCATGAAAAGAAACTAAATAACCTAGTAGGAAATACAAATATTCGTGCCTCACCTCACCACCAAATATCGCAAGCTAATATGAAACGTACTTTTGTTGCTGTTGTTGTTGTGAAAATTTACTGGGAATAAGGAACAGGGCCTAACGAGGAGCCTATGAAGCTGTAGAGCGTCCATCTCCGAATCATTAATAGGTTCAATGTCATTGCAAGTTAGATTTTGGGCCCTCTTTAATCCGTGCGGCAAAACCTATAGGAGACAGCCGTTTGCATTCTTGAAAATTTATTTGAGCAAAACCTTAATAGAGAAACGAAAGGATACAGGACAAATATTGTGGATCAGACATACAAAGAAAGCTCACTACCACGATCAGCAAGCAGTCAAGGGTGTAGCCAGCTTTTCGACCAGTTGTAGGCCTGGCTGACTTTCAGTTAACATAGATATCCTGAAAATTGCACGCACTGCTAATACACACTGACCTCACCAATAGACTTAACCTTTTAAGCTCACTCCAGCAATGCATAATTTATTACAAGCGGTAGAGTGATCAAACCAAAAAGTTTTAGGCTTGGGCCTACAGATCTCAGTATGGGCTGGCTATGCCCCCTGGCAATTTTGCTAGGAATGACACTTCAGAGGCGCAGTAACCGAAAAATGATGCACAATAACATCAAGCTGTGCCAGATGGACGCTCACAATTGGTTTTTCTATCGTTCATAGGTGGCATCATATGAGTAGCAATAAGACCAGTTGAAATCTTACTCCTCCTTTAGTTGAGTTTGCTTTGTGCATTATCCTCTTGTTATCTAAACTTGAGCATTGCATATAGATCCTTGTGGCTCTCTTTCAAGCGCCCCTGGACATTAGTAGAGACAGTTACCAAACCTCTCCAGAACTAAGGGTGCCTTCGAAGAATACACTCTTTATGTACGCAGTAAAACCTCTTGGCCTTCTTTTTATGAGTTGGTACCATTTCAACATTCCCTTGATCATCTTTTTTTAGGTACCAGTAACGCTCTTTGCGAAGTATGGCAATGTTGTAGGGTGCTATCTGTACTCGCTTGGGGAACTCATTTGTGTAACCAATGCATGTTGTTGCGTTTGCGTAGTGATGAATGAATACTACATAGAAGGGCTCGTCATTTTGGTAATATTCGGTTTACCTCATGGGTTTTGGTGCCATCATGTCGGAATAGTCTTCCTCTAACAGGACTGGTTCCTGGCTCACATTGTTTTTTCCTCTTCTTGGTTTCTTTTCTTGATTTGGCTTTCCCCCAAGCTGTTTAGGGAGGTTTGCGCTGATGTTGCCCAGTTTGTTACTAGATTTCTTGTAGGAATCCATGAAGCTTCGCAGCTTTTCAATTTTCGCTGCAACAACAAGAACATGAGGGCAGAAACCACCACCATCGCGAAAGGATTTGCAGCTCTTGTCACATTATATCTTTTCATTCTTGGTCTCCACCGTGTAGCTGCTATCAAACTCAAACTTTCCTGTTCTTAAAGAGATTCTCAAACGTCCAAATAGGCGCTTTCCCCTCCTCTAGGGCTTCTTGAATTTTCCCATAGTATGGGTACCAGATGCTACGATTAATAAGGACAGAGAGGATCATGCCAAAAGACTGCTGATGCAACTGGCAATCGCATCTCTTCAACTAGCATCTCGGGGGCCATATACATGGGTGTACCTTGGTTTACGCGATTCGTTTTGGACTGTAGACTGGAATTAGTCTGTATTTCACCAAAGCAGCCTTCGCCAAAATCAGCAACTTTACGAACTAAAGGGTGGCATTCCCAGGCTTGCTCTATATCATCGATTGCCAAATCACAATAATGTTAATTGCTGATCAGGATATTTGCTGGCTTAAGATCTCGGTGAGCGACACCATTTTGGTGCAGGTATTGTATTGTGTTCTTTGACGCTTATAAAAATGGTCTAGATCAATGAATTAATAGGTTAAAAAGTTTTTGTTTCCAGGTTCTGTTGCAAATTCAAACCAGACACGAAACCAAATTTTGCTAGAGGTAAACCCAAAGCCGACAACCGAGGCCTCCAGAAGGTACTAAAATTCCTACACATCTGCCTTAGACTTTCTGAAAGTCCATTTTCGTTGGGCACTCTTTTCACAACTATGTTGCTCAAAAAAGTCAACTTGTGGTAAAGTCTACATCTGTCTTAAAACAGGTATAATGCGTGTGCATGATCGACTATTACAAATGATGACCATTTAACTGCAGCATACACTTGTTAGCGCTTTAAAGCAAAGATTGGCCATGTTTTCCTGTTGTTCTTCCTTTCCCTCTCAAAGGAAAAAAACCTTGAAATGGTCTTCTCGGGACGAAATAATATACATACCAAATTACAGTTCAGCTTCATGTCTTCCTGTCCCAAGACACAATTTTTCTAAGATTTTGTCCCTAAAAAAAATTGGAGAGAAGCTTATTGTATTCGTTTCAACTTCATTACAGTTACATTAAGACCAAGTTTAAGTGTTAAACCTTTTCTCCTTTGAATGGAAAAAGTAGGAAAAACGAGAAATGAGAAGAAATTCTGTGTAGCCACCAGGCAGGGAACCATTCGAGCAATTGAAAATATTACAAAAGAAAATCGAAAAACAGTAATTCCATTTTAAATGAGGGTTGAACTCTAAATAGCACTGAACCCTGGCACGAATCGCATAGTGCGCTCTGCAGAGAAGGCATTATTTGTTTTGCGTTTTTGATAGGCAAATGAAGTCAAGCACGAGGTGCCACGTGCTTACTATGATTATGCAAATACATCTGGCCTCAAATCCCAGGTGTACATTGTACATTTGTATTGCCAAGCCAATGGCAGACAAAGTTCGATTGCGTAGCCACTGAGTAAGCGTTATTAGAAATCATGGCTTCAGATGTTTACTGCTGATTTTCTGGTTGTTAACAAGCTGGCTTGTATTTCAAAGGGTTGGACAAACATTTGAAACGATGTCATCCAAGAAAGACCAAGAAGAACAATTTAAAGCATCCTCTTCAAAACCTAGTAAACTGCTCTTTGGTGAAGCATGTCAATCAACATATTCATTTCATGGCTTGACAGGCATATGAAGAAGATTCACAGCACAAATTTGGACAGTAAAGAAAACTGCCAATCAGTGATGAAACGTTTGTTTTCCAAAGAAGAACAACAGGAACAAAAGGACAGCTTTTCAGCTAAAATAGCTCAGATAATTGACAGTCTTTAGCTTTGAATGCTAAGGCTATTAGAAAAAAACGGCTTCTCTAGAAGCCACCAACCATAAAAATGTCAATGGCTATAAATCCAGTTAACAAGCTTTTAAGCGTAAAGTTTCCTTTTGCAGTGAGCATCAGGTCTGCGTAGCATTCCTTTTCTCCTCCATTTTGCTCGTCTGTGTTAAAACGAAGGTCTAACTTGGGGTTCACTAAGTTGCAGTCTTTGAGAAATATCGGAAATTTCATTACTTGACACAATTTCTTTTAGTTCAAATTCTAGTTCAAGGCCAAAGAGCTGGTGTTGTGTGAATATTCCTGTTCTGTTTTGGGGAGTTTGCTCTGCTTCTGCATTTTTCACTTCTCTTTCTCTCTTTTGTCGTCCTTTAAATTTGTTTTCTTGCCATGGAAATAAGTGTAAACATAAAACTACTGATCAATTCCTGACGACTCTGGAGGCTTCTCTTTTTATTTCTAAAACTCATTATTAACTGCACTTGGCAAAAATCCACCAATCACAGAAGTTATCTCAATAACCATAGCAACAACCGCTTAACCTAGTAAACTGGGGATTCTCCAAATTGGACGAATTTGTAACATTAGACTGTCTCTGAGAGAGAAATTGGGGAAAGTTTCCCTTATTTTGGATGATTGTTATTAAAAGCTCTTCCACCAAAAAAGGATGTATTTATTTCCTCGGAAATTGCAATGGTTATGATTAATTGATACCAGGACTTTGTGTCGTCCATTTCAGTAATCACTCGTATCATTACAGACCGAGTTGAACACTAATCAGTCCAAAACCGTTATTAATAAGTCGTATTTAAAAGTCATTTCAAAATGTTGTAATTTTGCAAGAAATTATTACTATTTTGCGAAGCTACATGAGGGACAAAAGTAGTTGACACACTTGTTTAAAACGGGTGCTTTTTACAAACATTTATTTCATTTATTATTTCATTCTTTTTAAACGCCGTAAATCCCGTCACCCCCCGAATCAATGTTGTCTGAAGTAAAAAAAAAGTAAGTATACGTATAGTAGGATGTTATTTTTATCAAACCAGTTACTTTTTTGTGGATAGATTATTCCCTTGATTCTATCAGCAGCATTCACTATTTCGATAATCATCTTATTATGCGAGTAATTTTTCGTGTACTGCACGGTACTGAAATAAATCATGAAAAGAAACTAAATAACCTAGTAGGAAATACAAATATTCGTGCCTCACCTCACCACCAAATATCGCAAGCTAATATGAAACGTACTTTTGTTGCTGTTGTTGTTGTGAAAATTTACTGGGAATAAGGAACAGGGCCTAACGAGGAGCCTATGAAGCTGTAGAGCGTCCATCTCCGAATCATTAATAGGTTCAATGTCATTGCAAGTTAGATTTTGGGCCCTCTTTAATCCGTGCGGCAAAACCTATAGGAGACAGCCGTTTGCATTCTTGAAAATTTATTTGAGCAAAACCTTAATAGAGAAACGAAAGGATACAGGACAAATATTGTGGATCAGACATACAAAGAAAGCTCACTACCACGATCAGCAAGCAGTCAAGGGTGTAGCCAGCTTTTCGACCAGTTGTAGGCCTGGCTGACTTTCAGTTAACATAGATATCCTGAAAATTGCACGCACTGCTAATACACACTGACCTCACCAATAGACTTAACCTTTTAAGCTCACTCCAGCAATGCATAATTTATTACAAGCGGTAGAGTGATCAAACCAAAAAGTTTTAGGCTTGGGCCTACAGATCTCAGTATGGGCTGGCTATGCCCCCTGGCAATTTTGCTAGGAATGACACTTCAGAGGCGCAGTAACCGAAAAATGATGCACAATAACATCAAGCTGTGCCAGATGGACGCTCACAATTGGTTTTTCTATCGTTCATAGGTGGCATCATATGAGTAGCAATAAGACCAGTTGAAATCTTACTCCTCCTTTAGTTGAGTTTGCTTTGTGCATTATCCTCTTGTTATCTAAACTTGAGCATTGCATATAGATCCTTGTGGCTCTCTTTCAAGCGCCCCTGGACATTAGTAGAGACAGTTACCAAACCTCTCCAGAACTAAGGGTGCCTTCGAAGAATACACTCTTTATGTACGCAGTAAAACCTCTTGGCCTTCTTTTTATGAGTTGGTACCATTTCAACATTCCCTTGATCATCTTTTTTTAGGTACCAGTAACGCTCTTTGCGAAGTATGGCAATGTTGTAGGGTGCTATCTGTACTCGCTTGGGGAACTCATTTGTGTAACCAATGCATGTTGTTGCGTTTGCGTAGTGATGAATGAATACTACATAGAAGGGCTCGTCATTTTGGTAATATTCGGTTTACCTCATGGGTTTTGGTGCCATCATGTCGGAATAGTCTTCCTCTAACAGGACTGGTTCCTGGCTCACATTGTTTTTTCCTCTTCTTGGTTTCTTTTCTTGATTTGGCTTTCCCCCAAGCTGTTTAGGGAGGTTTGCGCTGATGTTGCCCAGTTTGTTACTAGATTTCTTGTAGGAATCCATGAAGCTTCGCAGCTTTTCAATTTTCGCTGCAACAACAAGAACATGAGGGCAGAAACCACCACCATCGCGAAAGGATTTGCAGCTCTTGTCACATTATATCTTTTCATTCTTGGTCTCCACCGTGTAGCTGCTATCAAACTCAAACTTTCCTGTTCTTAAAGAGATTCTCAAACGTCCAAATAGGCGCTTTCCCCTCCTCTAGGGCTTCTTGAATTTTCCCATAGTATGGGTACCAGATGCTACGATTAATAAGGACAGAGAGGATCATGCCAAAAGACTGCTGATGCAACTGGCAATCGCATCTCTTCAACTAGCATCTCGGGGGCCATATACATGGGTGTACCTTGGTTTACGCGATTCGTTTTGGACTGTAGACTGGAATTAGTCTGTATTTCACCAAAGCAGCCTTCGCCAAAATCAGCAACTTTACGAACTAAAGGGTGGCATTCCCAGGCTTGCTCTATATCATCGATTGCCAAATCACAATAATGTTAATTGCTGATCAGGATATTTGCTGGCTTAAGATCTCGGTGAGCGACACCATTTTGGTGCAGGTATTGTATTGTGTTCTTTGACGCTTATAAAAATGGTCTAGATCAATGAATTAATAGGTTAAAAAGTTTTTGTTTCCAGGTTCTGTTGCAAATTCAAACCAGACACGAAACCAAATTTTGCTAGAGGTAAACCCAAAGCCGACAACCGAGGCCTCCAGAAGGTACTAAAATTCCTACACATCTGCCTTAGACTTTCTGAAAGTCCATTTTCGTTGGGCACTCTTTTCACAACTATGTTGCTCAAAAAAGTCAACTTGTGGTAAAGTCTACATCTGTCTTAAAACAGGTATAATGCGTGTGCATGATCGACTATTACAAATGATGACCATTTAACTGCAGCATACACTTGTTAGCGCTTTAAAGCAAAGATTGGCCATGTTTTCCTGTTGTTCTTCCTTTCCCTCTCAAAGGAAAAAAACCTTGAAATGGTCTTCTCGGGACGAAATAATATACATACCAAATTACAGTTCAGCTTCATGTCTTCCTGTCCCAAGACACAATTTTTCTAAGATTTTGTCCCTAAAAAAAATTGGAGAGAAGCTTATTGTATTCGTTTCAACTTCATTACAGTTACATTAAGACCAAGTTTAAGTGTTAAACCTTTTCTCCTTTGAATGGAAAAAGTAGGAAAAACGAGAAATGAGAAGAAATTCTGTGTAGCCACCAGGCAGGGAACCATTCGAGCAATTGAAAATATTACAAAAGAAAATCGAAAAACAGTAATTCCATTTTAAATGAGGGTTGAACTCTAAATAGCACTGAACCCTGGCACGAATCGCATAGTGCGCTCTGCAGAGAAGGCATTATTTGTTTTGCGTTTTTGATAGGCAAATGAAGTCAAGCACGAGGTGCCACGTGCTTACTATGATTATGCAAATACATCTGGCCTCAAATCCCAGGTGTACATTGTACATTTGTATTGCCAAGCCAATGGCAGACAAAGTTCGATTGCGTAGCCACTGAGTAAGCGTTATTAGAAATCATGGCTTCAGATGTTTACTGCTGATTTTCTGGTTGTTAACAAGCTGGCTTGTATTTCAAAGGGTTGGACAAACATTTGAAACGATGTCATCCAAGAAAGACCAAGAAGAACAATTTAAAGCATCCTCTTCAAAACCTAGTAAACTGCTCTTTGGTGAAGCATGTCAATCAACATATTCATTTCATGGCTTGACAGGCATATGAAGAAGATTCACAGCACAAATTTGGACAGTAAAGAAAACTGCCAATCAGTGATGAAACGTTTGTTTTCCAAAGAAGAACAACAGGAACAAAAGGACAGCTTTTCAGCTAAAATAGCTCAGATAATTGACAGTCTTTAGCTTTGAATGCTAAGGCTATTAGAAAAAAACGGCTTCTCTAGAAGCCACCAACCATAAAAATGTCAATGGCTATAAATCCAGTTAACAAGCTTTTAAGCGTAAAGTTTCCTTTTGCAGTGAGCATCAGGTCTGCGTAGCATTCCTTTTCTCCTCCATTTTGCTCGTCTGTGTTAAAACGAAGGTCTAACTTGGGGTTCACTAAGTTGCAGTCTTTGAGAAATATCGGAAATTTCATTACTTGACACAATTTCTTTTAGTTCAAATTCTAGTTCAAGGCCAAAGAGCTGGTGTTGTGTGAATATTCCTGTTCTGTTTTGGGGAGTTTGCTCTGCTTCTGCATTTTTCACTTCTCTTTCTCTCTTTTGTCGTCCTTTAAATTTGTTTTCTTGCCATGGAAATAAGTGTAAACATAAAACTACTGATCAATTCCTGACGACTCTGGAGGCTTCTCTTTTTATTTCTAAAACTCATTATTAACTGCACTTGGCAAAAATCCACCAATCACAGAAGTTATCTCAATAACCATAGCAACAACCGCTTAACCTAGTAAACTGGGGATTCTCCAAATTGGACGAATTTGTAACATTAGACTGTCTCTGAGAGAGAAATTGGGGAAAGTTTCCCTTATTTTGGATGATTGTTATTAAAAGCTCTTCCACCAAAAAAGGATGTATTTATTTCCTCGGAAATTGCAATGGTTATGATTAATTGATACCAGGACTTTGTGTCGTCCATTTCAGTAATCACTCGTATCATTACAGACCGAGTTGAACACTAATCAGTCCAAAACCGTTATTAATAAGTCGTATTTAAAAGTCATTTCAAAATGTTGTAATTTTGCAAGAAATTATTACTATTTTGCGAAGCTACATGAGGGACAAAAGTAGTTGACACACTTGTTTAAAACGGGTGCTTTTTACAAACATTTATTTCATTTATTATTTCATTCTTTTTAAACGCCGTAAATCCCGTCACCCCCCGAATCAATGTTGTCTGAAGTAAAAAAAAAGTAAGTATACGTATAGTAGGATGTTATTTTTATCAAACCAGTTACTTTTTTGTGGATAGATTATTCCCTTGATTCTATCAGCAGCATTCACTATTTCGATAATCATCTTATTATGCGAGTAATTTTTCGTGTACTGCACGGTACTGAAATAAATCATGAAAAGAAACTAAATAACCTAGTAGGAAATACAAATATTCGTGCCTCACCTCACCACCAAATATCGCAAGCTAATATGAAACGTACTTTTGTTGCTGTTGTTGTTGTGAAAATTTACTGGGAATAAGGAACAGGGCCTAACGAGGAGCCTATGAAGCTGTAGAGCGTCCATCTCCGAATCATTAATAGGTTCAATGTCATTGCAAGTTAGATTTTGGGCCCTCTTTAATCCGTGCGGCAAAACCTATAGGAGACAGCCGTTTGCATTCTTGAAAATTTATTTGAGCAAAACCTTAATAGAGAAACGAAAGGATACAGGACAAATATTGTGGATCAGACATACAAAGAAAGCTCACTACCACGATCAGCAAGCAGTCAAGGGTGTAGCCAGCTTTTCGACCAGTTGTAGGCCTGGCTGACTTTCAGTTAACATAGATATCCTGAAAATTGCACGCACTGCTAATACACACTGACCTCACCAATAGACTTAACCTTTTAAGCTCACTCCAGCAATGCATAATTTATTACAAGCGGTAGAGTGATCAAACCAAAAAGTTTTAGGCTTGGGCCTACAGATCTCAGTATGGGCTGGCTATGCCCCCTGGCAATTTTGCTAGGAATGACACTTCAGAGGCGCAGTAACCGAAAAATGATGCACAATAACATCAAGCTGTGCCAGATGGACGCTCACAATTGGTTTTTCTATCGTTCATAGGTGGCATCATATGAGTAGCAATAAGACCAGTTGAAATCTTACTCCTCCTTTAGTTGAGTTTGCTTTGTGCATTATCCTCTTGTTATCTAAACTTGAGCATTGCATATAGATCCTTGTGGCTCTCTTTCAAGCGCCCCTGGACATTAGTAGAGACAGTTACCAAACCTCTCCAGAACTAAGGGTGCCTTCGAAGAATACACTCTTTATGTACGCAGTAAAACCTCTTGGCCTTCTTTTTATGAGTTGGTACCATTTCAACATTCCCTTGATCATCTTTTTTTAGGTACCAGTAACGCTCTTTGCGAAGTATGGCAATGTTGTAGGGTGCTATCTGTACTCGCTTGGGGAACTCATTTGTGTAACCAATGCATGTTGTTGCGTTTGCGTAGTGATGAATGAATACTACATAGAAGGGCTCGTCATTTTGGTAATATTCGGTTTACCTCATGGGTTTTGGTGCCATCATGTCGGAATAGTCTTCCTCTAACAGGACTGGTTCCTGGCTCACATTGTTTTTTCCTCTTCTTGGTTTCTTTTCTTGATTTGGCTTTCCCCCAAGCTGTTTAGGGAGGTTTGCGCTGATGTTGCCCAGTTTGTTACTAGATTTCTTGTAGGAATCCATGAAGCTTCGCAGCTTTTCAATTTTCGCTGCAACAACAAGAACATGAGGGCAGAAACCACCACCATCGCGAAAGGATTTGCAGCTCTTGTCACATTATATCTTTTCATTCTTGGTCTCCACCGTGTAGCTGCTATCAAACTCAAACTTTCCTGTTCTTAAAGAGATTCTCAAACGTCCAAATAGGCGCTTTCCCCTCCTCTAGGGCTTCTTGAATTTTCCCATAGTATGGGTACCAGATGCTACGATTAATAAGGACAGAGAGGATCATGCCAAAAGACTGCTGATGCAACTGGCAATCGCATCTCTTCAACTAGCATCTCGGGGGCCATATACATGGGTGTACCTTGGTTTACGCGATTCGTTTTGGACTGTAGACTGGAATTAGTCTGTATTTCACCAAAGCAGCCTTCGCCAAAATCAGCAACTTTACGAACTAAAGGGTGGCATTCCCAGGCTTGCTCTATATCATCGATTGCCAAATCACAATAATGTTAATTGCTGATCAGGATATTTGCTGGCTTAAGATCTCGGTGAGCGACACCATTTTGGTGCAGGTATTGTATTGTGTTCTTTGACGCTTATAAAAATGGTCTAGATCAATGAATTAATAGGTTAAAAAGTTTTTGTTTCCAGGTTCTGTTGCAAATTCAAACCAGACACGAAACCAAATTTTGCTAGAGGTAAACCCAAAGCCGACAACCGAGGCCTCCAGAAGGTACTAAAATTCCTACACATCTGCCTTAGACTTTCTGAAAGTCCATTTTCGTTGGGCACTCTTTTCACAACTATGTTGCTCAAAAAAGTCAACTTGTGGTAAAGTCTACATCTGTCTTAAAACAGGTATAATGCGTGTGCATGATCGACTATTACAAATGATGACCATTTAACTGCAGCATACACTTGTTAGCGCTTTAAAGCAAAGATTGGCCATGTTTTCCTGTTGTTCTTCCTTTCCCTCTCAAAGGAAAAAAACCTTGAAATGGTCTTCTCGGGACGAAATAATATACATACCAAATTACAGTTCAGCTTCATGTCTTCCTGTCCCAAGACACAATTTTTCTAAGATTTTGTCCCTAAAAAAAATTGGAGAGAAGCTTATTGTATTCGTTTCAACTTCATTACAGTTACATTAAGACCAAGTTTAAGTGTTAAACCTTTTCTCCTTTGAATGGAAAAAGTAGGAAAAACGAGAAATGAGAAGAAATTCTGTGTAGCCACCAGGCAGGGAACCATTCGAGCAATTGAAAATATTACAAAAGAAAATCGAAAAACAGTAATTCCATTTTAAATGAGGGTTGAACTCTAAATAGCACTGAACCCTGGCACGAATCGCATAGTGCGCTCTGCAGAGAAGGCATTATTTGTTTTGCGTTTTTGATAGGCAAATGAAGTCAAGCACGAGGTGCCACGTGCTTACTATGATTATGCAAATACATCTGGCCTCAAATCCCAGGTGTACATTGTACATTTGTATTGCCAAGCCAATGGCAGACAAAGTTCGATTGCGTAGCCACTGAGTAAGCGTTATTAGAAATCATGGCTTCAGATGTTTACTGCTGATTTTCTGGTTGTTAACAAGCTGGCTTGTATTTCAAAGGGTTGGACAAACATTTGAAACGATGTCATCCAAGAAAGACCAAGAAGAACAATTTAAAGCATCCTCTTCAAAACCTAGTAAACTGCTCTTTGGTGAAGCATGTCAATCAACATATTCATTTCATGGCTTGACAGGCATATGAAGAAGATTCACAGCACAAATTTGGACAGTAAAGAAAACTGCCAATCAGTGATGAAACGTTTGTTTTCCAAAGAAGAACAACAGGAACAAAAGGACAGCTTTTCAGCTAAAATAGCTCAGATAATTGACAGTCTTTAGCTTTGAATGCTAAGGCTATTAGAAAAAAACGGCTTCTCTAGAAGCCACCAACCATAAAAATGTCAATGGCTATAAATCCAGTTAACAAGCTTTTAAGCGTAAAGTTTCCTTTTGCAGTGAGCATCAGGTCTGCGTAGCATTCCTTTTCTCCTCCATTTTGCTCGTCTGTGTTAAAACGAAGGTCTAACTTGGGGTTCACTAAGTTGCAGTCTTTGAGAAATATCGGAAATTTCATTACTTGACACAATTTCTTTTAGTTCAAATTCTAGTTCAAGGCCAAAGAGCTGGTGTTGTGTGAATATTCCTGTTCTGTTTTGGGGAGTTTGCTCTGCTTCTGCATTTTTCACTTCTCTTTCTCTCTTTTGTCGTCCTTTAAATTTGTTTTCTTGCCATGGAAATAAGTGTAAACATAAAACTACTGATCAATTCCTGACGACTCTGGAGGCTTCTCTTTTTATTTCTAAAACTCATTATTAACTGCACTTGGCAAAAATCCACCAATCACAGAAGTTATCTCAATAACCATAGCAACAACCGCTTAACCTAGTAAACTGGGGATTCTCCAAATTGGACGAATTTGTAACATTAGACTGTCTCTGAGAGAGAAATTGGGGAAAGTTTCCCTTATTTTGGATGATTGTTATTAAAAGCTCTTCCACCAAAAAAGGATGTATTTATTTCCTCGGAAATTGCAATGGTTATGATTAATTGATACCAGGACTTTGTGTCGTCCATTTCAGTAATCACTCGTATCATTACAGACCGAGTTGAACACTAATCAGTCCAAAACCGTTATTAATAAGTCGTATTTAAAAGTCATTTCAAAATGTTGTAATTTTGCAAGAAATTATTACTATTTTGCGAAGCTACATGAGGGACAAAAGTAGTTGACACACTTGTTTAAAACGGGTGCTTTTTACAAACATTTATTTCATTTATTATTTCATTCTTTTTAAACGCCGTAAATCCCGTCACCCCCCGAATCAATGTTGTCTGAAGTAAAAAAAAAGTAAGTATACGTATAGTAGGATGTTATTTTTATCAAACCAGTTACTTTTTTGTGGATAGATTATTCCCTTGATTCTATCAGCAGCATTCACTATTTCGATAATCATCTTATTATGCGAGTAATTTTTCGTGTACTGCACGGTACTGAAATAAATCATGAAAAGAAACTAAATAACCTAGTAGGAAATACAAATATTCGTGCCTCACCTCACCACCAAATATCGCAAGCTAATATGAAACGTACTTTTGTTGCTGTTGTTGTTGTGAAAATTTACTGGGAATAAGGAACAGGGCCTAACGAGGAGCCTATGAAGCTGTAGAGCGTCCATCTCCGAATCATTAATAGGTTCAATGTCATTGCAAGTTAGATTTTGGGCCCTCTTTAATCCGTGCGGCAAAACCTATAGGAGACAGCCGTTTGCATTCTTGAAAATTTATTTGAGCAAAACCTTAATAGAGAAACGAAAGGATACAGGACAAATATTGTGGATCAGACATACAAAGAAAGCTCACTACCACGATCAGCAAGCAGTCAAGGGTGTAGCCAGCTTTTCGACCAGTTGTAGGCCTGGCTGACTTTCAGTTAACATAGATATCCTGAAAATTGCACGCACTGCTAATACACACTGACCTCACCAATAGACTTAACCTTTTAAGCTCACTCCAGCAATGCATAATTTATTACAAGCGGTAGAGTGATCAAACCAAAAAGTTTTAGGCTTGGGCCTACAGATCTCAGTATGGGCTGGCTATGCCCCCTGGCAATTTTGCTAGGAATGACACTTCAGAGGCGCAGTAACCGAAAAATGATGCACAATAACATCAAGCTGTGCCAGATGGACGCTCACAATTGGTTTTTCTATCGTTCATAGGTGGCATCATATGAGTAGCAATAAGACCAGTTGAAATCTTACTCCTCCTTTAGTTGAGTTTGCTTTGTGCATTATCCTCTTGTTATCTAAACTTGAGCATTGCATATAGATCCTTGTGGCTCTCTTTCAAGCGCCCCTGGACATTAGTAGAGACAGTTACCAAACCTCTCCAGAACTAAGGGTGCCTTCGAAGAATACACTCTTTATGTACGCAGTAAAACCTCTTGGCCTTCTTTTTATGAGTTGGTACCATTTCAACATTCCCTTGATCATCTTTTTTTAGGTACCAGTAACGCTCTTTGCGAAGTATGGCAATGTTGTAGGGTGCTATCTGTACTCGCTTGGGGAACTCATTTGTGTAACCAATGCATGTTGTTGCGTTTGCGTAGTGATGAATGAATACTACATAGAAGGGCTCGTCATTTTGGTAATATTCGGTTTACCTCATGGGTTTTGGTGCCATCATGTCGGAATAGTCTTCCTCTAACAGGACTGGTTCCTGGCTCACATTGTTTTTTCCTCTTCTTGGTTTCTTTTCTTGATTTGGCTTTCCCCCAAGCTGTTTAGGGAGGTTTGCGCTGATGTTGCCCAGTTTGTTACTAGATTTCTTGTAGGAATCCATGAAGCTTCGCAGCTTTTCAATTTTCGCTGCAACAACAAGAACATGAGGGCAGAAACCACCACCATCGCGAAAGGATTTGCAGCTCTTGTCACATTATATCTTTTCATTCTTGGTCTCCACCGTGTAGCTGCTATCAAACTCAAACTTTCCTGTTCTTAAAGAGATTCTCAAACGTCCAAATAGGCGCTTTCCCCTCCTCTAGGGCTTCTTGAATTTTCCCATAGTATGGGTACCAGATGCTACGATTAATAAGGACAGAGAGGATCATGCCAAAAGACTGCTGATGCAACTGGCAATCGCATCTCTTCAACTAGCATCTCGGGGGCCATATACATGGGTGTACCTTGGTTTACGCGATTCGTTTTGGACTGTAGACTGGAATTAGTCTGTATTTCACCAAAGCAGCCTTCGCCAAAATCAGCAACTTTACGAACTAAAGGGTGGCATTCCCAGGCTTGCTCTATATCATCGATTGCCAAATCACAATAATGTTAATTGCTGATCAGGATATTTGCTGGCTTAAGATCTCGGTGAGCGACACCATTTTGGTGCAGGTATTGTATTGTGTTCTTTGACGCTTATAAAAATGGTCTAGATCAATGAATTAATAGGTTAAAAAGTTTTTGTTTCCAGGTTCTGTTGCAAATTCAAACCAGACACGAAACCAAATTTTGCTAGAGGTAAACCCAAAGCCGACAACCGAGGCCTCCAGAAGGTACTAAAATTCCTACACATCTGCCTTAGACTTTCTGAAAGTCCATTTTCGTTGGGCACTCTTTTCACAACTATGTTGCTCAAAAAAGTCAACTTGTGGTAAAGTCTACATCTGTCTTAAAACAGGTATAATGCGTGTGCATGATCGACTATTACAAATGATGACCATTTAACTGCAGCATACACTTGTTAGCGCTTTAAAGCAAAGATTGGCCATGTTTTCCTGTTGTTCTTCCTTTCCCTCTCAAAGGAAAAAAACCTTGAAATGGTCTTCTCGGGACGAAATAATATACATACCAAATTACAGTTCAGCTTCATGTCTTCCTGTCCCAAGACACAATTTTTCTAAGATTTTGTCCCTAAAAAAAATTGGAGAGAAGCTTATTGTATTCGTTTCAACTTCATTACAGTTACATTAAGACCAAGTTTAAGTGTTAAACCTTTTCTCCTTTGAATGGAAAAAGTAGGAAAAACGAGAAATGAGAAGAAATTCTGTGTAGCCACCAGGCAGGGAACCATTCGAGCAATTGAAAATATTACAAAAGAAAATCGAAAAACAGTAATTCCATTTTAAATGAGGGTTGAACTCTAAATAGCACTGAACCCTGGCACGAATCGCATAGTGCGCTCTGCAGAGAAGGCATTATTTGTTTTGCATTTTTGATAGGCAAATGAAGTCAAGCACGAGGTGCCACGTGCTTACTATGATTATGCAAATACATCTGGCCTCAAATCCCAGGTGTACATTGTACATTTGTATTGCCAAGCCAATGGCAGACAAAGTTCGATTGCGTAGCCACTGAGTAAGCGTTATTAGAAATCATGGCTTCAGATGTTTACTGCTGATTTTCTGGTTGTTAACAAGCTGGCTTGTATTTCAAAGGGTTGGACAAACATTTGAAACGATGTCATCCAAGAAAGACCAAGAAGAACAATTTAAAGCATCCTCTTCAAAACCTAGTAAACTGCTCTTTGGTGAAGCATGTCAATCAACATATTCATTTCATGGCTTGACAGGCATATGAAGAAGATTCACAGCACAAATTTGGACAGTAAAGAAAACTGCCAATCAGTGATGAAACGTTTGTTTTCCAAAGAAGAACAACAGGAACAAAAGGACAGCTTTTCAGCTAAAATAGCTCAGATAATTGACAGTCTTTAGCTTTGAATGCTAAGGCTATTAGAAAAAAACGGCTTCTCTAGAAGCCACCAACCATAAAAATGTCAATGGCTATAAATCCAGTTAACAAGCTTTTAAGCGTAAAGTTTCCTTTTGCAGTGAGCATCAGGTCTGCGTAGCATTCCTTTTCTCCTCCATTTTGCTCGTCTGTGTTAAAACGAAGGTCTAACTTGGGGTTCACTAAGTTGCAGTCTTTGAGAAATATCGGAAATTTCATTACTTGACACAATTTCTTTTAGTTCAAATTCTAGTTCAAGGCCAAAGAGCTGGTGTTGTGTGAATATTCCTGTTCTGTTTTGGGGAGTTTGCTCTGCTTCTGCATTTTTCACTTCTCTTTCTCTCTTTTGTCGTCCTTTAAATTTGTTTTCTTGCCATGGAAATAAGTGTAAACATAAAACTACTGATCAATTCCTGACGACTCTGGAGGCTTCTCTTTTTATTTCTAAAACTCATTATTAACTGCACTTGGCAAAAATCCACCAATCACAGAAGTTATCTCAATAACCATAGCAACAACCGCTTAACCTAGTAAACTGGGGATTCTCCAAATTGGACGAATTTGTAACATTAGACTGTCTCTGAGAGAGAAATTGGGGAAAGTTTCCCTTATTTTGGATGATTGTTATTAAAAGCTCTTCCACCAAAAAAGGATGTATTTATTTCCTCGGAAATTGCAATGGTTATGATTAATTGATACCAGGACTTTGTGTCGTCCATTTCAGTAATCACTCGTATCATTACAGACCGAGTTGAACACTAATCAGTCCAAAACCGTTATTAATAAGTCGTATTTAAAAGTCATTTCAAAATGTTGTAATTTTGCAAGAAATTATTACTATTTTGCGAAGCTACATGAGGGACAAAAGTAGTTGACACACTTGTTTAAAACGGGTGCTTTTTACAAACATTTATTTCATTTATTATTTCATTCTTTTTAAACGCCGTAAATCCCGTCACCCCCCGAATCAATGTTGTCTGAAGTAAAAAAAAAGTAAGTATACGTATAGTAGGATGTTATTTTTATCAAACCAGTTACTTTTTTGTGGATAGATTATTCCCTTGATTCTATCAGCAGCATTCACTATTTCGATAATCATCTTATTATGCGAGTAATTTTTCGTGTACTGCACGGTACTGAAATAAATCATGAAAAGAAACTAAATAACCTAGTAGGAAATACAAATATTCGTGCCTCACCTCACCACCAAATATCGCAAGCTAATATGAAACGTACTTTTGTTGCTGTTGTTGTTGTGAAAATTTACTGGGAATAAGGAACAGGGCCTAACGAGGAGCCTATGAAGCTGTAGAGCGTCCATCTCCGAATCATTAATAGGTTCAATGTCATTGCAAGTTAGATTTTGGGCCCTCTTTAATCCGTGCGGCAAAACCTATAGGAGACAGCCGTTTGCATTCTTGAAAATTTATTTGAGCAAAACCTTAATAGAGAAACGAAAGGATACAGGACAAATATTGTGGATCAGACATACAAAGAAAGCTCACTACCACGATCAGCAAGCAGTCAAGGGTGTAGCCAGCTTTTCGACCAGTTGTAGGCCTGGCTGACTTTCAGTTAACATAGATATCCTGAAAATTGCACGCACTGCTAATACACACTGACCTCACCAATAGACTTAACCTTTTAAGCTCACTCCAGCAATGCATAATTTATTACAAGCGGTAGAGTGATCAAACCAAAAAGTTTTAGGCTTGGGCCTACAGATCTCAGTATGGGCTGGCTATGCCCCCTGGCAATTTTGCTAGGAATGACACTTCAGAGGCGCAGTAACCGAAAAATGATGCACAATAACATCAAGCTGTGCCAGATGGACGCTCACAATTGGTTTTTCTATCGTTCATAGGTGGCATCATATGAGTAGCAATAAGACCAGTTGAAATCTTACTCCTCCTTTAGTTGAGTTTGCTTTGTGCATTATCCTCTTGTTATCTAAACTTGAGCATTGCATATAGATCCTTGTGGCTCTCTTTCAAGCGCCCCTGGACATTAGTAGAGACAGTTACCAAACCTCTCCAGAACTAAGGGTGCCTTCGAAGAATACACTCTTTATGTACGCAGTAAAACCTCTTGGCCTTCTTTTTATGAGTTGGTACCATTTCAACATTCCCTTGATCATCTTTTTTTAGGTACCAGTAACGCTCTTTGCGAAGTATGGCAATGTTGTAGGGTGCTATCTGTACTCGCTTGGGGAACTCATTTGTGTAACCAATGCATGTTGTTGCGTTTGCGTAGTGATGAATGAATACTACATAGAAGGGCTCGTCATTTTGGTAATATTCGGTTTACCTCATGGGTTTTGGTGCCATCATGTCGGAATAGTCTTCCTCTAACAGGACTGGTTCCTGGCTCACATTGTTTTTTCCTCTTCTTGGTTTCTTTTCTTGATTTGGCTTTCCCCCAAGCTGTTTAGGGAGGTTTGCGCTGATGTTGCCCAGTTTGTTACTAGATTTCTTGTAGGAATCCATGAAGCTTCGCAGCTTTTCAATTTTCGCTGCAACAACAAGAACATGAGGGCAGAAACCACCACCATCGCGAAAGGATTTGCAGCTCTTGTCACATTATATCTTTTCATTCTTGGTCTCCACCGTGTAGCTGCTATCAAACTCAAACTTTCCTGTTCTTAAAGAGATTCTCAAACGTCCAAATAGGCGCTTTCCCCTCCTCTAGGGCTTCTTGAATTTTCCCATAGTATGGGTACCAGATGCTACGATTAATAAGGACAGAGAGGATCATGCCAAAAGACTGCTGATGCAACTGGCAATCGCATCTCTTCAACTAGCATCTCGGGGGCCATATACATGGGTGTACCTTGGTTTACGCGATTCGTTTTGGACTGTAGACTGGAATTAGTCTGTATTTCACCAAAGCAGCCTTCGCCAAAATCAGCAACTTTACGAACTAAAGGGTGGCATTCCCAGGCTTGCTCTATATCATCGATTGCCAAATCACAATAATGTTAATTGCTGATCAGGATATTTGCTGGCTTAAGATCTCGGTGAGCGACACCATTTTGGTGCAGGTATTGTATTGTGTTCTTTGACGCTTATAAAAATGGTCTAGATCAATGAATTAATAGGTTAAAAAGTTTTTGTTTCCAGGTTCTGTTGCAAATTCAAACCAGACACGAAACCAAATTTTGCTAGAGGTAAACCCAAAGCTGACAACCGAGGCCTCCAGAAGGTACTAAAATTCCTACACATCTGCCTTAGACTTTCTGAAAGTCCATTTTCGTTGGGCACTCTTTTCACAACTATGTTGCTCAAAAAAGTCAACTTGTGGTAAAGTCTACATCTGTCTTAAAACAGGTATAATGCGTGTGCATGATCGACTATTACAAATGATGACCATTTAACTGCAGCATACACTTGTTAGCGCTTTAAAGCAAAGATTGGCCATGTTTTCCTGTTGTTCTTCCTTTCCCTCTCAAAGGAAAAAAACCTTGAAATGGTCTTCTCGGGACGAAATAATATACATACCAAATTACAGTTCAGCTTCATGTCTTCCTGTCCCAAGACACAATTTTTCTAAGATTTTGTCCGTAAAAAAAATTGGAGAGAAGCTTATTGTATTCGTTTCAACTTCATTACAGTTACATTAAGACCAAGTTTAAGTGTTAAACCTTTTCTCCTTTGAATGGAAAAAGTAGGAAAAACGAGAAATGAGAAGAAATTCTGTGTAGCCACCAGGCAGGGAACCATTCGAGCAATTGAAAATATTACAAAAGAAAATCGAAAAACAGTAATTCCATTTTAAATGAGGGTTGAACTCTAAATAGCACTGAACCCTGGCACGAATCGCATAGTGCGCTCTGCAGAGAAGGCATTATTTGTTTTGCGTTTTTGATAGGCAAATGAAGTCAAGCACGAGGTGCCACGTGCTTACTATGATTATGCAAATACATCTGGCCTCAAATCCCAGGTGTACATTGTACATTTGTATTGCCAAGCCAATGGCAGACAAAGTTCGATTGCGTAGCCACTGAGTAAGCGTTATTAGAAATCATGGCTTCAGATGTTCACTGCTGATTTTCTGGTTGTTAACAAGCTGGCTTGTATTTCAAAGGGTTGGACAAACATTTGAAACGATGTCATCCAAGAAAGACCAAGAAGAACAATTTAAAGCATCCTCTTCAAAACCTAGTAAACTGCTCTTTGGTGAAGCATGTCAATCAACATATTCATTTCATGGCTTGACAGGCATATGAAGAAGATTCACAGCACAAATTTGGACAGTAAAGAAAACTGCCAATCAGTGATGAAACGTTTGTTTTCCAAAGAAGAACAACAGGAACAAAAGGACAGCTTTTCAGCTAAAATAGCTCAGATAATTGACAGTCTTTAGCTTTGAATGCTAAGGCTATTAGAAAAAAAAGGCTTCTCTAGAAGCCACCAACCATAAAAATGTCAATGGCTATAAATCCAGTTAACAAGCTTTTAAGCGTAAAGTTTCCTTTTGCAGTGAGCATCAGGTCTGCGTAGCATTCCTTTTCTCCTCCATTTTGCTCGTCTGTGTTAAAACGAAGGTCTAACTTGGGGTTCACTAAGTTGCAGTCTTTGAGAAATATCGGAAATTTCATTACTTGACACAATTTCTTTTAGTTCAAATTCTAGTTCAAGGCCAAAGAGCTGGTGTTGTGTGAATATTCCTGTTCTGTTTTGGGGAGTTTGCTCTGCTTCTGCATTTTTCACTTCTCTTTCTCTCTTTTGTCGTCCTTTAAATTTGTTTTCTTGCCATGGAAATAAGTGTAAACATAAAACTACTGATCAATTCCTGACGACTCTGGAGGCTTCTCTTTTTATTTCTAAAACTCATTATTAACTGCACTTGGCAAAAATCCACCAATCACAGAAGTTATCTCAATAACCATAGCAACAACCGCTTAACCTAGTAAACTGGGGATTCTCCAAATTGGACGAATTTGTAACATTAGACTGTCTCTGAGAGAGAAATTGGGGAAAGTTTCCCTTATTTTGGATGATTGTTATTAAAAGCTCTTCCACCAAAAAAGGATGTATTTATTTCCTCGGAAATTGCAATGGTTATGATTAATTGATACCAGGACTTTGTGTCGTCCATTTCAGTAATCACTCGTATCATTACAGACCGAGTTGAACACTAATCAGTCCAAAACCGTTATTAATAAGTCGTATTTAAAAGTCATTTCAAAATGTTGTAATTTTGCAAGAAATTATTACTATTTTGCGAAGCTACATGAGGGACAAAAGTAGTTGACACACTTGTTTAAAACGGGTGCTTTTTACAAACATTTATTTCATTTATTATTTCATTCTTTTTAAACGCCGTAAATCCCGTCACCCCCCGAATCAATGTTGTCTGAAGTAAAAAAAAAGTAAGTATACGTATAGTAGGATGTTATTTTTATCAAACCAGTTACTTTTTTGTGGATAGATTATTCCCTTGATTCTATCAGCAGCATTCACTATTTCGATAATCATCTTATTATGCGAGTAATTTTTCGTGTACTGCACGGTACTGAAATAAATCATGAAAAGAAACTAAATAACCTAGTAGGAAATACAAATATTCGTGCCTCACCTCACCACCAAATATCGCAAGCTAATATGAAACGTACTTTTGTTGCTGTTGTTGTTGTGAAAATTTACTGGGAATAAGGAACAGGGCCTAACGAGGAGCCTATGAAGCTGTAGAGCGTCCATCTCCGAATCATTAATAGGTTCAATGTCATTGCAAGTTAGATTTTGGGCCCTCTTTAATCCGTGCGGCAAAACCTATAGGAGACAGCCGTTTGCATTCTTGAAAATTTATTTGAGCAAAACCTTAATAGAGAAACGAAAGGATACAGGACAAATATTGTGGATCAGACATACAAAGAAAGCTCACTACCACGATCAGCAAGCAGTCAAGGGTGTAGCCAGCTTTTCGACCAGTTGTAGGCCTGGCTGACTTTCAGTTAACATAGATATCCTGAAAATTGCACGCACTGCTAATACACACTGACCTCACCAATAGACTTAACCTTTTAAGCTCACTCCAGCAATGCATAATTTATTACAAGCGGTAGAGTGATCAAACCAAAAAGTTTTAGGCTTGGGCCTACAGATCTCAGTATGGGCTGGCTATGCCCCCTGGCAATTTTGCTAGGAATGACACTTCAGAGGCGCAGTAACCGAAAAATGATGCACAATAACATCAAGCTGTGCCAGATGGACGCTCACAATTGGTTTTTCTATCGTTCATAGGTGGCATCATATGAGTAGCAATAAGACCAGTTGAAATCTTACTCCTCCTTTAGTTGAGTTTGCTTTGTGCATTATCCTCTTGTTATCTAAACTTGAGCATTGCATATAGATCCTTGTGGCTCTCTTTCAAGCGCCCCTGGACATTAGTAGAGACAGTTACCAAACCTCTCCAGAACTAAGGGTGCCTTCGAAGAATACACTCTTTATGTACGCAGTAAAACCTCTTGGCCTTCTTTTTATGAGTTGGTACCATTTCAACATTCCCTTGATCATCTTTTTTTAGGTACCAGTAACGCTCTTTGCGAAGTATGGCAATGTTGTAGGGTGCTATCTGTACTCGCTTGGGGAACTCATTTGTGTAACCAATGCATGTTGTTGCGTTTGCGTAGTGATGAATGAATACTACATAGAAGGGCTCGTCATTTTGGTAATATTCGGTTTACCTCATGGGTTTTGGTGCCATCATGTCGGAATAGTCTTCCTCTAACAGGACTGGTTCCTGGCTCACATTGTTTTTTCCTCTTCTTGGTTTCTTTTCTTGATTTGGCTTTCCCCCAAGCTGTTTAGGGAGGTTTGCGCTGATGTTGCCCAGTTTGTTACTAGATTTCTTGTAGGAATCCATGAAGCTTCGCAGCTTTTCAATTTTCGCTGCAACAACAAGAACATGAGGGCAGAAACCACCACCATCGCGAAAGGATTTGCAGCTCTTGTCACATTATATCTTTTCATTCTTGGTCTCCACCGTGTAGCTGCTATCAAACTCAAACTTTCCTGTTCTTAAAGAGATTCTCAAACGTCCAAATAGGCGCTTTCCCCTCCTCTAGGGCTTCTTGAATTTTCCCATAGTATGGGTACCAGATGCTACGATTAATAAGGACAGAGAGGATCATGCCAAAAGACTGCTGATGCAACTGGCAATCGCATCTCTTCAACTAGCATCTCGGGGGCCATATACATGGGTGTACCTTGGTTTACGCGATTCGTTTTGGACTGTAGACTGGAATTAGTCTGTATTTCACCAAAGCAGCCTTCGCCAAAATCAGCAACTTTACGAACTAAAGGGTGGCATTCCCAGGCTTGCTCTATATCATCGATTGCCAAATCACAATAATGTTAATTGCTGATCAGGATATTTGCTGGCTTAAGATCTCGGTGAGCGACACCATTTTGGTGCAGGTATTGTATTGTGTTCTTTGACGCTTATAAAAATGGTCTAGATCAATGAATTAATAGGTTAAAAAGTTTTTGTTTCCAGGTTCTGTTGCAAATTCAAACCAGACACGAAACCAAATTTTGCTAGAGGTAAACCCAAAGCCGACAACCGAGGCCTCCAGAAGGTACTAAAATTCCTACACATCTGCCTTAGACTTTCTGAAAGTCCATTTTCGTTGGGCACTCTTTTCACAACTATGTTGCTCAAAAAAGTCAACTTGTGGTAAAGTCTACATCTGTCTTAAAACAGGTATAATGCGTGTGCATGATCGACTATTACAAATGATGACCATTTAACTGCAGCATACACTTGTTAGCGCTTTAAAGCAAAGATTGGCCATGTTTTCCTGTTGTTCTTCCTTTCCCTCTCAAAGGAAAAAAACCTTGAAATGGTCTTCTCGGGACGAAATAATATACATACCAAATTACAGTTCAGCTTCATGTCTTCCTGTCCCAAGACACAATTTTTCTAAGATTTTGTCCCTAAAAAAAATTGGAGAGAAGCTTATTGTATTCGTTTCAACTTCATTACAGTTACATTAAGACCAAGTTTAAGTGTTAAACCTTTTCTCCTTTGAATGGAAAAAGTAGGAAAAACGAGAAATGAGAAGAAATTCTGTGTAGCCACCAGGCAGGGAACCATTCGAGCAATTGAAAATATTACAAAAGAAAATCGAAAAACAGTAATTCCATTTTAAATGAGGGTTGAACTCTAAATAGCACTGAACCCTGGCACGAATCGCATAGTGCGCTCTGCAGAGAAGGCATTATTTGTTTTGCGTTTTTGATAGGCAAATGAAGTCAAGCACGAGGTGCCACGTGCTTACTATGATTATGCAAATACATCTGGCCTCAAATCCCAGGTGTACATTGTACATTTGTATTGCCAAGCCAATGGCAGACAAAGTTCGATTGCGTAGCCACTGAGTAAGCGTTATTAGAAATCATGGCTTCAGATGTTCACTGCTGATTTTCTGGTTGTTAACAAGCTGGCTTGTATTTCAAAGGGTTGGACAAACATTTGAAACGATGTCATCCAAGAAAGACCAAGAAGAACAATTTAAAGCATCCTCTTCAAAACCTAGTAAACTGCTCTTTGGTGAAGCATGTCAATCAACATATTCATTTCATGGCTTGACAGGCATATGAAGAAGATTCACAGCACAAATTTGGACAGTAAAGAAAACTGCCAATCAGTGATGAAACGTTTGTTTTCCAAAGAAGAACAACAGGAACAAAAGGACAGCTTTTCAGCTAAAATAGCTCAGATAATTGACAGTCTTTAGCTTTGAATGCTAAGGCTATTAGAAAAAAACGGCTTCTCTAGAAGCCACCAACCATAAAAATGTCAATGGCTATAAATCCAGTTAACAAGCTTTTAAGCGTAAAGTTTCCTTTTGCAGTGAGCATCAGGTCTGCGTAGCATTCCTTTTCTCCTCCATTTTGCTCGTCTGTGTTAAAACGAAGGTCTAACTTGGGGTTCACTAAGTTGCAGTCTTTGAGAAATATCGGAAATTTCATTACTTGACACAATTTCTTTTAGTTCAAATTCTAGTTCAAGGCCAAAGAGCTGGTGTTGTGTGAATATTCCTGTTCTGTTTTGGGGAGTTTGCTCTGCTTCTGCATTTTTCACTTCTCTTTCTCTCTTTTGTCGTCCTTTAAATTTGTTTTCTTGCCATGGAAATAAGTGTAAACATAAAACTACTGATCAATTCCTGACGACTCTGGAGGCTTCTCTTTTTATTTCTAAAACTCATTATTAACTGCACTTGGCAAAAATCCACCAATCACAGAAGTTATCTCAATAACCATAGCAACAACCGCTTAACCTAGTAAACTGGGGATTCTCCAAATTGGACGAATTTGTAACATTAGACTGTCTCTGAGAGAGAAATTGGGGAAAGTTTCCCTTATTTTGGATGATTGTTATTAAAAGCTCTTCCACCAAAAAAGGATGTATTTATTTCCTCGGAAATTGCAATGGTTATGATTAATTGATACCAGGACTTTGTGTCGTCCATTTCAGTAATCACTCGTATCATTACAGACCGAGTTGAACACTAATCAGTCCAAAACCGTTATTAATAAGTCGTATTTAAAAGTCATTTCAAAATGTTGTAATTTTGCAAGAAATTATTACTATTTTGCGAAGCTACATGAGGGACAAAAGTAGTTGACACACTTGTTTAAAACGGGTGCTTTTTACAAACATTTATTTCATTTATTATTTCATTCTTTTTAAACACCGTAAATCCCGTCACCCCCCGAATCAATGTTGTCTGAAGTAAAAAAAAAGTAAGTATACGTATAGTAGGATGTTATTTTTATCAAACCAGTTACTTTTTTGTGGATAGATTATTCCCTTGATTCTATCAGCAGCATTCACTATTTCGATAATCATCTTATTATGCGAGTAATTTTTCGTGTACTGCACGGTACTGAAATAAATCATGAAAAGAAACTAAATAACCTAGTAGGAAATACAAATATTCGTGCCTCACCTCACCACCAAATATCGCAAGCTAATATGAAACGTACTTTTGTTGCTGTTGTTGTTGTGAAAATTTACTGGGAATAAGGAACAGGGCCTAACGAGGAGCCTATGAAGCTGTAGAGCGTCCATCTCCGAATCATTAATAGGTTCAATGTCATTGCAAGTTAGATTTTGGGCCCTCTTTAATCCGTGCGGCAAAACCTATAGGAGACAGCCGTTTGCATTCTTGAAAATTTATTTGAGCAAAACCTTAATAGAGAAACGAAAGGATACAGGACAAATATTGTGGATCAGACATACAAAGAAAGCTCACTACCACGATCAGCAAGCAGTCAAGGGTGTAGCCAGCTTTTCGACCAGTTGTAGGCCTGGCTGACTTTCAGTTAACATAGATATCCTGAAAATTGCACGCACTGCTAATACACACTGACCTCACCAATAGACTTAACCTTTTAAGCTCACTCCAGCAATGCATAATTTATTACAAGCGGTAGAGTGATCAAACCAAAAAGTTTTAGGCTTGGGCCTACAGATCTCAGTATGGGCTGGCTATGCCCCCTGGCAATTTTGCTAGGAATGACACTTCAGAGGCGCAGTAACCGAAAAATGATGCACAATAACATCAAGCTGTGCCAGATGGACGCTCACAATTGGTTTTTCTATCGTTCATAGGTGGCATCATATGAGTAGCAATAAGACCAGTTGAAATCTTACTCCTCCTTTAGTTGAGTTTGCTTTGTGCATTATCCTCTTGTTATCTAAACTTGAGCATTGCATATAGATCCTTGTGGCTCTCTTTCAAGCGCCCCTGGACATTAGTAGAGACAGTTACCAAACCTCTCCAGAACTAAGGGTGCCTTCGAAGAATACACTCTTTATGTACGCAGTAAAACCTCTTGGCCTTCTTTTTATGAGTTGGTACCATTTCAACATTCCCTTGATCATCTTTTTTTAGGTACCAGTAACGCTCTTTGCGAAGTATGGCAATGTTGTAGGGTGCTATCTGTACTCGCTTGGGGAACTCATTTGTGTAACCAATGCATGTTGTTGCGTTTGCGTAGTGATGAATGAATACTACATAGAAGGGCTCGTCATTTTGGTAATATTCGGTTTACCTCATGGGTTTTGGTGCCATCATGTCGGAATAGTCTTCCTCTAACAGGACTGGTTCCTGGCTCACATTGTTTTTTCCTCTTCTTGGTTTCTTTTCTTGATTTGGCTTTCCCCCAAGCTGTTTAGGGAGGTTTGCGCTGATGTTGCCCAGTTTGTTACTAGATTTCTTGTAGGAATCCATGAAGCTTCGCAGCTTTTCAATTTTCGCTGCAACAACAAGAACATGAGGGCAGAAACCACCACCATCGCGAAAGGATTTGCAGCTCTTGTCACATTATATCTTTTCATTCTTGGTCTCCACCGTGTAGCTGCTATCAAACTCAAACTTTCCTGTTCTTAAAGAGATTCTCAAACGTCCAAATAGGCGCTTTCCCCTCCTCTAGGGCTTCTTGAATTTTCCCATAGTATGGGTACCAGATGCTACGATTAATAAGGACAGAGAGGATCATGCCAAAAGACTGCTGATGCAACTGGCAATCGCATCTCTTCAACTAGCATCTCGGGGGCCATATACATGGGTGTACCTTGGTTTACGCGATTCGTTTTGGACTGTAGACTGGAATTAGTCTGTATTTCACCAAAGCAGCCTTCGCCAAAATCAGCAACTTTACGAACTAAAGGGTGGCATTCCCAGGCTTGCTCTATATCATCGATTGCCAAATCACAATAATGTTAATTGCTGATCAGGATATTTGCTGGCTTAAGATCTCGGTGAGCGACACCATTTTGGTGCAGGTATTGTATTGTGTTCTTTGACGCTTATAAAAATGGTCTAGATCAATGAATTAATAGGTTAAAAAGTTTTTGTTTCCAGGTTCTGTTGCAAATTCAAACCAGACACGAAACCAAATTTTGCTAGAGGTAAACCCAAAGCCGACAACCGAGGCCTCCAGAAGGTACTAAAATTCCTACACATCTGCCTTAGACTTTCTGAAAGTCCATTTTCGTTGGGCACTCTTTTCACAACTATGTTGCTCAAAAAAGTCAACTTGTGGTAAAGTCTACATCTGTCTTAAAACAGGTATAATGCGTGTGCATGATCGACTATTACAAATGATGACCATTTAACTGCAGCATACACTTGTTAGCGCTTTAAAGCAAAGATTGGCCATGTTTTCCTGTTGTTCTTCCTTTCCCTCTCAAAGGAAAAAAACCTTGAAATGGTCTTCTCGGGACGAAATAATATACATACCAAATTACAGTTCAGCTTCATGTCTTCCTGTCCCAAGACACAATTTTTCTAAGATTTTGTCCCTAAAAAAAATTGGAGAGAAGCTTATTGTATTCGTTTCAACTTCATTACAGTTACATTAAGACCAAGTTTAAGTGTTAAACCTTTTCTCCTTTGAATGGAAAAAGTAGGAAAAACGAGAAATGAGAAGAAATTCTGTGTAGCCACCAGGCAGGGAACCATTCGAGCAATTGAAAATATTACAAAAGAAAATCGAAAAACAGTAATTCCATTTTAAATGAGGGTTGAACTCTAAATAGCACTGAACCCTGGCACGAATCGCATAGTGCGCTCTGCAGAGAAGGCATTATTTGTTTTGCGTTTTTGATAGGCAAATGAAGTCAAGCACGAGGTGCCACGTGCTTACTATGATTATGCAAATACATCTGGCCTCAAATCCCAGGTGTACATTGTACATTTGTATTGCCAAGCCAATGGCAGACAAAGTTCGATTGCGTAGCCACTGAGTAAGCGTTATTAGAAATCATGGCTTCAGATGTTTACTGCTGATTTTCTGGTTGTTAACAAGCTGGCTTGTATTTCAAAGGGTTGGACAAACATTTGAAACGATGTCATCCAAGAAAGACCAAGAAGAACAATTTAAAGCATCCTCTTCAAAACCTAGTAAACTGCTCTTTGGTGAAGCATGTCAATCAACATATTCATTTCATGGCTTGACAGGCATATGAAGAAGATTCACAGCACAAATTTGGACAGTAAAGAAAACTGCCAATCAGTGATGAAACGTTTGTTTTCCAAAGAAGAACAACAGGAACAAAAGGACAGCTTTTCAGCTAAAATAGCTCAGATAATTGACAGTCTTTAGCTTTGAATGCTAAGGCTATTAGAAAAAAACGGCTTCTCTAGAAGCCACCAACCATAAAAATGTCAATGGCTATAAATCCAGTTAACAAGCTTTTAAGCGTAAAGTTTCCTTTTGCAGTGAGCATCAGGTCTGCGTAGCATTCCTTTTCTCCTCCATTTTGCTCGTCTGTGTTAAAACGAAGGTCTAACTTGGGGTTCACCAAGTTGCAGTCTTTGAGAAATATCGGAAATTTCATTACTTGACACAATTTCTTTTAGTTCAAATTCTAGTTCAAGGCCAAAGAGCTGGTGTTGTGTGAATATTCCTGTTCTGTTTTGGGGAGTTTGCTCTGCTTCTGCATTTTTCACTTCTCTTTCTCTCTTTTGTCGTCCTTTAAATTTGTTTTCTTGCCATGGAAATAAGTGTAAACATAAAACTACTGATCAATTCCTGACGACTCTGGAGGCTTCTCTTTTTATTTCTAAAACTCATTATTAACTGCACTTGGCAAAAATCCACCAATCACAGAAGTTATCTCAATAACCATAGCAACAACCGCTTAACCTAGTAAACTGGGGATTCTCCAAATTGGACGAATTTGTAACATTAGACTGTCTCTGAGAGAGAAATTGGGGAAAGTTTCCCTTATTTTGGATGATTGTTATTAAAAGCTCTTCCACCAAAAAAGGATGTATTTATTTCCTCGGAAATTGCAATGGTTATGATTAATTGATACCAGGACTTTGTGTCGTCCATTTCAGTAATCACTCGTATCATTACAGACCGAGTTGAACACTAATCAGTCCAAAACCGTTATTAATAAGTCGTATTTAAAAGTCATTTCAAAATGTTGTAATTTTGCAAGAAATTATTACTATTTTGCGAAGCTACATGAGGGACAAAAGTAGTTGACACACTTGTTTAAAACGGGTGCTTTTTACAAACATTTATTTCATTTATTATTTCATTCTTTTTAAACGCCGTAAATCCCGTCACCCCCCGAATCAATGTTGTCTGAAGTAAAAAAAAAGTAAGTATACGTATAGTAGGATGTTATTTTTATCAAACCAGTTACTTTTTTGTGGATAGATTATTCCCTTGATTCTATCAGCAGCATTCACTATTTCGATAATCATCTTATTATGCGAGTAATTTTTCGTGTACTGCACGGTACTGAAATAAATCATGAAAAGAAACTAAATAACCTAGTAGGAAATACAAATATTCGTGCCTCACCTCACCACCAAATATCGCAAGCTAATATGAAACGTACTTTTGTTGCTGTTGTTGTTGTGAAAATTTACTGGGAATAAGGAACAGGGCCTAACGAGGAGCCTATGAAGCTGTAGAGCGTCCATCTCCGAATCATTAATAGGTTCAATGTCATTGCAAGTTAGATTTTGGGCCCTCTTTAATCCGTGCGGCAAAACCTATAGGAGACAGCCGTTTGCATTCTTGAAAATTTATTTGAGCAAAACCTTAATAGAGAAACGAAAGGATACAGGACAAATATTGTGGATCAGACATACAAAGAAAGCTCACTACCACGATCAGCAAGCAGTCAAGGGTGTAGCCAGCTTTTCGACCAGTTGTAGGCCTGGCTGACTTTCAGTTAACATAGATATCCTGAAAATTGCACGCACTGCTAATACACACTGACCTCACCAATAGACTTAACCTTTTAAGCTCACTCCAGCAATGCATAATTTATTACAAGCGGTAGAGTGATCAAACCAAAAAGTTTTAGGCTTGGGCCTACAGATCTCAGTATGGGCTGGCTATGCCCCCTGGCAATTTTGCTAGGAATGACACTTCAGAGGCGCAGTAACCGAAAAATGATGCACAATAACATCAAGCTGTGCCAGATGGACGCTCACAATTGGTTTTTCTATCGTTCATAGGTGGCATCATATGAGTAGCAATAAGACCAGTTGAAATCTTACTCCTCCTTTAGTTGAGTTTGCTTTGTGCATTATCCTCTTGTTATCTAAACTTGAGCATTGCATATAGATCCTTGTGGCTCTCTTTCAAGCGCCCCTGGACATTAGTAGAGACAGTTACCAAACCTCTCCAGAACTAAGGGTGCCTTCGAAGAATACACTCTTTATGTACGCAGTAAAACCTCTTGGCCTTCTTTTTATGAGTTGGTACCATTTCAACATTCCCTTGATCATCTTTTTTTAGGTACCAGTAACGCTCTTTGCGAAGTATGGCAATGTTGTAGGGTGCTATCTGTACTCGCTTGGGGAACTCATTTGTGTAACCAATGCATGTTGTTGCGTTTGCGTAGTGATGAATGAATACTACATAGAAGGGCTCGTCATTTTGGTAATATTCGGTTTACCTCATGGGTTTTGGTGCCATCATGTCGGAATAGTCTTCCTCTAACAGGACTGGTTCCTGGCTCACATTGTTTTTTCCTCTTCTTGGTTTCTTTTCTTGATTTGGCTTTCCCCCAAGCTGTTTAGGGAGGTTTGCGCTGATGTTGCCCAGTTTGTTACTAGATTTCTTGTAGGAATCCATGAAGCTTCGCAGCTTTTCAATTTTCGCTGCAACAACAAGAACATGAGGGCAGAAACCACCACCATCGCGAAAGGATTTGCAGCTCTTGTCACATTATATCTTTTCATTCTTGGTCTCCACCGTGTAGCTGCTATCAAACTCAAACTTTCCTGTTCTTAAAGAGATTCTCAAACGTCCAAATAGGCGCTTTCCCCTCCTCTAGGGCTTCTTGAATTTTCCCATAGTATGGGTACCAGATGCTACGATTAATAAGGACAGAGAGGATCATGCCAAAAGACTGCTGATGCAACTGGCAATCGCATCTCTTCAACTAGCATCTCGGGGGCCATATACATGGGTGTACCTTGGTTTACGCGATTCGTTTTGGACTGTAGACTGGAATTAGTCTGTATTTCACCAAAGCAGCCTTCGCCAAAATCAGCAACTTTACGAACTAAAGGGTGGCATTCCCAGGCTTGCTCTATATCATCGATTGCCAAATCACAATAATGTTAATTGCTGATCAGGATATTTGCTGGCTTAAGATCTCGGTGAGCGACACCATTTTGGTGCAGGTATTGTATTGTGTTCTTTGACGCTTATAAAAATGGTCTAGATCAATGAATTAATAGGTTAAAAAGTTTTTGTTTCCAGGTTCTGTTGCAAATTCAAACCAGACACGAAACCAAATTTTGCTAGAGGTAAACCCAAAGCCGACAACCGAGGCCTCCAGAAGGTACTAAAATTCCTACACATCTGCCTTAGACTTTCTGAAAGTCCATTTTCGTTGGGCACTCTTTTCACAACTATGTTGCTCAAAAAAGTCAACTTGTGGTAAAGTCTACATCTGTCTTAAAACAGGTATAATGCGTGTGCATGATCGACTATTACAAATGATGACCATTTAACTGCAGCATACACTTGTTAGCGCTTTAAAGCAAAGATTGGCCATGTTTTCCTGTTGTTCTTCCTTTCCCTCTCAAAGGAAAAAAACCTTGAAATGGTCTTCTCGGGACGAAATAATATACATACCAAATTACAGTTCAGCTTCATGTCTTCCTGTCCCAAGACACAATTTTTCTAAGATTTTGTCCCTAAAAAAAATTGGAGAGAAGCTTATTGTATTCGTTTCAACTTCATTACAGTTACATTAAGACCAAGTTTAAGTGTTAAACCTTTTCTCCTTTGAATGGAAAAAGTAGGAAAAACGAGAAATGAGAAGAAATTCTGTGTAGCCACCAGGCAGGGAACCATTCGAGCAATTGAAAATATTACAAAAGAAAATCGAAAAACAGTAATTCCATTTTAAATGAGGGTTGAACTCTAAATAGCACTGAACCCTGGCACGAATCGCATAGTGCGCTCTGCAGAGAAGGCATTATTTGTTTTGCGTTTTTGATAGGCAAATGAAGTCAAGCACGAGGTGCCACGTGCTTACTATGATTATGCAAATACATCTGGCCTCAAATCCCAGGTGTACATTGTACATTTGTATTGCCAAGCCAATGGCAGACAAAGTTCGATTGCGTAGCCACTGAGTAAGCGTTATTAGAAATCATGGCTTCAGATGTTCACTGCTGATTTTCTGGTTGTTAACAAGCTGGCTTGTATTTCAAAGGGTTGGACAAACATTTGAAACGATGTCATCCAAGAAAGACCAAGAAGAACAATTTAAAGCATCCTCTTCAAAACCTAGTAAACTGCTCTTTGGTGAAGCATGTCAATCAACATATTCATTTCATGGCTTGACAGGCATATGAAGAAGATTCACAGCACAAATTTGGACAGTAAAGAAAACTGCCAATCAGTGATGAAACGTTTGTTTTCCAAAGAAGAACAACAGGAACAAAAGGACAGCTTTTCAGCTAAAATAGCTCAGATAATTGACAGTCTTTAGCTTTGAATGCTAAGGCTATTAGAAAAAAAAGGCTTCTCTAGAAGCCACCAACCATAAAAATGTCAATGGCTATAAATCCAGTTAACAAGCTTTTAAGCGTAAAGTTTCCTTTTGCAGTGAGCATCAGGTCTGCGTAGCATTCCTTTTCTCCTCCATTTTGCTCGTCTGTGTTAAAACGAAGGTCTAACTTGGGGTTCACTAAGTTGCAGTCTTTGAGAAATATCGGAAATTTCATTACTTGACACAATTTCTTTTAGTTCAAATTCTAGTTCAAGGCCAAAGAGCTGGTGTTGTGTGAATATTCCTGTTCTGTTTTGGGGAGTTTGCTCTGCTTCTGCATTTTTCACTTCTCTTTCTCTCTTTTGTCGTCCTTTAAATTTGTTTTCTTGCCATGGAAATAAGTGTAAACATAAAACTACTGATCAATTCCTGACGACTCTGGAGGCTTCTCTTTTTATTTCTAAAACTCATTATTAACTGCACTTGGCAAAAATCCACCAATCACAGAAGTTATCTCAATAACCATAGCAACAACCGCTTAACCTAGTAAACTGGGGATTCTCCAAATTGGACGAATTTGTAACATTAGACTGTCTCTGAGAGAGAAATTGGGGAAAGTTTCCCTTATTTTGGATGATTGTTATTAAAAGCTCTTCCACCAAAAAAGGATGTATTTATTTCCTCGGAAATTGCAATGGTTATGATTAATTGATACCAGGACTTTGTGTCGTCCATTTCAGTAATCACTCGTATCATTACAGACCGAGTTGAACACTAATCAGTCCAAAACCGTTATTAATAAGTCGTATTTAAAAGTCATTTCAAAATGTTGTAATTTTGCAAGAAATTATTACTATTTTGCGAAGCTACATGAGGGACAAAAGTAGTTGACACACTTGTTTAAAACGGGTGCTTTTTACAAACATTTATTTCATTTATTATTTCATTCTTTTTAAACGCCGTAAATCCCGTCACCCCCCGAATCAATGTTGTCTGAAGTAAAAAAAAAGTAAGTATACGTATAGTAGGATGTTATTTTTATCAAACCAGTTACTTTTTTGTGGATAGATTATTCCCTTGATTCTATCAGCAGCATTCACTATTTCGATAATCATCTTATTATGCGAGTAATTTTTCGTGTACTGCACGGTACTGAAATAAATCATGAAAAGAAACTAAATAACCTAGTAGGAAATACAAATATTCGTGCCTCACCTCACCACCAAATATCGCAAGCTAATATGAAACGTACTTTTGTTGCTGTTGTTGTTGTGAAAATTTACTGGGAATAAGGAACAGGGCCTAACGAGGAGCCTATGAAGCTGTAGAGCGTCCATCTCCGAATCATTAATAGGTTCAATGTCATTGCAAGTTAGATTTTGGGCCCTCTTTAATCCGTGCGGCAAAACCTATAGGAGACAGCCGTTTGCATTCTTGAAAATTTATTTGAGCAAAACCTTAATAGAGAAACGAAAGGATACAGGACAAATATTGTGGATCAGACATACAAAGAAAGCTCACTACCACGATCAGCAAGCAGTCAAGGGTGTAGCCAGCTTTTCGACCAGTTGTAGGCCTGGCTGACTTTCAGTTAACATAGATATCCTGAAAATTGCACGCACTGCTAATACACACTGACCTCACCAATAGACTTAACCTTTTAAGCTCACTCCAGCAATGCATAATTTATTACAAGCGGTAGAGTGATCAAACCAAAAAGTTTTAGGCTTGGGCCTACAGATCTCAGTATGGGCTGGCTATGCCCCCTGGCAATTTTGCTAGGAATGACACTTCAGAGGCGCAGTAACCGAAAAATGATGCACAATAACATCAAGCTGTGCCAGATGGACGCTCACAATTGGTTTTTCTATCGTTCATAGGTGGCATCATATGAGTAGCAATAAGACCAGTTGAAATCTTACTCCTCCTTTAGTTGAGTTTGCTTTGTGCATTATCCTCTTGTTATCTAAACTTGAGCATTGCATATAGATCCTTGTGGCTCTCTTTCAAGCGCCCCTGGACATTAGTAGAGACAGTTACCAAACCTCTCCAGAACTAAGGGTGCCTTCGAAGAATACACTCTTTATGTACGCAGTAAAACCTCTTGGCCTTCTTTTTATGAGTTGGTACCATTTCAACATTCCCTTGATCATCTTTTTTTAGGTACCAGTAACGCTCTTTGCGAAGTATGGCAATGTTGTAGGGTGCTATCTGTACTCGCTTGGGGAACTCATTTGTGTAACCAATGCATGTTGTTGCGTTTGCGTAGTGATGAATGAATACTACATAGAAGGGCTCGTCATTTTGGTAATATTCGGTTTACCTCATGGGTTTTGGTGCCATCATGTCGGAATAGTCTTCCTCTAACAGGACTGGTTCCTGGCTCACATTGTTTTTTCCTCTTCTTGGTTTCTTTTCTTGATTTGGCTTTCCCCCAAGCTGTTTAGGGAGGTTTGCGCTGATGTTGCCCAGTTTGTTACTAGATTTCTTGTAGGAATCCATGAAGCTTCGCAGCTTTTCAATTTTCGCTGCAACAACAAGAACATGAGGGCAGAAACCACCACCATCGCGAAAGGATTTGCAGCTCTTGTCACATTATATCTTTTCATTCTTGGTCTCCACCGTGTAGCTGCTATCAAACTCAAACTTTCCTGTTCTTAAAGAGATTCTCAAACGTCCAAATAGGCGCTTTCCCCTCCTCTAGGGCTTCTTGAATTTTCCCATAGTATGGGTACCAGATGCTACGATTAATAAGGACAGAGAGGATCATGCCAAAAGACTGCTGATGCAACTGGCAATCGCATCTCTTCAACTAGCATCTCGGGGGCCATATACATGGGTGTACCTTGGTTTACGCGATTCGTTTTGGACTGTAGACTGGAATTAGTCTGTATTTCACCAAAGCAGCCTTCGCCAAAATCAGCAACTTTACGAACTAAAGGGTGGCATTCCCAGGCTTGCTCTATATCATCGATTGCCAAATCACAATAATGTTAATTGCTGATCAGGATATTTGCTGGCTTAAGATCTCGGTGAGCGACACCATTTTGGTGCAGGTATTGTATTGTGTTCTTTGACGCTTATAAAAATGGTCTAGATCAATGAATTAATAGGTTAAAAAGTTTTTGTTTCCAGGTTCTGTTGCAAATTCAAACCAGACACGAAACCAAATTTTGCTAGAGGTAAACCCAAAGCCGACAACCGAGGCCTCCAGAAGGTACTAAAATTCCTACACATCTGCCTTAGACTTTCTGAAAGTCCATTTTCGTTGGGCACTCTTTTCACAACTATGTTGCTCAAAAAAGTCAACTTGTGGTAAAGTCTACATCTGTCTTAAAACAGGTATAATGCGTGTGCATGATCGACTATTACAAATGATGACCATTTAACTGCAGCATACACTTGTTAGCGCTTTAAAGCAAAGATTGGCCATGTTTTCCTGTTGTTCTTCCTTTCCCTCTCAAAGGAAAAAAACCTTGAAATGGTCTTCTCGGGACGAAATAATATACATACCAAATTACAGTTCAGCTTCATGTCTTCCTGTCCCAAGACACAATTTTTCTAAGATTTTGTCCCTAAAAAAAATTGGAGAGAAGCTTATTGTATTCGTTTCAACTTCATTACAGTTACATTAAGACCAAGTTTAAGTGTTAAACCTTTTCTCCTTTGAATGGAAAAAGTAGGAAAAACGAGAAATGAGAAGAAATTCTGTGTAGCCACCAGGCAGGGAACCATTCGAGCAATTGAAAATATTACAAAAGAAAATCGAAAAACAGTAATTCCATTTTAAATGAGGGTTGAACTCTAAATAGCACTGAACCCTGGCACGAATCGCATAGTGCGCTCTGCAGAGAAGGCATTATTTGTTTTGCGTTTTTGATAGGCAAATGAAGTCAAGCACGAGGTGCCACGTGCTTACTATGATTATGCAAATACATCTGGCCTCAAATCCCAGGTGTACATTGTACATTTGTATTGCCAAGCCAATGGCAGACAAAGTTCGATTGCGTAGCCACTGAGTAAGCGTTATTAGAAATCATGGCTTCAGATGTTCACTGCTGATTTTCTGGTTGTTAACAAGCTGGCTTGTATTTCAAAGGGTTGGACAAACATTTGAAACGATGTCATCCAAGAAAGACCAAGAAGAACAATTTAAAGCATCCTCTTCAAAACCTAGTAAACTGCTCTTTGGTGAAGCATGTCAATCAACATATTCATTTCATGGCTTGACAGGCATATGAAGAAGATTCACAGCACAAATTTGGACAGTAAAGAAAACTGCCAATCAGTGATGAAACGTTTGTTTTCCAAAGAAGAACAACAGGAACAAAAGGACAGCTTTTCAGCTAAAATAGCTCAGATAATTGACAGTCTTTAGCTTTGAATGCTAAGGCTATTAGAAAAAAAAGGCTTCTCTAGAAGCCACCAACCATAAAAATGTCAATGGCTATAAATCCAGTTAACAAGCTTTTAAGCGTAAAGTTTCCTTTTGCAGTGAGCATCAGGTCTGCGTAGCATTCCTTTTCTCCTCCATTTTGCTCGTCTGTGTTAAAACGAAGGTCTAACTTGGGGTTCACTAAGTTGCAGTCTTTGAGAAATATCGGAAATTTCATTACTTGACACAATTTCTTTTAGTTCAAATTCTAGTTCAAGGCCAAAGAGCTGGTGTTGTGTGAATATTCCTGTTCTGTTTTGGGGAGTTTGCTCTGCTTCTGCATTTTTCACTTCTCTTTCTCTCTTTTGTCGTCCTTTAAATTTGTTTTCTTGCCATGGAAATAAGTGTAAACATAAAACTACTGATCAATTCCTGACGACTCTGGAGGCTTCTCTTTTTATTTCTAAAACTCATTATTAACTGCACTTGGCAAAAATCCACCAATCACAGAAGTTATCTCAATAACCATAGCAACAACCGCTTAACCTAGTAAACTGGGGATTCTCCAAATTGGACGAATTTGTAACATTAGACTGTCTCTGAGAGAGAAATTGGGGAAAGTTTCCCTTATTTTGGATGATTGTTATTAAAAGCTCTTCCACCAAAAAAGGATGTATTTATTTCCTCGGAAATTGCAATGGTTATGATTAATTGATACCAGGACTTTGTGTCGTCCATTTCAGTAATCACTCGTATCATTACAGACCGAGTTGAACACTAATCAGTCCAAAACCGTTATTAATAAGTCGTATTTAAAAGTCATTTCAAAATGTTGTAATTTTGCAAGAAATTATTACTATTTTGCGAAGCTACATGAGGGACAAAAGTAGTTGACACACTTGTTTAAAACGGGTGCTTTTTACAAACATTTATTTCATTTATTATTTCATTCTTTTTAAACGCCGTAAATCCCGTCACCCCCCGAATCAATGTTGTCTGAAGTAAAAAAAAAGTAAGTATACGTATAGTAGGATGTTATTTTTATCAAACCAGTTACTTTTTTGTGGATAGATTATTCCCTTGATTCTATCAGCAGCATTCACTATTTCGATAATCATCTTATTATGCGAGTAATTTTTCGTGTACTGCACGGTACTGAAATAAATCATGAAAAGAAACTAAATAACCTAGTAGGAAATACAAATATTCGTGCCTCACCTCACCACCAAATATCGCAAGCTAATATGAAACGTACTTTTGTTGCTGTTGTTGTTGTGAAAATTTACTGGGAATAAGGAACAGGGCCTAACGAGGAGCCTATGAAGCTGTAGAGCGTCCATCTCCGAATCATTAATAGGTTCAATGTCATTGCAAGTTAGATTTTGGGCCCTCTTTAATCCGTGCGGCAAAACCTATAGGAGACAGCCGTTTGCATTCTTGAAAATTTATTTGAGCAAAACCTTAATAGAGAAACGAAAGGATACAGGACAAATATTGTGGATCAGACATACAAAGAAAGCTCACTACCACGATCAGCAAGCAGTCAAGGGTGTAGCCAGCTTTTCGACCAGTTGTAGGCCTGGCTGACTTTCAGTTAACATAGATATCCTGAAAATTGCACGCACTGCTAATACACACTGACCTCACCAATAGACTTAACCTTTTAAGCTCACTCCAGCAATGCATAATTTATTACAAGCGGTAGAGTGATCAAACCAAAAAGTTTTAGGCTTGGGCCTACAGATCTCAGTATGGGCTGGCTATGCCCCCTGGCAATTTTGCTAGGAATGACACTTCAGAGGCGCAGTAACCGAAAAATGATGCACAATAACATCAAGCTGTGCCAGATGGACGCTCACAATTGGTTTTTCTATCGTTCATAGGTGGCATCATATGAGTAGCAATAAGACCAGTTGAAATCTTACTCCTCCTTTAGTTGAGTTTGCTTTGTGCATTATCCTCTTGTTATCTAAACTTGAGCATTGCATATAGATCCTTGTGGCTCTCTTTCAAGCGCCCCTGGACATTAGTAGAGACAGTTACCAAACCTCTCCAGAACTAAGGGTGCCTTCGAAGAATACACTCTTTATGTACGCAGTAAAACCTCTTGGCCTTCTTTTTATGAGTTGGTACCATTTCAACATTCCCTTGATCATCTTTTTTTAGGTACCAGTAACGCTCTTTGCGAAGTATGGCAATGTTGTAGGGTGCTATCTGTACTCGCTTGGGGAACTCATTTGTGTAACCAATGCATGTTGTTGCGTTTGCGTAGTGATGAATGAATACTACATAGAAGGGCTCGTCATTTTGGTAATATTCGGTTGACCTCATGGGTTTTGGTGCCATCATGTCGGAATAGTCTTCCTCTAACAGGACTGGTTCCTGGCTCACATTGTTTTTTCCTCTTCTTGGTTTCTTTTCTTGATTTGGCTTTCCCCCAAGCTGTTTAGGGAGGTTTGCGCTGATGTTGCCCAGTTTGTTACTAGATTTCTTGTAGGAATCCATGAAGCTTCGCAGCTTTTCAATTTTCGCTGCAACAACAAGAACATGAGGGCAGAAACCACCACCATCGCGAAAGGATTTGCAGCTCTTGTCACATTATATCTTTTCATTCTTGGTCTCCACCGTGTAGCTGCTATCAAACTCAAACTTTCCTGTTCTTAAAGAGATTCTCAAACGTCCAAATAGGCGCTTTCCCCTCCTCTAGGGCTTCTTGAATTTTCCCATAGTATGGGTACCAGATGCTACGATTAATAAGGACAGAGAGGATCATGCCAAAAGACTGCTGATGCAACTGGCAATCGCATCTCTTCAACTAGCATCTCGGGGGCCATATACATGGGTGTACCTTGGTTTACGCGATTCGTTTTGGACTGTAGACTGGAATTAGTCTGTATTTCACCAAAGCAGCCTTCGCCAAAATCAGCAACTTTACGAACTAAAGGGTGGCATTCCCAGGCTTGCTCTATATCATCGATTGCCAAATCACAATAATGTTAATTGCTGATCAGGATATTTGCTGGCTTAAGATCTCGGTGAGCGACACCATTTTGGTGCAGGTATTGTATTGTGTTCTTTGACGCTTATAAAAATGGTCTAGATCAATGAATTAATAGGTTAAAAAGTTTTTGTTTCCAGGTTCTGTTGCAAATTCAAACCAGACACGAAACCAAATTTTGCTAGAGGTAAACCCAAAGCCGACAACCGAGGCCTCCAGAAGGTACTAAAATTCCTACACATCTGCCTTAGACTTTCTGAAAGTCCATTTTCGTTGGGCACTCTTTTCACAACTATGTTGCTCAAAAAAGTCAACTTGTGGTAAAGTCTACATCTGTCTTAAAACAGGTATAATGCGTGTGCATGATCGACTATTACAAATGATGACCATTTAACTGCAGCATACACTTGTTAGCGCTTTAAAGCAAAGATTGGCCATGTTTTCCTGTTGTTCTTCCTTTCCCTCTCAAAGGAAAAAAACCTTGAAATGGTCTTCTCGGGACGAAATAATATACATACCAAATTACAGTTCAGCTTCATGTCTTCCTGTCCCAAGACACAATTTTTCTAAGATTTTGTCCCTAAAAAAAATTGGAGAGAAGCTTATTGTATTCGTTTCAACTTCATTACAGTTACATTAAGACCAAGTTTAAGTGTTAAACCTTTTCTCCTTTGAATGGAAAAAGTAGGAAAAACGAGAAATGAGAAGAAATTCTGTGTAGCCACCAGGCAGGGAACCATTCGAGCAATTGAAAATATTACAAAAGAAAATCGAAAAACAGTAATTCCATTTTAAATGAGGGTTGAACTCTAAATAGCACTGAACCCTGGCACGAATCGCATAGTGCGCTCTGCAGAGAAGGCATTATTTGTTTTGCGTTTTTGATAGGCAAATGAAGTCAAGCACGAGGTGCCACGTGCTTACTATGATTATGCAAATACATCTGGCCTCAAATCCCAGGTGTACATTGTACATTTGTATTGCCAAGCCAATGGCAGACAAAGTTCGATTGCGTAGCCACTGAGTAAGCGTTATTAGAAATCATGGCTTCAGATGTTCACTGCTGATTTTCTGGTTGTTAACAAGCTGGCTTGTATTTCAAAGGGTTGGACAAACATTTGAAACGATGTCATCCAAGAAAGACCAAGAAGAACAATTTAAAGCATCCTCTTCAAAACCTAGTAAACTGCTCTTTGGTGAAGCATGTCAATCAACATATTCATTTCATGGCTTGACAGGCATATGAAGAAGATTCACAGCACAAATTTGGACAGTAAAGAAAACTGCCAATCAGTGATGAAACGTTTGTTTTCCAAAGAAGAACAACAGGAACAAAAGGACAGCTTTTCAGCTAAAATAGCTCAGATAATTGACAGTCTTTAGCTTTGAATGCTAAGGCTATTAGAAAAAAACGGCTTCTCTAGAAGCCACCAACCATAAAAATGTCAATGGCTATAAATCCAGTTAACAAGCTTTTAAGCGTAAAGTTTCCTTTTGCAGTGAGCATCAGGTCTGCGTAGCATTCCTTTTCTCCTCCATTTTGCTCGTCTGTGTTAAAACGAAGGTCTAACTTGGGGTTCACTAAGTTGCAGTCTTTGAGAAATATCGGAAATTTCATTACTTGACACAATTTCTTTTAGTTCAAATTCTAGTTCAAGGCCAAAGAGCTGGTGTTGTGTGAATATTCCTGTTCTGTTTTGGGGAGTTTGCTCTGCTTCTGCATTTTTCACTTCTCTTTCTCTCTTTTGTCGTCCTTTAAATTTGTTTTCTTGCCATGGAAATAAGTGTAAACATAAAACTACTGATCAATTCCTGACGACTCTGGAGGCTTCTCTTTTTATTTCTAAAACTCATTATTAACTGCACTTGGCAAAAATCCACCAATCACAGAAGTTATCTCAATAACCATAGCAACAACCGCTTAACCTAGTAAACTGGGGATTCTCCAAATTGGACGAATTTGTAACATTAGACTGTCTCTGAGAGAGAAATTGGGGAAAGTTTCCCTTATTTTGGATGATTGTTATTAAAAGCTCTTCCACCAAAAAAGGATGTATTTATTTCCTCGGAAATTGCAATGGTTATGATTAATTGATACCAGGACTTTGTGTCGTCCATTTCAGTAATCACTCGTATCATTACAGACCGAGTTGAACACTAATCAGTCCAAAACCGTTATTAATAAGTCGTATTTAAAAGTCATTTCAAAATGTTGTAATTTTGCAAGAAATTATTACTATTTTGCGAAGCTACATGAGGGACAAAAGTAGTTGACACACTTGTTTAAAACGGGTGCTTTTTACAAACATTTATTTCATTTATTATTTCATTCTTTTTAAACGCCGTAAATCCCGTCACCCCCCGAATCAATGTTGTCTGAAGTAAAAAAAAAGTAAGTATACGTATAGTAGGATGTTATTTTTATCAAACCAGTTACTTTTTTGTGGATAGATTATTCCCTTGATTCTATCAGCAGCATTCACTATTTCGATAATCATCTTATTATGCGAGTAATTTTTCGTGTACTGCACGGTACTGAAATAAATCATGAAAAGAAACTAAATAACCTAGTAGGAAATACAAATATTCGTGCCTCACCTCACCACCAAATATCGCAAGCTAATATGAAACGTACTTTTGTTGCTGTTGTTGTTGTGAAAATTTACTGGGAATAAGGAACAGGGCCTAACGAGGAGCCTATGAAGCTGTAGAGCGTCCATCTCCGAATCATTAATAGGTTCAATGTCATTGCAAGTTAGATTTTGGGCCCTCTTTAATCCGTGCGGCAAAACCTATAGGAGACAGCCGTTTGCATTCTTGAAAATTTATTTGAGCAAAACCTTAATAGAGAAACGAAAGGATACAGGACAAATATTGTGGATCAGACATACAAAGAAAGCTCACTACCACGATCAGCAAGCAGTCAAGGGTGTAGCCAGCTTTTCGACCAGTTGTAGGCCTGGCTGACTTTCAGTTAACATAGATATCCTGAAAATTGCACGCACTGCTAATACACACTGACCTCACCAATAGACTTAACCTTTTAAGCTCACTCCAGCAATGCATAATTTATTACAAGCGGTAGAGTGATCAAACCAAAAAGTTTTAGGCTTGGGCCTACAGATCTCAGTATGGGCTGGCTATGCCCCCTGGCAATTTTGCTAGGAATGACACTTCAGAGGCGCAGTAACCGAAAAATGATGCACAATAACATCAAGCTGTGCCAGATGGACGCTCACAATTGGTTTTTCTATCGTTCATAGGTGGCATCATATGAGTAGCAATAAGACCAGTTGAAATCTTACTCCTCCTTTAGTTGAGTTTGCTTTGTGCATTATCCTCTTGTTATCTAAACTTGAGCATTGCATATAGATCCTTGTGGCTCTCTTTCAAGCGCCCCTGGACATTAGTAGAGACAGTTACCAAACCTCTCCAGAACTAAGGGTGCCTTCGAAGAATACACTCTTTATGTACGCAGTAAAACCTCTTGGCCTTCTTTTTATGAGTTGGTACCATTTCAACATTCCCTTGATCATCTTTTTTTAGGTACCAGTAACGCTCTTTGCGAAGTATGGCAATGTTGTAGGGTGCTATCTGTACTCGCTTGGGGAACTCATTTGTGTAACCAATGCATGTTGTTGCGTTTGCGTAGTGATGAATGAATACTACATAGAAGGGCTCGTCATTTTGGTAATATTCGGTTTACCTCATGGGTTTTGGTGCCATCATGTCGGAATAGTCTTCCTCTAACAGGACTGGTTCCTGGCTCACATTGTTTTTTCCTCTTCTTGGTTTCTTTTCTTGATTTGGCTTTCCCCCAAGCTGTTTAGGGAGGTTTGCGCTGATGTTGCCCAGTTTGTTACTAGATTTCTTGTAGGAATCCATGAAGCTTCGCAGCTTTTCAATTTTCGCTGCAACAACAAGAACATGAGGGCAGAAACCACCACCATCGCGAAAGGATTTGCAGCTCTTGTCACATTATATCTTTTCATTCTTGGTCTCCACCGTGTAGCTGCTATCAAACTCAAACTTTCCTGTTCTTAAAGAGATTCTCAAACGTCCAAATAGGCGCTTTCCCCTCCTCTAGGGCTTCTTGAATTTTCCCATAGTATGGGTACCAGATGCTACGATTAATAAGGACAGAGAGGATCATGCCAAAAGACTGCTGATGCAACTGGCAATCGCATCTCTTCAACTAGCATCTCGGGGGCCATATACATGGGTGTACCTTGGTTTACGCGATTCGTTTTGGACTGTAGACTGGAATTAGTCTGTATTTCACCAAAGCAGCCTTCGCCAAAATCAGCAACTTTACGAACTAAAGGGTGGCATTCCCAGGCTTGCTCTATATCATCGATTGCCAAATCACAATAATGTTAATTGCTGATCAGGATATTTGCTGGCTTAAGATCTCGGTGAGCGACACCATTTTGGTGCAGGTATTGTATTGTGTTCTTTGACGCTTATAAAAATGGTCTAGATCAATGAATTAATAGGTTAAAAAGTTTTTGTTTCCAGGTTCTGTTGCAAATTCAAACCAGACACGAAACCAAATTTTGCTAGAGGTAAACCCAAAGCCGACAACCGAGGCCTCCAGAAGGTACTAAAATTCCTACACATCTGCCTTAGACTTTCTGAAAGTCCATTTTCGTTGGGCACTCTTTTCACAACTATGTTGCTCAAAAAAGTCAACTTGTGGTAAAGTCTACATCTGTCTTAAAACAGGTATAATGCGTGTGCATGATCGACTATTACAAATGATGACCATTTAACTGCAGCATACACTTGTTAGCGCTTTAAAGCAAAGATTGGCCATGTTTTCCTGTTGTTCTTCCTTTCCCTCTCAAAGGAAAAAAACCTTGAAATGGTCTTCTCGGGACGAAATAATATACATACCAAATTACAGTTCAGCTTCATGTCTTCCTGTCCCAAGACACAATTTTTCTAAGATTTTGTCCCTAAAAAAAATTGGAGAGAAGCTTATTGTATTCGTTTCAACTTCATTACAGTTACATTAAGACCAAGTTTAAGTGTTAAACCTTTTCTCCTTTGAATGGAAAAAGTAGGAAAAACGAGAAATGAGAAGAAATTCTGTGTAGCCACCAGGCAGGGAACCATTCGAGCAATTGAAAATATTACAAAAGAAAATCGAAAAACAGTAATTCCATTTTAAATGAGGGTTGAACTCTAAATAGCACTGAACCCTGGCACGAATCGCATAGTGCGCTCTGCAGAGAAGGCATTATTTGTTTTGCGTTTTTGATAGGCAAATGAAGTCAAGCACGAGGTGCCACGTGCTTACTATGATTATGCAAATACATCTGGCCTCAAATCCCAGGTGTACATTGTACATTTGTATTGCCAAGCCAATGGCAGACAAAGTTCGATTGCGTAGCCACTGAGTAAGCGTTATTAGAAATCATGGCTTCAGATGTTCACTGCTGATTTTCTGGTTGTTAACAAGCTGGCTTGTATTTCAAAGGGTTGGACAAACATTTGAAACGATGTCATCCAAGAAAGACCAAGAAGAACAATTTAAAGCATCCTCTTCAAAACCTAGTAAACTGCTCTTTGGTGAAGCATGTCAATCAACATATTCATTTCATGGCTTGACAGGCATATGAAGAAGATTCACAGCACAAATTTGGACAGTAAAGAAAACTGCCAATCAGTGATGAAACGTTTGTTTTCCAAAGAAGAACAACAGGAACAAAAGGACAGCTTTTCAGCTAAAATAGCTCAGATAATTGACAGTCTTTAGCTTTGAATGCTAAGGCTATTAGAAAAAAACGGCTTCTCTAGAAGCCACCAACCATAAAAATGTCAATGGCTATAAATCCAGTTAACAAGCTTTTAAGCGTAAAGTTTCCTTTTGCAGTGAGCATCAGGTCTGCGTAGCATTCCTTTTCTCCTCCATTTTGCTCGTCTGTGTTAAAACGAAGGTCTAACTTGGGGTTCACTAAGTTGCAGTCTTTGAGAAATATCGGAAATTTCATTACTTGACACAATTTCTTTTAGTTCAAATTCTAGTTCAAGGCCAAAGAGCTGGTGTTGTGTGAATATTCCTGTTCTGTTTTGGGGAGTTTGCTCTGCTTCTGCATTTTTCACTTCTCTTTCTCTCTTTTGTCGTCCTTTAAATTTGTTTTCTTGCCATGGAAATAAGTGTAAACATAAAACTACTGATCAATTCCTGACGACTCTGGAGGCTTCTCTTTTTATTTCTAAAACTCATTATTAACTGCACTTGACAAAAATCCACCAATCACAGAAGTTATCTCAATAACCATAGCAACAACCGCTTAACCTAGTAAACTGGGGATTCTCCAAATTGGACGAATTTGTAACATTAGACTGTCTCTGAGAGAGAAATTGGGGAAAGTTTCCCTTATTTTGGATGATTGTTATTAAAAGCTCTTCCACCAAAAAAGGATGTATTTATTTCCTCGGAAATTGCAATGGTTATGATTAATTGATACCAGGACTTTGTGTCGTCCATTTCAGTAATCACTCGTATCATTACAGACCGAGTTGAACACTAATCAGTCCAAAACCGTTATTAATAAGTCGTATTTAAAAGTCATTTCAAAATGTTGTAATTTTGCAAGAAATTATTACTATTTTGCGAAGCTACATGAGGGACAAAAGTAGTTGACACACTTGTTTAAAACGGGTGCTTTTTACAAACATTTAATTCATTTATTATTTCATTCTTTTTAAACGCCGTAAATCCCGTCACCCCCCGAATCAATGTTGTCTGAAGTAAAAAAAAAGTAAGTATACGTATAGTAGGATGTTATTTTTATCAAACCAGTTACTTTTTTGTGGATAGATTATTCCCTTGATTCTATCAGCAGCATTCACTATTTCGATAATCATCTTATTATGCGAGTAATTTTTCGTGTACTGCACGGTACTGAAATAAATCATGAAAAGAAACTAAATAACCTAGTAGGAAATACAAATATTCGTGCCTCACCTCACCACCAAATATCGCAAGCTAATATGAAACGTACTTTTGTTGCTGTTGTTGTTGTGAAAATTTACTGGGAATAAGGAACAGGGCCTAACGAGGAGCCTATGAAGCTGTAGAGCGTCCATCTCCGAATCATTAATAGGTTCAATGTCATTGCAAGTTAGATTTTGGGCCCTCTTTAATCCGTGCGGCAAAACCTATAGGAGACAGCCGTTTGCATTCTTGAAAATTTATTTGAGCAAAACCTTAATAGAGAAACGAAAGGATACAGGACAAATATTGTGGATCAGACATACAAAGAAAGCTCACTACCACGATCAGCAAGCAGTCAAGGGTGTAGCCAGCTTTTCGACCAGTTGTAGGCCTGGCTGACTTTCAGTTAACATAGATATCCTGAAAATTGCACGCACTGCTAATACACACTGACCTCACCAATAGACTTAACCTTTTAAGCTCACTCCAGCAATGCATAATTTATTACAAGCGGTAGAGTGATCAAACCAAAAAGTTTTAGGCTTGGGCCTACAGATCTCAGTATGGGCTGGCTATGCCCCCTGGCAATTTTGCTAGGAATGACACTTCAGAGGCGCAGTAACCGAAAAATGATGCACAATAACATCAAGCTGTGCCAGATGGACGCTCACAATTGGTTTTTCTATCGTTCATAGGTGGCATCATATGAGTAGCAATAAGACCAGTTGAAATCTTACTCCTCCTTTAGTTGAGTTTGCTTTGTGCATTATCCTCTTGTTATCTAAACTTTAGCATTGCATATAGATCCTTGTGGCTCTCTTTCAAGCGCCCCTGGACATTAGTAGAGACAGTTACCAAACCTCTCCAGAACTAAGGGTGCCTTCGAAGAATACACTCTTTATGTACGCAGTAAAACCTCTTGGCCTTCTTTTTATGAGTTGGTACCATTTCAACATTCCCTTGATCATCTTTTTTTAGGTACCAGTAACGCTCTTTGCGAAGTATGGCAATGTTGTAGGGTGCTATCTGTACTCGCTTGGGGAACTCATTTGTGCAACCAATGCATGTTGTTGCGTTTGCATAGTGATGAATGAATACTACATAGAAGGGCTCGTCATTTTGGTAATATTCGGTTTACCTCATGGGTTTTGGTGCCATCATGTCGGAATAGTCTTCCTCTAACAGGACTGGTTCCTGGCTCACATTGTTTTTTCCTCTTCTTGGTTTCTTTTCTTGATTTGGCTTTCCCCCAAGCTGTTTAGGGAGGTTTGCGCTGATGTTGCCCAGTTTGTTACTAGATTTCTTGTAGGAATCCATGAAGCTTCGCAGCTTTTCAATTTTCTCTGCAACAACAAGAACATGAGGGCAGAAACCACCACCATCGCGAAAGGATTTGCAGCTCTTGTCACATTATATCTTTTCATTCTTGGTCTCCACCGTGTAGCTGCTATCAAACTCAAACTTTCCTGTTCTTAAAGAGATTCTCAAACGTCCAAATAGGCGCTTTCCCCTCCTCTAGGGCTTCTTGAATTTTCCCATAGTATGGGTACCAGATGCTACGATTAATAAGGACAGAGAGGATCATGCCAAAAGGCTGCTGATGCAACTGGCAATCGCATCTCTTCAACTAGCATCTCGGGGGCCATATACATGGGTGTACCTTGGTTTACGCGATTCGTTTTGGACTGTAGACTGGAATTAGTCTGTATTTCACCAAAGCAGCCTTCGCCAAAATCAGCAACTTTACGAACTAAAGGGTGGCATTCCCAGGCTTGCTCTATATCATCGATTGCCAAATCACAATAATGTTAATTGCTGATCAGGATATTTGCTGGCTTAAGATCTCGGTGAGCGACACCATTTTGGTGCAGGTATTGTAGACCTGCTGCCATGTCGTTGCAAATGGTTGAGATAATGAAATGGTTTAAAATCAAAGTTGACGTACTCTAGCACAAGGGCAAATGAATTATTGCAGATACCCTTGAAGTCTGCGATGTTTGGGTGCGTTAGCCTTTGTAGTATCCTTGCTTCTTTGATAAAGGTCTTCTTGTCCAAAACATCATCGCTAAGCATTTTCTTCACCACTGTTTTTTTGACAGTTGCATTTGCTTTTCCATGCTTACTCGTGAATGGGATGTCAGCGGTAAAAACCGCACTGTACACCCCATTACCAATGATCTCCTTGTTGGTAAAACACCCGGAGTCATACAGTGGCAGAGCCGAGCAGTCTAGGGTCATTTGCTTGATAACTGGAATTTTTAAAAATGCCATAGTCTGGACAGATTTTAACAATCTTGAACACAGAGAAACATTTCACGTCACATGTACATCAAGAAAACTTACGCAAATGCAAGTTACTCAATTTCTGGAATTGACATGTCACGTGACATGCACTTGTCACACCATTAAATTGAATTGAAACTACACACCTTATTTAATTTGCCCCCCCCCCCCAAATTTTGTATATATTAACCTTTGTTTTCCATTTCTCTTGTTACAGTCATCACAAGAGAAATTGAAAACAATGCTTCTGCAAAATTTGGGGGGGCAAATAGGGTGCATAAAATATGGGAAATGTGGAAGTAGCATAAAGGTGCATGTATGTGCCACTCCAAATGGTACGGTTTTGGCTCCGTTTTGGTCTGAAAACCGTTATAGATTTTGCCCATTTTGCTCTGGAATTATATACAGGTTTACTGGGGCACTATGGTAGCGTACGGATGTGTTCATTGTTACAATTATAAATTAATAAGAAAGAAACCTTTTTGGTGATGTTGTTACACCTGTATCTCAGCAATGATTACCACCAAAGTAAACATAAACCAGGTGGCACGTGCCCACCAATTCCCAGGAGTATCCCCTCTCCCAGGAATTAAATATGAGAGGATGTTGTTTAGATCAGTCACAGTAATTATATGTCGATTGAGAAAATTATATTAAAATTAATATTTACCTATTAATCACAGAAATTGATTTTCAAATTATCACTTCAAGTATCTTATATAAGGAAAATGTGCCATTTATTCATACCTTTTGCAGAAAAGCATTTTCTTCTTGCAGAAATTTTACAATACGTTGACTTGCAGCAAAGTTGTAAAAACAATAAACAATATCATAGTTTATGCATCAAACAAATTTGGAGGTTTTAATTGCCAGTTCATTATTGACAACTTTACAACAGATACCAAAATTCAAAATACTGGAAACAAACAGTGGTTCTCGCCTTTGATAAATTTATGACACCCTTTTTGCTGATAAAACAGCAGGAACTTTACATTATTGAAGTGATGTATCAACATAATTTTTGGTAAATTGAGACCACTGTACAAAAATTTCAGTAACTAATTATGTACAAAAAATTGTTTATGATTACAAAAAATGACATTCATGTTGTGGTCAAGCTGCATTGGGTTTCCAGGCAGTATGATTTGCACTGGTTAGAGCAGTTTATTTTATCATCTATGAAACGGTGTTTAGTTATTGGTGATTCACAACCTTTTCCTTATGCAAATAACAGCAGCCTAGGTTGTCTTCACGGACAGAATACTTATGGTTGGTCATCACCCATCCAAAATCCTAACCTCTCGGCCTCTGACATCGCTTAACTTCACTAGATAAACATAGACCTTCACGAGAGATAATGCTATATAACATTTTGTCTATAAAATACTATTCAATACTGCCATTAATATTACCCTTTCTAACAAATCCATTTCCTTTGTTAGTACCTTGACCTTGTTTTTTTTCCTTTTGCAGTTCCTAATAGTAATGCATTGGGTTTAATAAACTATGATGAGCAAAAAGAAAATATCTGATGAGTGCATCAACTTTTTGTTTGTCTACGAAACAGACCTGTATTAAAATCCATATGTGCTCATATTGAGTAGTCTACTTACTGTTAAACCACTCCTTAATTGTAGAGCACTGTTCTGGATCCAACGGTGAATTACCTGGATTTGTTTATATATATATATACATAGACCAGTAGGTGAATTACTCAAATTCTGAGTGCATGGGCGTTTAATACAAGCCTGTTTCGCCCGCCTGTATATATATATATATATGTATATATATATATATATATATATATATATATATATATACATATACACACAAGCCCAACAATCCGCAATGACCAGTGGTCTCCTCTGTTAATAGCCATATGGAGAAATTATCAACTTATGCGAACACATTTCTTAGACTGCTGGCAGAAAAATTGCTGTCACATAAGAAGTACAACAGATTTTATCAGAAGATTGAAAATACTAGGATTGGTACCCGAAAACAGTACTTTAGATACACTAGATGTCTCCAGTCTATATACAAATATAGGCACAGATGAGGGACTAACCATAGTCAAGGAGGAACTTCAAAAAAATGGGTCGAACAATCCTTCGGCTAAGACATTAACTTGCAAGAAAACATTACACATTGACCTGAAAATTTCCATAAAATCGTGTTTCGCCACCAACCTCCTTTCCTTTCTGCTTATGCCTGAGGGTCACCAGCCATTATTTTGTATCTGGATCAAAAAGCAGCACAGTGTGCATTTCCAGGAGTGAATGGGAATCATAATTATAGTCATTAATTTGTAGTAGTAATTTCCAGGATTTCAAAAGAACTAACCACTGAAATTTATTACTTTTACCTTGCCTTGCTTGAGTGTCTGAAGTTATAATACAATGCACATTTAGAGTTTAAAGATGAGGTTGAAAGAGGCAAAAAATGAAATAAGAAAAGAGAAGGAAAGAGAAATTACTAAATAACTATTTAAACTGTGAGAAGATGACAACATGAAATGTCATTGATGATGATAGTTATTAGAATGTTATAGGTACAGTTGTTCGGAATTTAATGCATGTGATGTGATGAGATCCGTATGACTGAGACCCTGGTGACTTAAATGACATTGATGAACGACGCCTGGGGCAAATGCCCCATTTTGGCATGCATGCACACACCACAAAAAATGCAAGATCAGCTAATGACCAGTGACGCTAACAAGCTGTAGTACACAGAAAACGTGCCTATAATGTTGTCTCCCCTACCTATCATTTCCCATACATGTATAATTCCCTCGGTGTCATAAAACACCATTACATTTGAAATCAGCACACATGTTTGGTTAATTTTCTGGTTTTGTCTTGGCTGCCTGTCGTAAAGTTTTCTGGAATGCGTGATTAAGCCTCATGAAGGAACAGTTCTCACGATTAGGAAAGTCTGCCATCAGCCAATAATGTTATCATTTTTTCTCTTTTTGGCTAAACTGGTGAGTAACTTGATGATATTTGGTCCATATTAAGTGTAGAAACTTTGTGCCTCGTTGGTTGTAGATAGTGAAAATTATCAGTGCTGCGAACGTGGTTAATTTTGTGATTTCCTGATGTTCTGGACAGACAGATGCCTGTCCTGATTGTTTTTTTTCGAACACGGGCTTTATTTAAGTGCACTAATTGACACGTTTACTTTTTGTCATAAATAGGTGGAGTTTCTAAGCGCTTTGAAGATGAGATTGTTAGTTCCATGCCTCTGTTAATAGTTACCGGCAAGGGTTTTAAAAAAAATAAGAGAGAAAGGCCCGCATTCAGTTGGTTACACTATTTGAAGATTAAGGCATTGGGAGTACAATCAGCTGAAGAATTACACAGTTGGTTTTAATATATATATTCTCTCTAGCCTAGAAAAAAGTACGGGGAAAAAAGACGTGTTCTTTGACACTTATAAGAATGGTCTAGATCAATGAATTAATAGGTTAAAAAGCTTTTGTTTCCAGGTCCTGTTGCAAATTCAAACCAGACACGAAACCAAATTTTGCTAGAGGTAAACCCAAAGTGGACAACCGAGGCCTCCAGAAGGTACTAAAATTCCTACACATCTGCCTTAGACTTTCTGAAAGTCCATTTTCGTTGGGCACTCTTTTCACAACTATGTTGCTCAAAAAAGTCAACTTGTGGTAAAGTCTGCATCTGTCTTTAAACAGGTATAATGCGTGTGCATGATTGACTGTTACAAATGATGACCATTTAACTGCAGCATACACTTGTTAGCGCTTTAAAGCAAAGATTTGTCACGTTTTTCTGTTGTCCTTCCTTTCCCTCTCAAAGGAAAAAAACCTTGAAATGGTCTTCTCGGGACGAAATAATATACATACCAAATTACAGTTCAGCTTCATGTCTTCCTGTCCCAAGACATTTTTTTCTAAGATTTTGTCCCTAAAAAAATTGGAGAGAAGCTTATTGTATTCGTTTCAACTTCACTACAGTGACATTAAGACTAAGTTTAAGTCTTAAACCTTTTCTGCTTTGAATGGAAAAAGTAGGAAAAACGAGAAATGAGAAGAAATTCTGCGTAGCCACCAGGCAGGGAACCATTCGAGCAATTGAAAATATTACAAAAGAAAATCGAAAAACAGTAATTCCATTTTAAATGAGGGTTGAATTCTAAATAGCACTGAACCCTAGCACGAATCGCATAGTGCGTTCTGCCGTGAAGGCATTTTTTTGCGTTTTTGATAGGCAAATGAAGTCAAGCACGAGGTGCCACGTGCTTACTATGATTATGCAAATACATCTGGCCCCAAATCCCAGGTGTACATTGTACATTTGTATTGCCAAGCCAATGGCAGACAAAGTTCGATTGCGTAGCTACTGAGTAAGCGTTATTAGAAATCATGGCTTCAGATGTTTACTGCTGATTTTCTGGTTGTTAACAAGCTGGCTTGTATTTCAAAGGGTTGGACAAACATTTGAAACGATGTCATCCAAGAAAGACCAAGAAGAACAATTTAAAGCATCCTCTTCAAAACCTAGTAAACTGCTCTTTGGTGAAGCATGTCAATCAACATATCCATTTCAAGGCTTGACAGACATATGAAGAAGATTCACAGCACAAATTTGGACAGTAAAGAAAACTGCCAATCAGTGATGAAACGTTTGTTTTCTAAAGAAGAACAACAGGAACAAAAGGACAGCTTTTCAGCTAAAATAGCTCAGATAATTGACAGTCTTTAGCTTTGAATGCTAAGGCTATTAGAAAAAAACGGCTTCTCTAGAAGCCACCAACCATAAAAATGTCAATGGCTATAAATCCAGTTAACAAGCTTTTGAGCATAAAGTTTCCTTTTGCAGTGAGCATCAGGTCTGCGTAGCATTCCTTTTGTCCTTTCATTTTGCTCGTCTGTTTTAAAACGAAGGTCTAACTTGGGGTTCACTAAGTTGCAGTCTTTGAGAAATATCGGAAATTTCATTACTTGACACAATTTCTTTTAGTTCAAATTCTAGTTCAAGGCCAAAGAGCCGGTGTTGTGTGAATATTCCTGCTCTGTTTTGGGGAGTTTGCTCTGCTTCTGCATTTTTCACTTCTCTTTCTCTCTTTTGTCATCCTTTAAATTTGTTTTCTTGCCATGGAAATAAGTGTAAACATAAAACTACTGATCAATTCCCAAGTTACCAAGTTTTCCAAGTTTATTAAGAAAAATTGAGAAAATACAAAATATGATGTACCACTGCTTGCAGTTAGCTATAGCTATTCGAGGCGAGCAGTGGCTTGACACTGAGTAGACTAATTACAATAACAATACAATTAAAATACTAGGTAGAATTAATTATTATCGTACAATACATTAAAATAAGCTGAATACTAAATACAAAGTGAATAATTACAATTACAATACAATACAATTACAATACTAAGTGAAATTAATTATTATCGTACAATACATTAAAATAAGGTGAATACTGACTAGTATTAATAACATTTGGGAAAAAAACGAAGATTCTCAGGAGAAATAAGGCAGATTACATGGGAAGCTGGAAGGATTATGTGGATAGAAAGCTAATAGAATGAACTGAGTTTAGTTTTCAAGACATCCCTTGTAAAACAAAACTGGAAAAACCTGGGAATTTCTAGACTTTTTCTAGAAATATCCCAGAAAATAATTCTAGAAATTTCTAGAACTTTACAGTTTTCTATTCTGGAAAATTCTAGAAAATTCTGGAATGTTAACGAAACATGCTAATTAGGACAGAATCTTCCAGTTTATTCCAGAAATCCTAATTTTGAATGAAATCAGAATTTTTCCAGCTTGTGATTTCTGGATTTTTCTTGAAAATTCTGGCACTAGATTAAAAATTAGAGCAGACTTACCGGTAACTGAATATTCAATTTCCACCTTTTTTCCAGCTAATTCCAGCTTTTCTGGCATTATTTAAGGTTTTGCAAATTACTTATTAAAAAAACTCCAGTCGCATTTTCTAGCTTCTTTTTATATTATGATCCCCAGTCCCCATCAAATACATTAATTTTCATCACAGGTAAAATCTTAAATGAATCTCACGTGCTAGGAACATGTCACATTTTTTAATAACCAATTGACAAAATATGCTTTTAGATTCTTGTTAAAAATTGTAAAACTGTAACAATGACTTGAAAATGAAGTATTCTTCAAGATACAGTAAGACTTTGAAAACAAGTAGAATATAGAAAAAATCTGCACACAGAATATCTAATGTACAAAACATTTATTGAAACAAATGCTTAAAAGATCTAGATCAGTTTAATAAGTTTTCTCTTATCTGCATGTCCCTGATGACTCCTTGCTTGGTATTAAACTTTGATCATGTTTTTTGTGTGATGACTCTCATCTTGGGCTCAGGTTTGATTGCACTTAATAAACTAGCTCTGGCCGTCTTTAATACCAAACTCAAGTCTTTTCTCACGGATGACCAAGTTGACCCAGGAAATGCTTTTCTTAACACAATACCTGTAAAAGGAAAAGAGCCAAAGAAACAAAAAAAATTTATGTTGACCCATGAGCTGTTATTGACTGTTGTTACTACCATCTGAATAATTATGTATCCTTTATCATATATGCTTCAGGGTGCAAAGAAAATCATTTTTAAAGCTAATTGCCATTCGGGCAAGCTGAAGCTAGCATTTATTAATAAGCCCAGATGTCATTTCAGCTAGCGCCAAAAACTTTTTGACTCTCTAAGCAGAATTGATTTCATAGTTGCCCGCCGGGCAAGTTGAAAACAGAATTCACTGTAGCCCGATAGCAAAATCCACTAGCCCCGGGCTATCGGACACTACTTTCTTTGCACGCTGATGCTTGTACTTTAATAATATTAGTAGCAGACATTACAGGGGTCAAGCTATGTTAAAACAGTTTGGCTGTTACACTAATTGGACCTGTGGAATTTGAACCTCATTTCTTAATTGTTTCCTGTAACATTTAGATTCCCAAGTCTAAGTATTCTGTTCTCCTGATTTTTAAAACAATTACATATCCTGTCAGTTAAAACAGTCAACATGGCATGGGCATATTTACGTCAAATAATGAAGCTATTTTTCCTTTGGGAATTGGTAACTGACCACATTGTAAAGGTTGTAGGAAAGCAATTGGTACAGTGGAAGCTCTTGTAAGCAGACACCCTCGGGACTCAAAAAAAGGTGTCCGTAACTAGAGCTGGCCGCTTATAGGAATCTAACAATACAGAGTTTGTATGGGATTTTAAACAACTGGGTTAATATAAAAGTACTCTCATAGTGACAACTTATGGCAAGCGTTACCATCCTCATAAGTGTCAGCACTTTGAAAGTAACCGGTTTTGTTCCTCCGTCAAATACTGCTTTAAACCTCTCTCATAAGTTACCACTACTTAAATTTATTTCACGACCAAACCACCATTTAAAGTAGAAATTCAAAAATTTGATTTTCCGCAGACATGCAACCCTTTAAAGCGACCACTTTGTCGTGCACAAAGGGTGGTGGCCTTAACTAAGGAGTTAACTGTACATGGTTTCATACATGCATGAAATAAAAATAATAATTTTTGTTTGCTGCTTACTTTCTAATAAGTTCCTCCTAGATGGGCTGAGACCTGGGCGTGCCTCATAATCTTTATTACACTGAAATCCAGTGACTGATGATTTTTGAAGCTCTTCCTGAGTGAACAGCTTCTTTGCAAGAACTTCGGCTGCCGTCTTCGGCTGTTTAATTTTTTTGGAAATATGTAGTTTTATAAGCTCCGTAAATGAATGTCAAAGTTGTGATCTTCAGCATGTATTTGCTGTATTTTTTCATGTTAACAAGAAAGTCATTAACTTACCTTAGTAAGACCATTAAATCTTTCTGTATCTTGGGCATCCTCATTTTCTGAAGTTGGTTTTCCCTGTTGACATAATGTCAGTTATGGTTAGGGGCAAAATAGCTTTAATAAGTAAGCAAAATAATATCAACTCAAGTGATTTTTTGCCGTAAAATGATGTCTGATGAACAACTGCAGATTTTCCATGCTGATGATTCATCACCACAAGTATGTGCCTATGCTTGAAGTTGGTGACATATGTCACAAGGAAAATTTGCTTCAACCAATCAGATTTAAGCCACTGGCCTGGTTCCTCGAAAGATGGTAGTTTAACTCAGGATTAAGCTGTATTTGAATCAAGGTTTTCTTGTCCAAAAAGATGCAACTCGAGCTTACAAAATACTGTCAAGCCTTTACTCCGAGATACTGTAATGATAACACAAAATATTACTTCGAGCAATGCATAGGAAGGTAAAGTACAAAAATGGAACAAAACTTTAATCCTTGATTAGCACTAATTGGCCTTTCTGGAACCAGGCTAGATCTTCATCATAAGTACAGGAGGAGTATAGAACTTCTGCACTTGTTTCTCAGATGTCGTTTTGTGGCAATGTTCCAGCAATAAAACTCCCTCCTAACATATCTGTGGCTCAGTTGATTTAATGCAGTCAGTTTCATTAATTACAGTAAACTCAGCTCAATTATCCAGTACATTTTACCAAATATTTACTATACACTTGAAGTGGAATTTTGAATTTAATACTGCACTAAAATAGATTGTTCCTGAGCAATGAAAATCATTCCTAAATAGTGAGGGAATCTCACTGAATATTTTTACTATTAGTTGCTAGTCAAAGATTAATTCAAAGCGGTGTCTCCATGTCTGATGTAGGCATAAGCGTTAATGCCATCACATGTGTGAAACATCATCACATACATGTACACATACAAAGGATAGCAAAATGACTCCAAACGAGGTAAGAGTTAATATCAATATGTTGTATGAACAGCATTATATATTTTACAATGCTAAAACCAGCCTTCATTAACTATGTTATGTATTCATTATTCAGTTTTGACTGCTACTATGAATATTATTTATTATTCATACCTTTTTCTGCTTCTTTTTTAGTTTCTCAACCTCAGCTTCCAGATTGCGAAGACGGCTGATGAGTGACTGCAGCAAAGGTTGACAATTATGGCAAGGACCATTGACTTCTGGGAATGAGGACTTCTCCTGCTGCCAGCCATCATCTCTAGATACACGACTTGAGGCCATTGGCATCAAACTGGGGACACGAGATGGATAAGCCATTGGTCCGTCCAAATCTAAAATATCATCATAGTCAGAACAATGGCTTAGACTTTCAGAAATAGAAAACTCCTGCTGCATACTACAGGCTGTAGGTGAACACAGTAGTTTTGGTGATTTTATGAGCTGTCGAGAACTGGGCAAGGAGAAATGGCTAGGTGAATGAGCTGACCCCACTGATGGTGAGGAGAACTGAAACCTTGAGGCAGTGGTGACATGTGAAGCTGATTTGTAAGAAGAGGATAACTGAAATCCAGTGCTAAGGTTTGACAACTGCTGTGGAGGAGGGCAAGTGACTTGACCATTGGATTGTTTCTCAGTTGAAAGTTGGTTTAGTAATGATGGAGCTAAGTTAGGTCCAGTTGGCTGATCATGGGGTTTTCTGGAATGCTTGCTGGTGCTATCTGATTCCTCCAATTCCTTAATCTCAATTACTTCAGATGTTCTGGCCTGCTCTCTTCGCTGTAGTAGATTCTGCACTCTTTCAGTGTTTGCAGCTGAAATGAGCTGAGCATCCTGGGTGTCTTTAGCTTTAGTGTCGGCTGCCTTCTTCTTAATCGAACTCTTACTCTTCGGAGTCAACTCTGGTTCCTTTTCGACTTGGCTTAGCTGTCCATCTTTTTCTGCCGCAGGCTCTTTTCTCGCTTTTTTTCTTTTTGGTTCCTCATTTTCTGACTCAGCTTCCAGCTTTTTCTTTGAAGGTTTTGGCTCTTGGCGTGGACGAATCTTTAACTGGAGGACTCACTAGGGCATTTAGAATGTATTCGGCATCCTTTTTTTTACCTAAAAACCATGCAATTTACCATACAGCTGAATTAATCAAAAAGTCGTAGTCCCCTCTACTTGTGTTTGTGGTAGAGCTGCAGAATTAGTGCGCACCAAATGCATTTTCTCCGAGTTTTGAGAGAGGACTGGGGCGAGTTTCAAATGGCATGTACGTGAAAGGGGAAGAAAGTATTAAAAAATCCGTTTTTACATAATTTAAATCGCGATATCACATTTAGAACACAATGTGATAGAGAGAGTGTTTAAATGATAATCAAAGTGAGTAAGCACAAGTTTAACATTCACTATCGAGGTTCTCTGTGAGGAAGTTGAACTCAGCAACACGCGCACTGCTTACGTTATGCACATAATCCCAACTGAGTCTTACCTCGGCAACAAACATCCGCAAGCAAAAATTCCAATAGCGTTTCTCTTCAGTCAACTTTGTTAAAATAATTTTTCTTCAGATGCTCTTGTTTACGGCGGCCATCTTGTAATGCACAGTGTGAGATGCACAGTGCAAAACCAGCGAATCACCTTAACGTTTGCACGCTCATTTCAAATGATATAAAAACGGCTAGGTATGTTTAGAACACTGGGGGTTTAAATCATTGAAAAGGATAACATAGCACGTCATAAAATGAAACTTTTTATCTTTAAGTTAAGGAACTGCTCATTTACTCACCAAATACCCCCAAGATTTCTCCTTCAAACATCATCAGTCTCTTAGTCTCTGGATCGGTACCTTGAATCGAGCATGTATCTCCTTCTTTGACGTTGAAATGATCTTTCATCACCACCTTTGTAGACAACTTCACTTCGACTCCCCACTTTCCCCAGTCAACAACAACATATTTTGCCATGCTTTCATGAAGATGTAAAAACACGTAAAAATCTGCAAAAAACGTTTGTGTTGAAAACTAGATGATCATGTATCGCTGGACGTGTGAGAGCGGTATGCTTCAAGCGTGTTTAATCTTCTCGTTGTGATGCACCTCAAACCAACGCCGCCTTTTAGGGATTGGCTGTTAACAAAACGTGTGAAATTTTTTGTTCGTCGAGCAGTTTTTAATCTATGAATAGCCAACACCACTTCTTTTGGATTGGTTAAAGAGTGTGAAATTTGCTGTTCGTAATGAGCAAATTATAGAAATATGGTCGTAAGCAGGGTTGTCTTGAAAACAAAGACCCCCCTATTTTATATATATATATATATATATTCTTTATGGGAGATACCCTGGGTACCAGAGGTTTTACTGGCTTTTGACGCTACATATGTTCATTTAGTCAAGGGACGATTGGACTTTCCGCAAAGTCGTTCGCTTGTTTTCTCATTCCGGTCCCAGTGGGATGGTAAGACCCGGCGCGAACGATTGCTTGCAGCGCGCCAAATTTACAGTTCCCGCGAATCGCACTCGACTGCACACAAACCTACAAGGTTATGTAAATTTTCGCGAAATTCATTTTAATGCCTTTCGCGTGGTTTCATCAATTGAAAAAAAAAAGTTTTAAAAACCAGGCAAGAATAAATTATCATGGCTTTGGCTTTTCCAATCAGTGTTGCTGTCAAAGAACAGAACACCTCTAGACCTCAGGCATTTGTAATGCGTTGCGTGTAGGCTTGTCAATGGGACGAAAAAGTTTTTTAACAAAAACAGCCAAGAGTAAATTGTCTTGCTTGTACGCTCAGGGTTTGGCTTTTGCAATTTAATATTCCCGGTTTTAGTCAGTACCGCTGACAAAGAACAGAAACTTTTTAGTCCTAAAATGCCCTGGAATTTTAAGCTTCTCAGTGGTTGGAAAATAATTTTCGCGGAAAACTATTTTGCAATGCGTTGCGTGTAGGTTTGTCAATGGGCCGAAAAAGTTTAAAAACAGCCAAGAGCGGTAAATTATCTTGCTTGCACGCTCAGGGTTTGGCTTTTCCAATCCCCGGTTTCAATCAGTGCCGCTGGCGAAGAATAGAACTCCTTTTTTGGCTCTGAAATGCCCTGGAATTTTAAGCTTCTGGCAGGAAAATAATTTTTGCGAAAACCATCTGGTAATGCATTGCGTGTAGGTTTGTCAATGGCCTGAAAAATTTAAAAAACAGCCAGGAGTAAATTTTTAATATCTGGCCATTTTGCAAATGCGTTGCACATGGGTTCGTCATGAGGAGAAAAAGTTTAAATAAAGATAACTGAAGAATAAACTTACCGCGATTCTTCCATGGCGGCACTACTTCGCATTAGATTCTAAGATGAGTACGGCAACGTACGAGATTTTCTCAGTACTAAGCTGTGCTCGCGTGTGAACCAACTTCATTTTGGCAAGAAAATGTGGTAGCCGTCGTCACTCCTCGTCACTGTACTACGAATTTTAGCGGGAAAACGACTTTAACATCAAATGTTGGAAGTTTTATCTTTTTGCGATCGGGAGAGCGGGTAACCTCCTTCACTAAAGGTAACACTGCTAACTTTTATAATGAAAAATGGTAAAATGAAGGTTTCCGAGGAGTCTATATTTTGAAACTTGCCTAAAAAAACTTTAAGTCAAATCTCGTACTCGTAGTCGTTCTCGCCCTTGAATCTAAAGGTCTCTATTATGGAACGCCAGGTTGATTTGTTTTTCGCTGTTTTCGCATTGAAAGTAGAAAAAAACCTGGCAACTAGATCTCAGACTTGTCATGTGACCACATTGGTCGGACATTTAAGCATGGCGGCTTTTAGCAAAGGCTTATCACAAGGAACTGGTGATTCTTCTGAAAATGACACATCCGATATCTCTGACAAACTTTTCTTCGAAACAGTTCCTAATGCTATTTTGTACCTACGATCATTTTGTTCGCCATCAAGCTGCTGGGAACTTCATTATTTGCTTAATCGCTACCTCTGTTGTTCTATCGAGGGTATTGAACCAAGAATGGCCGTTCCCGTCTTTGATTCAGTAGATTATTACCTTAAAAGGGTAAATATAAAGAGTAGCAATGTAATTCGTCATTTGCTTATGTTTAACACTGTGATAACTTTGGCTTCCATTCGTAATAATTGCTCTGTTAGAGACTTTAACCGAGTCTTGTTTGACTGTATGGAAGGTCAGTTTGTTCGGGAATTTAGGAAGAAAACTCTGGCTTCTACATCTACGCCGGCAATGGTACAACCGATTTTGAGATTGCGAGGAGGCGCGGGAGGAGATGAGGAAAAATGGTTGTGCGAGACGTGTGACAAATTATTTGTTTCTAAGAGAAACCTGGACTTGCATATGAGTTCTGCTCATGCTAATCATGATTTTGACTGTGTCAAATCACACGATGGTGTAATTAAGTCGAAATGCAATTTATGCTGCAATCTACTGTCTTCCAAGCAGCGCATTATTACACATTTAATTACAACGCATGGGAAAACGAATCTTTGTGAACATGGACATAGGCAAACCCTGCAGTCACGATCAACACTATGGAGAAGGAAGCGTACTGCTGATGGCTCATTTGCTAAAGAACAGTGTTCTTCAAAATCACATTTTCAGGAAGGATCACCTTCAAACTTTAATAGTTGTCCAGTTTCTGATTTAGGAGTCACTAGTGCCCGATGGTGAAGGATTTTGGTCAGACCCGACCAGGTCTACAGCTGAAGATGACACCAGAGATATAGTCCTGAGTGGGCAAAGAGAACTAACTAACCCTTCTGGAAGCAACAGCCAAGACTCCGAGAGATCACTGCATAATGTGACACATGATTTTAGTGATGATGAATCAGTAACTTCAGATACTGACTCTTCATCTAGTGACAGTGATACCAGCTCTTCTGAAACACGGGCAACATCTAGTGATGATTCTGACTTGGAAGAACCCAGTGAGACAACTGAAACAATACCAAGTGCCTCTGTGAAGGAATTTACTGAAAAGGAAAAGCTAAGTGTACTCATTCTCTCATACATTGCCAAACATAAATTGAATGGAACTGCCTCTGCTGACCTTCTAGATCTTCTGAAACTAATTACCCCAGAGGATAACAATCTATGCTCTCTGAATCTCAGTGAAATCAGAGAAATGCTTGGAAACTGTGTGGCAAATGTGTATGATTATTGTGGAAAGTGTTTTTCCATCTTTCCAAAAGATGAAGATATCTACCAATGCCGGACCACTGAGAGTGAAGGAAATCAATGCACAGGATTACGATATCGTGGTAATTTACAAAATCAAACTAAAAAACAGAAAAGTTTGTATTTTGTGACAGTTTCTATAGAACAACAGATATGTACACTCCTGGAACGTAATGGTATTTGGACAAAAATCCAGCAGTACAAAAATCTGCCAAGTTCTTCAAATATCAGAGATATTGTTGACGGAACAGAGTATAAAAAGTTTAAGCAAAATGGAGGATTTCTTACCAATGAAGACCACTTAACTGTGCTTTTCAATACAGATGGTATTCCTTTGTACAAGTCCTCAAAAATCAATATATGGCCAGTTTTCCTTGCAGTTAATGAACTTCCACCCGAAGAACGGTTTGCAAAGAAAAATATGATTCTCTGGGGCCTCTGGCAAGGGAAGGGAAAGCCACAGTTTTCAACCTTTTTTGAGGTATTTACTGATGACCTTATTGCTTTAAAACACAGAGGCTTTACTATCATGAACAAGTTTCATCCAAAGCTGATGCTTTCTTTAGGAACTACAGACCTACAAGGAAAGGCTTATCTTCTGTCCATGAGTCACCACAACGGTGTTTGTGGTTGCATAACTTGCAAGGAAGAAGGTTTCACTACAAAGAAGGGTAAAGGACATGTGCGATGTTATCCTTTTCGAGATCCTCCTTCTACATCACGAACCAGTAGTAGTGTGCTACAGAATGCCTTGTCTGCAGTGGAAAATAACACAAGAGTAAAAGGATTCTATGATGTTACTCCACTGGCAAAGCTCCCTTGGTTTGACCTCGTACTTGGCATAGTTCCAGATTATATGCATGGTGTGTTGCTGGGAGTAACAAAACAATTCCTAAACCTCTGGTTGTCTCCATCAAAATTTAAAAAGCCATGGTTTATTGGTAATAAAACAAAAGCAATAGACAAAAGACTTAAAGACATGAAGCCACCTGACTTTATTCAAAGACTTCCTCAACAACTGGAAACAAGCCGTGCCTATTTTAAGGCATCTGAACTTCAAGCATGGTTACTTTATTACTCAGTTCCATGTCTCATTGATATCTTACCTCAAAGGTACCTTGAACATTTTGCTTGCTTGGTGGAAGGTGTTTACATATTGCTTGGTGATTGCATAACACCAGACTTGCTTTCTTTGGCTAGAGATCTTTTATCAACATTTTACAAGGATCACCAAATTCTTTATGGAGATAATAACTGTAGTCTCAATGTTCACAATGTTGGGGCTCACCTTACAACGTATGTGCAATCTTGGGGACGTCTATGGGCATGGTCTTGCTTTCCTTTTGAGGATTTAAATGGAGCCTTGCTGGAAAGTGTTCATGGAACAGGGAATCAATGTCGGCAGCTAATCTGGATGTTGTATGCTCAAAATAGCCTAAGAGCCAACTGTCATTTGATTCCTGACAAGAAAATACGATTGTTTTTGGAGAAAATGCTTTCAGGAGAGAGGAGTCTGCGTAATGTGAAATCAGCCTCAAACTGTCAAATTGCTAGAGCTCTGAGGAGGTGGACAGTCAAAGAGAACATTTTTGAACAAGCTTCATTATTATTGAACTTGAGTAATTCAAGCAGTCCAGTCTTTCAGGAAGCTAAGCGTGTTATTGTAAATGGTCACATTATTTATTCAAGAATGTATGAAAAGATGAAGAAACATTGTGGATATGCAGTTCTCATTGAACATGAAGGAGAAAATTTCATGGCCTTTGTACAGTATTTTCTTTATTAAAGTAACTCAAAAACTGTTTTTGCTGTTATCAAACGAATTCTTTTAGATCTCGAAAAACCCTTTTTTGTCTCTGAGAAACCACGTCACCTTCTCAGAATTGCAGGTGAAGAGGACGAACACAAAGTTGTTCCAGTGGATTGTGTACTGGAAAAAATCTTATATCTTTCAGGCAATCCGAGCCACACATGTGTATCAAGAGCTCCAAATTTTTGTGGCCATTGTCGCTGAGTCATAGCTATAGATTAGTAAATTCAGTAGGCAACTCAAAGGTAAATTTGTGATAGTTAAAAGTGTCTGCTTCTTGACAACCAGGTTGAATGTCAGTTCATAACGAGCCGCACCATCTTAGCAACCACAAAAATTTTGTTTATCAAGCTGAGATAGGGGACTAAAAGTCCCCTATCTCAGCTGGATACTCAGAAGCTTGTAACATTCACTATTCCATTTATCTCTGATCATATTTCGCATCTAATACTTTTTTTTTTTTTTGTATTTTATTTATTTATTTTCTTTTTACAGGTATAGTACAAACAACATACAGATCGAAACATACAAACATTACAAAATTTACAACAACTACCTTAATTACAAAAAAAAAATAGAAAATAGAATAAATAAATAAAAAGCTACACTGCACTACACTACAAGGCTTACATAACTTATTCGACTTGAACTTAAAATACAGAGTAATACAGGGAGTATTAGAAAAACGAAGTTTGGATAACAGCTACTGTTGTATTAATGGGAGTAACGGCTTCCATTTTTTATCATGGAAATGGATTTTGTTGTTTCTTTTCGCGATAAAACGTTCGGTTTGAAACGTTTTTTTAAATTTATCGACTAACAGTCTTACACATAAACAGCCCTTATTTAACTTACAGCGGTAAATAAAATATTTGCTTTCAAGAATGATGTAATTGACTAGAATGCTTATATTATCTGTATCTAGGATCCCAAAAAGGACATTCATGATATCAAATCTAATAGTTATATTAAAAGAATCAAGTACAGACTTTAAATCATTCCAAAACATGCTTACTTTTGTACAATGGAAAAAGAGATGTTCTATGGTCTCCAACTCCTTTTCACAAAAATCGCACAAGGGAGAATCTACTTTTTTGAACTTAAACAGCATCTTGTTCGTGTATAAGATCCTGTTTAATATTTTATATTGGAATTCTCTTAATTTAGTATCCAATGTTGTTGTAACCGCTTCCGTTAGAATCAAATACGTCGCGAAATGTTTGTGGTTTGATTGTGTTACCGCCGTGATTACCGCATTGTAAATAGGCATGACCCATAGCTCGCGTTTCAGTTCAAACTAAGACCCCTTGAGATCAAGATCTAGAAGACAAGTTAGAGCGAAATTCTCTGAAGAAATTAAGACCCGCGAACGTTGGTAAGCAACAATCTACTTATGTTTTAAGTTACAATGTTATGTAAGTTCGTAAGTTTGTTTCCATGCTATTAGTCTCGCTGGATTTTGATTGTTCTATTTAGTCCCTTTCAATATCACGTGCGCTTGGATTGTGATCATTTTAGCTATAAAAGAAACGAATATTTAGGTAATTTCTTAATGTAATCATTTCAGTTGACCGCTTCGATAAGTGCCCTGAGGCCACAAGAATAGGAATACGAAGGAACAATAAAGAAAGAATCGTAACCTATATTGGCTTGGTATTCTCGACTGCGCGTGTGACAACCCGGGAGTGAGACTTTCATTTATAACTTGAGCGAAACCGTTACAGTCAACAACGAGGGTTTAACGAACTCTAAGAGCTCAAATTGAAAGGGATTATGAACTGAATTTAGACAATGGATACTGATAAAGTAGAAAATACCAAAGAAGTTAGTACTCCTGAAGGAGCACGTGGTAGCGACGAAAGCCTCGAAGGAAAAAGCCACGTTACTAATGAAGAATTCGAAGAATGTCGGGAGCGTCGGAGTAGAAACCGCACCGAAAAGGGTCTAGAACTCGACTTGGAAATCGGTACAAAGAAACGACAAAGATCAATGAAGGACCTCCGATCGCGTATGAACGCCATCTATGCATCCTTGAGAGAACCGGCGGACCTTGTAAAACTAAATGCTTGCAAGGACGGTTTAGAAGCTGACGTAAACACGTTCCAAGCCGCACATGAAAACGTGACTGATCTTTTGATCAGATTAGAACTTCCGGAAAGGGAACAAGAGGCACATGACGAATTCCTCGACGTGAACAATGCGGCGTTAGAATGTTTAGCGGACATTAGAGTGAGAATAAGAGACCAAGAAATGGAAAGAGTTGAGCTAGTCTCGCAAAAATCAAAGCTACGCTCCAGAAAACCAGCGTCGTCCATCCGATCGTCGTCAACGACCTCCTCAAAGCGAGCTGCAATCGAAGCCGCGAAGATTAAAGCAAAATTAGAAACTCTAAAAAGGCGACAGGAAATTGAAAGGCGGCGAGACGAATTAAAACTTCAAGAAAAGGAGCTCGAGCGCTTAGATGAGCGAGAAGAATTGCATGGAGAACTTTCCGCGGCCGAAGCAATTCAGAAGATTCTGCAAGAATCCGAATTAAACGACACCATGACCTTACAAGAAGCCACGGAAGGGTTAATAAAACAAAGCTCTTCCGACTCTAAGCCAGTTGGTCAACCACAAGCGGATAAAACTACCCGCAAGGAAATTAAAGAAAAAGATAACGAAGTTAACGACCCTATCGTTGTCGGATCATCAAAACAATCACCAGATGCGAACGAACAAACCCCAAATACAAACGCCGGAACATCGCCTCGCTTTCTCCCGCGACTTGATGTCAACACGCCCTTTGTTCATCGAGATATCAACCAATCAGCGAGAAGTATCGAACCACCTGAGAATCACTACAACTCCCAAATTTGGCGTATTCAGGAAGAGAACGCAGAAATACAGAAAACGCAAGTCGAATTATTGCGAAGAATGACAGTCCCGGTTCCCAAGCCCCCAGTTTTCGACGGAAATATCTTAGAGTACCCAAAATGGGAAAACGCTTTCGACGCATTGATCGAAGACCAAGTTGTTCGCCCCAACTACAAACTTTACTATTTAGGCGAATACACGTGTGGATCAGCACAAAAAACGATCAGTGGGTTGCTGGGATTGCGGACCGAAGACGCTTACAAAAGAGCACGAAAAACATTGAAAGAACGCTTCGGAGACCCCTTTAGAATTTATGAAGCATACAGAGATAAACTGAGGAACTGGAAGCCATGCATAACAAGCGCAGACTTGCAAGAATTCAGCGACTTTCTTATCATAACCCAAGAAACGATGAAATCCGTGAAGTACTTAAAGGAACTCGAGAGCTACTCAACGATTCGAGAACTCGCAGCTCGCTTGCCTACTTTCTACGGCAATAAGTGGAGAGAAAGTGCAAAGAAGCTAGAAGCAAGATGTGGTGAATACTCCTTCGCAAACTTCGTCGAGTTTACGCAAGAAGCATCCCTTGACGCCAATCATCCTGTATTCTCGCACGATGCCTTAACCTCGACAAGGAAAGAATTGGAAAAGGAGAGAAACCTTCCTGCGGATAGGATGAGGCGAACCCCCGAAGGAAAGGATATGAAGAAGCGAAACGGCATCTCCCTAGCCACCACAGGCAGCGAATCGTCGTACGAGCACCCCCCGGATGCGAGTTCGTGTATGTTGTGCAAGGGAAAACACGGCCTTGCCGCGTGCAAGAACTTCACGGAAAAGCCGCTCAAAGAAAGATTAGAACTCTGCATGTCGCGAGGAATATGCTTCTCCTGTCTAAGTCAAGGCCACACAGCACGACAATGCAAGAAGAAAATTCAGTGCGAGGTGTGTAAGAAGCCACATGCGACTGCCCTCCATCGCTTTCCATCCGAAGAAAAGAGACAAGAAAGCACCGAGGAAACCGTAAGAGCCACGAACAATTGCGTAAACTGCAGTAACACTACAACCTCCATGATTCTTCCCGTATGGATTCACCACAAGAATGACCCAGATCGTCGAGTCAAGGCTTACGCCGTGTTAGATGATCAGAGTGATACCTGTTTTGTTACCGATGACGTAATAAACAAGCTTGGAGTAACTGGTCCTTTCATTAAGCTAGAGCTGGGCACCATGCACGCCATAGAAAAGATTGACACACAAAGAATTGATGGCCTCATCGTATCACGCTTTGACGGCAAAGTAGACATACCCCTCCCTAAGACGTACACAAGAGCGAATATACCAGGCCAACGTGGACAAATTCCTCGCCCGGAAACCGCCCGAAAGTACGAGCACTTAGAGAAAATTGCTGAAGAGATCCCAACATATGAAGAGCACTTGAGCATCGGCCTACTGATTGGCAACAACTGCGTTCGTGCCTTAAAGCCAAGATCCATAGTTCCTGGAAAGTCAAATGACCCGTATGCTATACGCACAACGTTGGGCTGGGGAGTGGTAGGAGCCAGAAACCACGGAGATCATGATAATGGAATCGAAACGACAGCTGGATGCCACCGCATTGCTACACGAGAAATAGTAAGCGAAGAAATCTCAACCGGCAAGTTCATCCCTCTGAAAAGCTGTAAGGAGATAATGGCACCTTCGGCAATCAAGAAAATGTTCGAGCAAGACTTTTCTGAGCCTCAAGATGCGAACTTAGCCATGTCTCAGGAAGATTTGAAGTTTATGAATATTACCTCTAATGGTATTCATAAAGCAGAGGATGGGCACTATGAAATCCCCTTACCACTCCGCAATGAAAACGTCCACTTTCCATGCAACAAGAAATACGCTGAAGCACGATTAAAGCAGTTAAGTCGACGATTTGCCGCTGACTCAAAATACAAGGAAGATTACGTGTCATTTATGCAGAAGATGTTACAAGAAGGCCACGCAGAGAAGGCCCCCGAGCAGTATGAAACAGTTTGGTACATTCCTCACCATGGGGTGTATCACCCTAAGAAGCCCGACAAGCTGCGAGTAGTCTTCGATTGTTCAGCAGACTTCCAAGGACATTCCCTTAATCGCCATCTTTTACAAGGCCCTGATCTGACAAACTCCTTGGTTGGTGTCCTGTGTCGTTTCAGACAAGAACCTGTGGCATTCGCTTGCGACATCGAGGGCATGTTCCACCAGGTGCACGTCAATGATGAACATCGTGACCTTCTCCGCTTTCTTTGGTGGGAACAAGGAGACACCTCAAAGGAGCCAACAGAATATAGAATGACGGTACATCTATTCGGTGCTACCTCCTCTCCGGGCTGTGCTAATTTAGCCCTAAGAACTGCTGCTGATGACGGTGAAAATGAGTTTGGAATGGAAGCAGCCTCCTTTATTAAGGAAAATTTCTATGTCGATGATGGGCTTAAGTCAGTCCCAACAGTACCAGAAGCCATCGAATTGATCAAGAACGGCACTGAGATGTGCATGAGAGGAGGTTTTAGGCTCCACAAGTTCACGTCTAACAGTAAAGAAGTTGTCGAATCCACACCCATAGAGTCGCGCGCAAAGGAGATCAAGGAACTCGATCTGAACCGCGATTTACTTCCTCCCGAACGTGTGCTCGGCGTAGAATGGAACATTGAGAACGACGCTTTCAATTTCCGTATTACCCTTAAGGATAAACCACTGACGAGGCGTGGCATCCTGTCAACAGTAAGCTCGATATACGACCCGCTTGGTCTCGCGGCCCCATTCCTGCTACGCGGAAAAAGAATATTGCAGCTGCTATGCAAGGAGAGCATAGGCTGGGATGACGCCATACCTGATGGGCTACGGATGCAGTGGGAAATGTGGCGAAATGAACTCCCCCTTCTAGAGATGATGGAAGTCCCAAGATGTTTTAAATTGAAGGAAATGGACAACCTCAAGAAAGTCGAGCTACATCACTTCTCGGATGCTAGCACAGAAGGATACGGCCAGTGTTCTTATCTCCGTCTGGTGGACACAAGAAACCGAGTGAACTGCTCACTAGTTATGGGTAAAGCACGTGTTACCCCTCTGAAGCCGATTACCATACCGCGCCTTGAGCTGACAGCCGCCCTGGTATCCGTCAGAGTTAGCGAGGTGCTGAGCAGAGAGCTGAGATACGAAGAAGTCGAAGAAGTGTTCTGGACCGACAGCAAAGTAGTGCAGGCATACATACACAATGATGCACGCCGGTTTCACACCTTCGTTGCAAACAGAGTTCAGCAGATCAGAGAACGCACCGTCCCCGAACAATGGAAGTACGTTGACGGAAAGAACAACCCGGCTGACGATGCTTCGCGCGGTCTGAGCCCCAAAGACCTCCTGCAGCCTTCGAGGTGGCTACGAGGACCTTCTTTCCTCTGGGAGCCACGCGATAGCTGGAAGAATTTAGAGAAGAGTATGCCCGAATCCCTGCAGCCTGACGATAAGGAAGTAAGGAAAGCATCCACCCTCACAACTTACACGACAAACCAAGAGCAATCCGCAACCCTGCTTCAACGGCTGGAATACTTTTCAAGCTGGTTCAGAGCAAAACGTGCCGTTGCTTTGTGCTTGCGGTACCGAAGGATCTTACTAGAAAGAACACGCGGAAAACAGGCAACTATGGATGGAGTGAAGACAAGATCCGCAGCGCGCAAGTATCGTCCGACTGACGTCGATGAGTTAACAGAAGCAGAACAAGAAATCATAAGACACGTGCAGAAAGAAGCCTTTAAAGAAGAAATGAGAAAACTGAAGAAGATAACTACAGATTACGAAACCCATAGAGAAGATGATTCAAGACCCAGGATTCAGAAACCTAAAGGAGCCAGTCCCCTCTCCCGTCTGGATCCGTTCCTAGATAATAGCAATCTAGTAAGAATTGGTGGACGAATAAAGCAAGCTAGCGTATCTCAAGATGTAAAGCACCCCATTGTTCTGCCTGGACATGGACACGTTAGCAAGCTCCTAGCCCGACACTACCATGAAAGGGCTGTACATCAAGGAAAGGGAATTACGCTCAACGAAATTCGTTCCTCTGGCTACTGGATCATAGGCGGTGGCTCAGTAGTCTCCAGGCTGGTTCATGAATGCGTCACTTGCAGAAAGCTTAGAGCAAAGGTGCAAGAACAGAAAATGGCAGATCTCCCAGCAGACAGATTAACACCTGCTCCGCCTTTCGCATATTGTGCAGTGGACTACTTCGGACCCTGGTACGTGAGAGAAGGACGCAAAGAACTCAAGAGATATGGTGTATTGTTCACATGCCTAGTAATAAGAGCCATTCACCTAGAAGTTGCCAACTCCTTGGAAACAGACTCCTATATCAACGCCCTTCGCCGTTTCATATGTAGGCGTGGTCCCGTGCGTCAGATGCGCAGCGACAATGGCTCGAATTTCATTGGAGCACGAAGAGAGCTCAAGGAAGCGTTAGCAGAAATGGACCAAGGTCAAGTAAAACAAGAGATGCTAAAGGAAAGCTGTGATTGGTTCGAGGTGAAACTCAACGTCCCCACCGCTAGTCACATGGGTGGAATTTGGGAGCGCCAAATAAGAACCGTGAGAAGTGTGCTCTCCGCCCTACTAGAGAAAAATGGCCACCAAATGAACGACGAAGCTCTACGGACTTTCATGTGCGAGGCAGAGGCAGTAGTTAACAGCCGACCTCTAACAGCAGAAGGTACCACATCATCAGACACAGCAGAACCACTCACGCCAAATCACTTCCTGACGTTGAAAACGAAGGTGGTCCTGCCCCCACCGGGAAAATTCACATCCACTGACCTGTATTCAAGAAAATGGTGGCGACGGGTTCAACATTTAACTAACGAATTCTGGGCCAGGTGGAAGAAGGAATTTCTCCTTTCGTTACAAACCAGACAGAAGTGGACCCGACCAAGGAAGAATCTTCAAGTCAATGACGTCGTGATAGTCAAGGATGAAGATACTTCAAGAAATCAGTGGAAGATGTGTCGCGTTATTGAGGCCCGACCAGACCAGGATGGATTGGTACGAAAGGTGATGCTAGACGTTAGCAATCCAAATCTAACACAAGACGGAAGAAGAAGGCAGCCGTTGTCAACGCTGGAAAGGCCAATCCACAAGCTAGTGCTGCTAATGTCAGAAGACCAGTGAAGACCGGGAATCCCCGTCGAGGAGCCATCAGAGAACCCTTAATAAGTACCATGAACATTTAGATGATAGATAAGATGAACAATGAGAAAATTTAATTTTGTTGTCGTTTGCAATAAGGTATTAGAGATTAGAGTAAATTAAGGTATTAATTTAGGGGAGCCATGTAACCGCTTCCGTTAGAATCAAATACGTCGCGAAATGTTTGTGGTTTGATTGTGTTACCGCCGTGATTACCGCATTGTAAATAGGCATGACCCATAGCTCGCGTTTCAGTTCAAACTAAGACCCCTTGAGATCAAGATCTAGAAGACAAGTTAGAGCGAAATTCTCTGAAGAAATTAAGACCCGCGAACGTTGGTAAGCAACAATCTACTTATGTTTTAAGTTACAATGTTATGTAAGTTCGTAAGTTTGTTTCCATGCTATTAGTCTCGCTGGATTTTGATTGTTCTATTTAGTCCCTTTCAATATCACGTGCGCTTGGATTGTGATCATTTTAGCTATAAAAGAAACGAATATTTAGGTAATTTCTTAATGTAATCATTTCAGTTGACCGCTTCGATAAGTGCCCTGAGGCCACAAGAATAGGAATACGAAGGAACAATAAAGAAAGAATCGTAACCTATATTGGCTTGGTATTCTCGACTGCGCGTGTGACAACCCGGGAGTGAGACTTTCATTTATAACTTGAGCGAAACCGTTACAGTTGTTTTGAAGGGCAGTAGATATATCTTTTCCCAGTCCAACTGAAATGTGTGTGTGCTGAAAGCTTCGTTATATTTCTTTTGCGCTGTTGGTGTACTGGATATCTTAGAAACAAAACTGTCATATAATGACTTTGATTTAAGATTTTGGAAATTGACTTTTTTCCCTTCAATACGTAACTTGAAATCAGTTTGGATTAGATCATGAGTTTTTGAAGAGATAGAGTTTTTATTTGTTTTTAATATTTTGCGCCATTCTTCAGGAAAAGCATTGAAGAGACTGAAAAGTAGAAAATGTTCAACTGGTGAGAGAGTTGAATATAATGGTTCCTTGTTCGACTTGAAACCTCCCCACGTGTCGTAGAGGTATCCAATTTTTACAATTCCAAGATCAATCAGCCTACTGTTATAGACTGACTTTGATTCAATACAAATAAACTGGTTGTTCCATATGACCTGATTTGCTATTTCAGAGGATGAGGAGGGGTTGTCTTCATTTAAAAGGGTCCACGCCACAATGCATTCTTTGTAAAATTCTGGAAGAGTTACCGGTAGTTTAGTGTAGTTAAAATTGCAATGAAACAAGAATTTTCCCCCTACTTTCTTAAGATAAAAATCCAGAAAAAACTTTCAGCCAGCGGGGTCAATGGAGAGATATCTCTTAATACAAATTATTCTTTGGGCAGAGATCATGGACTCAATGTTGGGCATTTTCAAGCCTCCTTTATCAATAGGGTTAATAAAAGCTCTGCGCTTTACTTTATCTTTTCCCTTCCAAACAAAGGAATATAGCAAAGTATTTATTTTTTTGATAAACTCTTCTTTATTTGAAATGAGAACAACCCTGTATAAAATCTTTGGTATGGCGAAAGACTTGATCACTTGAATTTTTCCAAGTAGTGTAAGACCTCTCCAGCTCCAGCTCTTCAGCAATCCCCTCAGAGATTTCTCGATTGATTCAAAGTTAAGCTTATAAAACAGTGCGTGATTAAAGGTGAAATGAACCCCTAGGATCTTTATGGCCTTACTTATTTCATTAACACCTAGTTCTGAGCTGTTTACTTCCATACTTCCTAGTAGAAGAATTTCCGTTTTGTCGTGATTGACCTTCAATCCGGAGTATGTACTAAACAGATCGATAGTATCAAAAAGGGTGCGATGCGAAAATTTGTCCCTAACAAATGATGTCATATCGTCAGCGAATATAACTAATTTGATTTCGGAACCATCCACCTCAATACCCTTAATTTGATCGTTATTACGTATGGATAATGCCAATAATTCAAGTACTATTATGAAAAGAGATGGCGAGAGTGGGTCGCCCTGGCGAACACCCCGTTTAACATTGAAAGAGGGGGTGGAAAAACCATTATTGAAAACACAACTTGATATATTATTATAAAACGTCTTGATCCACCCCAAGAAGGATTCTCCAAAGCCAAAGAACTCTAGCGATTTGTGGAGGAAGTTCCAATTTAGAGAATCGAAGGCTTTCTCAAAATCAATTGCAGTCATTATACCTTGGTAGTCTCGCATTTTAGTAAATTCCAACACATCGGTTATCGTACGAGTTGCATCAAAAATTGTTCGTCCTTTTACAAAGGCATTCTGGTCATAATGGATAATATGTGGTAGGACATTTTCTAGCCTTTTAGCGATAGCTTTTGAGCCAATTTTAACATCAACATTTACCAGGGAAATCGGTCTCCAGTTTTTTATCCATCTCCTATCTTTGTCCTTTTTCTCAATTAAAGTTATTACGGCTTGCTTTTGCGAATGTGATAATTCACCATGAAAATACGCATAATTTAATGAGTCCACTAGAAATGTTCCGATTTCTGACCAGAAGAACTTGTAAAATTCTATAGTGAGGCCATCGTTTCCAGGAGTTTTATCGTTACTAAAGGTAGACAGAACCTTGAAACATTCGGAATATGTTAATTGACCCTCGCACGTTTCCCGCATTGAGTCGGTTAACTTAGGAGATGAGAAGGTATCTTCCAGAAAAGGACAAATCGAATAGTCAGTTTGTATTCCCTTTTCGTCATAAAGTTCAGAATAAAAACTGTGAATTTCAGTCATAATAGTGTCCGGAACAGTAGTCTCTTCTCCATTTGCTCGAATAAGTTTTCGTATGCAGCTTTTTTTCTTATTTCTGTTTTCCAGATTTAGAAAATACTTGTTGTTTCTTTCCCCTTGTTCAAACCATGTAGCGCGGGAACGAATGATTGAGCCTCTTACAATGTAATCATACTCTTGTTCTTATTCTGTTTTGACCGATTCGAGGTTGGCAAGGTTTTCTTGCGTCGGTGATTCTGCTATTTTTTCCTCACATATTTTAAGCCTGTTTTCAATTGTTTGAATTCTATTTCTCCTTTCTTTAGCTTTCAGTTTGCTATACGATATACTTTCCCCGCGAATTTTGTATTTCATCCAGTCCCATTTAATTCTCGAATCATCACAAAAATTAATTTCGTCTATCCACTTAGGAAAGTTCTCGCGTAAACGCTCAACGAAAAGAGCGTCATCCAAGAGACTGTTATTGAACTTCCAAAAAGATGGGCCACGCTGCTGATCATTTAGACTGTCAATTTCTAAAGTTATTGCATGGTGATCCGTTCTTATAGCTGTCACTATGTCGACTTTAGCTACGTCATCTTGTAATAGGTCAATTTGAAGTCAAAGGATTTACGTATAAGGATGGCGACCCCACGACTATGGTTAGAGCCATGAGCGAAGTAAATGTCCCCGGACCACTGCTTTTTCCATTGATTTTCAATCTCTTCAGTGCTGTAAGTTTCCTGCAGAAAGCAGATGTCTGAATTTTGCTTGTATAGCCAGTTGAAAATGGACTTACGTTTTTCAAAAGAACGGATACCCCGAACGTTCAGCGAAAGAGTTTTAAACTTTAAGTTGTTGAAATCCATTGAAATTTGCATACGTGAAGTGGAAAAAAGACAACAACAGTAGCTGTTATTCCCAGAAGGGTCACTATTACTCGAACAATTAACGCATTCCTGATTTTGTCAAGTGCAAACTGAATAAATATAGAATAACATACATAACAAAACAAAAGAAACGAGATGAAAAACGTAGCCAGTGTAAAGAATTAAACTGTTGAAGCTACGCCTGGACGAGATCAAGTGTTATACTTTTGTTTAAATCGAACTTCAGAAGAGAACTAAGGAATATGCTAATCGATAGCTCCCAATAGAAACGAAAAAAATAAGAAGTGAACTACTTCCTGCGAATTCTAAAAATAAATAACCTGGAACCTATTTATTTATGATTTTACCTCCACACCGTCAATAAAGAGTTTATAGGGTTCCGTTCTACTGAAGGCTGCCCGTTTTCCATCTTTTCTTGCTTGTACCATCTTCGGAATAAGCCTCTTCCTCATATCAATCACCTGCTTAGGTAGATCTGGGCCAATACCGAAATTCGACTGGCTATCGATGTTGCGTCGGCTAGAAAAGAGGTTTTCTCGATCTTTAAAGCGAAGACAGCGTGCTATGATGGCCCTGGGTTTTCTTGTGTTTCGGTCCTTTTTACCGACGCGGTGGACTCTTTGGAACTCAATAGATTGGGCGTTTTCCACATTTAACTCTTTCTCCAAGAAAGCTTTCAAAACGGGTTCAGTATTCTCTTCCCCTTCGATTTCTGGAATGCCGTAGAAACGAAGATTTTCGCGGCGGCTGTACACTTCATAATTTAAGAGTTGGAGATGCAAGTGATCCAACTCCTGTCGTGACTTCTCTTCGTCATCTCGGAGTTTTCTCTTACTGGTTTCCACTTCATCATTCAGGAATTTTACGCTTGTTTTAAGCGTATTTGTTTCTTCGACTGTATTTCGTACGTCTTCCTTTAAGCGGTGGAATTCGCTTTGAAGGTTTGCGACATAAAAAATATCAGAACGCATGGAAGAGTACAACAAAAGTTACGGAGCTAACAATCACACGTCCTTACTCAGTCATGCTCAGTCCCAGTCCCAGTCCCAGATATTTCGCATCTAATACGATAGAGGCGTCAATTTTCGCGCCATCATGTCATCATTCTAGGGCGAGAAATTTAATTAAAGCGCGGCATTAAACAAATGTACGGCTCAAGTTTCGGCTAAAATTATTCAGTGCCGTCAAAGAAAAAAACATATTATTAAGGTCTGCGTATAAAGTCGATCACATTGCTAACACAGACAAAAACGCTTAAATATCTCCTACAAAATGAATGGCTGAGTTTGGTTTTTCTACGGGTCAAACTGCTACTATATATCCCAGAAGCGCTCAGGCATAATAATATGCCAGGACTTCTACCTGGATGAACCAGAAAGGATATAGAACAACTGCCTAATTTTTTTTTACGTTTACGGGTTGAAATGTTAAACGTGTTATATATCCTAGAAGCGCTCAGGCATAATAATATGCCAGGACTTCTACCTGGATGAACCAGAAAGGATATAGAACAACTGCCTAAATTTTTTTTTACGGCTACGGGTTGAAATGCTAAACGTGTTATATATCCTAGAAGCGCTCAGGCATAATGATATCATGCCAGGTGAGGCAGCAGAACTGCCTCAGGACCTTATAAATCGATGAGGTGTACAATGTAAACACAACTTTAGTTTAATCCACAGAAATTCATGTACACGCTGTCAATCGCTACCATTGATTTTCCTTGCAAACGATTCCTTGTGAACAATGTCTTGATTCGGTGATACGATAATGCGATGTGAACGTGATAGTGCAATATAGGCTTAACTGATGCGATGCGACGCGATGCGATGCGGTAAAGAAAACTAAAGGAAGAAACAGAAAACTAGCATTACAAAGGCGAGCTCGGGGCGATACGAAATTACAATACAATAAGGTAAAGCAGTAATTCTGAAACTTACATCTGTGTCCTTGTTCCGTTATTGACATAAGCCTTAGTCCTTAATCCGTTCCTTGATTCCTTTTAACCGTAGAATGTTCAACTTAAAAACTAACACAGCGAAAAGCGTTCCGAAACGTTCAACTAGCGTGGTCATCCGGGACCGCTCGGTCCCAGGCCACCGCAACGTAAGTTTCTGTCATGTCACGCAGTGTCACGCGCAATGCTGCCGTGACACCAGGACTTCTACCTGGATGAACCAGAAAGGATATAGAACAACTGCCTAAATTTTTTTTTACGGCTACGGGTCGAAATGCTAAACGTGTTATATATCCTAGAAGCACTCAGGCATAATGATATCATGCCAGGACTTCTACCTGGATGAACCAGAAAGGATATAGAACAACTGCCTAATTGTTTTTTACGGCTACGGGTTGAAATGCTAAACGTGTTATATATCCTAGAAGCGCTCAGGCATAATAATATGCCAGGACTTCTACCTGGATGAACCAGAAAGGATATAGAACAACTGCCTAAATTTTTTTAACGGCTACGGGTTGAAATGCTAAACGTGTTATATATCCTAGAAGCGCTCAGGCATAATGATATCATGCCAGGACTTCTACCTGGATGAACCAGAAAGGATATAGAACAACTGCCTAATTGTTTTTTACGGCTACGGGTCGAAATGATAAACGTGTTATATATCCTAGAAGCGCTCAGGCATAATGATATCATGCCAGGACTTCTACCTGGATGAACCAGAAAGGATATAGAACAACTGCCTAATTGTTTTTTACGGCTACGGGTCGAAATGATAAACGTGTTATATATCCTAGAAGCGCTCAGGCATAATGATATCATGCCAGGACTTCTACCTGGGTGAACCAGAAAGGATATAGAACAACTACCTAATTGTTTTTTACGGCTACGGGTTGAAATGATAAACGTGTTATATATCCTAGAAGCGCTCAGGCATAATGATATCATGCCAGGACTTCTACCTGGGTGAACCAGAAAGGATATAGAACAACTACCTAATTGTTTTTTACGGCTACGGGTTGAAATGATAAACGTGTTATATATCCTAGAAGCGCTCAGGCATAATGATATCATGCCAGGACTTCTACCTGGATGAACCAGAAAGGATATAGAACAACTGCCTAAATTTTTTTTTAAAGCTACGGGTCGAAATGCTAAACGTGTTATATATCCTAGAAGCGCTCAGGCATAATGATATCATGCCAGGACTTCTACCTGGATGAACCAGAAAGGATATAGAACAACTGCCTAAATTTTTTTTTAAAGCTACGGGTCGAAATGCTAAACGTGTTATATATCCTAGAAGCGCTCAGGCATAATGATATCATGCCAGGACTTCTACCTGGGTGAACCAGAAAGGATATAGAACAACTACCTAATTGTTTTTTACGGCTACGGGTTGAAATGCTAAACGTGTTATATATCCTAGAAGCGCTCAGGCATAATGATATCATGCCAGGACTTCTACCTGGGTGAACCAGAAAGGATATAGAACAACTACCTAATTGTTTTTTACGGCTACGGGTTGAAATGCTAAACGTGTTATATATCCTAGAAGCGCTCAGGCATAATAATATCCCACGACTTCTACCTGGATGAACCAGAAAGGATATAGAACAACTGCCTTTTTCTTCTACCCGTCGAAGTTCTAAACGTGTTATTCTTAGAAGCGCTCAGGCTTAATAATATGCCAGGTTTCCAGCGACTGATTTTAGCTGATTTTGCGGTGCGCAAGAATGGATAATTTACCCGACTTGTAAACAGATATTTCCTTCAGCCGATTGTGTCTCATGCAGGAGAATGTCATGTCTGCGTTGTTTTGTTTCTACTGAAGTTTTATCAAAGAAAGCTTAAGCGAAAATAGGGAGATCGCAATTTATACTCTTACGAACTATAAATTAGGGCTGACCTGGAAGACGCGTTGAATTGTGCCGCCATCCTTCAAAATATAACCTGGCTGCGTTTAGGAAGACAATTTCCTCTTCCATCCAGATGTACTTGGTATATGTGTTTGCGCGAATCTTCAGACAAAGAATTGGGTATACACTGATTCGAATGGCTTGGCGATACTAAGTGCTTAAGTCTACTTACCGATTACAACATGTTTTGGAAGTATTGAGAAGCGCGCCAAACGAAGTTGTCACAGCGTTCTCGAGCAAACACGGCGCAACCTGGATTGATAAAAATTACCATTACATGCAGGTATCATGCCAGTGATATCTCCTTTCGTCGCGTAGTGAATAGTTTGTGAGCACATCCTCGACTCTCAAAACATTTGTCTTGCGCCGCTATAGAAGTTGCTTCTCCCGCGAACCATAGGTAGATTTCCCGCTTAACATAATGTTTGATAATTTATGCAAAAGTTGACCTCGTGGAAGTCGGCAGTGCATTAATCGACTCAAAAATAAACAGACTTCCTACAGGGTTTTGAACACGGTTTTAATTAAAGTACTTTACGAGCGCTGCGGTAGTTGACCGCAAAAGTGTTACGGTGATGGATACTCAACGGGATGATTACGTCACTTCATAGCAACCAGACGGTACGAATTTTTTAACTTCCGGAGCGCTGAGGCTCGTAGTGATAGTTTTATAGGGAATATATTTATATGTATACATATTAAATTACACATTTTATTTGACAATGCGTGGCAATAGTTGCCACATCACTACATGTTGCGACTTGATAATAATAATTATTATATTGATTACAGTGTAACATGTGCCACTTATAATTGTTGTTTTTAACTTTAAAAGACACTTCGTTTTACTTAATAATGGAATTCAGATTTTTAGATGTTCATGGATTCAAACTTTTGAGCCGTTCTAAACTGGCAGGTAAAATTGCAGTGTTTGATTGCCAAAGGGAAGCCAGTTTTGGTTGAAAAAAAAATAAGGAGTCAAGAGGATTAAGGATTTGAGAAATCAGGATTAACAGGTGAAGGGTCTTATCAACAATGCCTAATTTTTTCTTGGGAATTTCATGGGAAAATTTACAATTTTTTAGAACAACTTAAAATATTGGAATGTTACTTTACTAGCAGTTTTGAATTAGAGGTACATATTTCTTGACGGGTTTAGAATTAGATAATAAAATGATAAAATTAAAGGTCTAGAAAACTGCAAAAAGCTGGAAATTTAAGTGTATTCCTGACCATAGGTATTAAAATTACAGTTTTCCCAGTTTTCTGGAAAAAGAAAAAAACTAGAAAAAGCTGTCAATTTCTGATAGGGACATGTTTTTCCAGCTATTTCCAGCTTTTGAAAGAATTTAAAGCTTGCAAAATCCAGAAAAATGTTTCTGGAAAAAAGCTGGAATTTAATTTTAGAAAAAAGCTGTAAATTTCCAGAAATTTCTAGAAATTCCCAGACGTTGAAAGAAAGCTAGAAATTCATTTTGCAAGGGATATTCAAATCCAACAGATCAATATACTCATTCGCCTCTGGGAGTTTCTGAAGGAGCATATTGTGAATGTTGCGTTTAAATTTCACTTTAGGCATTTAACGAATTTCATTAGATAGGTTATTCCAGACTCTAACACCGTTTCTTGAAAAAGACATGTTTAGCTTGTCTAATCTAGAGTATTCGAGAAAGAAGTTGCCTCTTGTTGATGATCTTGTGTTATGTGAATGAATATTATGTTGGTAATTAAATAAATTACTTATTTGAGATGGCGATGTGTTATTTGAGACGTCATACATTAAGACGGCAACTGACTTGAAGTAAAAAAGATCTAGAGGTAGTAGACTGGATGAAGTGAAGAAGGGTACTGCGTGAGCTTTATAATCACCAAAAAACATGAGGCGAAGGGCAGGTTTCTGAAGACATAGGATTTTATTTCTGTGGATTTTGTCTGCTCGGCCCCACGCTGTTATGCCATATAACAAATAGGGTTGAATCAGCGATCTGTATATATGTTGTAAAGTATTAAGTGGTACGAAATGTCTTAGCCTAGCAATAATGCCAATCGATGTGCTTATTTTAGAGGCTATATGTAAAATATGTTTCCAAGAGAGGTTCTCATCAATAAGCACGCTTAGATATTTAACATAACTTTTACGTTCCAATGATGTGTAAGAGTTGGTATGATGGTTGAATATTTTTAAATTAACTTCGTATTGGACATTTTTTTTGTCTTGGTCGAAAAATAACGTAATTAGATTTTTTAATGCTTAGAGATAATTTGTTCACTATTAGCCAGTCGTAAAGCTTACAGAGCTCATCGTTTACCATAGATTGCAGGGATTTTAGGTTTTTATCTGAATATAAAAGATTCGTATCGTCTGCGAATAGGTAAAACTTCATTCGGTTACAACTGTTACAAATATCATTTATATAAACAAGAAAGGGCAAAGGCCCTAGGACTGATCCTTGGGGAACCCCAGATAATACTGTCGCTTTCTTAGATATATTTGAGGGGCCAAATTCAGTTATTTGCTTGCGACTAGTAAGGTAGGAAGTAAACCAGTCATTCACAATCCCGCGTATACCATAATGTTCAAGTTTCTTTAAAAGTATTGAGTGGTCGACTGTGTCAAAAGCTTTTTGTAAATCAATAAATATTCCACAGGTGTACAGCTTTCTATCCATATTAGTTTGAATCTGATTGGTGATTTCCAAGATAGCATGTTCAGTGGACCGCTTTTCACGAAATCCATACTGTGAATCATAGAGAATACTGAACTTTTCAAGAAATGATTTCAAGCGAATGTACATCATTTTTTCAAAGATTCGGTTGAAGACTGAAAGTAGTGATATGGGTCTGTAGTTGGATGGGTCAGATTGGTCATTGGCTTTGTGGATTGGGATTACTTTAGCAAGCTTTAATTTAGTGGGATATATTCCATGTTCAACCGACTTGTTGATTAGTACAGATAGGGGGTGGCTAAGAATATGTCTAGCTGATCACAAGACGCGAGTGGGGAAAGAATACAATCCATGAGCCTTGTTTAATGGTGTGTTCATAATTTCGGACTCAATTTCAGTTTGTGTTACTGGATTGAAAAAGAAAGAATCAGCATTACGTGATTTTGGAAGATAATCAAAAAATTCCTTCTGCTGGTTTGGCATTTTGGAAGCTAGATTATGACCAATTGAAGAAAAATACTCATTTATAATGTCAGGAAGGTCAGAGGAATCGTATGAAATTTGATCGGATCCCAGGCATTTAAGCGAGGTGATATGTTTGATAGCTTTACGTTTGCGACCTAAAAGATTCTTTATACCTTGCCAAGTCTTTTTACTGTTACTTAGGTTATCTTCGAAATAGTTGTGGAAAAAATTCCTTTACTTATTCGTGTGAGCATCAGTATTTTGTTATGATAAATTTTGTAGGTTTTACTGTCACCAGAATAATAGAGTGAATTCTTGATCTTAATTGATCTTCTGATGCCTTTTGTTATCCAGGGTTTTTGTTGTTTTCTTAGACTGCGTTTTGAAATTGGCTTTAATGGGGCGTGCTTATTGAGGAGCTTGTTCAGTTTATTGTGAAATGTAGAGAATGATTTGTTTACGTCTGTCTTGTTACAAATTGTACCCATTAAGTCAATTTCAGATAGCTCACCTAGGAACTTTGTTTCTGAGTAGTTTGAGAAGTCACGAGTTAACCGCTTAGATTTCGATTGATCACAGAGATCTCGATTAGTAGAAAAGTTTCGTATACAAAATTGAGAAAAGTGGTCTGTTAGCTCCGAGACTATGTTTCCACTACAGATACTATATTCTAGACTGTTAATAAAGACGTTATCAATTAATGAGTAAGAGTTGTTGTGAACTCTTGTTGGTTTGTCGATTGTCGGAGTCAGGTTCAGGCTTTGCAAAGATAGCGTAAAATTTTGGGCGTGAGTACTAGTATGAACATGGAGAAGATTTATATTGAAGTCACCCATAAGAATAATCTGTTTTCCAGTGGTGCTAAGCTTTTCCACTGTCGAATCAAAATATTCCTGAAAACGCTCAGGGGAATTATGCTGCCTATACAATACTCCACATATTATGTTTGCACATTTGGGAAGATGTAATTCGATAAAAAGTGCCTGGAAGGCTTCATTAGAACACCTCTCTATTGTTTGATATTGAAATTGCTCATCAATATACATGCCTACACCTCCAGCTGAAAGAGGCGTTGGCAGGTATTCAAAATTATAATGCAAAATCGAAGGATTAAAATGTAAGTTCTCAGTCGAGTTGTTTATTCTTGTTTCTGTTACGCCTATGATATTAAAATGAAAATCTAGTTCATCCAATAAATGAGTTTGAAAATTTTCTAAATTACGTTTTAGACTGCGGATATTTGTGTGCATAAACGAAATATTAGAATAGGGATTAGTAGCAAACTTACTTTTTTGATCACAAAAACTATGTGGAGAGAAGTATTTACATCTTGTATTAGAGTAATAAGTGTTGGAGTCGGAGCTTCTATCTAAGAATGTATTCAGAGTAAATAAATCAAGGTCGTAATAACTTGGGAGATGATCAAGATATTTTTGGGTAGGAAGAGAGGAACTAAGAGAATTATTAAATTGGCCATGTGCGGAAATTAGATCGCTGTAGTTGAAATATGGAAGCTCGCTTAGGAGTGTTTTATTTACCTTAATAGATTGTTTGTTAATGTTCTTATGGAGTAGGAACATCACCAGAAGATCCTAGGCGAGCTGTGAGACTGGACAAGTCGGTTGAATTTTTAATGGCAATCGGACAAGAGGTTTCATTTTTCCGCAGCCAGATGGTTGAGTTCTTGGCCCAACAAAATGAGAAGAGAAATCTTTCCTTTATTTTCTTGGCGTCAGATAATAAACTCTGCAGTCGTGGGGAGAGGTGATCGGAGATAGCAGCATGTTCTAAAGATGAGCTTTCTCGGAGACTAATATCAGCAGGAACGATCCTGTTTACTTCTCTACGGGCTGCCATAACACTTTCATGGGCGATGCGCCGAGTAAATTTACAAATAATCGGTTTCAGTCAACCATGAGACGTGTTACGAGATGGCACTCGATGGGCAATGTCAAGGTCATAAGGATGAATTTCAGCTCCAATTTTGTTGAAGATTCTCATGCAAAGTTCCAGCGTATCTCCGGCGCTTTCTCGTTGCTCAACTTCAGGAACGCCCACAAGCTTGATGTTGTATGAATACGAATATTCCAATGCTTGATCCAATAAAGATGATATTTTATCCGCTTGAGATGACAAGCGTTCCAAAGATTTTTCAATAAGAGACATCCTGTCGTTAACATATTTCTTAAAGTCTTCTTGGATGCTGTTCGGAGTTGCCGTAGTGTTTCCCTCATCGGTGCCTTCAGATGAACTGGCATGGGCGCCATTTCGTTCAGCTTTAACTTCGTCTCGTAGGTTGCGTAATTCAGCACAAATTTCTTGAATCTTATCTTTTAACTTGTCATTTTCCAGTTTCAATGATTGGACTGTGTCTTTTACCATTTTGGTCAAGGTTTCAGCAAATTTGAGTCTCAAAAAATAATCAAGAGTGAAGAGCTTCGAAATAAGCGTCTTGCCTGCTATGCACACCATGCGAACTCTGAAGACTCTGGAGGCTTCTCTTTTTATTTCTAAAACTCATTATTAACTGCACTCGGCAAAATCTACCAATCACAGAAGTTATCTCAATAACCATGGCAACAACCGCTTAACCTAGTAAACTGGGGATTCTCCAAATTGGACGAATTTGTAACATTAAACTGTCTCTGAGTGAGAAATTGGGGAAAGTTTCCCTTATTTTGGATGATTGGTATTAAAAGCTCTTCCACCAAAAAAGGATGCATTTATTTCCTCGGAAATTGCAATGGTTATGATTAATTGGTACCAGGACTTTGTGTCGTCCATTTCAGTAATCACTCGTATCATTACAGACCGAGTTGGACTCTAATCAGTCCTTAAACGGTTATTAATAAGTGGTATTTAAAAGTCATTTCAAAATGTTGTAATTTTGCAAGAAATTATTACTATTTTGCGAAGCTACATGAGGGACAAAAGTAGTTGACACACTTGTTTAAAACGGGTGCTTTTTACAAACATTAAATTCATTTATTATTTCATTCTTTTTAAACGCCGTAAATCCCCTCATCCCCCGAATCAATGTTGTCTGAAGTAAACAAAAGTAAGTATACGTATAGTAGGATGTTATTTTTATCAAACCAGTTACTTTTTTGTGGATACCAGTTACTTTTTTGTGGATAGATTATTCCCTTGATTCTATCAGCAACATTCACTATTTCAATAATCATCTTATTATGCGAGTAATTTTTCGTGTACTGCACGGTACTGAAATAAATCATGAAAAGAAACTAAATAACCTAGTAGGAAATACAAATATTCGTGCCTCACCTCACTTTGGTGGCCTAAGACTGCCATAACAAAAAACCCAATTTCTTAACAAGTTTCTTGTAAATTTATGTTTTGTTTGCTTTTTTGGGTGTATTGGTTTATTTTTATTTTAATGTTAGTTTGTTTTTTTTTGTTTAATCACAGAAATATTTTAACTTAAAATAAAAAGTAAATAAATTCAGAAATTATTTTCAATGAAAAGAAAATATCTCAAGAACAGAATAAAAACGAAATGATTTTAAAATGAATTTATTTCGAACGAAAACAAATTTTGTTTCAAAAAAAATTGAACTAATTTTAAAAAAATATATTTGAAAAGAAAGGCATTGTAAACTAAATTAAAAGCAAAATTGTCCATGGCCTATCGTTGCCATAGCAAAAAAAAAAAAAGGCGTGTGGCCTATCGTTGCATCCGTTTTCAAGATGGCGACTGCACGGATTCGAAACGAAGAGTGGCAGCAGGACGACAATCTAAAAGATATGTTAGCTCGATATGTAAAAGAAAATCTTAGACGCAGAGAGATCTTAGACTTCGTGTGTAGGGATTTTGATCAATATGTGTGGAGTCTTCGGTCTCTAGACAGACGACTTGAGTATTTTAACATCCGGTACACTGACCGTAACGTTGAGCTTGGCGAGATCAAAACTGCCGTGAGACAAGAAATGGATGGCCCAGGTAAACCTCTTGGATATAGAGCTTTGCACAAAAAACTAAGGCAGGTTCACGAGCTAAATGTTCCACGAGACATTGTGTATGCAGTGATGTACAATGTGGACCCAGTTGCTCTCGAGGAAAGAGCTCCTCAATTCAAGAAGAAGAAGCCTAAAAGCAACTTCACATCACGTGGCTCAAACTGGGTGCGCTCCCTCGATGGTCACGATAAACTGATGGGATACCAGAACAGTACTTTTCCAATTGCAGTAGATGGTTGTATGGATACGTGCAGCAGGAAAATATTGTGGATAAGAGTTTGGATAAGCAACAGCGACCCCAATATCATCGGCAGATTTTATCTTGAACATTTACTCAAATCAAGGAAAATTGCAGCCAAACTGAGACTGGATAGAGGGTCATGCTTTTCTTCGACAACACCATGGTGACATGGACCCCTTAGAAACAGTTATCTATGGGCCATCAACTTCAAATCAGGTGAGGTTTGCAGACTTTTTTTTACTTTTTCTGTTTTTATTTTAATTTTTCTAAAAATGAGAAATAAGTCCCAAATATGAACTTAATACCCAGACCCACGGCTGGCATCAAGTTTTGAGTCAACTGTATACCTTTTACATGAATTGTAACAACTATAGTCCAGTTGAGCCATAACATCATTGGCCATGAAACATACTCAGTTGTAGCAGGTGCTGCAGCCTGCAATGACAGCTCTACCAGCTCTACCTCCATGGAATGTTCAAGGCTAAATTGATCAATTATTTCATTTATAATAGGAACATGTATACTTTGATCACAGGAAATCTGAGAATGCCTTAACCCCAGACTTGATTTCGAGCCACTATGGGAGTGTGATTGTTGATCATTTTCCCAGGAATCATGTGGGCCAAGCAATGAATGCGGACTCTCAAAATGGCAGGAAATGAAGCCTACCTTAACCCTTCATACAAAAAACGATTCTAGTTTGCTGCTTATGCTAATTAGACATGATGTAAACCGTAAAACGTACCAGTATATTGTGTGATCATAATAATTATCATTACATGGACAGATCGAAAGGTTTTGGAGAGAACTGCATGAAAGGTTGGAAAGGTTTTTCAAGTTGCCCCTGAACCAACTAAAAGAACAAGGTCAATATGATCCCCATGATGAAAACCACAGGTACTGAGCTAGACATATAGACATTACTTTCATTAGACATTACTGTCTTTGTAAGGTGCATTTCATCATATTCATATGTTAATTTGCACCTAAGAAATATTAAATATCATTATTATGTCATAATTTAGTTTATTTGAGCAATTTTAAAGTTGCGCCCCTATATTAATGAGAAAAGCTGAATGGTGAATTTAGTTTTCCTGCAACCCAGTATAATAAGAGAGGACCACTCTTATCCCTTTTGTTTCAAACACCAGCATTAACTGAACCACAAGCCATATGCCAGCAAATTAATTGTAACAAGGAAATATATGCTTGCTATGGACAGGAGAGTCACGACCAAAGGAAAAATCCAATTTTCTATTTAAGTGCCCGTGTATGGCCACACAGAAATGCAGATTAAGAGCAGGAGTTTAAACACTCATCAATCTGCGTATATAGCACTGTGTAAGTATTAAACTGTCCAATTAAGAGAATTTTGCAAACAGAGCCTCACAGTACACATTACTTTTTCGCAGGCTTCTCTTGGCATATGTGATGATACCAATAGTTCAAACGGAAGTCAACACCTTTGTAGATGTGGTATGGAACAGTCATAGGATCCGTGAGCAAAAAAACACTTTCCTTCCTGATGGAGTGCCAAACCACATTTACAGTTTTCCAGAGAAATATGGACTGGAGGAATGTGGTAGGTATCAATGACTTTGTTCCCCGAGTTTCTCTTTTTAATTGGTAGTCCTGCTTGAGCACTACACAACTTGTAAGATGAAATAAAAAGAGCAAGAGTTGTACCCTTTAATTGAAACCCTGTTAGTGTGTATGCGAGAAATCAGATAGTGGACCTTGCAAAATAGATGTTGTTTTTAGGCTTTTCGACTCCCACAAAATATGGAAATTCAAATCCCGCTTTAAACACAAATTACCCGAATTCTGGTGATCATAACAAAGAAATCATAAAGTCATAGAATGAGAGAGCGTGATTTTCATTCAAATACTTTCTTCTTTTCCCCTGTTTGAGACATATTTCCTAAATAAGATGAATTTACTGCTTTTACGGAAAAGTTCTCACCTTCATTAAAAATGGAGTTATGTGTACCTATTTTGAAGGCTGGGAAGTCACAGAGGAACAGCTAGCAGAAGTTGCAGAACTTTCAGATGTGCTTGCTGACAATGATGACTATTTGAGTGCTGAGTTCAGGAATAAATGTGAACAAGTAATTGCTGATCCATTTGGAGATTGATGTCAGTGATTTTGCCTATGCCTTTCGTTACCTCAAGGAAAATGTGGATGTAGATACACCTGTACGAGCACAGCTATGATTATATACCTAACTATGAAATTTCTTTTTGGAATAGCCTTTCAATGTTATGAGTAGCAAAGAAACATTATTTTGAGCAACATTGTGAACCAAGAGCATACTGGAGCCACCAGTTCAAGCAGTTATATTAAGTCAGCTTGTTTTGCTTTTTAAGTTCTACAAACAGGAATGTTTAATTTAATTGCACATAGCATTTTGTATCCTAGAGCTCAGTATTGGTTAATGGAGTAGCAACTTAGTAATACGGGCCTGTAAGTTGACAGGCCCCAGAACTGAGGCAGATGTGGTTCACATTGTTCAAATATAAATGTTGTGATTTTCATATGTTAAGTACTACCTAGTTAGCAGGAGAACAATACCTGACTGAGTTTTGTAACAAAAAAGATATAATATATTAAATGTATTTAAATCAGTGCCAAAGTCAGATTTTTTTATTTGCAATTTGCCAAAAGTAGATGTCATGTTTGAAAAAGATCTGAGTAACCAGGCTCCTCAATAAAAAAGGTGACTTTGAAGTCATTTTGAAAATACTTGCTTAAGTGCAATTTTAGAAAATTTACCATTCGCCCATAAATAATTTCTGATGGGTGTGGTTAGAGGTTTAATTATTTCAGGTGCGAGTAGTGGTGGTAGTACCTTACCAAATAAAAAAAAAATTACAATAAGCCCAATAAATGTAACATCAAGTCCTTAGATCACAAAATGAACAACTTTAATATTACAACAAACCCTATGTGAATGTCCTATGTCTTTGTTTCCTTTTTTCATTACTTCATACTTTTGACTTTAATACTTTTACTAATTGTGCTTTGAAAGGCTTTTGGTATGTTGCATAGTCTATCCTCAATGTCATACATGAACATTAACTATTGTCACCATGAAAATTAAACTGTAGACCTTAACAACTCAACTACAATGAGGAATTCATTCCTTAAATTGCAAATATCAATCTAATAAAATGTACTTATATAATAAAATATGTATAACTAAATGCTTAACAATTTTCTAATAAACCATAACCATTAAAATCAATAACAACCTGATGCACTTTTCATCAAGGTGTTACCTCTTCAAAAAAAGGCAGATAACACTGTTCATGCTCTTGTACAAAAATAGACTAATGAGACTTTGGATCATTTGTGAAAAACCTTCACCAAAAAGCTATGCTTCCAAAAAGATCTTCTATCTTCTATACTTACCTACTATGTACTTCTTAACACTCTTTGATAACTAGGCTCTTAGAAAAAGTTGGATAAAGAAGACAAACACGAACTGGTACCTCTTCTGTTGCTATGGTTACTGCATGGCTACAACCATAAATGATCAACTATTAGGGGCCAAACATTTAACATTGGAACGTGGCCAGGCCATTTACAGGATAAAACCCCTTCAAGCTGTTTTGGGGTCAAACAACCACAACAACAACATAACAATAACAAAAAATAACCCCCCCCCCTCCAATAAGCATAAGGACAGTGCAATCTTGATGGTACACGAAGAATTGATTGAATTGATTAAGCCTACTTCAAAATGCAGCATTCTAGTCATACAGAGTATACTGGTTCAGTCACTCAAATGGAGTTAATTTCAACAGATTGCAGTAGTCATTGCACTTATGGCTTGCAGTGAAGTTCTGTATGGCATTGTGGGGAAGATTACCTGTACAAAACAGCATGTTCTTGGGATCTAGCTGCTTGCTGGCAATCTCTGGGTCGAAAAGGCAACTTCCACAGCCTTGTATATCCAGCAACATGACCTCTTTCTGTGACCGTTCATAAGAGAAGGACGAGAAGTGAGCTAGACACTCTGCCTTCTTGGTCAAGGGATCAGCATTTTCGCCTTGGCATATGTTCCCATTGTTGTTGACATATTTGTGGAATGTCCCGTCTATAAACTCTTCCACCGTTACATATGCCCCGTCAATTGTTCCCATGTATATTTTCTTGTAACTCATGGTCTCCCCAAAAAGGATTTCATTATCGCTTGCTATAAGCTCGTCTTTCAGTTTGAACATCTCAACAGAGGTTGTGGTATTTGGGATGAGCTTTCCCAATCTTAGCATGTCAACCACGGACAGGCTCCGCGGAACGAACTTGCTAGGGCTTTGTGATGACACCCGTTGTGGTAGCGATGCCACAGCAACCGCAGCCTTCCCAAGTTCAGCATTATCACCCTCGGAAATGTTGTCGATCTTTCTCTTCCGCCGCTCACAGAGAACTTCAACCGGAGCGTCTTGGACTTTACCCTCAATGAATCGCACGTGGATTACTTTCAAGTTTGGTAACTGTTTTAGCGAGTAACAAGGTGGCTCTTGCTCCTCTGCGAGTACATCGCATGACATCGTTTCCAACATACCGAAGTGCTTCATGCAAGCTCTCTTGATGTTGCTGATGTAGATTTCGTCGAAGTCTTCGAAAGACACGAACTCGCGCGCACCAACTCGAGAGTATTTCTGTGCTTTTCCCGAAACCTCTGCACTAAGGCACTGTACAACTAAGGTCCCAAGCTCTTTGGCTGCCTTACTAGAATCCTTCTTGGCTCTCTTCCCTTGGCGCAGCTCCTTCATTTTATCTTTAAACTTACTCCAAGTTTGACCTCCGGCAGCCATTCTTGAAAACAGATGCACTGAAATGCATTCTGGTCTATGGCAACGATAGGCCACACGCCTTTTTTTTTTTTTTTGCTATGGCAACGACAGGCTATGGACAATTTTGCTTTTAATTTAGTTTACAATGCCTTTCTTTTCAATTATATTTTTTTAAAATTAGTTTCAATTTTTTTTGAAACAAAATTTTGTTTTCGTTCGAAATAAAGTCATTTTAAAATCATTTCGTTTTTATTCTGTTCTTGAGATATTTTCTTTTCATTGAAAATAATTTCTGAATTTATTTACTTTTTATTTCAAGTTAAAATATTTCTGTGATTAAACAAAAAAAACAACAAACTAACATTAAAATAAAAATAAACCAATACACCCAAAAAAGCAAACAAAACATAAATTTACAAGAAACTTGTTAAGAAATTGGGTTTTTTGTTATGGCAGTCTTAGGCCACCATACCTCACCACCAAATATCACAAGCTACTATGAAACGTACTTTTGTTGCTGTTGTTGTTGTGAAAATTTACTGGGAATAAGGAACATGGCCTAACGAGGAGCCTATGAAGCTATAGAGCGTCCATCTCCAAATCATTAATAGGTTCAATGTCATTGCAAGTTAGATTTTGGGCCCTCTATAATCCGTGCGGCAAAACCTTAATAGAGAAACGAATGGATACAGGACAAATATTGTGGATCAGACATACAAAGAAAGCACAAAGAAAGCTTACTACCATGATCAGCAAGCAGTCAAGGGCGTAGCCAGCTTTTCGACTAGTTGTAGGCCTGGCTGACTTTCATTTAACATACATATCCTGAAAATTGCACGCACTGCTAATACACACTGACCTCGCCAATAGACTTAACCTTTTAAGCTCACTCCAGCAATGCATAATTTATTACAAGCGGTAGAGTGATCAAACCAAAAAGTTTTAGGCTTGGGCCTACAGATCTCAGTATGGGCTGGCTATGCCCCCTGGCAATTTTGCTAGGAATGACACTTCAGAGGCGCAGTAGCCGAAAAATGATGCTCAATAACATCAAGCTGTGCCAGATGGACGCTCACAATTGGTTTTTCTATCGTTCATAGGTGGCATCATATGAGTAGCAATAAGACCAGTTGAAATCTTACTCCTCCTTTAGTTGAGTTTGCTTTGTGCATTATCCTCTTGTTATCTAAACTTAAGCATTGCTTATAGAAGATCCTTGTGGCTCTCTTTCAAGCGCCCCTGGACATTAGTAGAGACAGTTACCAAACCTCTCCAGAACTAAGGGTGCCTTCGAAGAATACACTCTTTACGTACGTAGTAAAACCTCTTGGCCTTCTTTTTATGAGTTGGTACCATTTCAACATTCCCTCGATCATCTTTTTTTAGGTAGCAGTAACGCTCTTTGCGAAGTATGGCAATGTTGTAGGGTGCTATCTGTACTCGCTTGGGGAACTAATTTGTGCAACCAATGCATGTTGTTGCGTTTGCATAGTGATGAATGAATACTACATAGAAGGGCTCGTCATTTTGGTAATATTCGGTTTACCTCATGGGTTTTGGTGCCATCATGTCGGAATAGTCTTCCTCTAACAGGACTGGTTCCTGGCTCACATTTTTTTTCCTCTTCTTTGTTTCTTTTCTTGATGTGGCTTTCCCCCAAGCTGTTTAGGGAGGTTTGCGTTGATGTTGCCCAGTTTGTTACGAGATTTCTTGTAGGAATCCATGAAGCTTTGGAGCTTTTTAATTTTCTCTGCAACAACAAGAACATGAGGGCAGAAACCACCACCATCGCGAAAGGATTTGCAGCTCTTGTCACATTATATCTTTTCATTCTTGGTCTCCACCGTGTAGCTGCTATCAAACTCAAACTTTCCTGTTCTTAAAGAGATTCTCAAACGTCCAAATAGGCGCTTTCCCCTCCTTTAGGGCTTCTTGGATTTTCCCGTGGTATGGGTACCAGACGCTACGATTAATAAGGACAGAGAGGGTCATGCCAAAAGACTGCTGATGCAACTGGCAATCGCATCTCTTCGACTAGCATCTCGGGGGTCATATACATGGGTATACCTTGGTTTACGTGATTCGTTTTGGACTGTAGACTGGAATTAGTCTGTATTTCACCAAAGCAGCCTTCGCCAAAATCAGCAGCTTTACAAACTACAGGGTGGCATTCCCAGGCTTGCTCTATATCATCGATTGCCAAATCACCATAATGTTAATTGCTGATCAGGATATTTCCTGGCTTAAGATCTCGGTGAGCAACACCATTTTTGTGCTGGTATTGTAGACCTGCTGCCATGTCCTTGCAAATGGTTGAGATAACGAAATGGTCTAAAATCAAAGTTGACGTACTCTAGCACAAGGGCAAATGGATTATTGCAGATACCCTTGAAGTCTGCGATGTTTGGGTGCGTTAGCCTTTGTAGTATCCTTGCTTCTTTGATAAAGGTCTTCTTGTCCAAAACATCATCGCTTAGCATTTTCTTCACCACTGCTTTTTGACAGTTGCATTTGCCTTTCCATGCTTACTTGTGAATGGGATGTCAGCGGTAAAAACCGCACTGTACACCCCATTACCAATTATCTCCTTGTTGGTAAAACACCTGGAGTCATACAGTGGCAGAGCCGAGCAGTCTAGGGTCGTTTGCTTGTAACTGGAATTTTAAAAAATGCCATAGTCTGGACAGATTTTGACAACCTTGAACACAGAGAAACATTTCTCGTCACGTGTACATCAAGAAAACTTATGCAAATGCAAGTTACTCAATTTCTGGAATTGACATGTCACGTGACTTGCACTTGTCACGCCATTAAATTGAATTGAAACTACACACCTTATTTAATTTGCCCCCCCCCCCCTCAAATTTTGTATATATTAACCTTTGTTTTTCATTTCTCCTAAGTATTACAGTCATCACAAGAGAAATTGAAAACAATGCTTCTGCAAAATTTGGGGGGGGCAAATAAGGTGCATAAAATATGGGAAATGTGGAAGTGGCATAAAGGTGCATGTATGTGCCACTCCAAATGGTACGGTTTTGGCTCTGTTTTGGTCTGAAAACGGTTATAGATTTTGTCCATTTTGCTTTGGAATTATAGACAGGTTTACTGGGGCACTATGGTAGTGTACGAATGTGTTCATTGTTACATTGTTACATTGTTAAATTAATAAGAAAGAAACCTTTTTGGTGCTGTTGTTACACCTGTATCTCAGCAATGATTACCACCAAAATAAACATAAAACCAGGTGGCATGTGCCCACCAATTCCCAGGAGTATCCCCTCTCCGAGGAATTAAATATGAGAGGATGTTAGTTAGATCAGTCACAGTAATTATATGTCGATTGAGCAAATTATATTAAAATTAATATCTACCTATTAATCACAGAAATTGATTTTCAAATTATCACTTTAAGTATCTTATATAAGGAAAATGTACCATTTATTCATACCTTTTGCAGAAAAGCATTTTCTTCTTGCAGAAATTTTACAATACGTTGACTTGCAGCAAAGTTGTAAAAACAATAAACAATGTCATAGTTTATGCATCAAACAAATTTGAAGGTTTTAATTGCCAGTTCATTATTGACAACTTTACAACAGATACCAAAATTTAAAATACTGGAAACAAACAGTGGTTCTCGCCTTTGATAAATTTATGACACACTTTTTGCTGATAAAACAGCGGGAACTTTACATTATTGAAGTGATGTATCAACATAATTTTTGGTAAATTGAGACCACTGTACAAAAATTTCAGTAACTAATTATGTACAAAAAAATTATTTATGATTACAAAAATGATATTCATGGTGTGGTCAAGCTGCATTGGGTTTCCAGGCAGCATGATTTGCACTTGTAAGAGCGGTTTATTTTATCATCTATGAAACGGTGTCTAGTTATTGGTGATTCACAACCTTTTCCTTATGCAAATAACAGCAGCCTAGGTTGTCTTCACGGACAGAATACTTATGGTGGGTCATCACCCATCCGAAATCCTAACCTCTCGGTCTCTGACATTGCTTAACTTCACTAGATAAACATAGACCTTCATGAGAGATAATGCTATATAACATTTTGTCTATAAAATACTATTCAATACTGCCATTAATATTACCCTTTTTAACAAGTCCATTTCCTTTGTTAGTACCTTGACCTTGTTTTTTTTCCTTTTGCAGTTCCTAATAGTAATGCATGGGGTTTAATAAACTATGATGAGCAAAAAGAAAATAACGTATTAGGCAGACACTATTAATGAACATTAATGGTTGACCGGGTAGCGGTAGTGATCTAGAAAAGCAAAATCTTGCAGGTTAGCAACCTCTGACAGCTCTGATCACCAGATATTCCACACAGCCCTGGTCGTCTTATGTTGAGAGTTCTTTGCTAGGTACATATTAAGCTTAAACCGCATTAAATTACTTGGAAACCAGATATTTATAAAATGGCTTGATTTCATAACCGCATAATAACGCACTGTTTACTAAGACAAGAAAAGCAGGAGCTGAAAAAGCAAAAGTGGTTAAAAACAGATTCAAACAGTATAAAAAAATATTATATGGTTTGCTAATAATGTATACACACATGCCCCTAAATACATGTACAACGAAAATATTACAAAAAATCGTCATCCATTATTAAGTAATTAATGAATGAGGCTGAGTAGGATATAAAAAGAATTGAGCAGATTGAGGAGGGTGTTCAATATCCACCGAGGCTGAGATGTTGCCCTCCGAGTTGTCCTTTTGCTGTTTTTGCTTTAGCTATTATTTTGCCTAGTTCCAGCTGTAGTTCTTGCTCTTGAAACGAATGATAGTAAGATATAATTACTGGCCTCTTTTTCCCATGAACACTGTAGTCACTAAGGCCGTGTTCTATTGGGACCAACCATTTCAACCAAAACCAGTTTTGGTTCATTTGGTTGAAGTTCTCAATAGAACATTTTTCCAAGAGATTTTGGTTCAAACATAGTTGACATTTGACTTGGTATGGTAATTTCCAGACTACCTCAACTTTTGTCACAAAGGTTGTCAACATTGGCGAAAGCGGAATGGTTGTTGTGGGTCAATCTTCAGCAAGTGGCCTAAAACAATGCTTTGATCAGTCTGATAAACTAAAATATGTAACATAACTGTCGATGGAAACTTAGGAGAAACCTGAACCTCCCATTACAGTCTATTTTTGGGAATGAAGTATCCGAGTTGTAAGCACCTGGACATGTGTTGAAAAGAATTAAGATGGAAAGAAATGTGTTTTGGGTGGCTGACAGGCATACAGCAGGCTAGCAAGAGGATTTAATTGTAGAAGCAACTTTTTACAGTGACTGAATTTTATCTTGCACACTTGGCTAATAATTTTTTCAATAAGAGGACAGACACAAAAATAATAATTTTTAAAATTATGGAAGATGCGGTCATTTGCCAAACGAATGCCGTACTTTAAAGAAGATTCACTTTCTGTTTTCTGAGAAAAAAAGGCCAGATAGCTCTCAGATGCGAGACTTTCATCCGGTTTGGATAAATCTGTGCAAAAATCTGTGCAAAAAGCTTCAGAAGAGGAAACTAAACAAGACACTTAGTTTCCAAAAAAAAACAGAGACAACTTGCCAGAAATAGTACAACGGTTTCAAAACTGTGATTTAGATCAGCTTCAATATATCCGTTTATAACTTTAAAGTTAAAAACTAAGAAAGCAATCCTGAATGCACGTTTATCATTTTCAGAATTTTGTGACAATTAACCAACGTCTTGAAGTTAATTCATTTACATCCATGTAGGACCCTGTGTTCCTTTTTAACCTAGGGATTTTACTTATTAAACATGTCTATTCGGTGTGAATGGGTCATTTGTTATTTATATGAGTTAGTCTCTTCCTTTTCTTTTTCTGGGTGATCAGGAGGAAAAATGGCTTAGGTCATCACTCAGCTTCTCTACTTCTGTTTTCCCTGCAAGTAAGAAGGAAGAAAAATTGTTTTCATCGAAGGTTCCAAAATTTCAATTAATCCGATTATTAGAGCAGTATTAATTAAGTCAAGGTTGCTTTATATGGGGATATCCAATGTCATAGGAATGGACCTATGTTCAGTTTATTTATGGTACAATAGCTGACCATTAACAAATTAACTTGCCTCTCTTCCTACGTTCCAGCCGTCGTGTGGCCCCTGGTTCCTCTCCACCCCATCATCAATGCCTCTTCCATCCTCCTTGTCCCTGCATTCTCTTTCTTTGCCATTTCCTTCTGCACTGTTCTCGTCGCTGCCTCCTTCAGGTAAATCTGCATCAGTTTCTCCTTTGATCTCTTTGTTATTAGCACTTTCGCTCTCTTCGCTAGTTAGTTCTCCTTCGCTGTCAGTGGTACTTTCTCCTGCGCTCTTTTCGCTATTTTGTGCCTCGTTCTCGTCGCTACTTTCTCCGCTCTCTTCGCCACCACTGCCTTCTTTCTTCTCATCTCTACTGGCGCCTTCTCCGACGTCACTGCTGAATACTTCTACTACTGCTCCTGTCAAGTCATCTTTTTAACTTGAGAAAAAGTTACAGTCCGATTACATACTTTAGTCTCTTAGTCACACCGAAATTGGTGATAGTAAGAAAATTTAGTACCAATGTCAGTATGAAGCGGGCTACTAAGGGAAAACGTCACATACACATCCTTGATCAACATAGATATACAAAGGAACAAAACTGAAGCATGAAAAGCCTTAAAAAATTGCAACTTCGATTCGATCCTTTTGGTCAGTGTTGGTGATTGACAGCTGTCCCCGACGAAAAGTCAAAGAGAGAAACTCGAAACTCTGTTGTGTGTGACGTCACCTTTGGACAGGGCTAAAACTTACTGGGAGCTTGTAAATACAATTTTACACTTAAAGTAAACGGAGAACATGGGTAACTGAGTACAAAAAGTAACGTATTCGTTATTTTTAGTAGTTGTCCAAAGAAGTTCTTGTAACTTCCGTATGCAACAAATGCAATCATTTCAGTCTATTCCCCGTTATTCTTTATTGTGGGAAGAAGAGGCTAAAGAGGGTTCCTGAGTGATTTGAATCGGTCATTTAAGCAAAAGGAGTTACGAAAGAAGTGCAAATTCACGCTTCATGTCAGTAAAATATATGAGAGAAGTCACGCGTCAAGGTAATTTTAAAAAACCCGTTTCACGAAATATTGATAATAAAAACTGTAAAAATTTGAACTGGCTTTCTAGGTGATAAAAACGTTTTGAATGAAAAGTTTGGAGTTTCTGTTTCTGTTCAGCTGTGTTTCTGACTGATGGAGTTCTGTTTAAGCTGAAACGTTTTATGGCGGTGAAAATAAAGCTCGTTGTTGTTGTTGTTCTTGTATGTTGACAGACCAGTATAGAAGCAGACGTAGACTGAGTATCAAGCCTTATCTCTTCCCCCTTTCGCGCAGAACCGCCTAATACTCAAAATTAAAGTGGACATGGCATGAT
>OZ037777.1:20053176-20070676 GCA_964035525.1 Porites cylindrica
AAGAAATCATCTCCAGAAAGCATGAAACTGATAATGAATTCGAAAAACCATCATGTAAACAAGTTAGTTATGGAGTTTTTTCCTCCTGTATGAAAATACATGATGCAATGTTAGTAATGCAGTTATTTTTTTGGTTCGTTATTGGAGTTGTTTGTTTTATATTTTGATTGTAATACGTATGCTTTTGCAATACTGTACAATGATGCGGTAATGCAAAACTATGACTATACTACACCTACCACAGGTACTACAGAATACAGATACTACACGTACTACAGATACTACAGCTACTACAGATACTACAGTTACTGCAGGTACTACACCTACTACAGCTACTACAGAAACTACATCTACTACACTTACTACAGGTACCACGGGTACTACACGTACTACAGATACTACAAGTTCTACACCTACTACAGGTACTTACTACAGGTACTACACCTCCTACAGCTACTACAGGTACCACATCTACTTCAGATGCTACAGATACTACAGATACTACACCTGCTACAGTTACTACACCTGCTACAGATACTACAGCTACTACACCTGCTACATAAAGCTTCGCTTTCAACATAACCACAAAGTTGAATTTTTTTTCCATTTTTGGTTGCAAGTCCAAAGAATTTTTGTTTGAAGATAGTTAATAGATAGACAGCAGACAACAAGCTCACATATTTTGTTTTACTCTGACAGTTATTGGTAGATACCAACTTTTCATTGAGGGAACCAACTTCTGGTCAAGATATATATTGACTGTGGTCTGAACAAAGTCATAAACTGAATTTGATATTGCTATGTAATAATTATCAATGTCTCATTGTGATTAATGGAAATTCTTCAAAACTGCCTCAAAAATGGTGACTTACTCTCACGTCTCCCCTTTTTCCTTCCAAAAGTAATAAAAAGACAAGTAAGAGTGATCCTTTTGTATTTTATTTGTTTTTGTTTGTTTGTCAACAGAGGTGCATTTTCTATGCTGCAGTACTGCTATCTGTAATTAATTTGTGTTCGGGAGTATCAATTAATGCAACAATAGGAAAGCTAATTAATTTATCCAATGAAAATGGTCATTTGTAATTCCTTAATTCTTGGCGCAACAAATGTTTACTCATGACACTTCACACTGTCTGTTTGGGGTGCCACAACAAGTAAAAAGAAATGATGCATCAATGTATTGTACTCTAGTTAAATAGTAGTGAAACCTTTAACAAAACTATCAGTTCCAGTGTTCAGCAGACATCTACCACACCATAGTTATTAAACTTTAAGCCTTTCTATATTTTATCCACAGGGATACTATTTTCTGATATTCAGCGGGTCAACCAAAAAAAACAACTTCAAAAAAAAATACAACAGGTTGGATGGAATGAGTCACTCACCTCATGAATGTTCTCCTTTTCGTTCTAAAAGTAAAATTAATTGGAAATAGTTGTCAGAGTTATCAAATTAGGGACCTTAATTAGACGACGACGACGAGTAGAGTTCCTGAGGGACTAGGCCGAGGACGTTGTTCACGGGGGAAAACTAAAATGTTAAGCGCGCACTTGAACGTGGATGAGGACGTGTAAACAAAACAGTGCTCATTTATCGTGAAAATCGAGGAACAGTCCAATAATTTTATCATGTCTTCTTTTCATGAGGTCCAAGATCAACTTCTTTTGAGTTATGAGGATGGTATTCTAGATGAAGATGAGTTTTTGCTACTACACAAGCAATTTATACCGAAAAATCTAAATTTCTCATACAAGGAATACGACAGGTTTTCCTTCAGAGTTTAGATTTAGAAAGCACGACTTGCAAATTCTCTCAGGTTCTTCAAATACCTGATAGCTTCAGATGCTATCAAAGAAGTGTTGTTGACGGAATGGAAGGTCTCTGCATTCTTCTTAGCAGATTAAGTTATCCATGCAGATACAGTGACATGATTTCTCAATTTGGACTGCCGGTACCAGTTCTCAGTATGGTCAGTAATGACGTCTTGGATTTTATATATAACACTCGCAGACATTGCATAACACAGTGGAACCACAATGTGCTTAATCCAGCTGCATTACAGATTTACAGTAATGCGATTGCTGACAAAGGAGCTGCTTTTTGGGTTCGTTGATGGGACCGTTCGACCCGTATGCAGACCAGGAGAGCACCAAAGAGTCATCTACAACTGCCATAAGAGGGTTCATGCTCTAAAATTCCAGTAGCCTATATGGTCCAGTGGGGAGTGTTTGTAAAAAGAGAGAGTGGGTGATTTCAATTTCACTATGTTTTTATCAAGAAATATTGGAAGAGTGTCAGCGGTAAAGAGTGAGAGGCTTATGTGACAAACCTGTACAAGAAGCATTTCTAGTTCCTTGCGTATTTTTTACTTCCTTTTACTGTTTCAGAGGGTCGTAAACACGATGCTGGCATGCTAGCTGATTCAGGACTTCTTTAAGACCTGCAACGCTTTGCAAATTCACCAGCTGGCAATCCATTTTGCTTGTACGGAGATCCGGCATACCCTCATAGAATTTACTTACAGACGCCATTCCGAAATAGAGCCCTGAATCCCGCAATGATTGTTTTTAACCAGTCTATGAGTAGAGTGCGAGAGTCTGTAAAATGGCTGTTTAATGACATTGTCAATTATCTTAAGTTTATGGACTTTAAAAAGACTAAAAATTAGTTTGAGTAGTGTAGGAAAGATGTATATCGTTTGTGCAATTCTCAGGAATGCTGTTACATGCCTATATCCAAATCAGACAACATAATACTTTAACTTAGATCCACCAACACTACAAGATTACTTTGCTTGAAAGTAATTCAAAAAATATACCGGAAATCAAAGAGGAATGACATGTCAGTGCAATTGTGAAAGCTTCATGTGAATAGCAATGCCTTGTTTCCTTGACTACTTTTTTATTCCAGGGTGTATCAGGAGAAGGCGGGTTAATTGGATATAGGAGTGTATTAATAAATGACAAACTGTTTTATAAGATTTTTTGTTTAAAGTTGAGTTCGAGCCAAGAAGCAGAACATCTGGGATGCATTAACTGGTGATAGCAGCCTGCTGGCGAGTGTTCCAGTCATACCACAAACTTAGAGGTTAATTGTTTACCAAGGGAGGGGAAGAGGAAAAATGTTGCCCTACCCCTTCCTGATATTTTCTGACCCTTCTACCTTTGACAGATAACCCCTCAATTCCAACTGCTACAGGAGGCTTCATTTTGTAGCTAGTCAAGTGAGCATACACTGTATAACCGTAAAATAAACTTGAGACTTTGAAACAAAAAGCTTAAATTTAATCACTATAAAATGTTGTAGCTTCAAATACAACACTGAAGATTGTAGCCAGTCAGACAAGATGTACAGAGATGCACATAAAATACACTTAAAACTTTGAAACATGAATCTTGAATTTAATCAATTTAAGGTTTTGCAACAACACTAATCCATTAGAACTTTGCAGTCGCAAAATATACCTTCAAATACAAACAGTGCGTTATTGCATGTCTGGAAAATATGCATGCTGCCTCAGCACTTTTTCACGGTCAAACTTCCAGTAACAACAACGTTGGAAAAACCAACACTTGGATGGATAAAACAGCGGATATTTAACTCTTCTTATTTTGGCCCTTTGCAAGCACTGGCAAAGCATAAGCTGAGCCTGCTGCTGCTGTTGTTGTGCTAGCATTTTCATCATATCCTCCTTTTGACTCAGCTCCTTTCGTCTCAACTTTAAATCCTGCTTTCTCCGCGCTCTCTCTCTTTCTGACTTTTCTTTCAGAAATTGCACCACTTCCGACGTTGATCTTCTTCCTTTCTTTGCCATCTGGGCTTTTTCGTCTTGTTTCTCAGCATTCCTTTTCTTGGTTTGACCCAAACGCTCAACTGCTCGGCCACAGTGCTCCTCTGCTGCACCTTTTCAGTTTTCTTGTTATCATCTTGCAGGCTTCTCACCTCCGTGGCCGCTTCCTCTTTTTCTCTGATTTCTTCTAACACTTTGTGTAGCTTTGTTTCCTGACAGTCTATTCCAGAGGCGGCTTCCTCCATTCTCATTTTCGCTTTGGAATTTTTGTTGAAGTAATGTTAACCTGTCTCTGACACTTCTCTTTGATACTTTAAACGTAGGATAATCAGAGGCATTTATATTGTTTGCTATTTTGTTCCATGAATCTCCTCTGTCCTAACTAGGGTAAGGATGTTTCCAAGGTTCAACAACTAAACCTTCTTCGCAAAGATTTAAGTCATGCAGTTCTGTCCACTCCATTTTAAGGAAATTCACATCAAAATGTAAGTTAATTTTTCGGAAAAGTAGACTCTAAAATGACCTTAACGGCATGAAAATTTACTGCTCAAGTTAAAACAATTGTAAAAGATTGCATATAGGTAAATAAAACAAAACAAGTAATTACTTTGTTAGTTCTCGACTTCATCTTCGTAACTTGAATGTTTTGCTGACAAGATGTAAATCCCACAAAGCCCAAATTTTTGACTGTTTACAAAGTTTTCATGTTTCAAAATCATAGTAAGATTCAATACTGTGCAAAGATTAGAAACTAAGGAATATCTAACTTTCATTTCAAAAGCCAAACATAAATTCTCTTCCTAAACAAGATGAAAATACATAAATTTATACTCATGTTCTCGTGACGTTCGACCTGGTTGGTAAAGATGGCGTTTTCACATTCTGAACTTCACGTGGATGATGAGTGAAGCATGTGCAGTAGTGCGCTAAGCGGTATTTTCACTTGCGGTTGTTGTCCTCAGGGCTTCTCGTCTACCTTGCTTAAGGTCCCTATTATATGAGACTAAACAGTAGGTAAAAATAACAATAGTTTGTGCAATTATATAGCAGAAGAACTGATTACTATATGTATTAATGCTCTAGCTGGAACTAAGAGGTGGTAAAAATTTCAAAAGAAGCTATTTCATTGAATTAACCTTATTCTCTGTTCCTTCTCATCGATTCGTCCAGTTCCTTCTTCTGTTGCAGGAGAAGGTCTCTCCTCTGATATTCTCTGTCACAGCTGTCAAAAGGATCAGATAAAAATTACTCTTGACAAATATCATTAACTCTGGGTTGTAAATGGAATCAAACTTCTCCAGTGACTATAGCTGTACGACCCATTGCATCTTCTTGCTAGATGTACATGTATGTTTGTAAACTTGAGCTTTTGACACTGTCACAGATAATAATAATAATAATAATAATAATAATAATAATAATAATAATAATGACAACAACAATAACAATGATCATCAACAAACCGGTAAGATCTTAATGAGACCAGTGCTGCCTCTCTCCTCTCTATAGCTTCTGTCATTCCTCTGATATGTTGAAGGGACTGCCCTGTAATTGCATAAAGGAAACTGACTTACAATCCTTATCATCCTTTCTTTCCTGGATTCCCTTGTTAATTCACTGTGGTCATGAAATTACATTTCCTGATATTTATTTAAAAAGTTGTTTTGGAAGAAATTAAAATGACGTGTAAACTATGCTGTTTAGTTGCAGAAAATATTATAAGCTAGTCATGGTCTGTGAAGAAAACAGTTCAGAATGTCAATTAATTTATATACATGTAGTAATTTATTACGTTAATCAAGATGCCATGTCACCTGGTTGCCCTTTGCCTAGTTTCCAATTTACCTATTTTCTTTATAATGTATATTCTTTGAAGGTGCAAGCTTTTGATCAGTAAAACAATCCATGGCTTTTGTCTATAGTTTCTATGCATTAAAAAAATTGATTTTATATAAAGGAAAAAAAGAAATAATAACAGAGATCTTCAACATGATCAAACGCTCACTTGACCATAGACTTGACTACTTAATATGCACTGTGATAGTTAGGCAATGACCATTATTAGTTTATACATAATTTTGAAGTTTATCACTACATGATACATGTATCTTTGAAATGGACGATTTTGTATTTCTTTCCAATGAAACAAAAATTTGAGGACCGCAGTAAGGATTGTGAGGTGTTTGTTGTTGCCCCCTCAACAGCACCTCTGAATCCAGTTCTTGTGGATTGCTTCGCAGGTGAGATTAAAAAAATTCCTCAACAAAAGATTATATGTTGTACCCTAGATAAGACACAAAAACCCCTCTTTCGATCACCTCTCTTTAACTAAAAATGGAAGCCATACATGTACAGTTTTAAATGTCTTATTTAACATAAATTTATGTACTTACAATGTGAAAAATTATTTGTTCTATTTTTCACCTGGTAAATACAATTGCAAACAGAGATATAAATGAAGTTAATGTAATACAAAATGCTAAGGCACAAAATTGTAACACAGAAATTTCTTCACGACTTGATCTCAACCATACCAATCACCTTGTCTTCCATTTGTTGAGTCTGCCATCCCCAGCCAAAAATAGACATCATTAGCTTTGGAGATGCCACTCAGGAGGGTGTAAAGGGGGGGGGGGGGGGGTCTAGATCACGTTTCACGAAAAATAAAATAGGCATTTCACGCTTCATGGAAAAAAAGGAGAACGTTTTTCCTTACACAAAAGTTACATACCGTTTCATTTTGAAAAATAACGTCCAAAGCAAAGCCTTGTTTGTTTTTTTCACTATTCGTCCACTTAGCATTCTGCGTGATGCAAAAAGGCAACCGAGCTACTTGTTTTGCATATCACGAGTGGCACCATCTACCTGAAGTTGTCATCGTATTCAGAGAGCCGATTGTCTCCTGGGTCCCCCGATGTAGGCGCGCCTTCTCTTCCCTCTTCCTTTAAAAATTCAGGTTCTACTCTTTCAACTGGTGCAAACTCTAGCCATTCTCCCCGGTGGATAGCAGTCTGATGTTCAGAGGAAGAGTGCCAGCCTTATACTTGGTGGTTTCTTGTCGGATGGTGCATTGTCTAATACAGTTAACGTTTGTATTTGCCCAGTTTCTCATCAGATCTTAGTGAGCTGAACTCATGACAGGCAGGTTTTGCTGGGTCATCCTTGAAAAATCTTGAAAGTGAATTTGTGTCGAGGGTACAGGATAATACGATGTTGGGTGTATGAAGTAAAAAGAGGACCACTGCGTCATTCTTTTTGCTGATTCCAAGGCTGTAGTCTCAAAATCCCTGGTGTAGTGTAACTGCTTACATATTTGATGTTTGAAATGGGAAACTGCTAGGAGGTTCTCGATTTTCACGGTGAGGGGAGCTTCAGGCTTAACTGTAAGTTCTGGATTTATTTTTGCGATGTTGATTGTCTTGCTTGCAACAGTTCCTTGACGTCCATTGGTCTCTTGCTGGTTCCCAGTAATGTCTGCACTGATTGAACAGTGCCTTGAAGGTACCCAGAAACGGATTCCATCATCTCTCCAGCTTCTTGCAGTGTTGTCCAACTAGTTTCAGCTGAGATCCCTGAACAAACTTTAAGAATCTGTTATAAGTACCCTGTAAATACCTCAGCACTTGCTTAGCCATCCCATAATTTGATTTCGTTGGCTTTGACAGATGTTGGCATAGGTATGTCACAACATAACACAAATCAGGTCTTGTGCAAGTCATAAGATAAATAACTTCCAACAATTTCACGATACAGGTTTACATTTTCAATTCACTTTAATTGACTGTACTAGCTTTGTTTCCGCCAAATTCGCGTGGGACTGCTTTTGGCCTGCGATCAGACATGTTGAACCTTTCCATAATCTTTTCAACAAACTTGCTTTGGCTCATTTCAATACAGTCATTTTCACACTTGAACTGGATACCTAGGATCCATGATAAAACACCTAGGTCTTTCATTTTGAATCTCATCATAAGAGACCCTTTGGCCTTTTTCAATACATCTGTGTTACTACCTGCAATAATAATGTTATCAACCCATGCAATTGCAATCACTTGGCCAAATTCAGTACTCTTAACATATACACATGGATCAGCTAGGGATTGTACAAACCCTTCTTGTGTTAAATAACCATGCAACAAACAATTCCAATTCCGACCACTCTGTTTCAGGCAATATAAGGATTTCTTTAGTTTACAAACAAGCTTTTCACCATTGGAGCCTTTTCTCTTGTAACCGTCAGGTTGCTCTATGTAGAACTCACAGTCCATGGGAGCATTTAAATAGGCCGTCTTAACATCCATCTGATGTACTACCATGCCCTTCTGGATTGCTAACTGCATTAGCATACGAACTGAGGTTATTCGAGCAGTTGGTGAAAAAGTCTTATGATAATGTATATCTGGGGCCTGGGAGTAGCCCTTAGCAACAAGTCGTGCCTTGTACTTTTCCTCCCCATTGGGATCTAATTTTATTGCATAGACCCACTTTTCCCCCACAAAAGGAGTGAGTTAAAATGTTTCATTATCCCATAATGCATCTAACTCTTCATTCTTTGCATCTCTCCACTTACTGGACTCTGGAGATGAGATGGCATCTTGGTAGGACTCTCTAACATTACTTACTCTGTAACAGAAAACAACTGTGCAATTTGCAGCATCATCAACTGCATTGTCTGGTTCCTCCCCAGTTATATAGTCATCAAGATACTTTGGTTTAGCAAGATCACTAGTGGTGTAACGCCTAATACTTTCCTGCCCATTTTCAGGTTTTGACATTTCAGGTTCTGTTGCTTCAACAGAATCAGGTAGTAAATCCACATTTTCATCAACACTGTCAAACTTCTCAGCGAACTTGACAGATCGGATTTTCTTCACATTGTTTTGATCAGGGTAATTAACAAGACAAGCAGGGCTAGATCTGTCATAACCAACAAAAATACCTTTCTCAGCCCTAGGATCTAATTTGGTTTTGTTCTGTACATAAGCATAACACACAGTACCAAATGTGTGCATGTTGAACAGATTGGGTTTGGTACCTGTCAAATACTCATAGGGGTTTTACCTGTTCTGGGGTTGTAACATCTGTTGCGTATATAAGCTGATGTCATGACAGCATATGTCCACAACTGCTTTGGTAATCCTGCATCAATTAGTAGGCATCTAGCCATATCAAAAACTGATCTCCAGGCTCTTTCAGCTGTTTCATTTTGATGGGGTGAGCAGGGAGCTGAAAATTCATGCTTAACATGGTTTTTCAACAGGAGGGATTTGAATTTCTTACTAATGTATTCACCCCCATTGTCAGATTGCTCAGTTGCCCTAACAGCATCACTCTTATTTTTGGGAGAATATACCCCAAGAGCACCTGAATAGTCATCTACAAATACCAGGGCATACTTGTGACCATCCTTTGATTCTGGAGTAATAGGACCCGCTAGGTCACCATGGACTAACTGTAGGAGTGAAGTCGCACCACGGTCGGGTTCCCTATTTCGATATTGGGACATTTTCCCTTGCACACAAGTGTCACATTCAAGCTTACCCTTCGTGGTAATTTTCATCCCTTCGACTACATTCTCTAGTTTGAACACATCATTCATATTGCAGTGCCCTAGTATTTTGTGCCATACGTCAGCACCTTAGGCGCCACTATTAGGATTTGTGTAGTTGAGATAATACAGCTTGCCATATTTCTTCATGAAAAATTTTGTATCATCAGGGGCATTCAACTCAGAGGGATTTGGTACAAATTTACGGCACCACCCTTATTGACTGCTGCTTGGACAGAAAATATGTTCCGCTTATAGCTAGGTATATACAAAGCATCTTCAAAACAACAAAACAAACAACAAACAAATTTTATTGAAAATTGGAAAATAACTAATTACATTACTTTCCCACCTGCAAATAGCTTATGAACTAATCGAGGCGGGGGGAGCTGAAGACATATTACAAAACAAGATTTATATATAGATGGACTAAATAACAGTGAAGACACTACAATACAGTAAATAGAATTTAAACCAACATAAAACAAGGCATGTACATAACGATTACGAAGAGAGGCTAACCTAAAGTATTAAATAACTTAATAAGACGGGAGACTTCGACATAATCATCTTCTGACCGCAAAAAATTTAGTAATAATTCCTTTATTTTTTTACGAAAGGACGAACGTTTAAGTATTTTAATTGAATACGGAATAGAGTTCCAAATGTGGGTACCGATTCTCGTGAAAAAGGCATACATTTTATTGGTTCTAGAGAACTTAACATAAAACGAGTCGCTAGAGACAGATCTTGTTCTGTAGTTATGAATCTGACTTGTTTTAACGAACTGATTGAGAATACTAACTGGTGCTGTCTGTCTGTTGATATCATACAATAAATAGCTACAATCTCTGAAAAATATGCTAGGCAGGGGAAGGCAATTTGATTTGAGAAAGAAGGGTACAGCGTGTTCCTTAGACTTACTGAAGTAAATGAGACATAAGGCCCGTTTTTGTAGAGTTACGATCTTTCTTTGAAATGTCAAGGCACAATTTCCCCAACCACAAATACCATAAGTCAAGTAAGAGACAATTAATGAGTTGTAAACTGAAAGTAAAACACGACGCGGGACATAATGTCGAATTTTAGCTATAATTCCTATCGACTTGCTGATTTTGTGACAGATAGATTCGATGTGGTATTTCCATGAAAGATTTGAATCAATCATTAAGCCAAGATATTTTACATAATCTTTCATTTCAAGATTTGCGTAGGTGTTAGTCACGGAGTCAAAAATTCTAATCCTAGGTATGAAGGGCATATTCTTTTGCCGAGGACGAAAGATAACAAAATTTGATTTTTTTATGTTCAAGGACAGTTTGTTGGCCTTTAGCCATTTGTTGACGTTGCCAAGCTCGCAATTAACAAGTGTTTCGAGTTCCTTTAGGTTGTTATTTGCAAGTATTATACTAGTATCGTCAGCAAATAGATAAAAGGCAAATAACGAAGAGGACTTGTAAATATCATTGATGTACAGTAGGAATAAGAGTGGTCCGAGGACTGAGCCTTGTGGCACGCCGCACAAGGTCGTTTCAGCCTCAAACACAACATTATTAACTTCCGTAGTTTGCTTCCGATCAGTCAGGTATGATCTGAATCAGGAGTTTATTACACCTCTAATACCATAATTTTCAAGTTTAGCTAACAAAATTTCATGGTTAACAGTATCAAAAGCCTGTTTGAGATCGATGAAAACACCGCACGAAAATTTACCGTTGTCCATGATTTGGAGAATTGTGTTAACAATATCAAGTACAGCATGCTGAGTACTGTGCTTACTGCGAAAACCGTATTGCTGATCATAGAGAATGTTGCAATCTTTGACAAACTTGGTAATTCTGGAGTACATAAGTTTTTCAAAAATCCTGTTATAAATCGAGAGCAGAGAAATAGGTCGGTAGTTTTCGGGCAGTGTGTCATCTTCGTCCTTAAATATCGGGATAATCTTAGCACACTTTAGTTTAGATGGAAAAATCCCTGAGCAAATAGACTGATTAAAAATCGTGGCTAGAGGTACGGATATGACTCTTTTTGCCAATTTCAGCAGCCTAACTGGAGATGAGTAGAGACCATGGGCCTTGTTGTCTTGCAAAACTGAAATTTCTAAATTGATTTCTTCCGGAATAATAGGATCAAAGAAGAAAGTGCGATTAAGTGGCGGATCTAAATAATCATAGAATGTATTTATGGTCTGAGGAATTTTAGAAGCCAGTTTGCTCCCAACAGTGGCGAAATATTTGTTAAGAATATTGCTTATTTCCTTCGGGTCACTAGTTGGAACCTCATTCGGGTTTGAGCGAATAGAGTTAGTTGAGTTGCGCTTGTTTTTCTTTTTACAGTTTCCAATTAGCTCGTTAATTCCTTTCCAAGTTTGACGCATATTACATATGTTGAGATCAAAGAAACTTTGGTAGTAGTTCGCTTTACTTAATCTCGTAAGATAAATGATTTTATTTCTGTAAAATTTGCATTTGTCACGGTCTGAGGTATAGAAGAGGTTATTCTTTACCCTAATTGATTTTCTTAAACCCGCAGTCAGCCATGGTTTAGCAAGGAATTTTTGTTTACGATTGGATATACTTCTTAAAGGAGTGTGTTTGTTAATTGTCTTGTTGACACATTTGTAAAACCTGGAGAACGATTGATTGGCATCGATATGTTTGCAAATATTATTCCAATGAATATTCTGCAAGTCGTCAATGAAAGACTTTGCATTGAAGGTAGAATAGTCGCGAACCTTAGTTTTGTTGTTTGGAAAGAATGGTTTACAGTGCGACGTTAATATGCACATCTGAGAGAAGTGATCTGTTGTATCGGACACGATATTGCCGCTGACCATATTATTCTCAGGATTATTTATGAAAATATTGTCAATTAAAGTTGCTGAATTACCATAGACTCTAGTCGGCTTATCAACCACTGGGAACATTGAAAAACTTTGCATTGTTTGGAGCAAGGTTTGTGTGTAACTACAAGTTTCATATTTTAACAGATCTATGTTGAAGTCTCCCATGAGATAAATATTTTGATTTTGACGGCATTGGCGTTCAAGAAAATCTGTCAAGTATTCTAGAAACTCATTAGCGTTATTGTGTTGCCTATAAGTAACACCACATACAGATTTCTTATTGTTAGGCAGATGAAGTTCAATCCATAGGGCTTGATAGCAAGAATTGGAGACTCGTTCAAGGACGCGGTATTTACAATTTTGATCAATGAACAGGCCAACACCACCGGCAGATAAAGGTGTTGGGACCGATTCAAAACAGTATCCTGGTAATTCTGGTACAAAATTAAAACTACATTCACGATCGCATATACGAGTTTCTGTTACACCAACAATAGTAAAACAGAGATTCATTTCACTTAAAACATGATGTTGAAATTCTTCAAAATTTTTCTTTAAGCGACGTATATTTGTATGTAAAAAGGAGATTTTTGATTGCAACTGTTTGCTGTCAATAAACTGCGCAAAGCTGTGTGGGGAATAATATTTTGAGCGTATTTTGTTTGAGGTGAGATTTATATCAGGATCAATATGTTTATCAAGAGAGTTTAGCTGGAATACACTAAGGTCGTAAAGACTACTGAGAGAATCTAGCAATTTTCTAGAAGGTCGATTATCATCAATTAAACTATTAAACTGTGGGTGGGCAGAAGTCAGGACTTTACAGTTATAATATGGTAATTGCGCGAGTAAGGTCTTATTTTCGATCGCGCACTGTTTCTTTGTTTTCTGAGAAGTCATTTTTTATCGTGTACAATAGACATTTTTAGTAAAATCTAACCTTCAATGGCCAATTTACGTTTAAGTTCGTCGAGGTCTGCCATGCTCTTGAGCTTGAATATCCGCGATGTGGAGTCTTTTCGTAAACAAATAACGGGACCGTTTGACCAGCAATATTGATAGTGGAGCTCTTCTTTAACTTTTTTAGCCTGGAATAGGACTGCTGATAATTCTGTTATTGATCACATTTTATTGTATTCAAATTATGTTCGTAAATATATATATTTTTTTAATTGGCATGAATTTTTATCCTTTCATGAGTATTAGGTTATAAATGTCATTATTTTAATTATTCCTTTTTCTTTTCTTTTTTTCTTTTCAACTTAGCAGGGCCCCGGTGAAAATTACTTTGTGTAATTCTAGGTTTCAGCGTGTCTAAATTAAGTCTTATTGTTGTTGTGCTTGTTGCTCATGTTCCTTTAAAAAGACAATCTACACTTAAGGTTGTCATGCTTTCAAAACAGATCTTGTCCAGAAGGTGATCCTGTCCAATCTCTATGATGGTATTTGCAAGGCTGTCTAGTGATTCTACAACTATGACAGCAGAGGTCATCAGATGGGTAGACACTAAGGTATTTGACAAAATGCCGAGGATATCCTTAAGTTTGCACCACAACATGATTGGGCGACACTGCTAACAGCTGCAAAGTAAAAATGCATATTCGCACTTAATTGGCTGCTTAATGTACATTAATTATACTTAAGAATGCACTTCTTCAGTGTCTCCAATAACATGCACGTTCATTGCGCTTGTTTAAAGTTGCTATTTGTGGATGACATTATGAACATTTTGTCGGTATTACATGAATTGCAATGTTTTGTGAGGTTTGAGTATGCCCTAGATGTTACGAGAATTTTCCATGAAATTTCAAAGTCAACTTTCTTTTCTTTTAGTTGCCAGAAGTACTGCTGAGCTCGGTGTCATTACATTTGTTTTCATGGGTAAATGACATTTGGTAGTTTCGCCATCTTGCTTTAAATTATTTGGCTGTAATACCTATATGTCTTAGTTTTTCCCCGGTGGTAACAGTGGCTTAGTAAACGATTTCCTTCTGCAAGCATTCACCTTTTAGCGGGCAGTCATTTTTGTTGTGTCAGTTGCACAGGCTTCTATTTGATATTGTAATCGTAATCAGTTTTCAGACATTTTATTAAGATAAACGTTTAAAGAACCACCCATTTGCATGAATTAAAGGTACTAAATGTATGAAATAGTCGAACGTTTAATACAATATGTAATAATGCACAGCACGAGAATCTTCTGAATTAATATTAGTAGTGACCACTTTTATTAGGTGACAAAATAAATGGTTCATGCATCAATTTGTACTTGGGTTAATATCAAGATACTAGCATCATGTATAGTCTTTGGATTTGATTTGGGGATACAAATCTTCCTTATTGCATACACCAGACAGTGGTCAATGATTTCGATATTGGCGACTCTAGAGTCCAAAAACAAATCAACAATAGATGATGTGGGCTGTGTTATACGTGTTCGCTGACCAATTAATTGGCTATACTGGTAACTGTCTCAGATATCTAGTAGTTTTTGTGCTGCAGTCTGGTGATGTTGCACCAACATTACGATTTAGGTCACCGATAATGTCAACCTCCATATGATACGAGTCCAGCTCAGCAACAAGGTTTTCATTGGTTTAGAGTGCAAAATGAAAACTTTCAACTTGCTCAGCAACAAGGTTTGGATTGGTTCAGTGGTTCAAGGTATTCAACTTGACCTCAGCAACAAGGTTTTGATTGGTTTAAGATCCAGATTTGCTCATGCAGCGCAGAATAGAATATTTATTCTCTTATGTTCCTTCTTTCCGCGTACTTTAGGGATGTTATCAAATTGAGGTATGTACTCACTCTTATTAATATTTATTGTCCTCGCTTTTTTGTCAGCCGCAAAGTAAGGAGGTAATGTTATTCGCCCGCGCATGGATGCATTTGAACGGATTTTATTATGCATGTATGAGTAATAACATGAGCGTTACTTGTACAATCATGAGAAAACTATATTCTTGTCAACAGGCAGCAAGACATGTCATGTCATTCCTTTACAAAGTAAACAGCGTAAATGAGGACGACTTCAAATCGATTTTTTGACGATTTTGTAGCAATTTTTTTTCACATATTTGACAACTTGATAAAATTAAAGGGGTAAATATTCCATGGGGTGCGACGTCACATGTTCTCAAGGATGTTACCTGAGAGGATTTCCTTTTGCTAAAAAGCGATCCTGTTGCTTCGTTTCAGAATTATAGAATTGTGAGATTTTCAATACAGTGAAAGTGTATCAAGATCCGTACGGTAAGCTGTTAAATGTTTACGAATCTGTAAATAACATATAAGTCTACTTCTCTTTCGATTTATTGTTAGAAGTAGTGTCTCCAAATTCTTAAAACAATTCAAGTGAAGTGTAATTTTAAACTTTTCAAGGGATAATACAGTCAGGTCTCTCCAAGTGATTACTTGTCATCAGTGTGCAGCTATTGCCCTCACGAGACAATTACGAAATTCGTTGTATCGCACTGTGCGTTTTGTAAATTTTGGATTTTTCTGTTCCGTCAATCATCGTAGCGGACCTGTTAGGAAACACTTGTTTACTTGCACGAGTTTAAAAGGTCATGGCTAGTGATTCGTGATTGGTGGATTTGGATCCGTTGTCTTTGTTTCGTGTTTCAAGGTTCGTTACTTTGTGATCGTCCTGTTTCAGAAAATAATCAACTAGTTCAGTTTGCTTCGCAGATTATTCTAATCTTTCTTATTCTTGTCACTTGCAACAATAAAGCAATGTCTGCCTCCTTCCATCGACGTAAAATCCACTTACAAAGGCGATTTCCTTCGCCATTCTTGAGCAGCTGAGCAGTGCTAGCACGTTACATGGTGATTTGCATTAACCCCGTCTTCACTAAAATGATTGACAGAACAGAAAACCCAGAATCCCTTCACAGTTTGCAATACCCGCAGCGCGGTACAATGAATTTCACTGTAATTGACTTTAAAAGTACAGTGGGGGATTTAGTTCTTTGAGTACGTGCGCAGCTAGTTCATCCAGTTCTTAAAATAAGAGGAAGGGATGCATCGGCGACAAAAGATTTTTCTTACCTGTACGGGCCTTGGTAAAGGTTTAACGTTAAAAGTAAAGTAGCCCCCTGTCATCCCTCGGCTATATTCGCCACTGAGGTTTAAGTAGGGATCGAACTCATGGACAATGGAGAATGAGGAGGGGGATGAAACGGAGAGAAGCACCCTTTGCTATTCCGACATCCCGGGCGTGCTCCTTTCAACTCTTGGTGGGGCTGTGTCCCCTAGGCAAAGTAAATTTCCGTTTTCAGGACAAAATGGCCCAAAACCATACCGTTTGGGGTGGCACATACCTATATGGCATGTTAAAGGGAATACCCTCGGTCCCAGACATATTGCTGACAATCCACACTAGCAGATAATATATTATGGAGGATTTCGTGTGTGATTTGTATTTAATTGCGTTGTAGGCACCCGTTTGAAAGGCTTAAAGGGGTAAACTGTTAACCTTACAAATTGAAAAAATGTAACTGTGAGGCCCAGCTCTAACGTCGCATTTCCCATGTGGCGAATCCAGAACGAATGAACATTAAATTCGGCATACGAGAAATGTGACATTTAGATCCGGCCTTATCTGTCAAAGGGTTCAGAGAGTTAAACAATGTATTGGCCTTAAGGCCACGATTTGCCATTCACATTGTGGGAAAGCCAAGAAAGAGGTTGTTAAACCCTCTTTAGCATTTTGTTGCCCTTATAGGTGAAGCTGAAACCTTTTTGATATTGTCTTAAAGGCGATAATGACTATTGTTCAAGGCCCTAGCTAGTTAATGTACGGTTATAACAGTCCGGTAATCGGCTTAATCTTTCTTTTGCCCAGAAATCATCAGCATAGTGTCTGATTCTGAGTCAAGTAATTCATCCTTGCCAAAAATGGAAGCTCTTATACGGACTTCATCTAAGGTATTTAACAACCGACCATAATTAACTCTGACATATATACTTTGTTCGACTTTCTATTTCCAGTCAATGTAATGTATACCCAATCACGCTGTATCAATAAAAAACGACGGGCCAGTGGCCAAAATACTGGCCAAATTTAAGAGCTGGTCTGCAGGTGAAGGTAATTTGTAACAACATGCAGAAACGGAACGTTTTAGCTGGTGGAGAAAAAATACTAATTAAAGGGGAAGAAAATGTTGGAATATCACGCCTTCTCGCAAGTTTCATCCTCAAAATGTTTCAATTAAGTATGAGAGCCTTTAAAGTTTTGAGGAATAAAATGCCTCAAATATGCGATGTAAAACAGTAATTAATGCATGTAATTAATGTATGGATGTGCATATCA
>OZ037777.1:20078176-20097642 GCA_964035525.1 Porites cylindrica
GGTAACTTTTCGGGCCCGAAATCAAATATTCAAATCGAAATATAAAGAATAAGAGCGCGGGTCCTGGCTAGCGAACTACTCCATTTTGTTTCATTAACTGATAGTTTTCTCATGTTAGATGCAAAACTATTGAAACCTCGATCTTTAATGGAAACGGAGACAGCTTACTGGGCCCGTTAATTATCGGGACTTTCGAGAAACGCGCCCCTGACCTCGTATCAGGTTTGATATAAACTTGCAGAAGTTTAAAAAGCCTTTAGGTATATTTTCTCACCACAAATAGAAAGAAAACGTTCCGAAGAATATTTAGTTATAGGTTTGGCTGTAGAAAGAAAACTTTGAGCGATTTTCTTGCCTCAAGTTCATCTTTGAGAAAAGCAAACACCGGGAGGCCGGCTTAAAACATAAACTTATTAAGCTTTAAGACTCAGGATTTTTAGAAACGCTTCAATACTTGTCTTCGTGAATGAAAATTGTTGTCTCTGTAAATGTTTCACCGAATTATATTTCTTTTAGTGATTGTTAGTAGTCTCTCTTGCAATTTTAATCGCTGTGCCGTTCGTTTTCAGTCGTTCATGAACATCGCTTGCACGAGTTATCTCAAAATTGCGTACGCATCAAACGTTTTTTTAAGATTACACATCGTTATAAAACCCTTAAATAAAAGAATAAACATAATAGATTATTTATTATGTTGAAGCGTAACTTTATTAATGTTCACTGCAAATTTGGCACTCATCAAAAGTGAGAACTGGCTGGCAGGTTAGGTGATTTTGGAAATTTTTTGAACGGTTTCGTTAAAAGCCCACAATTGATCTTCCTGAATATTGACTGAGTGCAATTTGTCTCGAAAAATTGTGAAATACTGCATTCTGTGCGAGATCTGTATGATAAACAGTACTGTTTCACCTCAGATGTGATGTATAAAAAGTATAAAAGGTTGGTTTACACACCCCCGGATTTGTTGGCAAGATTTTGTAAAGTAAACTTGTCGAAAGCAAAAACTTTGGCCTGATTTGTTTTCCAAGAATTTGTTTTCCAGGTCTAATCTACTGTGATCAAGAGCCATTATGGCTCTTGAATGTGATCGAAGATGATTGCTATTTTGGCAGTGTTTTATATGGCTATTAACTCGGTGTAAGATGTTTCACTCTAAATCACTTAGCCTTTCCCTCAAAAGTCACATGAATTTGCCCTTAAGTTAACTGATTTGTGGATTACAAGTTTATTGTTTGATTTAAATAATGAATTTACTAATGGGAGCTTCGCTTTTAGCCCTGCCTAAATCTTTATATTAGGGTCTGTGAATCTTGAATATTCTGGTTTTCAGAACGTACAAGAGTCTTTATGGAATTGCACCACCATGTCTGAGATCACTACTGAAAATAATAGGGTCTCTGAATCTTGAATCTTCTCGTGGAACAGGGGTGGTGAATAAACGTATTACAGCAAAAGGAATTGTTGAAATACAACTCTTAATTCCTGCTGCGTTTACGAATTATATCATATCTCCTTCTAAAGAAAGTGTTACCAATTTATTGATTGTTATCTTAAAAATCATATGAAATTATCTTAATTCAACAAACAATCACCAAGTACTAGGAGGATATAGTCTCTCACTTCCCTAGTTGCTGTCAAATTCCAATGAGGTTTTAAACAAACTGAAACAATAATTGTAGAGCAATCCAAAGAAAACCATACAAACAATTCTAAGCATTTTTCGCTGCTTTGTTGACAAAAACCCACATGTTTGACAAATGATCGTCAACAGTTCATTCAAGAAACCTTGCCTCATGTTTTGCCCAAAACTTGGTGCATTTTTGATCAAACAAAACAAAAATAAATGAAAGAATTCAACATTAGCCCGTCACTCCTTCAGCTCCTCAGTTGTCTCAATATAGCTAGGGGTACTATCCTACAGTAATCGACAGAAACCCTTGCTGTACTCGACAAAATACCACTCAGTGACCCAGTTGTTTTACGTGAGCCGTTTTTCAAACCCCAGCCCCTCCCCCAAAAAGAAGCGCTAAAAAAATATTGCAAGTTGGATGGATAAAACTTACTGAATCAAATCAAAATACATTACTCTTAATAATATCCAAGGGCAGTGAACATAAAGTTTACTTTCTGTTTCATATATTGAATTGGCCCTTTATAGCAACAGAGACATTGATGTTCAAAACCTACCAGCCTTTTAGTAGGCAATGATATATCTGGGTATCCATCACTGTCATCATCTAGGGAAATTCTGCAAACAGAAATGTGTAAAAGATCAGTTACAACAAGTTTTCCTTGAATTGAACTTAATTCAAAAGTCTGTAGAAACCAAGATACAAATCATGACTGTTGCTACTAACTGGCTGAATGGAAATACCGTGTAGATAAAAATGTTAAGTCTTGAACAGTTGCATGACAGCCATTTTAGATAAAGTAAACTTAAGCTTGTGATATATTTTTTTAAAATATGCTTCTTCCCACAAACCTTTGTGCTGAACATTTCTGGTGATGCTCTCTGAGCAATGACATTGAGACTGATTTTCCACAAGCCAAACATGGAACAAGAGCCAGTGCATCACTTTCTTCCTGAAAATTAACAGAATAATTTCAAAGTTCAAAGACAGATAACTTGGAGGGTAAGATTTCCGTACAACCCCATACATTAATTTTATTATGCATGCATGTTCATATTAAACTACTTATGTGAAATAGTATGAGATTACTGCATGTATAATAAACATATGCATAATAAACATATGGGGTTGAACTTGAAGCTTGGAGTAGTTTCTATTCATTAAATTTAACTACTGTAAATCCTCAAATAATTACCTGGGGTGCTTATGCAGAATAATTTTAGGATAGCGTTGGAGGTGCCCACAGGGGAAGGAGACCTGGGGGAAACTATCCTGCAGGGCTTTAGATGAATGCATAATTACAGACTCACCACTTCTTGTTTCACCTCAGTCTCGTCAAGGTTTTCTTGAATAGGCCTTATATAAATAAGAGCCTGGCCCAACCCAGCTCCATCCCTGAGAAATGGAACAGTGTAGCCAGAAGGAGGAGGCTTAATAAGCAGTAACTCGCCTGGCCTTGCGCCACTCCTGAGTAGTTCGAATCCACTACCCTCTTTTAGTTTCGGGTATGCATCTTCCATTTTTCTTTTGAAAGTTGGAACGTCGTCTCTGTTCCCAAACGTTAGCTTCTTGCGGCCCAAACCTGCTGCAAGCAGGGTTAATTTATCCGCCTTAGTTGGTACTGATTGACTATCTTTGTTCACCATACATACGAATTCCCGCGTCCAGGTCTCTCGAACTCGATAGTATCCTCCTCCATGTGACGACCGGCTTCTTTTCGCTGGAGGAAAAGATTTCGACTCTGACCTTTTGGGAAAGGTTGAGGTACCAGGGTTAGTTGTTCGGTAGCCAGAAAACAGTGACCTGAAATTTTGAAGCACCCGGTTTTGGTCATGACTCGAACTGGATACAGAGTTCGTCACCACTGTTTCAGTCCCTGTAACAACTCTTCCTGCAGTTGAAACAGCTGTGTCGTCAGACTCTCGATCTCTAGCGAGCAAACTAGCTGCTTCTCTCAGAAGACTAACAGCCTTGTCAGTGTTACCGTTCAAAGACATCTCACAAAACCAAAACTAAAAAACATCCAGCCGTCTAGTTATTAACCTACCAGTTCGCGCGCCAAGCTGAGTGACCGCCCCCTTCTTGTATTTGAAGTAAAACCGCTGACAACACAGCTCAGGGAGTTGAATTTCGCAAAATTCAAGAGATTCAATTGTGTCAAATTCACGAAGCCGAATTCTGCAAAAATTAAGCCTCCCTATTCTACGAGAGTGGCAATTCTAACTTAGTCACAACTGTATTTGTTAGCGCTTTAAGGTGTAGTTAATGTAATTGTACAAAATGTACTTGTGCAAAACTGCGGAATATGCCTTTCAGGGAAAAGAGATGACTACAGTAAAATGAAACGTGCTACAATAAACAGGAAAACAGTGCCATAAGATGAAAAGACAGTTATGGCGGGGATTACCCCCCATAAAGATATACCTATAGATATTGGTGGGAGAACTTGTTTCCCACACATTAACAAAAAAGGCCATCGTGATTTTTCCGGGGCCATTCCCCTTTATACCCACCTCCCCCCCTCCCCCCGCCTCTATAAATGAGATTTTCTGAAGGAGTCAAAACTAGGAGAGGGGTTTTCCTGAGGGGGTTTGTTGTCCCAAATGTCATTTTCAAAAGAGCGCAAATACCAAGAATACATAAATCTCTGAAGAGGTAAAGGGAGAGTGTGATCATCAATATAGGCATGGTGAATGCAGTTTTTCTTGTAAAGAGTACTGTAAAACATATTTTCTGAAGGGTAAAGAACGAAAATAATATTGTTTCTCTGGGTATCTAACAGTAAATGCTAATTTCTGAAGGAGGTAAACCCAGAAACAATTTTCTGAAGGGTCAGACCAAAAACCCGTCATCAATAGCGGGGGGCGGGGGGGGGGGGGGGGGGGGCTGGTGGATAATTAAATTGAATGGCCCCAGATGTTACAATAGCAACTTTTCCTTTTCTATTTGGACACTGCTGTTTCCCTTCTACCAGCATTTACAGGTTGGGCTGGGTATCTTAAGAGGCGTTGCCTGTAAGGATCGAGCAAAGTTGGAAATTGGCCCAAAAATCGCAAATTTTGAAACTTTGTCAGAATAAAGTCTATCATATGCCTGATTCATTGGTATAATTTGTTTTGTCTTAAACTGAATATTTTCCTTTAGAGACGTGTTTACTTTTAGGAGTCATTTTTTGCTTAAAAAGTGGAAAAAAATCAAAATTTAAAAAATCCGTAAAAAATTTCCAAAACCTTTGTAGCCAATGAAACTTAATTCAGTTGTTAGAAGTGATCTATCAATTTCATCTATGTATATATTGTTCAGATCAATAATGTTTTTCCCAACAAAATCATGTTGAAAGACGACTCTCTTTTTCTCAATACTCGTACAGTCATGGGCTATGCTGCATATCCCGAGGTATATCTCGAGTAGTAGACTGAGATTGAGCAATTTTTTTATACCTTTTGGAAGGCGTTATGCTGGTGAAGTTTTTGATATAAAAAGTTCCGCAGGCAGTCTCTGTGTGTTTCCAGGAGAGCGCCTCAAAAGTGCCCAAAATTCGACTTGTTTTGAGACGCTCTCTGAACGTCTGTCTCGAGGGTTGGTGTGACGAAAATACAAAAGCTGGTAATAAACTACGCAATTTGACAAAACTGCTTTGTTTATTTGTTTTTATTTCCTAACCAATATGTACATTGTTTTTATTGCCCTGCTAGTGCGTCAAGTCTGATAGATTTACCCGCCGCGTTCCTTGCTACGCTGGTGCAGCTTAAACCTTCGCATCTTGTCAAACACACGAGCAACTTTTCTTTAATCCAATAAAAACTTTCATGAATTTTTCGATCATTATAATAATAATAATAATAATAATAATATTTATAGAGGGAGCCCAACTCGCCAAGGCGGTTTTCAGTGGGGCCCTCATGCATTAATCTAACTAATTAATTAATAATTACGAAAAAAGTAAAATATGTTTACAAGTAAAACAAATTTAAAAATTTAAAATCTTAAAATCGATTATACAAAAAAAACATCAAGGTTTAAAATTAGCTGAGATCTTTTAAAAAAGTTTTTAACTTGGATTTAAAAATAGATAAAATATTACACTCTTTTAAATCATTTGGAAGGCTGTTCCAGTCTTTCGCGGCGTGAAAAATAAAAGTTTGTTTACCCCAGTTTGTTCTGGGTAGGGGTAAGCGAATATCATTAGAGCGTCTTGTATTATATGAATGAACAGCTTGACTTTTAGTAAAATTAAAGCTGAAATCGGTTTCTCCAATAAGACACTTGTGGATTGCAATGCAGCGATGAAAAAACCTTCTTGTGGACAGTGACTTCAAATCTAGACTCTTCAGTGCTTCAGTTGACGAGCTTCGGGGTGGTTGCCCCAGCATAACTTTAGCAGCTTTATTCTGTAGAATCTGTAATTCTGACATGATGGTGTCATTGTTTTTGTCCCCCCATATAACGTCTCCGTAATCAAAAAGAGGGAGGATTAGGGCATTGTACAAGGCAACTCTAGCTTGTAGCGGCAATAGATTCCTGATTCTCCTAATTAGGCCTATTCTCTGATTAATCTTCATGCTGATAGCATCGACGTGATCTGCCCAGGACATAGACTGTTGAAGCGTTACGCCTAGGTATTTGAATGATTGTGTTCTTTCAATGCTAGTGCCCTCTACTTTAACCGAAATGCCTTGAATACGATTCAGTTTCTGAGGACTTCCAAAGATAACAAAATTACATTTGGATATATTTAGTGTCAGGAGATTTCTAGAGAACCACTCAGACACTGTCCCCAAGTCAGCATTGATGTGATGTTCAAGATCACTGATGCTTTTGGATGAGTAATAGAGTACAGTATCGTCTGCATAAAGAATAATATCGCTTGCCAGGTGACAGTCCGGAAGATCATTCACGTAAATTAAAAACACCGATGGTGAATGACATTGATGGTGAATGACATTGATGGTGAATGGCCTGTAGTTGTATGAAGGTCTAATCGACCGCTTTAAATTGTATGTCAAGAGTGTAGCTTTAACATTTGCCTCGTTATAGTCGTCTTGGAAAATTCACTGTGACATCCTGTATGGGAAAAGATGTTTGCATGTCACGTGAGAGTATTTACATTGAAGAAATTTCACTTGGCACATCATTTCATTTCTGTATGTTAGCTTCATCTTAATCTAGAGGGAAATCTTTGAATTCGGACTCCAGTCTTTTCGACAGATTTTTAAGGTTGCCTCACTTTGCATGCGTGGGAAAGTACCCGCAAAGTTTAGCGCTGTAATTCAATAAGCATTTGTCACGCTTGATTAGTTACAGGTGCATCAAACAATCTAGATTCTACTTGTTCGTAACTTCCCCGGGAAACACTTTACCGGATACAATTTCATAATATCATGTTCTTTCGAAACCCTTGTTTTCCTGGAAGACAGTTTAAAATTCAAGCCATTATATTTATTGACGCGAAAAACTCTCCTGTCCACCTGCCAATCATCTGCGAAGACTTATCTGCTAAAAGATCGCCAGACGTAGCTGGAAAGTTTGAGGCGGCGCTTACAAACATTCACACTATCACGCTAACTTAAAACAAGTGAATCGCAGAGATCTCTGTTCGTAAAAGTGCAAAAAATGTATAAATGCGGGATTGGAAAGCTATCTGGTACAGAGTGCGGTTCAGTTACTGTGAAGGATACAGTAATTAACGAATATCAAGCGTTAAGTGATTGTCAGCGCGATATTATGGGTCACTTGGAAATGTTGAAAATGCGTGGAGAGGACGTGTTGTCTGAGAAAGAGTTGATTTTACTGAGAGCAGGTGAGAACATTTTGATATCCCTTACATCTGTCATTGAAGGGATGTTCATGGTCGACTTAAATTTGTATTAGGAGTATTTTCAGGAACCGCTGAAGTAGACTTCATGGTGTGTCCGAAACATCGAGATACCTTTGGTATAAAATGGAAAGGGCGTAAGGAGATTTGCCAGGTACCGGAGGGGGTCGCATCTCACCGCTCAAAGAATCACACGGGTGATCGCACTATCAGTAGGAAGCTGTCAGAGGAAATCTTCAACAGGACTGGATCACTTATACCCATCGGCTCAGGTATTCAACTGTATTATTTTTCTTTATTAGAAATGTTGCACTAACTACCGTATTCACTAACAAAGCCCTTCTCGAATGTTATCTTTCTTTAAGCAATCTGTCGGCAGTGTCGTGAAAAGCTGAACACAAGCATCACAACACATCAAAAGAATTCACAAGAGGTGAGGGAAAATAGTGAACGTAATGACTATAGTTGTTTCCTTATGGCTGTTAAGCCAACTGATCCTTCTTTTTTCGTTTTTTGTCCTCTCCTCAACACCTATAGAGCCGCAGGCAACTATTGTGTTGGGTAGCCTGTGGCGATAAGCTAGTAATGGGGCAGACTCGTACCCAGTCGTTGCGTTAGGCGTGGACAAATCAAGGGACAGGGCAGAAAAAAACGAGAGAGGGCATCGCCCTGGCCAATTTTGTGAAAGAATAGTTATAATGATAGTGATTATGATAATGGTACTAATGATGATAACAATATAAACAATAGTAAAAATTATTTATAAAGACATTACACGTTTCAAGAGAGAAAGAAATAAGAGGTAATAGCTTTACTCTTAAAGAAGGGCCTGCAAAACGACATCCAAACTTTGTAAAGAATGCCGAATGAAGACAGTTGTCGTATAACCCACGGAAGAGGTTGTTATGCCATTGTCTGCTAGCACTTGTGTGAGTTTACATTATGTTTTCATTTTTAACGTAGGCCACTGAGGGCGTTTCTAGAGCCAGTAAGGTAAGCTTCCCAGGATTTAATCAAGAAGAGGGAATAGAAAAGATTTCACGAGATCTTGAGCGTTTGGCCTTTAGCCCTGACAGCAGTCTATTCCAGCCTTCCTCGTCCCAGGAGGAGACGCAGTCCACAACATCAACACTTGATGACAGCATCAGCCAAGCCACGTGTGCGCAATACCTTAAACCTCCAGATAACACTGACGAAGGTAAGGTAGCCGCATTGCAATGGTTTGTGGATGAGTGCAGTATTGGGCCTCTTGGGTCTATTATGAAGCGTCCATGGACTGATGCCACCTCGAAAACACGTGAATGCTACATCCGTAAAGCTAGTACAATTATCTCAGAGGTCTTAAAAACTGTAGCGCCGCAGTCCGCTCCAGAATTGTGGGAGGCAGTGAGAGGAAAGAACGAAGTTAGCCACCTCCTTGGGTCTGTGCATAATGGCAGTGATCTACTATTAGCTGTAGTGGAGTCTTACAAGCAAGCGGACACATCCGAGACAAGGCGTCAACTATTAAGTCTCGTGGCCAGTAAAGTGACCTATGCAGAACTGGTAGCACACATACCTCGACTAACAAGATATGAGTTCACGGCGGCAAGACGATACACGCTTGAGGTAGGCGCAGGACTTACTGTACAGTCGGAGGCCAAACAGATAAGAGAAAAAGTGGACCCTGCCAAAATAGATCACTTTCTGGACTTTATCACGTCTTCTACAATCGTCCAGGACCTCCCATTTGGTCGGAAAACCCTGACATTAAGCAGCGGCACACAGATCGACATTCCCAATGTAATAAGGACAGTGTTGCCATCTCGTCTGATCAAGCAATATAATCAATATTGCAGTGAAGTGAATTACGCTCCACTCTCGAGCCGTACGCTGTTTAGAATTTTGTCTGAGGCATGTGTGGCGTCAGTTCGAAAGAGTTTACAGGGGCTAGACAGCTACGCAGCAGAAGGCGGGCGCGGATTTGATGATTTATTATCGCTCCTTGACACCCTGGTGAAATATGGGGCTAATGAGGCTGTAATTGCAGAACTCAAGGACAACTTTAGATACCTAAAACAGTACATCAAAAGTGATTACAAGGTAAATGATTAGTGCCAATATAGAGTCTGCACATGCATTTTCATCGTGCGAAGGTGTAACAGCATGATTGTCTCGTTCACAGATCCACTGCTCCTTGGCTAGTACTATTCCTGACCACTGCAGAGTATTTGCACTCAGTGATGCTAAAAGGGAGAGCTATCGCCACCACTGTGATCACCAACATAATCAACGTTGTGAGAGCTGCGAGACCTTGAAGACTGTATGTAGCCAATAATAAGTAAACCCGGCCTAGGGCAAGATAATTCTATCTAATTATATCTTATATCTCTTTTAGTCTTTAGACTCAGTTTTGTCCTTTATCCAGTCAACCAACCTCCCGCAGGACCTTCAGGATGACCTCCTATTTAATGCAAGAACCGCAAGTGACGGAGTACGTTCCTGGAAGGCTCACCAGCTGCGCATGGTTCACCAGGATACAGCTAGAACAGATATCATTGATAGTCTTCAGGAGGACTCGGTGCTGATCACACAGGATTTCGCCATGAAGTTCTTACCCACCCAGTACAGGGAAACGCAGGCTGATTTCTTTGGTAAGAGAGGTATCTCTTGGCACTTGACAGTTTGTCAGAGCAAACAGCGAGGGGAGCTGGTCGCGCAGACGTTTGTGCACATAATTGAGTTGGGTCTACAGGACAGCCACACAGTAGTAACCGTGATGGAGCATGTACTGGAAACCTTGAAGCAGGAACACTCCCAGTTAACCAGAGCTGTCTACCGCCAAGACAACGCAGGCTGCTATCACTGCGCAAATACCATTTTAGCCAGCAAAATACTGCGAGAGAGAACCAACATCGATCTCTACCGGATTGATTTCAGTGATGCACAAGGTGGTAAAGGTCCATGCGATAGGAAAACAGCGCAAATCAAGACGCACGTGAAGCAATACATCAACCAAGGTCACTCCGTCACAACACCTGCTGACCTTAAGAAGGCTATAGAGTCCGATGAGGGCATTGCGGGTGTGCGAGTTACGTTTGTTCCTGTTCCCAAGACCACAGTGAAAACAAAGAGTATCAAGTGGGAAGGCATCAGTAGTTTGTCCAACTTCGAGATCACGGCAGCGGGTGTAAAGGCCTTCAAGGCGTACGGTATTGGTGCAGGGAATTTCCGATCCTGGACGTCATTTTCAGGTATGTTCAATCAAAAGGTGGTAAAGGAAAATTACTCGCGTTCGTGTTAAAATGGATCTCAGTCCGCTTTATTATACTGGTTTCATAGCACGCACACTTTACCCATTTGTTCTCAAAGGGGATGCATGGTAATACTTAACAATAAAGCTATAACTCCATGCCACTATATCATAACTTATACCCTTATTAATAAAAACTTGCTTATTTGGTCTTTTCTCTCAGGAATACCACACGATAACCAGTTTGAATGGATAGCTGAAAGGCCAGGGAAAGGAGAGTTTGTGTCAGTGAAACCTAGACAGCCAAAGCCGGCGACATCCCATACAGATAGCCTACTCAAGGAGGGCTCTACCCCTGAAATAACCCAACAAGCAAATACCCACCTAGCTGATAGTCTCCTGTTTCCATGCCCAGAGGACGGATGCACCAAGTCCTACATGACATACGGACAGCTGGAGCAGCACCTCATGTATGGTAAACACCAATTCCGTCGGACCGAGAGTGTCTCACTTATTGATCGAGCGAAGGTCAGTTACGCAGAGCGTCTTGAGGCTGGAGGGAGCCATCCTGAAGTGACGATACCGGATACAAAAATACACAGTGGTTCCCCTTGTCTGCCAGAGGGATGGGCTTGTCGGGAGTCCGCCGTGCCACGCCATCGGTTTAATTCCAAGCAAAGGAGGTACTTGGAGGAAAAGTTTAAACATGGCGAGACCAACGGGATTAAAGCAAACCCAGATGACGTCTCGAAGGAGATGAGATGTTTGAGAGATCAGAGCGGGAAGCGAATCTTCACGGTAAAGGAGTTCCTACGTCCACAGCAAATCACCTCATTCTTCTCTAGGATGGCATGTAAGAGAAGAGATGCCACCGACTCCGATGATGAGGCTGAAGAATTTGCGAGGCAGCAGGCGGCCGTCCACTCGGATGTGATGGAAGTGTTACGGCAGGAAATCACTCATCCCTTGCTTTTCTCTGGCAAAAACCTGCGCTTGATGACAGAGTCAGAGATCGAAAGCCTCAAGATCACTCAGATGCGTTCCATAGTTAGTCACTTTTCCATTAAAGTTAAAGCTCGAAAGAAGAATGTCTATTCTGTTGCTATTATTGAATTTTTGAAAAGGTGCTCCTGTAAACAGTAATTCTGGTAACTATAATTACTGCAAAAGCCGTGGACAAAGATCCCGCTGGTTGTTAACGTTGGATCTCTAGAAAACAGATCTAATCAGCTAAAATATTACTGAAAACAAAAAAAAAGAGAAGTCCAAAGACTACTGCAAGAGTGATTAACAACGTGTACTGTTTTTATACAACAATATTTCGGCGGGCCATACCAGCCTTCTTCAGTAGGTTTACAGATGTTACTGAACTTATGATGGATATTACAATATTATATAGAGATGGAGGATGTCGCAAAAAAATTGTTTAAAAGGGGGAGGCGGAAATGACGTACAACATAAAAAAGAAAAGAACAACTAATAAGGATATAGGTTACAATAATTCATCACGGCGGTTTAGGCCATTGAGTTCAAGAGTTATGGCCTTATTTATCAAATGTGACTCCCTCGCCTTACGGACTGAGGGTAGGGGGCGTTGGTTCTAGGCTATAACATAGGACCAAAAGGTCCTACTCTGGAACCAAATTTGTTATGCTTTTCTCGTGGATCAAGATTTTTTTGCGGCATTTAATTTAAGTCACCAGTTATTTCTAACCCCCCACTCCAGAACAAAACCTGTATATTATCCGATGACATGTAATTTGAAAAACAAATTGTGGGGTATTTACCTACAAATTAAATGAAAGGGCATTTATAAGCAAAGAGAGAGTTCTTCTGTGAGAAAGTTGCTGAAAAGTTAAAGAAAGGACTCTTTCATCAGTAATACAACATCATCCTTGCATGGCTCGTTGCGTTTAAAATGACCAAAACCAGTCATAAATCAGATATACCCCCGGAAAATATTAAACTTACCAAGTTCGGTTATTTTATAGTGTCTTTACTGCCGTAGCTGGATACGATAAAACTCGTAACCAGTCCCCCTGTATGTGTCACCCAAAATGGCGTCTCGTGAAAACTCGAATTTTCGGCATTATTGAGTCGTTCTCCTGTCAACACAATATGACTGCCCGCGGAAATTTTTATAACAAAAACTGCACCAATATAAGTACTTTCAAACAGTATAAACAAAATTTCCGAAGTCCATCTACTTCTAGAGATATTTCCCGGGAACTATAGCATAGTCCCTGGTTGAACAAGTGTAAGGAACAAGGAGCCATCTTTGAACATACATTTTCTAGGCAAAAACATAACGGGTCCCAATGGAATATATATTTTTTTATATCTCTAGATTCGTGTTAAGATATGGATTAAGTTTCACTGGCTACATAGTTTTTGGAATTTTTTAACCGATTTTTCAAATGTTGCTTTTTTCCAGTTTTCACAGCCATTAATGTCCACTCAAAGTGAACACGTCCCAAAATAACAATTTTGAGTTTTGAAGAAAACGTATTATGTCATTCAATCAGGCACGTCAAAAGCATTATTCTGACAAAGTTTCAAAAGTTGTGATTTTTGGCCCGATTTCCAACTTTGCTCGATCCTTACAGGCAGCGCCTCTTAAGGTCTCTGATATGTCTTTGTCTTTTCAGTAAAACATACTATCTTGGAGAAATTTAACCAGGAAAAGCAAAAAGAAGAAGTTATATGTCTGAAAATTAACTTATCTGAAGATACAGAAGCTTTGGCAAATAAAAAAAGTATTCCCTTGATCTGTCTCTACCCATTACCACAGTGAAACTCTAAAACCATAAACAAGATGCAACCTTAAGAACCCAGGGCACAAGAATTTGTCCCAATATACTAAAAAAAAATACCAAATTAATAATAAGGAATAATAAAAGATGGTGAACATGAACATAGAAATAAGTTTTATCTTCTCAATTAACTTACCATATAATTGTATAGAATTACTAACCACATTACTTATCCAAATAATAGCCCTTAGACCTATTGAGCTAACTCAATGTTGTACCCAATTCAAACCCTTTGGGAATAAAATGTCTTGTTTCAGGAATTTCCATGTCATTTAAATGTGAATTCCACATTATAAAGCAAATACAATACACAGAGAATCTCAACCCTGGGAGATTTGAATTGGGTACAACATTGAGTTAGGTGAATAGGTCTATTACACATTATCAGTATCCTTTCCTGTGAGGCTGAGGTTGACCTTGTTTTGATACAAACCTCTTTTCTTTTTTAAAGGCAATTATACTTTAAAAATATCTAATTGCATAAGAGCAAAATGATTTTAAGTTGAATCAAATCAAGGTCTTCTCAATGTCGGCCTTATTTCTACCTAATGAAAATTGACATTATCTGGGGCAGCATGGAAATGGAAATTATTTATAGTTGGGGCTTTTGTAGTACTTTGTCTTGGTTGCATGCTGACTGGATCGTGTTTTGATGGGCACTCAGCCCGAATGTGCCCGTAAACTCTGAATTTGTGGCAACGAACTGAAATGATAAAATCATATATTTTTTTATGTAATAAATGAAAACAAAATTATGATGCATCATGTTGTTGCACCAAGAGCCAGCAAACACAATTGCCATCAAACACCTTGTTGGAGAATAGCATGAGTTATAAATTCATCTTATTCTTCAGACCCAAGTGGTTCTAATATTATTTTCCTTGAAGATTGTTAACATTTATTCTAGTTATTCCTTTTTTTAACCTACTCTCCTCAGTGGCTTAGTTGGCCCATGCCGAGGTCTTTGCTGATAAGTCATAACACAATTAATATTTATGTGATATTTACAAAAATAATTATGGTTTTATTAGTTTGTAGCTGATGTGCAAGTGTTTGGTTGATTGTTTCAAAGAATGTCTTTCATACCATTATAAAAAAGCACTCGTCCTAAGCTGCCAAGGAATATGAATCTCGCTTATTGCTTATAAGCTCCAAACTTACCTATTCTGTTTTGTCTTCCACTGAAGACTCCGTCTTCCCTCCTACTTTCCCCTCTTCTTATTTCCCTTCCTCTTCCTTCAGCTCTGCCAGCATCCCTTCTTAGCCTCTGATGCCTCCTTCGTCTTTCCCTTCTTATCTCTTCGTGTTTCCGTAGCCGTTCTCTTCTCTCCCTTTCTCTTCCCATCTCTCCCTCTCTCAGCCGTTCTCTTAAATCCCTTTCTCTTCTTCTTTGTTCCTCAGCCTCTCCTTCCCTTTCCAGCCTGTCTTCTCTATTTCTTCGTCGAGCCAGTCCATGTCTATGACATGCTCTTCAAAAATAGTAAAACAACCTTAAGTCTAATATCCATAAATAAGATTGTCTAGTGGTTTAAATGGCAGTTTATATTTAAACAAACCATCTCTCCTTGATTCCTAAGAGGGGAGAGGGGCATTTCGAGGTACATAAATCTGTAATTCAGGCCCAAAATTCCATACTGATTATTTAAATCTGTCCAAGATCTAGTCAGCAGTCCTGATTGATTGATGACACAGTAATATAAATAAATACCATACATGAGGTAGAAAAGATGTACACATACGCTATTAACAGAGATTATATTAGTGAATCATGTTATGATTCTTATTAGTGCTAGCGAGGGGTGGGGGGGGGGGGTGGAGGTGGGGTATTTGACTGCTTTGGCTGGAAGACTGAAACCATGAAAATTCAGGTTAGAAATTTTTAACCTAGGTTGATTCTTAATTTTCTTTGTCTAGAGGACAAAGAAAATAGAGAATCAACACAGGTTAAAAATTTTTAACCTGAATTATATTTTGACATATAACAGCTACACAAAAAAACAACATTTAGTCCATGGGCCAACACCCCAAAAATAGGGTTTTTTGTACCATGTCGAGGGACCAGTGCTATCATATATTTTTGAAATCTACAATGACTGAAGTTTATTTTAAAGTACGATAGCAGGCCTCTGTGAGTAGCTTTCTTGCTCTAATCATGTGATCAATGACGTCATTCAAAACTGCCTCATGGCCATGAATGAGCTTCAGAGCCTCAAATTCTGAGGTATATTCATGGCACAATTCCTTTTTTAAATGAGCTTTTGTGCATAAGACAGATTAAATAGGCTGCTGGGTTCAACTGGGAAACAGAGACAATTGTAAAAATTATATTCTTGTTGCCATGGCAACGAAAATAGCCATTTAGTCTGCGACTAAAATATAACTCACTGAAAAAAAGTTTCCTACTTCCTTATTCTAAAAATCGTAGCGTCAACAATTTATGTTTCCATAAGAAAACAATGTTCTGTTCTTTTCCTTTAAGAAGCTAACAAGTTCCCACTAGTTTTCTAGATCTTGCTTCTGAAGCCTGATATCTATATCTTTGCAGCCATTCTAGTACCAGACACAATCTACTGGAGACTTCTTCCCTTTCACGTCAGTCAAACTTGTTCAAGTGTTAATTTCACTGAAATTTAACAAAGGAGAAACGTTAAATTTCAAACAAACAAAACAGCAGTGTTATGACGAATACATTTACCAGTTGCCATGACAACCACAGTGATTGTATGCATTTAGTAAAGTACATTGTTCAAATAGCAATACGAATTTTATACTTTCGGATCAAATAGCGATAAATACTCTTTTATTTGGGAATGTTTGTGTAAAAAAGTTATTTCATATATTCTATTGTTCATGGGACTCTTACCAATCGCTATCTTCAGCATCATTGTCATCTTCAGGCTTGTTTGTGCAATCTTGAAGGTGGCATATGTCAGTGAATTTCAAGCCATTGACAATACAGGAACAAGATGGAAGTTTGCAGGACCTACTGCACTGGCAAGATAGTACTTCCAGGACTGCTTGCAGAGCCGGCTGACCACCCCTCCAGTCTATAACCAGCTTCCCATCTTCAGTGCACCAGCCAGATCCTACTGGTGATGGTATGTCTGGGCATCTTTGCAAACTTTGTCTCCATACAGCAGCCTGGTAGTTAGTCTGCCAGCACAGGTCCGAAATCCAAAACACCCATTTGAATTGAACAGATTATCATAGCTTTAATCACAAATCCACATGCATAATACATCTCCAAATCGCAAAGGAAGTGAATCTGTCAAACTAGATGTACAGATGTACAGTTGGTATGCTGGAAAACGGCAAACAGAAAGGTAAAAACTTACGCCTTGCTGGGCTCTAGCATCGGACCGCGTGGTCGATAACATAACAAAACTAGCGCGCATGAGCAGAAATCCGCGACACATACATGATGTAAAAAAGGGCGGAACATGGGTGCCGCTACATGGCTCCCCTAAATGGAAATCATTTACCTAAAACAGTTCAGATGGAAATCTGATTGTCCTTGATACTGGCTCCTCGGGCGGAGATGACATCCTGGTCTGCGGCATCTTGAGCAAGTAACAAAATCGTTTTGTGGATTGGTCGTTCCAAAATCTTCCGTCTTCCTTCTCGTGCTAATAGGAGTTGGACCTTGCGAATACGACCGTCTTTGCTAGGGAAGACCTTAGTGCAAGCGGCCACTGGTTTCTTGGCAAGTCATCATCCTGAAGTAGGATTATATCTCCTACTCTACTGTCCCGTTGGGGTGTTTTCCATCTTCGTTTCTTCTGAAACTGTGAGGAATATTCTGAGCGCCACCTTATCCAAAACTGATTGGCCAAGAACTGTACACGGCGCCACCTCTTTCTTGAGTATAAGTCCAACTGTTCAAAACAACCAGGTGGGGGCAGCACAACCTCTGTCTTTGAAGTTAGTAGATGATTAGGAGTTAAGGGTTCCGGAGACTCGTGGTCAGATAGGTTCTCAACAGTGAGCGGGCAGCTGTTAATCACATTTTCTGCTTCTGTCATTAAAGTGCGTAATGCTTCATCATCTAACTGACTTCCATGCTCTTGGAGCAAGACTGAAAGAACTGATCTGGCTGTTCTGATGAGTCTCTCCCAAGAGCCTCCCATATGAGATGCCGCGGGTACGTTCAGGCTAAAGTCGATCCAATCACATTCCTTTGTTAAGAGGAACCCCTTAACACGGTCACGGTTGAGCTCTTGTAAGGCATCGGTGAGTTCATTCCTAGCTCCAACGAAATTTGTCCCTTGGTCCGAACATAGTTTGCGTACCTTTCCTCGTCTGTTGATAAAATGGCGTAAGGCACTAATGAAAGAATCTGTTTCCATTGTATTGAGAGTCTCAAGATGAACAGCGCGTGACGCCAGACACGTGAAGATCGAGCCATAACGCTTTAGTATCTTGCATCCTTCTTTAAGGTAAAAGGGACCGAACACATCCATGCCTGTGTAGTGGAAAGGAGCAGCCTGTGTAACACGCTCTTCCAGGAGATCGGGCATTTTCTGTGTTTGCAGTTGGCCACGAAATCAACGGCAAGTGACACACTTAGAGATAGTTCTGGCCACAGTTGAGCGCCCGTCTACTATCCAGTACCCAGCTTGCCTGATTGTGTTGTGGGTGACTCCACGTCCTTGATGGTGGCCAACCGATTCGTGAAAGTATCTTACGATCAAGTCTGAGATGTGACTCTTCTTAGGCAAGATCAACGGGTGTTTAACTTCAAGGGAAACATCTGCTCATCGGATACGACCACCAATCCTAAGCACTCCGTTTTTGTCAACAAAGGGATCTAACTTATAGAGAGAGCTCGTCTTCTTCAAAGTATCGTTTCTGCGGTGCGCAGAGTCTCGTTCTTGGAATTTCTCCAAATTACGTTTGAGGTTTGTTAGTGTTTCCATCTCATGGCTAAAATACTGGCAATGGAGGCAACGCAAAATAAACTTCTCGGAGTGGACCAATTCTTCAACTAAGAGAGGTAAGAACTGTTTTCCCTGTTCATTGCGTGATCTTCCCAAGTCCTTTGCAGAATGAATCTCTTCTTTACGTGCTGCTATTACAGACTGAAGATTCTTTATTCCTCTTCTCATCCAGGCGACTGTCATTTTTGCTTTGTGCTAGGAAGAAATGCGATTCAGATATGAAAGAAGTAAACCAGGATATTCTCGAGCGGAAGAGTGCGTCAAGAGGCAGGTGTTTGTTTTCACTTCAACATCATCACAAGAGAGCTGAGCTGTGTTTTTCTTGTTAAGAAGTGGTACATCGCTTTCCCAGAGAAAGTCTGGCCCTGAGAGCCATCTCTTTTTGTTAAGTAACTGACTGGCAGTGGGTGAACGAGACGCTTCGTCCGCAGGATTATCCTTTCCTGGCATGTGATGCCACTGTTCTGGGTCGCTACGATCACGGATGTGCTGTACTCTGTTTCCAACATATACGTGAAAACGATGAGCTTCATTACTTATGTAGCCGATGACTACCTCAGAGTCTGTGTAATAAACAGACTGTAAATTCTCGTAGTCGAGTTCACTCTGCAACACCTTCATTACATTGACTGATACGACGGCCACTGTCAGTTCCATACAGGGAATAGATATCGGCTTGATAGGAGCTACTCGTGACTTTGCTATGAGGAAACTCACATGAACTTATCCTTTAGAGTTGACTGTTCGAAGATATGAGACTTGACCAATTCCTGATTTGCTTGCATCCAAAAAGCTGTGTACTTCAGCTTGGACTGGACTTCCGAAGCCAGGCAGTTTAACACAGCGGTTGAGTTTGACTTTCTCTAACAGCAGTAGTTCGGTGCGCCACCTCTCCCGACGAGTGTCAATTTCATCAGGAAGCAGGTCGTCCCAATCTACCTTTTGGCGACAAAGGTCTTGCAAAATCTGCTTACCAGTCAGGATTACTGGTGAAACTATCCCCAAAGGGTCGTATACTGAGCTTATCGTAGAAAGGAT
>OZ037777.1:20097842-20110342 GCA_964035525.1 Porites cylindrica
TTTTAAAAGCTCCGACCTGGATCTATGCTGTGCATTTGTGCTAAGTTTTGCTTCAAACGCCTTTACATGTACAAAACGTTAAAAAATTTATGATTGCATGGTTAATCAAAAACGCGATAAAGAAGACGGTTCTTACCTATAAATAGGGTGTCCAAGCAGGGTTCGCCAGTAACTAAAAACAGTCGCACGTACGTGAAGTGGTTCAGCTCTTGCACCGAATAACACTTAAGTGTGATTCAAGTGACTAATAAGGCAGATGCAGCAGAGATTAAGGGCCTTTTGGGAATAATTGGACAGCGGCTTTTTACATTTCTTCTCACGTTTACGTAATCACAGGTGTTAGAAACTGTCAGATAGCAAAGTCGGCTGCTTCACTACCGAGTAAAAGAGAGACGGAGTCCAGAAATATTTACTCATATGGTCCACATGCAGAACACTACACACTCTGACTGAAGACGTTTGAATCGTAAACAAAATTTTTTGTTGTTGCCTTATCCGCGTTCCCATCCACATCATAACACACACAAATATTACAACAACTGTGGCTGCCCTCGAAAGTCGTACTTGGCATCCGAAGGAGTTTCGTTGTTATTCACAAGAAAAGGAGAAAAACTTGAATCGTCAGATCTTTCCTTTATCTCCAAATAATCTTTAACTCTTCAGTTCTTCAGATAACAACTTAGTCTGCCTTACACGATACGGATGAGCGAAGGATTACATGGATTGTAAACCTAAATCACACATGTGATAAACAAGAACATAGCGGCAACTAGCACGAGTCCTAAGCAAATGGTAACAACCGCTGACCATAAATACTGAAAACTCCTTACTACAGCACTGCTGTAGTAACATGGCTCCTCAACTGCATGTCATGCAGTTAAGACAAAACAATAAACCTACATGAGTCCCTAAGGCTAAACGTTCAACAAACTATCAGTTCGATACTCAAACAGTAGAATCTCGAAAGTTCGAGTCACTGATCGGCAACAACGAATGAATGTTAAATGAGTTAATCAAAATCAAGTGTTCACTACAATGTTCATTGACAATGAAACCCTTGCAACGTCTTTCAATTGTTCTTCGTTGGCTCCTCGATGGGGACTTCCCTGGTCTCCTCGTGAAAGACATCTTCCTGGAACATTTCATCTGCAGTCAACAATAGCACGAGCTTGTGTATAGGTCTGTCTAAATATGATGGTGGGCGTTGGCGTTTGCCACTATCATCCAAATTCCCGTCTGCCATCAGCAACCTGACCTTTCTGACATATCCGTCGTCACTTGGGTACACCTGCACTACTTTGCCAAGTGGCCACTTGTCGCGCGTGCTTTCACTTTCCTTAGAGATGACTATATCACCAACAGCAAGGTTTCTCTTAGGCTGAACCCACTTTTGCCTGACTTGTAACATTTGAAGATACTCTCCCCGCCATCTCAGCCAGAATTCATTTGCAAGATACTGAACTCTTCTCCAACGTCTACGACAATACATATCGGCTCTTTGAAACTTTCCTGGAGGCGGTAGCACTCTTTTAGGTTTCATAGTAAGAAGATGGTTAGGAGTCAACGGCTCTGGCGCTTCTGCATCACATAAGTTATCGACGCTGAGGGGTCTTGAATTAATAATGCACTCGACTTCTGTCAAGAGTGTTCGCAATGTCTCATCATCAAGTTGGCTGCCAGCTTGTAACAGTAGTGGTTCTAGTGCGTTACGTACACTACGAATCATACGTTCCCATGTCCCGCCCATGTGACTAGAATGGGGTACGTTCAACTTGAATGGAATCCACTCGCATCCATTCCTTAGCAAATAGTTTTGAACATGATCTTGATTCATCTCACATAATGCTGCTTTCAGTTCACTTCGTGCACCAATAAAATTTGTCCCTTGGTCGGACCTCAGTTGTCTCACAGCACCTCTCCGATTCATGAAACGTCTCAATGCATTGATAAATGAAGAACTCTCCAATGAATTGGCAGTCTCTAGATGAACACTTCGTGACCCCATACATGTAAACAATACTCCATAGCGTTTAACTTCACTTCTTCTCTCTTTGACAATGAACGGTCCAAAGTAATCAACGGCACAAAACGAAAAGGGAGGAGCTGGTTCAAGTCTGTCGTCAGGAAGGCAGGCCATCTTCTGCTGCTCAGTGGGCCTACGCAGTGGTCTACATGTTACACAACTCGATATGAACCTCGCTACTTTTGATGAACCATTGATCAACCAATAGCCACTTTGCCGCAACTCGTTATGCGTCATACCACGTCCCATATGGTTCACTTTGAGATGGTGATGTTGAATCAACAGTTCCGTCAAGTGTCCCTTTCGCGGAATAATGACTGGATGCTTCAGATCAACTGGTGTATCTGCTCTTCTGATACGACCGCCAACACGAATTATGCCATCATGGTCCACAAACGGATCCAGTTTGTACAGCGAACTGGTCTTTCGTAACGCTTGGTTCCTTTTTCTGGCTTGGTTCCTGTTTGTCTCTCCGTTGGTTACGTTTAAGTTGCAGAGAATTTGAAGTTCCTCACGGAAATGTTCGTACTGCAAACATCTGATGATCGTCTTCTCTGCCTCCTGAAGCTCTGGTAGTGTAACTCTCAGTATTGACTTCTCAACTTCTGTACTTGACCTTGTTACTGGACTCTCGGGCTTCTTAATTTCCCTTCTTTGAAACTTGGACTTCAGACGTAAACATAGAGCTATGACCTTTATAGCACGGTACCAGGTAGATACACCATCTAGTCTGCTTATTTCAAATTGATCTGGAAATGGAGCAACACTTCTGACCTTCGTGGTCAAAACAGACACTTTCTTCACCTCCGGGTCAGAGTCTTGAAGGCAAGGCAGCTCCACGTTTTCTGGTTCACAGGGTCCGCTTCTCCACAAGAATTCTGGACCAGTTAACCACTGAGATCCTTCAACCAGCTGCTTTGCGGTGAGTCCTCTTGATGCTTCGTCTGCGGGGTTGTTGTTTGTGTCTACGTAAAACCATGCGTTGGGATAGGTTAGGTCCCGGATTTGCTGCACTCTGTTAGCAACATAAACGTGAAACCTCTTGGCCTCATTGTTAATGTATCCGAGAACTACTCGGCTATCCGTCCAGAAGAATTCTTTCATCTCCGGGTACTCCAACTCATTTCTCACGAACTCACTTATTCTTGCAGAGGTGGTAGCAGCCGCTAACTCCAGCCTTGGAATAGTCTTGTGTTTAAGGGGGGTTACCCTGGCTTTTCCGACGATGAAGGAACAATGAGCTTGATCGAGTTCGTTAATCAATCTTAGATAAGAGCATTGACCATAACCTTCCACTGAAGCATCTGAAAAATAGTGGACCTCCACTGCTTTCACTGGGCCAAAGTTGTCTGGCTTGAAACATCGCTGTATCTCTAGTTTCTCCAACTGTACGATTTCTCGCCGTCACTTTTCCCACTGTGGGTGTAGATACTCTGGAACAGGGCTATCCCAATCCAGCTTGTCTTTGCACATCTGCTGAAGAATCTGTTTACCTCTGAGTGTAACAGGGGCCAGGTACCCATTAGGATCATAAATGGAGCCAATAGTGGACAATACACCTCTTCGAGTTAAAGAGCGATCATGAAGTTCAATCCGGAAACTGTCACTTTCAGCGCACCACATCACCCCTAGAGCTCTTTCAATAGGTAATGGATCTACAGCTAAGTTCAGTTCCTTTATTTCCTTTGAATGGTCGTCAACCGGAAAGGCTTCAAGAACTTCTTTCTTGTTCGAGACTATTTTATGTAATCTGAGACAAGCCTTGCTACAAATTGCTTCACTGGCCTTGATTAACTGAATGGCTTCGGGTACCGTTGATACAGATTTTAGTCCGTCATCTACGTAGAAGTCCTTGCGTATGAACGCCGCAGCCTCTGTACCAAACTCTTCTTCGCCATCGTCAGCTGCTCGCCTAAGCCCAAAGTTCGCGCAACCTGGGGAACTGCTGGCACCAAACAGGTGAACTTTCATACGATACTCGATTACTTCCTTTAATGGGTCCCCATCCAACCACCAAAGAAAACGTAACCGATCTCTGTGTTCTTCGGCAACCACGAACTGGTGGAACATGCTCTTGATGTCCGTCATAAATGCAACGCTTTCCTTGCGAAAACGACACAAGATACCCAACAGATCGTTCATAAAGTCAGGACCTTGCAGCAAGTAGTCATTGAGGCTGACTCCGTTAAACTGGGCCGAACAGTCAAACACCACCCTTATCTGCCCTGGTTTCTTTGGATGGTAGACACCTGTATGCGGTACGTAATTGACTTTACCGTCTTGAACCTTAAGACGATCTACAGGAACTTCCTCTGCACATTGTAAGATTATGTCCTTCATAAAGGCCTGGTAATCAGTAAAAAAGTTCGGATTCTTCTTGAATCTCGCCTTCAATTGGTTCCATCTCTTTACTGCGAGCTGGCGGTTGTTTGGAAGGCACACACTGTCTGATTTCAACGGAAGTGGCATCACGTAACGTCCATCCGATTGTTTCTTTACTCCATCCTCAAGAATCCTTAGAAATCTCTCATCTTCCATAGAATAAGGTTTGTACTTGGGACTTGTCTCAACAAAGTCAGTTTCTAACACATGGAGAACTTTCTCTGGGCCAATAATCTCTTTAGCCTTTGTGGCGAATGCAAAGTGGCTATGAATTTCTGAAGCTGCAACTCTATTGCACACACCCTTGTCTATGTTTTCAACATCATTAGACTTGCAGACTCTTCCAATAACTCCCCAACCAAGTATAGTCCTCTGAGCGTACGGCTCGTCATCTTCACCGGCAACTATTTCCCTGGGTCGGATAGCTCTTGGGCAGTTGTTTCCAATCAGGATAGAAATTTCTGCATCTGGGTGGTACGGTGTCAACTTATCGGCGATGGGCTTCAGATGTTGCCATTCCCTAGCCACTTCAGGTTTTGGAATCTGCGACCGGTTAGCTGAAACAAGTTCCCGGGTGAAGGCCACTGGCATCTTCACTACACATTCTCTATGGTAGTCAAGAATCTCTAGCCCAGATATCTTTTTAGTTTTAACACGGGCATTTTGCTGCTGCATTGTTGTCAACAGAAGCTCGGTTGATGGGCCTTGCAGGTTAAACCGTTCACAAAGAGTCTCAGACACAAAACTGACATTTGAATGATCGTCGAGGACTGCATACTGCAAGATTTCCTTATCTGGCTCTCCCACTGGCCTGACCCACACTGGTACTATCATGGTGTGATCAAATCCACCGCTTTGTTCAGGAATTAGACATACACTCATACAATTTGAGATGGCAGCATTGTCTTGTGTTAGTTCCTTGTGAAGGCATGTGGGATGTGTTCCTGAGCATGTTTTCACTTTGCATTTCAACCTCTCCTTGCAGTTCGCTACCTGATGACTCTTACTGGCTGCACAACCCATACACAAACGTTCGCGGAAGAAGAAGTCTCTCCTTTCACTGAAAGGCTTTCTACAGAAATCAGCGCAGTCATCTAACTTGTGTTTTGCACCACAAAACAGACACTTCGTCAAACCATTTGGACCAGGGTCCTTTGATTTATTAGAATTGGTGGGGTCTGATTTACTGTTACCACCACCCTTAGCTGATGTAGAGAGAGAACTACCCTTCTCATTATCTGGTTTCAGCTTCGGATTTCCGTGAAATCTTGGACTACTTGATGTGGCGAGGCCTTCTAACTCTGGGATATTTGCCTTTTCTGCTGCTTCTCTGATGAAATCTGCAAACTTAACAAAGGTAGGGTAACTGGCTTCACCATGGGTATGTCTCCATTGTTTAATTGCATCTCTCCACTTGGTTTCAAGGTAGTAGGGTAACTTTGATAATAACTTTACATTCTCCTTTGCATAGTCCAGTACAGAAAGACCTGGAATGGTGTTCTTTGCTGCTACTACCTTGTCTAACATGTCTGAGAACTCCCTTAAGGCACTGGCATCCTTGGGTCCTATCTTAGGCCACTTCTCCAACTTGTTAATAAATGCTGTACTCACAACATTACAGTTTCCATACCTTTCCTGCAATACAGACCTAGCTTTCTGATAAGCATCTTCTGTCCCAATCAGAAGATAATGTTCCACAACTTGCTTTGGCTTTCCAGTTACATACTGATTCAACATATTCAGCTTGATGTCTGCTGCCAGTGGTCTAGAGTCAACTAGAGCATTAAAGGCACTCTTCCACACAGGATATTGCAGGGGGTCTCCTTCAAATACTGGAATGGTCAGTTTTGGAAGTTGTCCAGAAACAAACAGTTCTTTGCTCACAGTACTTTGTTCTAAGTTAGCTTCTGTTAACTTGTCCATACACCTTTCTAATGATGAAGCAACCTTTTCCCACCCTTCACAGAAGGAGTTAACTTGACCTTGAGGATGAACAAACTGGTAACTTGAAGGGGAATTCATAACTGTTGACATAATTGGTGATGGATCACTTATGGAGTTAGTTACAACAGGATCAGTTTTTGCCGACGAGAAAGCTTGTGTACAAGCTGCTTCTGTTTGAATGGGAAGACCAAGTTCAGGTTCAAAATGACGAACAGCAAATACTGACTGTGTTACGGCTCCCGGGGAGAATGATGGAGTAGAAGCCCGCAAACCACATGTTGTAGTCTTTGGTGTGGATGTTGTTGACAAAACAGGTGTTTGGGATACATGTACTTGGGACTGAACTGATGTATTAGTCTCATTTGCACGGGTAGTTACTGTTAAAGATTGCAAGAATCTTTTCACTCCTTCGCCTTTACTCTCACTAGGAAGATTGACTAGATCTTCTTCAAGGGAGGGTGTTTGCTCATTATCAATCTCTTTGCATACACTTAACTTGGCTCTACTAAGTTCAAGTTCCCTCTTAAGTTTGAATTCTTGCAGTTTCTGCTCCTGTTTTAACCTTTCTATTTCTAGGGCCTTTTCTTGTTCCACATAGGCTAGCTTCACCTTCAAAGCAGCTTCTTCCTGTAGAAGCTTATATTTATCTACTTTAGTTGAAAGTACACTGTCTGAACTTGATTTTGACTTGACACTTTTGGTTGTTTTACTCCTCTTTGAACCCTTAGAAATGACAGAATTAGACTCCAAAACTGTTTGTTCCAAATACTTTATCTCATCCCTCACATCCCTTTCAAAATCAGACCACTCACCACAAACTTGCTCCCAGATGTTCCTGACCTTTGCTAATTCATCGTCTTGAACTGTTTCCAAAATGTCATTATATGCATCCACAAATTCATTCCACAGAACCTGTGCCTTACTAAGCTCTTGCTTCCACTTTGATAATTCATTACAATGTCCCCGAAGTAACAGTGTTTTTCTCAGTGTTCCCGTAAAACTTGACCTTTTATTCTTGAAAGAGTTCAACTTTATATCATTTTGATAGGATTGACCCTTTTCGGTTAGCTTCCTGATACGAACTTCCGACGAATGCTGTTCATTTTCCACATGGAAAAATCCGTTGTTTTCGGCATTCTCCGATAGATCAACAATTAAAGGCGAAGACTTCTCACAAACATCATCCAAACAATTATTTGAAGCAGAACTTACCACCTCACCACCAACATCCGACATTGAACCCTCAGGAATATCACTCAACTCTCGAGACATAACGAGTACTAAGTCCAAACCAAAGGGCGATCAGAACTAACTTTCTACAAAGGCTTACACCACTTGGTATCCATTCAAATCCTCCACAGGTCGTCCGCGATGACTTTACGGTGGCTAAAAGCTTCACCAAGGACCATTAAGTTGTTATTGTGGCTGCCCTCGAAAGTCGTACTTGGCATCCGAAGGAGTTTCGTTGTTATTCACAAGAAAAGGAGAAAAACTTGAATCGTCAGATCTTTCCTTTATCTCCAAATAATCTTTAACTATTCAGTTCTTCAGATAACAACTTAGTCTGCCTTACACGATACGGATGAGCGAAGGATTACATGGATTGTAAACCTAAATCACACATGTGATAAACAAGAACATGGCGGCAACTAGCACGAGTCCTAAGCAAATGGTAACAACCGCTGACCATAAATACTGAAAACTCCTTACTACAGCACTGCTGTAGTAACAACAACAACAAAGACAACATAAAGCACAGGAGTCGCGCGTTTCACATGCGATAGAGTATTGTATCAGCAATTAGTGTTACTTCCGTTTCATCTTTAATTAACCTGTGTTGTCAAATGAGCACATCAAAGGCAAAAATGTTGACAATTGACCGCTTGCCCGTAGATTGTCTCCTATTATTATTGCACTTTCTCTCAACTCCAGATCTCGTAAATGTGTTGATTACGTGCACCAAATTTTACAATCTTTTCGTTTGTGCTAGAAGCGTATTCAGGCTTCTTGACTTCCGATGCTTCGACAGGAGAACGATCCACATTCCCTGCGAAGGCGTATGGATCAATATCATCCACATGAAGTTCCTAAGCCTCAGATTCTGCGTGAAAATAAGGAATTTTGAACCGCTGAAGGAAATGTCAAAATTAGAAAGACTGGTCCTATTTTGTACCAATGTCAGTGATGAAGATCTCGGCGAATTCATAACGAAAGGATTGAGTGGTATAAACATCGGTTGCTGTGATCGCCTGACAGCCCCCTAATTATTAAAGGACTTTTTGATCGCAAGGCCCAATTTAACAATGGTCGGACTAGCTGCACTTGACAAGGCTGTAAATAATGAGGTACGTGAATAACAGGAACATATGTAGTATTGTGCAGTGATATCGAGCATCGACAGGGGCGGGGAAGTAGGGGAAAAGCCCCGGGTGTACTCCTGCAAATTCTAGGTAGGGGTGTGCCGCCCGGTTCTCCAAATCCTGGCCCTATTTAAATGGCCTTAATGCAGAAATCATGTCATCGTGACTTAGATTAGAGCACAAACTTCAAATGCATTTCGAATTCGCATATTTCTAGTTCTTTCTTATTCGTTTGGAATTGAAACGATAATGCGTCAGTCAATTCCAGCTGCACAAGGCCCCCGCCCGGGCTTTTGTGTTTTTTGGCCTTCAATGGCAAATTCCCGGGGGTGGGGACTCTTGTGCTGTCACATTCCTGGGCGTGGTGACGAAAAAAGAGGGCAAAGGCCCTGTCCTCCGTCAACACTGCAACATTTTTAATTGATCGCACAGTCGAATACTGCCGTTTTTAAACATTTTAACATTTTCAACACTAACCAAAAAAACGTTGATTCACGTCGATAGCTCCGAATTTCGTAATTCTGGCTTGATAGGCAATGAAGAAATGCATGCATAAAATCGAGAACATGCCTTTAAAACCACCTGTCCTTGACAGATGATGCAATCTGCCTTTTTTCCAGTAATATCCTCTGTGTAGCTATATTCTGATAGGAAACCGCGTGCGTGTCAAAAGCACGGGAATAGCCCCGGGGTTGGGAAATGCCCAACCACCACCCCACCCCCCTCCCTGCCCATCTAGGTGAAAGGAGAAGAGATTGGCTATTGTTTGTTGTTGTTTTTTTTTTTGCGATCGCATCAATCAGAGACAATATACATTTTTCCAAGTCCTTTATTTGAAACTAAAGCTGGGATAGACATTATGAAATGACCAGGTTTAATTTGACAGGACGCAGGCATAGTTCAGTATTGGACAAACTAGCCTCGTCCGCCACTGTTTCTTATGTGTCTGATTCCCTTTAAACCCCAAGGCGATCTGTGTCTTTTTTTCGTTCTCTCTTTCTTTCAGAAAGAATTTCTTAGAAAAAAGTCTTATTCGCCCTGCTTTCTCCAGCCTCTCGCACAGACGTTGTTAGGGGTTCATTACGGACGCGTGACAGACCCACTAAGAACGTCTGCGTGGAAGGCTGCGCTTTCTCATACTCACATGGCTTATCGTTTTTCAGGTGTTAGAATCGCTTTCAGGTCACGATTTGAAGTACTTGGATATCAGCGATTGTAAGAACGTTACGTCTGTTCAAGTGTCAAAGTTGCTCGCTCAACAACCGAACTTTGAAGAGCTATCGCTGCAAGGAACGTTTACCTTTGCTGCCAGTCGTCAAGTCTTTGACACAGTTAACCAGCTAAGGCTGAAGAGTCTTAGGTAGGTAATAATACAGTTTCTAGTGCCGATAAATTAGGGCCTGTTAACATGGAGGCAGGGGACTCCAGGTAGGTAAGGTAAAATGTGGCGGGTCACCCCACCTATCATGTAAACGTGATCAAATTGAAATGAGAATTATATGGACAGGTGGGTTACCCCCCTCCCCCTACCTCCATGTAAAAAGGCCCTAAGAAACTTGTGAACATCAAACGCTGAAATGCCTGGACAACCCAGGTGTTTGAACTCTTGAGAATAACGTATTTCCTTTAATTTTTCGCCCTAAAAGGTGACGATTATTCAAGGGAGGCGATTATTTAAAGTACATGTAACGCTCACTGTGAGAGGTTCCACTGCAAACAGGTTTACAGTCGAACGTCTCCAAAACGACGAACACGGGGAACGAGGAAAGGGGACGAACAAGAAGAACGGATAAATAAAGTGAGAACAAAACCTAACACTGTCAGCAAATTCATTTCCAATTCTTCATATCTTTTATTTTCCAGTTCTGCTCCCTGTGTTAGTGACAGTTAGTGACAAGTCGTCAGTATGGAATTTCTGCAGTCATTGCGCAGATGTCATAATAGTAGTGGTTGATGATGATGATGATGATGATGAAATTAATGCCTTCTCTTTCTTTACAGGGTTCTGGAAATAGGAGGAAACGTGCATCTCCTAGTTCAACCATCAGTTGATCCCATGCTGCAAATACTTGCTGCATATCTGAGAGTTCTATCTCTTGTAAATTACAGCCTTATATCAATAAGCGAGGATTACGTCAAGCATCTTATCAACCTTGAAACCTTGTTTCTTTGGCAGTGTCACCCACTTTTGTTTGAGTGTGCCAAAAACTCTTGTAATAGAAATTTCAAATGTGAAGTAAGCCCGTTCTCCCCTTTGAGAGACGCCATATATGACACAGGAGAAATGTAATGTAATGATCCGAGATATACATACATCAAACGTTACAAGGATAAAAGATAAATCGCACCTCTATTCCTTTCAATTTGTTTGCCTTGTTGTTGTTGTTGTGTATTTAATTTCTGGCACAGAGTTGTCCGCCCAAGAAACGAAAGCATGTATACAAAGAGAGAACAAACATCAAACAGATTCACATCTTTGCAAATTTTTATTCAACTGATTGTTTTTCAAAACATTATCATCAAGTATTGGCTGTACACAATAAAGCAACAGATAATAATCAGTTATTAAGGTTAAAGTTATGCTAATGGCCTACTTTTCACGAATCATAACGGTTTTTCTTAATCAATAGAAAAATATCTCAGAAAATAAAACCTTGTATGGAAATACAAGCTACAAGCTAATGGTCTTAATGTTTGATATATGTAATACACTTTCGAGTGACATGAGTAACAATCCAATTTCAAATTCAAAGACACATAATTTACTATACATAAGTTGATACAAAAAATCCCGGGCTTAATCATAAAGTAAGTCACTGGAACTATACACTGATTCAGTGCGTTCTTTACATAAAGCGAAATTTTAACACAAAAATTCTGCAAAAAAGAAAACAGATCCTAAGTCAAAAAAACTAATTGATTAGTTAATTAAATTATAGTATAATTGTTATCGGAATGGTATATGCTGTATAATTTTGTTGTTTCCGTTCATGTTCTGTACAAGTTGTTGTAGTAATGAAAAACTATACTGTAACTAGACCATTAACTCCCTTTGAGGAGTAAGGCGCAATAAAGATATATTACTACTCCTACGACTGCAAAATCTTTTATTTCGAGAGAAAAGTGGAGATATAACAATTTTATGCGCATCTTATTGTGCTTCAGTGGCTGTCGTGGCCGAAAGACTTGTCACGTGGTTTCAGTAAAATTTCCCATTTGTCGTTAAAAGATGACAATTTGATACTGGGCTCCGATCCATGCTCAAAACTTTCATTTACTGGATGAATTTACATTTTATATTATGTGTGTGCTACTGTCAACTTAAAACCAACGGTTATTCTCTTGGGACTACTATATTGTAGCGTAATGCTGGACAATGCGACTCAATTGGGATTTTTAGTAACAAAAAAAGTTATAATCAATAAATCTAATACAATAGGCCACTTCTGAGTTCCAAACTCCCTCCCTTTAAAAAATGACGCTAGGTGCACAACCTTTCTTGTGAAAATGAGTTTTATTTCCATGAGAATGAAAAAGGATTCCCATGTCAAAGTCTGATCAACTACCCTCGTTTTGAAACAGAGGCCCGGAGGAACTCGCAAATCGGATATTTCTCTAGCAGGGGCACCTCGTGACTTGTATACGCAGTTGCTTGATTCTTCGCAAAGTGTTGTTGCAATTGACCACTCCAGAGCAGTTCATCTTGGGAGTTAAAATGAAACTGAAAACAATGCTTATGCAGCATTTTGGGGTGACAAAGAAAGAGCATTATGATATGTTATGGTGTTTTC
>OZ037777.1:20120342-20122842 GCA_964035525.1 Porites cylindrica
TTAATGCTGTCCAGTGACGTCACTCACTACCGAAAACCGGGTAGTGATTTTGATTGGTTGGTTCTTTTAATTTGCATAAATTATGACAAAATTATCCAAACTTATGCATTCAAAACATGCTCAAAATGGCGGACACCTTGACTCTGAATGTGGAAAGTTTTAAAGAAGCTGTTTCAAGCGTTTTATCGTTTTTGGGAATAGCAAAGTTGTATCCGCACCAGGAGAACGCACTTTTCCAGTTTTTGTCGCGGAAAGATGTGTTCGTCAATCTTCCGACGAGTTATGGCAAGTCTTTGATATACCAAATTGCCCCTCTCGTTGCGAGTAAACTTCGAGACTTTCCGGAACACTGTATAATCGTGGTTATATCACCATTAGTCGCCCTAATGCGCGATCAAGTAGCCAGTCTTCAGAAGCATGGCATCGCTGCAGGATATGTCTTTGCAGAGCAGGAACAAACGATTTTGACAGATGTAGAAAGGGGCAAGTATAACATCGTGTTTGCCTCTCCGGAATCTATGCTGTCTGTGAATCGGTGGAGGAGAATGCTTACCTGTGAGGTATACAAGAAACACTTAATTGGGGTTGCCGTCGACGAGGCTCATTGTATTTCGCACTGGTATGTTGTACTTGCCTTTTGACCACTACGCATTATGTTAGCGGTATTATTTGTGACCCTCCACAGGAGTCTGATGCTAAAGGTGAAAGCACGCACACGACACGCTTAGCGTGCCGTAGATCACGGATATGCGCATATTAAATTGAAAAAACAAAGACGGACACACTTGCCTTTGTTTTGGCAAATTTAACACGCTAGACCTTTTGTCTTTTTGTAGCGTGCCATATGTCACGGTAAGTGTGTGAATTATAGCACGGTTAGCGTGCAATTTGGGTAAGACACGCTGAACACGCTTGATTACTAAAACCGCTAAGATGATAAAAATGGCTTGGGTTTTCAGCGGATTTAATCAGCATTGATAACTGGTCGAAGTGAATCAAATATACCAATTGAGACTGTTTTGGAATTTGATAGTAACTGTGGCCATTTGAAAATCACGACTTAATGGTGGTCTAGCCTGGAATTAACGCGAGATCAGTGTAAACCAATTCCTCCGGCTGTCGGCTGTTGACCGGAATCGCAAAGAGGCCTGCTATCACATGCGAGGCACTGAAGTTATGTCGCCTGAAAATTATAGTTATGCCACCAGAATATTTATTAGCAGTAATGCACAGAGAAATGAAGTTGAATAAATTAGTTTAATATATTTCTTTAAGCCATGCTGAGACGAACGAAGGTAATTAAATCGGAGAAACAAAAACTGCCTAGAATTTTTTATAGGTTGAGGAAGGCTAAACATTTCTAGATGACCGTTCCATGCATGTACAATTTTCGAAGGTTATCTAATAAATTCCTTACGATTTTCTGAAGTTTAATTTTTTCCATTTCATTCCCCAGTTGAGCTATTTTTCGTAGAGAATTAAGGAATCCTAAAATTTTCGGAAAGTTAACATAACCTTTGCACAGCTTCGTCAGTAAACATTTCTGGAAAGAACTTTGATTTTGCAATGCTAATATAGTTCTACCCATAAATCCAGTAGGTCACACCGTTCACTGTTTATACTTTTAAAGCGACAACGTTTTGTCAATCAGATACTATCGCTGCGATCGCTGAGGTATAACTTTTTCTTCCGCGATAGTTACCAAAAACGGGTGCCGTTCATAATCATTTACGGTTCCTTTTTGTAGAGGAAATTTATTTAGCTTATAGATAACACGCCTTGCGTGCTTTTGCGCACACTGAAAGCGTGTTGTGCTTTTTCGCACGGAGCTTTTGTTTGAAAACTTCAACACGCTCTTTTGTTCGACTTGCTCGCACTTAATTGTCTCAAGCGTGTCCTCTGAAACAAAAGAAATTGCTAATGAGGCAAGATTGCAAGCGTGCTAAAGCGTGTTAAAATATATTCTTTTGTTTTAAAGTGAAAGCGTGTCGTGCGCGTGCTTTCACCTTTAGCATTAAAATCCTGTGGTCACATTTTGTGTCAAATTATTAGCTAATGAGTGAGCAGCATTGACTAGGTAAAAGGTCGTGTTTGTATATAGTATTTTTAATGACTCTAAATGATTTCACGTATCTAAATCTGACCTGTCAGTTTGTTCTCGGCCTTTATAAAATAATGTACTTATGTATTTCAGCTATTGATTCGCAAATAAAATACACAGGAATGTTACGGTTTTAATTCTGTTATTTATCAGACCCCAGTTTTTCAACATTAGGTAAAGCTGTGCCCGAGGCCTTTAATTATCAAACCCCAACAAAAGTGCTGTGGGCCAAATAAGGAATTCCTCCTCTTCCCCCTGGGTTGTATCTACAAGTAAAATAAATTGTACTTTATATGGCTCAGTGACAGAATATGATTTTACCATTGGCCTGAATTCCATCCAATTACTTCGAGTCTTTATTACTCCCTACCATTCCCACTTGAGTCAACAATTTTTTAT
>OZ037777.1:20127842-20137842 GCA_964035525.1 Porites cylindrica
GGCCTATGTTCAGGAAAGCAGACGATGCGGCAGGGATGGAGAACAAAGTCATGCAGTTGTCTTATTTAATGGTAAATTATGCACTCATGTAGAGGAAAACATGAAAGAGTACTTGGTCTCTAAAGATTGCAGAAGGAAATTGCTTCAGCAGCCTTTCGATCAAACTACATCCTCCTTAGTTTCCTTAGTTTCCCAACCTTTGCTGTGACAACTGTGCAAGAAATTGTAAATGCAACCAACTAGGATGCCCACCAGCCCTTAACGTGCCTTTGGATAGGAATCAAGATGACAAACCCCTTACAATAAAGCGTGATGTCTCTACCGCTCAGAGGAAAATACTACGTAAAAAGTTAGAATGTTTACAGAAGTCTCTTGTTACAAAATTTATGCAAGGTGATCAAAAAGAAAGAAGGGCTACTGTCCTATCTTGCCCAACCTTTTTCCTTGAATTTACAAAGACTCAAATAGAACAAGTTTTGGAACATTGTGCTTGTATTGCCAGTATTGATGATGTGAAAAGAAGTGCTGAAATTTGGCAGCACAAACATGCTGTTGAAGTTTGTAAAATCTTCAGCGAAGTATTTGATGATATGATACACATGACCAGAAGTGAAGATAGTGATGAGAGTGAGGAGGACAATGATGATCGTGAAGACCTTAGTATATATTTTTAGAATGACACGTCATTTCTGGAAATGGTAGAGTCACTGAACTCACTTGACGAAACTGAACTCACTGTTGATGTTGAAGAAAATGTACATCAAGCAAACTACCCAGTGGTGCTTGACTCTGTCATACCAAATGTTCTGATTAATGAATAGTTTTACTAGTCATATGCAAGTAATGATTTCATCTGGCCTTTCTGTTTAGTGATATTAACTTTTTGTGTTTGTTTATCCACTTGAATAATGATGACATGTCGATGTTGCTGGTCTGACTTCGTAGAAATCCTGTGTAATGGTTGTAATTTCGCCCAGGGGTTTCAGTCAAGGCCTCTTCACTTAATAAAAGGTTTACAAGAATTCTAAGGTCCTGTGCATCTGATCTCTGAACATGCTTACCAGATCGTTTTTTGATTTTGCATTCTGAGTCAAAGAGTTCAACAAGCTCGCGTGCAACTTTGCAACAAGAACAGTTTCTAGTGACTGCAGTTGTTGTAAGATTTCTGCCCATCTTCCTGTTTGCTTCCTTGATGTAATTGTTGTCATGCTCTAGGTCTAAATCTAGTGGAACATTACACCCAGGTTTGCACCATGATTATTTACTGACCTGTTCCACTTAAGCTCATGTGCCTCACATGGAGTCAGAAGGGCATTAATCTGGAATAAAAGGTATAAGGCTTCGAGGGCATACTTTGATTGACTTGACTCTTGCCAAAACTGAATAAGGAGAAACTTCCAACAACGAATGATCCTTGTCCCATCACCTTCTGCCACAGCATCCCTAAAGTTCAAATATAACAAGCCATGATCAAGGAGAGAACATTGATAATTGAACATGTCATCATTTGCCTTGTTTGGCTCCTCAAGGGTTTTTGGTTGAGTAACCTTGTCATGTGCATCAGAGGGTGGCTCATTGGAAAATTCCACCTGAACTTCATGAGTAAGTTCATGTTTTCTCCTTGATTTTCAATCATAGCGGAATGTCTTGGGACAGCCAGGAACACGACATGGGTAACGGCCATCAGGTGTCTGTGCTTGGTTCCTTTGCACCTCTGCTTGTTCTTCCTCAGTCAGTATCTTGTTTAAAAGCGAGTTTAAAGATGCTGAATCAATAACATGTGTCAACAACCTTTGCTGCAATCTGACGAAGGTACACCCCTTGGATAGCTACTGATGCTGTTGCCAAGCTTGGTGAAAAAGTGTTGCGGGTTGGCTTACCATTGATGTCACTCATGCCAAGCATGCTCAAAGCTGCTACAACAATCCGAGCTTTCACTGCTAAGGTAAACATTGCCCTGTCTGGGGAATATGCACTTGTCACGTCACTCTTCACATTCCTGCGGTTGATATTGTTTCTGTCACAAAACAATGTGCACTTGTCTCCTCCTGAGTCTGAAGAGTAATGTCTTTTGAAACCCAGCTGTATTGAAAGATACGAAATACATACAAAAAATATTGGTGTGTTTTACTCTCTCTCTTTCATAACCTCGCGTTCAAGCTAAAGACTCTTCTCAATAGGGCTATGTAGTTATGAAGTCTTTGGAACTTTTACTAAATTCTGACTGGTTAAAGCATAACCTTAAAGCAGTGGTACACATTGTTCTCATTCTATTTAGCCTTTATCCTATCCCCCCTCCCCCAAAAGGAATGTTTTGCACTATTAAAAGCAAAACAAAAGAAATTGATTTACAGGAATTCATGTATATATTGATGTGAAGTATATGAAATAATTCATTTTTGACCTGCGGTTGTAGATGAGAATGAAGAATGATCATCGCAGTAACTTCTCCAATAGAAGAAGCCTGAAAACCTGATTTTTTTCAGGCTTCTTCTTTCCAATTGCTTAAATTGGAAAATTTGCTACGATGATCATTCTTCACTCTCATCATGTATATATTTTGGTAAATGAGATGTTCCAGAGTATTATGAGAACCATAGGAAATGCAGTATAAAAAATGTCCATTATAATTACCTGTAAAAAATTCATATCTGCATGCCAGTCTGCAATTCCGATGTTTAAACCTGTCATTCTCTCCTCTTCTGTATAGCCATTTTGCTGCGCCATTAATGCATTGACAGCCCTGTCTACAGTGAGTTGATCACCAATGACATTTGCTGAAACAAAATGCTGATCCCCTCCTTCTCCTTTACTTGGTAGATAGGAATGTATCCTCTTCAGCACATTTAACATACCTTCAGTTGTGTTTTCATTTTCAAAAATGATACCAAGGCATGCCTGTTAGACCAGGAACAAAGTCAACTATAAGAAGAGGATTGAAATGCTTCTCAGGATGATCATTTTACCTTCCATGGGGTGGATATAAATATTTTATAATTGTATTTAGATTCATCATTTAAAGGGAAAGTTAATTCTAATCTGACCTTACTGTCACCACTCTACAACAATAATGATAATTATAGTACCCCTTCCTTCAGGTAAAGACTGAGACTGTAACACTCAAGGGAAGGGGATAGTTGTGTACATCGACTTATCATAGTACTCAGGTCAATGACCTCAATCTTTGATCATACATTTGGGCTGGGCTAAAAGAAGGATTAACCCGGGTTTAGTGGATAACTTGAATATGAAGTCTGAGAAAGAAACTTCATTCATTTAGTTTTCAATTTGATCACTGGATGCTCTAAAAAGAATAGTGAAAATTATATGAGAAAATGCATTTGAACTAAGGAAGAGAACCTTGGGTTAAAATGTAACCCTGGGTTAATGCCAATCAGCCTTCAAACAACTGGGCCCGGTACACTAAGAAGGCACTTTTGATGTAAAAAGGCTCTTATGTTGTACAATTGTACATAATTTTGTAACACTCCAAAAGTCAAAGATCAAGCAGAATTATCAGCACTTGAAGAAAAATATCACCAGATGGTATTTAATATTGTTTGGTGATTTCAAGCTAAAATTAACACAATTCCACTTTTGGGATTGAAATGAAATTGTGACCCTATGTTGTGGTTCAATTTTATCCTTGGTTAGGACCTAATATTCCTTTAGTTTTTGAGTATGTATGACAAAGTGTTTGACACTATTAAAAGGAAAAGTTGAATTCTATGGACCAAGTTAGAGTATGAACCACAAGAATTATTTCACAATAGTGTTATGTTGTACCTTTGTTGTCTTTTGACCCATCTCTTTACTGTACTCGTGGCGAATATGTTTTTTAACAGCATCCTTTAGGAAACCCAGTGCTGGAATGCATTCAACAAGAACCCTTTGAACAAGGACAATGTAGTTTTCTCTGTTATTCAAGTGATCCCTTGCCTGAGGTAAAAGAGTGCCATAAGGCACGTCATTTATGTCACAAACAGGTTTGGTATTGTCCAAGTGAGCACCTGACACTCTGTTAAGAACACAGTTGTGGTTGATCCAATGGTAATCCTTGTTTTGGCTCTCACAAGTCATCTCTCTAACATTCTGTCTTAGATCAAAATTGTCGATGACAAACTGCATGCCACTAACAGATGACTGATCCAATGCATTGATTTCATCTTCTACTTGCTTAAGCTGACTACTTGAAACTTGTTGTCTGTGTACTGTACTTGCACATGATTCTGGGAGACCTGAGGCTGCATCTCTAGAAGTTCTCGCAGTAGCTAAATCCTGGGTAATAGCTAGCTCTTCCCTCTTTTCTTCCAATTTGGCTTTTTTCGTCAAGCAAGCAGAAACCCTTTCTTTCCCTTCCTTCCCTACCTCATCAAACTTGCTCCCATACTCATTAAGCTTTTTTAGAAAGGTTGAGTTGCTGACTGTGACCTTTAATGTTGAAAGTCTTGAATAAAGTGCCTAAAGAGAAGTAGATTAACTTGAAACAATAATAAAAAATACAAATAAAACACATGGGTTTCATTGCATTATAACTGAGAATAATAAAAAAACTTTTGCCATTTTGCTACCTTTTCAAGCATCTTTTAGTTTAACCTTTGTTTGTTTAAAGAATTAAAATTGATCTAATTACGTTAGTTATGCACAGAAAACTATCAGAAAAAATTGAATAGACTATAATAGCTTTTCCCTCCTTTTAAACAAGTACAATCAGTGAGGGGGTTATCTCAGTTCGAGTACCTTTGTCTATGATAGTGATTGGTTTTAGGACAACCTAGGTAAAGAGGAAGTGCCCACATATAAGTACAGCCGAGCAGCTGTTTACCTGAGAACCACTGAACTTCATTATGACAGACATTAGGATCTGAGCCGCATTCAGATGGGGGGATCTCTGTTTTAGAAGAATACAAGCAGCCAAAGCAACACTTGGTAAGGTGGTCTTGACTTGGTCCCTAACTGCAGTAGTTAGCAGAGTGGAATACAGTAGTGGTGCCCTTGTGCTCAATTCTTTAGCAACATTCTCAAGTTTAAAGTTTCTCATGTCGTCTGTCGAAGTTTTTCTGAGAATGCTAGGGTTCTTCTTACTGGTCAGATTTGCGCATTCTCTTGAAAGCTCTTTTAGAAGACACTGGATGATGCTCTGTTTCAGAGGCTTTATTTTGAAAATGGCAGTTGCCATCTGGGTGTATGTTCCACGTACAAGAGCTACTCCAAGCGCAGCAAGGTCGTCGTTCAATTCCCTTTCTCTTGGATACTTTTCACTAGGCCACTTGACACTGACCTTTAAAAGGTACAAAACAATCAGCAGATTTGTTGCCTTAAACTTCATCATTTCTTTTAGTGTCGAATGCGTTTCCTGATATTGGGTCGATCGGTTGGATTGAAAAAGAAAAGGTAAAAAAAAGGTCACAAGAAGTCTCAGTATAGGAGGCCCCGGTACAGGACGACGTTAAAAGTTAACATTCACATATTTTGATTAACAAAATGCACAATAATTATACTGTAATTTTCCTGTTTTTGTTGCGGTTTTTCTCTATTTTGTTACTATGCTCATTTTTCAGATTAAAAGAATTATTTCAAGTGAAAAATGATTCCACCACGTCCTTCCTTTTTTCTTTTTTTTTTGATAATGCCAAAAATTTGGGTCGGTCGGAAGACGCTAAACGGAGAAAAAAAAGAGGATGGCCTTATGCATCGTCGTATTTTTCGCGCGGAAATTCAATATTTCGATACAGCTTTTTTTAAAGATTTCGCCTCCCGATGTTATGGCGATATAATGAATAAAAATGGAATGATTTTAGGTTTCTCTAACCTTTTAATAGTAACAATAGATGTTGTTTTTAAACATAGTTAAGCTTGACTAAAGACCAACGTTGCGTGCAAGGTGCGTGCTTGTATTGTAGTTGTTTTCTACCAAAAATAAGAGTTAGCGATAATGACAAAAAGATCGTTGTTCGATAATTCTCTTACCTTAACTATTCTCTTTGGCTTTTCCTGGGTCAATCGAAAAGGAGGCGGGTCGGGCAGAGTAGCTTTCTCTGGTGTACTGGCGCTTAAAGGGGCGAAATCTGCGGGACTATTCAAGCTTATGTCAGGGTATAAAATGCGACGTTTCTTCTTCACCGGGCTTGCAAGTGGGCTGTCTGACTCGGTGTTTTCTTCCTTTTGTGTGTTTTCTTTGATGCAGGCACTCGAGCAGCTTAAGCTTCTAATCTCCTCCTCACACTTTTTAAGGTTTTCTTTAATTTTTCTGTATTTTTCGACTCTCCTCCGACAGGCCTTGCACAAGAAGCCATCGCTTTGGTGCGGGATTTTCAACAACTTTAATTCTTCCTCTAACCAACTGCAGGAAGTGCTTTTTCCAGATATGGCGTATCTGTCAGTTGCTCTTAAAACGGGTTGTATACATACTTCGCACTTCATTTTACGAGCGATTACATTGTGTTTGCGGCTTTAAAGACTCGCTCGCAGAAACCCAGACTGAAGCCCTCCCTGGTGACATTTAGCGCGGGAAAAGCGGGAACTGATACATTTGCATAAATTAAATTTCGGGTAGTGATGTCACTGGACGGCATTAACGGCCGGTCGATTCAGACGTTACTGAGGGAGTAATAACGACTCGAAGTAATCGGATGAAATTCAGGCTATCATGTTATTAGCCAATCAGCGTTTACCAGACGGGAATCAAATTTTGGCAGGAATAATGTCTCTTTTGAAATCAATTTTAGGGAAAATAACATTTTTAAGTACGTTCAGATGGCGCTTCCTAAGAAAAATTTTTAAATGTTTTCTTTTTGTGATAAAATACTGCTAGCTGAAGCTGCCGTACCTTTATTTAACAGCTTGAAATAATAAAGAATTTAGTGGTAAAAGCTCGTTGACTTCGTTCTGTGCCGAAGGCAGTGAAATCACAAAAGTAGGCTGAAGCACCTGTATTTCTCGAACTGAAAAGTGTTGTGAAAGCGAAGATCGCTCAGAATAATTCGCAGGTTTCTGAAGGAGTAATTACAGTCAAACCAGGTCAAGATTCCATTCACGAATGAATTATTTGAAGAGTGAACCCGATTGTTGCTTATGTAACTTGTAGCCAGTATCAAATTGCATTCAAATGATCGGTCAATTTTTGACTGCAAGTTTTAGTTTATGATGAAATGGAAAATATTTAAGTGGATGAAATTTCTATCTGGACTTTTTTCGAATTCAAGAAAACTGAGCCGCCAGAAATTTCATAACGAACTTGCATATGTATTCACTGCTCATTACACAAGCAAGAATGCAGACTGAAATCGACAACAACTAATGAATGGCGGTGTTTTGGCCAATCGGACCTGCGCAAATCATCTGTATTGTTTCCTATCCAATGATTCAGAAAAAAGTCCAGATTCTGGCTCTTTTTGCATGTGCTCTGTAAAAGAAATGTATCATGCCCCCTAATTTTATGACAAACCCTACAACTTTCATATCTCTCACCTCTGTGTTAACTTCAGTTTCGAACTCCTCATCTGATTCACTTCCGCTCTCCTCCTGTAATATTCAGAATTAACCAAATTTAGTTAAAGTTTTTTAGTAAAAGTAAAAAAGATAATAATATACATGGTTACATTCATATTGATTTGTTTAGGAAAACTTCGGCAGTAAAACTAAGGAGTATTTATGAAAGTGAACGTTACATCTATTCAATTGTTTTGAAAGCTGCATATGCAAGGCTAGTGAAAATATTTGTACCATTATCACTGTTTTCGTTAATTTTAGGTTACTTGAGACATTTACATTTACTTAAAATAATGTATTGTTTTAGTGCGTACGTGTAATATATGGGTTATTTTAGGTCATTTTAGAGACCATTGTAGCTCATTTAGGTCATTCCTTCTTTTAGTAATAAACTTAACCTACCAATTTATATTTTATTTGTATATGAAAAATTTACCTCTGGTATCAATTCTAAAGAATTTCCAGATGAGAAATCCCTCTCTGAATCACTTTGATGATCACTGTTAACTTCCCCCTGAAACAATTATTTCAGTGATTATAAAAAATAATCCTAATCAATTGAGAAATTAAAGCCATATTTATAAGTTTTAAAAAAAGCAAAACAAACAAACCCAAATAAAACACAACAATAAATCTGATGATACTGTCTGGGGAACAGTAAACTTGAATTTTAAACCCCAATTAAGCTTACCGTTATCTGTCCGCTGTTCACTTAAAAAATTCTGTATGCCTCATGAAAAGTCTTAAAAATATGCCTGAGAGCTTCGAAACAGTGACCGTGGTCATTTAGGTAATCTATCTGCCATTTTTCTCAAGAACAATAGTGTACGAGAGTTTTACCAACCCTACCCCTCACAGTTTTGTGACGTTGAGCAGCACTACCAAATTAGGGCTAGGGCTACCAAATAAGGTAATGAGCACGTGCGTGCTGAGTAAGTGAGAATGGGATGAGTCGTAAAAATATTGTGAGCGCGGGTTTTCCTTGGAGGGTTTTTCATCAAGTTTCGTGAGAGTTTGTGAGTCGGATTGAAGTGGAATAAACCAGGAAACCGTGTTATTGTTTAGCTCATTTTTGGTGCCGAGACCAGGATGCGAGGAAAAAATACACAACACTAGCGAGACAGTTTGAGAAGCGAAGTGATCCTTTCTCGGAGTCAAAACAAACATGAGCGACAGCGAAGAACCGAGCGATGAAGAACAACGTCTCATAAAAGAGATCGACAAGGAAATTGAGAAAGTCAAGTACTTCATGAAGAAGATAGATGAACTGATCGAAATTCAGGATTATTCGGAGATGGAAATAGTCAACAAACGAGCTGTGAAAATCATTACAAAGCTATCGGATCTTATTTCACAGACAGAAGAATTAAAAATTGAGCGAGGATTGTCGCCTCGGATGGTGAGACAGTGGAGAAAAGACATTAAATCAAAGTACGCAGCATCTGTTAGCGAAAACGAGAGGCTTAGAAAGTGTTTAGATGATAGAGAGGAAGAAATTACGCGACAAAAAGAAGATTTGAAGCGAGAGCAACAGTTGGAAGATGAGCGGCGATTGTACGTGTTACGTGAAAAGCAACAGGAACATGAGCGTGAGTTGTGGAAGGAAAAACTTGAAGCTGAATTACTTGTGGCAGAAAAGAAATTAGAAATGGAGAAAACAGCTGTTTCCAGCACCACAAAGTTACCGAAATTAAAGATAACACCGTTCAAGGGTACCGCCGGCGACTGGATAAGATTTGAAAACATGTTCCTGACGCAAGTTGACGCGAAGTCGATTTCCGACGAAGAGAAATTCGGGTACCTTCTGGAATCCGTTAGCCCGAAGGTGAGAGACAGAATTGCAAATTTAAAGCCTGGAACTGTTGGTTACAAGACAGCGTGGGATCGACTAAAGAAAGAATATGGGCAAACAAAGGTCGTCATGAATGCGCACATGGAAGAAATCCTCAATTTATTCCCAGTCAAAGGCTCCAATTATTTCAAGGTGCAAGAATTCTACGAGAAACTGAGTAGGAACTATGACGCGCTTCAAACCCTCGAAGAAGGCCAAAAGTTACAAGGGTTTGTTATGACTACGCTCAACAAGTTACCTCACGTAAAGCCCGATCTGGTGAGAGTGGATGACAGTTGGGAGGAATGGTCCATGGAAGACCTGATTGATGCTCTGCAGAAGTGGCTTAGGAGAAATCACGTCGAAAACAGCACATGCGAAAAACATCTGTTCTCACAGAAGCAAGGAGATAAGCTGAAACCCTATTGCCTTTTCTGCCGAAAACAAGAGCACTGGAGTGAGGACTGTACCCTAGTAACAGCATTAGCGGACAGGAAGAAGTTCTTCATAGATCACAATTTATGCTTTAATTGTGGAAGGCAAAACCACAGAGCAGACCAGTGCCGTAGGCGTGGCTGCGCCAAGTGTAAACACAAACACCATAGAAGCATATGCGATAGACCGGAGAGGGAAAGCAGTAATCCAGATGGAGTGTCATTGACGGTCTACTCCAATTAT
>OZ037777.1:20140342-20142842 GCA_964035525.1 Porites cylindrica
CAAATAGAGTAAAGAAGATAGCAGAAACCGCTGGTCCAATCAACATCACTTGGAAGTACTGCCCATCAGAGTTGAATGTAGCAGATCTCGGAAGTAGAGGGGCAACCATTGTGAAGATGGAGAGAGGAAATTGGTTTGCCGGTCCGGATTGGCTCTTGGACAAAAGGCGGTGGCCGGAGCAGCCAAGGCTGAATAGCACCAAAGAAACAGATGAAGAGAGTAAGGTCACCCAAGAAGCAGTTCTCTGCACACAAGAGCGCGTGTTCGATGAGTGGGATGCCTTGTTAGAAAGAAGCACCTACTGGCGTACAATGAGAGTAACAGCATGGGTGTTACGTTTTATCAGAAACTGCAAAGCGAGAAGCAAGTCAAAGAAGATGTCAGGCCCATTAGTTACGGAAGAAATCACAGCTGCAAGTGACTACTAGGTAAAGCGAGTTCAGAAACCAGAAGAAACATGTCTGAAGTCCCCAGGATGGAAGTTGGTCAAAGATAACTGTACAGGAGTTCTCAGATGTGAAGGCAGAATTAAAGGATATCGGCCGATTTACCTTCCTGGTGGTCTGCTTGCGGAGAAGCTTATCCTTCACATCCACAATCAGGTCATGCATCTTGGTGTCGCGAACACGATGGCGAGCATGAGAGAGAACTGGTGGATACCAAAGTTGAGAGCCAAAGTGAAGAAGGTCATTAAGAACTGCAACATCTGTAAAGTATACTCCACCAAACCTTATGGAGTGCCATCAACTAGTGCTTTGCCAGAATATAGAACGGAGGGGAGCAGACCGTTTGAAGTAACCGGAGTGGACTTTGCCGAACCCTTGCTGTACAAGGTCGGTAAGAAAGAAGAAGGAAAGTGCTATGTCATTATTTTCACCTGTGCCAGCTCCAGAGCGGTCCATTTGGAAGTTGCAAGATCCCAAACGGCAGAGGAATTCAAGAGTAAGCTGAATGCCTTTATTTCGCGACGAACAAGACCTCGTATCATCATCTCGGATAATGCCAAAGTGTTTAAGGCTACAGCAGATTGGATCAAGACAGTGAGGAGAAGTGAGAAGTTGCAGAATTACTTAGCACGTGAGAACATTCGCTGGCAGTTTAATCTTGCAAAGTCACCCTGGTGGGGAGGAATCTATGAGAGATTCATTAAGGAGATAAAGAAGACCTTGCATAAGGCCTTGGGGAGGTCACATCTTTCCTATGAAGCATTTGAATCAGTCATCATGGACATCGAAAGAAATTTGAACAATCACCCTTGACATATGTTGAAGCAGAGAGAGAGGAAGAGGCGGTACTTACACCAAACATGATCCTGTGGGGACGAGATGTGTATGCTGTAAAAGACACCGAAGGCTCAGATGGAGAGAAGCTAACAAGGATGGCCAAACGATTGGAAAATGCTAAGGCCAATGCATGGAAACGCTGGAAAAGGGAGTATGTCCATAGCCTAATGGAAAGTCACAGGCTTAACAAGGAAACGGGAACTATACCTCAAGTGGGAGAAATTGTACTCATCGTTGGAGACGAAAAGAACCGCGGAGAATGGAGAAAGGGAAAAGTAGTGCGTCTTATCAAAGGCAAAGATGATGTCGTTAGAGGGGTGACATTGTTACACAAAAGGCACACTATTGACCGCCCGTTTCAGTTAGTTTGTCCCTTGGAAATCAGAGCGGTGGAGAATGTTGACCAATCTCAAAGGGGGGAGAGAGATCGAGCTGATGAAGGAGAACAGAGACCAAGACGAGCTGCAGCTCAGAGGGCTGCTCAGAGAATCACAGAACAATTGCAAGAAGAAGAGAATTGATAAACTGAACTGTGTTTGAGTATAAACCGGACTGTCATATAGCAAATCGGATTAGTTTCAAGTTACGTTTGATTGTAAAAATTGCGTGCTACAATTTTTAGGGGAGTTGTGTACAAGAGTTTTACCAACCCTACCCCTCACAGTTTTGTGACGTTGAGCAGCATTACCAAATTAGGGCTAGGGCTACCAAATAAGGTAATGAGCACGTGCGTGCTGAGTAAGCGAGAACGGGACGAGTCGTAAAAATATTGTGAGCGCGGGTTTTCCTTGGAGGTTTTTCATCGAGTTTCGTGAGAGTTTGTGAGTCGGATTGAAGTGGAATAAACCAGGAAACCGTGTTATTGTGAGTTCTATGGGCTGTGTTATTGTTTAGCTCAATAGCTCCATGACATCACAACTGTCCCTTAATTTAGGGATAATCTGGACTGGCTATATATTAAGGTATCCATTTTGGCAGCTGATCAATTGTTATTAAAACAAATTTCTGGATTCAGCAATAAATAATTAAATTATTATTAAGTGGCTCTCCACCTAAGAGCGGTCCGGCGAGTTTGGGATCGCCAGTAAACCTTCCCTTTATTTTTTGTGGGTGAAAAGGACTTAATGAGGAATGATTAAAATCGAGCTATTTTTTTTCCAAATCTTTTTCTGTGCTTCGCTACAGCACAAAACCTCTTTCCTGTCTGAGAGGGCTTT
>OZ037777.1:20147842-20175342 GCA_964035525.1 Porites cylindrica
TTCAAAAGTTGGGTAGGGCTATCCATCGGATGAATCTCTATCCAACTGATAAGTATTAGGGAAACCAATTGCTCTATCCAGTGGATAGTGATTTAAACGGTGGAAAGCGCTATCCACCTATTGAACAACTGGACCCCAGATATGAGTTAAGATCATTATTGTGACACTTTACTTTTTGGCAATAAGAAATAAATAACGTAAAAAAAGTCACCAAATGCATATCAGTGGCACCCGACGACTGTTTTCTGTGAAATATCTCTTTGGAGAAGCAAAATTGCCTAGAATTTTCTCTAGCTTGAACAAGACTACAAATTTATTAGATCACTGTTCCATGCATGTACAAGTTTCGAAGCTAATCCAATAAATTCCCTACGATTTTCTGAAGTTTAATTTTTCCTATTTCACACCCCAGGTTAAGCTATTTTTCGTAGAGAAAGGAAACCTAAAATTCTCGGAACCGAAAATGTGATACAGAAAGGAATCAGAAAAATCCTAACTTTCGTAAAACTTTAAATTGCAGCTAAAATTTTCGGAAAAAAAGACTCACGTACGGTTACCCTAATATGACCCAACAGATAAAAATGTTTTTTAGCGCCACTTGGAATACATTTCTAGAGATCTAAAGTACTCTGGATAGCCTAAAAAGTGTTCTCAATGCATTTAGGAGGAAACCGTCGTTGAGGGCCCCTGGCATATAACAGGAGCTAGGGATTTTTTCTGGTAATGAATCAATTTAATTACAAGCAATGTGGCACTTTACGTGTTCTTGGGCGTGGACCGTTCGATTATTGATGGGGGTGGGGGCTGCATTAATTTTAGCTTCTTGATAAAGCTGTATATATGTATGTATATAATAGAAGAAGACTGATGGGACTGGATTATATCTTGAACATTTATTGGTACTCAGAGAGTCATGCCTCTTGTGAGGCGAATCATCAGGTAAAACAAAACAATAAATGCCAGGCGTGGCGTAGGTGCGTGACGCGTCGTACTTAAGTGATGCTTACAACCTGTCAAATTTGCAACAAGAGCTAACCAGGTTAGGACAGTGTCTAGTAGAAATTTCTTTGAGTGTCTGCAACCTGAGATTAGTTCATTTCTATTGTCCAGGGTAGACGTTACAGGTTTACAAATTATAAACAGCACGACCAGCCACGCGCCACGCCTAGTATTTACATTTCAGTCTTACCTATATCTTTGATTGTAACCGTTAATTTTGGCAGTTGCCTGATGATTGCCTCGCAAGAGACATGAAACTCTAGGTAGCAACAAATGTTCAAGATTTAATCCAGTTTCGTCAGTGTACTTCTATTTTGCTCTAGGTTAACTATTGAGCACTATCGATCAGGACACCGTACTCTGGCACTTCGTTGTATGTATAATATATATTATCCTTTCCGCGCTGTAAAATTCTTTTTTTAATCTCAGTGTCCTTGTCCTTCCCCCACCCCGTATCAATAAGGTAATGGTTCACCCTTTACTTTTTTATACAAAGAAAGGGATGGATACAGGAGTTATATTGCGTGACAAAAATGCAAATTAGTATATGAGGCATAAACACGGATTCAAATCATGTCAAATGTTAGAAACGGAAAAAGAAACTCAAATGGAATATGAAATAGATTTCTATTTTAGAAAGGGTATCCGGTTGCTGAGTTTCCAAGCTGAAGACTGATTACATTTGAGAAGAAGTTAATAACCGTACGTAGTTTGAGATTTTAACATCGCTGAAATGGACAACCTGGCTGTAAACAGGCACGATTTGCATATCCGACGGGTTGATCAAGAATATCTGTTTATGGCATTTTTTTCGGCTTTCATTTATACAAACTTAAAAAGGCTAGTGAAAAGAAAACACGTGTTCGTTATTTTGAGGATACACAACAACATTCTCAGCTGCTGAGAAAATATCTACTAAATTAAAGTCGCGGTGTGTGAGCCGTTAAGCGGGCAAATCTATGTAAATAATGCCAAAAAGAGGCTCTTAAAAACGTTTGATCACGTCCAACCAAGAACGATACCCGCACCTTTGACTTTATTTTCTGACAGAATAAGGTAAGATATTTGCTCTGAAGTGCCTTTTACCTGTGATTTTTGTACCGCTTTGGAGATTTTAGCTTTTACTTTGGAAGAATTTGTCAAGGGGGAAAAAAACTGCAAAGGGGCTTGTGCTTGATCTTATTAATTTAATTTAATTTTGCGTCAGATTATTCCATATTCCGTCATAGGGCAAGTCAATTGCAGCTAAATCCATTGTACTATGTAGAATTTCGCGATATTTATCCGTTACGAAGAAGCACAGCTTTTAAAATCACCGAATTTCGGCCTTCGAATAAGGTTGAAAAAGTGCTCTTAGACAGGAAAAAAGTTTTGTGCTGTAGCGAAGCACAGAAAAGGATTTTGAAAACAATTAGTTCAATTTTAATCATTCCTCATTAAGTCCTTTTGACCCACAAAAAATAAAGGAAGGTTTACTGGCGATCCCAAACTCGCCGGACCGCTCTTAGGTGGACAGCCACTTAATCTTTCAGAAGATCACAAATTATGTCAATTGCAATGATCACCATACCACGTGCATTTTTTTCACTTGCCCTGATGGTAAAGGTGATGTTTTTCCTATTCCTTTCTAAAACACCTTGCCAAGTAACAGGATGTCACATATAAGTGAACATAATAAATCAGTATTCATGTCAGTGGTCTTGATGGATTTCAAAGAGATATGTTGTAGGTAATAATAATAATAATAATAATAATAATTATTATTATTATTATTATTATTATTTTATAAGAAGGAGGAGAAGAATAGTAATATTGATGACAATGTCTTTTCTTTCAGGAAATCCCCTCTTTAAGGGTATGGTTCTCTCAAGCTCACCTCTTGAGCATGGCATGATCAAGAATAATATTTTACTTATAATATCTGTCCAAAGAATAAGTAAGAATATAAGTATCAACTTACCTCACTGTGGCACTCATGAATTTGTGCTATTAATTCACTTGTCTGAATATTAGAAATTATAAAATAACTGAGATAGTACGCGCGATCTGATTGGTCAAAAACCTCACATTTTATTACAGAGCATCACAATTCGCTACTGCCATAGCTTTAAAAGTTATAAAGTACAAAGCTGGAAAGCAGTTTATATTTCACGACGATGCCAAATCGCAGAGAAAGACAACAACTGTGTGAATTTCTGGTGTAGAAAGTCTTTAGGAAAGCTTAACCATGTGCCAGCCAGCAACAAAACGGATAGCTTTAGCATTCTTGATGTATTTTATGTCAAAATTAAATTCTTGAATGAAAGAAATTGTTCCGAAAAGAGATATCTGATCAAGTTATCGTACAAAATCGGCGGCTGCAGATTGTACACAAGCTGTAAACGATGATGAAAGGTGTCAGAGTTTCGCGCTGGTTTTTTTCCAATACTTGTACACATTCGGCAATATCGATGCCATAACAACCTACTTCAAACCACCTGACTTCACAAATCGACAAATATTCACGCCGTTATGTGGCTACGGCAAAGAAACCTTTCTCCCAATTTAGAGCTACCACTGACATATTTCCATCGGTCGCTGTACATACATACGTTACATGCGACAACTTCGCAAATGCAGCAACGTCGTTACCGCAACATTTCTTGATAATGATGAAGTCCAGAAAACAGATCTTAAAGCACTGCAGCTTGTAAAAAGTGAATGTAGTCCTCCATTACAACAGCTGCCAGTTTTGTCTGTAAGCACGAAATGTTTCCTGATCGACTCAACAAAATACAGCTGCGTAGAGTATAATGTTCAGTTTTCTACTTCTGTAGTAAACAAACTTCATTGTACCTTGGCATGAATATGTGTTGACTTTTCCTGATAAACAGCGTTCATAAGTTATCATGTAATGAGTGCAAAAACTCGTGTTTTGAAGTGCTGCTGTTTGTTGTTTGACTGAACTGAGTTTTGAGAAAGTTCGGCGCTTTTAAATCGTGAGTCATGATTGGCTTATGGTGACTTTAGAGAGAATACATGGCTTGATCACGGTACCAAAACCACATTTTTTTTCGTAAAAGGCTCCGTTCTAATAAAAGTTATTTTATAAAAGTAATAGACCACACTTTCTATGGGTTTACCGGCGTGATAACCCACTTGGGATGTTGGGAGAACACGAGAAAAGCTTGTAAATCACGAGCCGAAGGCATTTAAGTGAAAGAGCCGTTTCTTGTAGGGGATCTGAAGGAAGCTGTATAGACCATCAGGCCTTAAAATTATAAATGTAAACTGAAAGTGTACTTGAGCATATGTATTTTTTTTTTTCATCACCAGGAAATGTTTAGTCTTATAAATATTACAGTCTCGTTTTATGATGTCTTCTTCACTTAGTTGTCGCATAAGTCTATCTCAAGCCCCCCACATTTAAATGAATTAAGTACAAAAGTGTGATTTTTTTATTATTTCTGCTTTCTGAAACGAAAAGCAACATGAAGCAAATGTCTTGTGTATCTTTAAATTAGGGAAAAAATCTTGAAGAACATGCGCGGATCCAGGGGTGGGGCCAAAGGGGCCGTGGCCCACTATTTTTCTGCAAAATTTTGTATTATTATTTTTTAAGAATTCTAAGTAAATAAAAAGTATCTATACAACCAGTACGTTTCCCACCCTTCCATTTTTAATTTCCTCTTTCGATGAAGCAGATAAGGTGAAGTTGATGTTATCCTGGAACTAGATACCTCCTTCAGTTCGGAAAATGGATAGTTAGGTTGTGTCAGTAAACCACATCACATTCAGCTTGCAGTTTTATAGAAGTGGAAAGAAAAAATGCTCTGCTTCAATTATCTCTTCATTAAACTACTTATCCTATACCTTTATACAACCGTTAATTACTCGGTAGAGTTCACAGATTTTATTCGCAACCTTGTATGTTCCCAGGGACGCCAAAAGCGTCGAGGCTCAAAAACACCTTTTGGTATCTTTAACTCGTTTCCCTTTTAACGCACAAAATTGAATCTTTGGTCACTTATTGCTGCCATGTTTGACTTAAATTTGATTTAATGATTTTTGTTTTCTCTTAAAAAATTATGGGAATATCACTTATTGGAACCTTAGCACAAATAGGGCGCTTTTGTAACGTAACTGATTTGGAGACATGGGTAACAAAAAAAAATCACAAAAAAATAACAAACCATAAAATTCTTACCAACTTTCAATCGTTAGGTACCTAAGTGATTACTTCAACTGCCAGGAACGTTTCATCACATTTTCGTTAATCAGAGTGCCATAATCGACTTTTTAAACTCTCGATGCAATTAACGGGCTTTTTGCGAATCCTGAAACCTTTCATCGACATGAAAAGTCATACACATACACGGCAGATTTTTTTGAGCGCAAATATCTCCAATTTAAAAGGCTGTGGTAGTCGAGAGAATCGTGTAGCATATAAATGGTAAGGTATAAGCTACAATTTGCCGAAGAATTTGTTTTAAAAACTTTTAAAAAAGTGCTTACCGCGACATAGGGCACTTTTGTAACCTCTCGGCTACATTTTGGTGGCCTATTTTATGCATTGTTAATGTAAGGACTTGCGATTCTCTGTGAATAATACTCAGTAAAGGAGGCATGTCCTACGTAGGTTTTATGGTTTACCACGCTTCTGCTGCGTAGATATTGGTAAAAGAGAAAGATGTTACTGAAGTTCCCTACTTTGCTTATGGAGAGAGAGAGAGAGAAAAAAAAAAGACAAAAGACAAAAAACGGATTAGAAATAAAGTAAAAATTCAAAAGTGAAATTAATCATTCACCTGAAGTTGTCTCCATTTACTGTCTCTCCACATTTCATAATGATGCTGTTCTCTTATATTTAGCATGACCCATCCGTCTCCATCAACTCGTTTCATGATACTTCGTACATCAAAAGACTCCCCTGAGGCCTTCTTGAGCCACAATTCCAAGGCTCTGTCCCACGTGTAGTAAATAAATCTGTCTCTTGACTTCCCCTTCTGCACCTGCCTCCAGTCATCAAAATCTACCATTTCCTCACCTGTCATTGCTGCACGGTAGAACCCTCTTGGAATAATTCTACCTTTTTCCTTCTTTAAATTATGCAGATAAAACTCGGATATGGGATTCAGGCCTTGGAATACATTCCTTCCTTCCCCAGAGTAAACCATTTGTAGAGACGAAACGTATGGAGCAAAATGTATTACCACTCAGAATATGGAAACAAGTTAATTCAATACAAACACTAGAGATTACAAAAATAAAGTTTGGCTGAATTTCTTTGATTGAGAAACAGCATATAGCTTCTAACTGCTTAAAGTATTTTCAGAATATAAAATTCTTCCCTTTGCTCGCGAGAATTTGTTGTCCTGTTCGAGTCCATAACTATCATTAACCTCTTTCATACTGTTTATCAACACTTTGGAACGATTTTGAGTCTTCATTACTCCGATTAATGTCAAATGGATTAACAAAAAGGTCTACTAAACTTTACTTCAGGCTATGAAAGGACTAAAGAATTTAAAAAAAAAAATGAGAAGTTGTGTGTGGATATGGAAAGGGTTAAATAGTAGTACAATATTCAAGTGAAAGTATTTAAAGCTGCATGGTAATGATTCATAGTACATATTGTAGATTACACAACTACAACATCTCCAAATCACTATCGATAATAAAAAATAATAAATACAAAATTTTTACATCATTATGGGCATCTTGGCGGGTTGGAGCAGATCACGCAGGACATAATCATCATCATCTGGTTCATTGACTATAAAAAAGTGGAAACGTTTGTTCAAGCATATAATAAAAACAAGTGAATTTGGTTGTAGTACTCTGGTGAACTAATGAAAATCACTACTATTAATTAGCACATACCCTGAATTGTACTATGATCACATGGATGAATGACGTATTTTCTTCAGCAAGATTTGACTGAAGGTCATCTTCTGTTTGCTAATTTTGGTACGACAAAGTTTATGTTAGAACCCTAAGGCAGTACCAACAAACAGCTGTTGACAGATTCATAATGTCTTATTTATAATGGATGGTATTCATAATGGTATGACATGTATACTAAGATTTGAAGGTCATCTTAGTTTCACATTATGAATAAACAAATTCTAGACATTTCACGTCTCCCAACAAGTTCCATTTATTTTCCTGGGTGGCTAATATAATATTAATCTATTAACAAATTACCTAGAATATGTTCCCCATTGGAAAAGTCAATGTCATTGTCAATTGGTTCAAGACCTAATGGGGAAAGTGGAGGGGGAAGATGGAAAGGATCATCTTCCATGTCTTCAGTGTCATGCACAGAATCTCCTGTGGCATTACTATCAGGCATAACCACACCAACACCAGAGCAAACCGCCCCAGTCGTTTCTTCAGACATAAATGGACTCATCCCTTTTCTGCATTCCTTGCTTCCAAAATCACTTGTACTTGAACCATTGTCCTCATCTCCTGATACATGTGTCCAGGTTCTCCATCCTCAGAATGGAAAGAATAGTGATTATCAGGAAATTTATTACTACAATCATGCCATGGACGCCCATTTATGATGATTTTTGCAAATGAACTTCGTAGGAATGGCATATCTCTGACACCAAACTTCATTTCTATGTTGTTTACATATGCACTAATAAAACCAAGCATAAAGACACCACAGTCGCTGGTGTTCCGGCCTTGGGAAGGCATTTTTCCCTCTCTTCATAACTCAATCTTTGGAAAGAAGAAATGTCAATGTTTGCCGTTTTGAACCAATTGCATAGGACCTGGAAAACATAATCACTTTCCCGGTTTTTGCAAAGGGAGTCATATTCCCAATATAATTTCATTGGCTTGTCTATCAACACACACCACCAGTGGCCAGGACAATGAATGGGAAAAATCAACTATGAAACGTTTGAATATCACAGTCAGGCATTTTCCTAAGGCCGTCTTTGGAACAGCGATTTAGCCAAAATGTGCTTGCCACATAAACAGTCTTTTTTTGACCCATCGAAAAGGAGCCAATGTAATATACCACCACATGATTATGAAGGTTACCTGGCTTGAGGGTACGAAGGTCTTTTGCCTTAACCTGTCCATGCAGCGAGGAAATGATGACATCATCAGCTACTTTACTACTGGAATCCCACACTTCGTCCAAAGTGCAATGAAAATCTGCCTGCACTTCAACTTCCGGTAAGTCATCCAGTTGCACTGGATTGCCTAAATTCCAGGCCCTTGAAGGTTAACAGCAGCAAAGTCTGGGTTCTGAGAGTCTTCGCTCTGAATGAAACCAAGGCCGTCTCTGATGGACATTTGAACAGCAGATGTCCGCTGGCTATCAAGAAATACAATTGAGTCTTGCTTGAAGAGCACCGTTACAAAATGATACTTCTGTGTCCTCACAATAAGTGCTGGTTTCTCATCCGTCCTGAACAATCCCAGAACAAGGGAGTAAAATTCATGTAGACTGCTAAGATCAAGGGATTGAATTACTGCTCCATCGACTAGTGCTTTTAAGGGAACATCTACTCTTTGGAACGTATAGTTCTTCCGGTTTGCTGCCTCTTCCACTGCTAAAATGCTGTAATCTCCGTCAAGGCACCTCATAGGCTCTGATGGTGCGGAAAACCCACTGCTAATTTCACAAATCTGTTTTAACCACATTACATCTGCTGCCAAATCAAGATCACACCCATCAAACACGGGAGGCCCATGATTGGAAATCCCTATTGCATTGTTCATTGCACAAAGTCCATAAAAAGAGCTGTATCCTTGAACTTGCATGGGATGTTCCTGATTGCAATTTTGGCCAGATATGTGCACTTGACCCTGTATACCCTTATTGGCATGCTTCTTAACTATTTTCAGAAAGTAGCATAAGTTTCTTCTTTCTGTGGCATCGTCCTGAGAAGTTTTGCTGTCTGCAAGATAAACCCTTAGTGGCATAACAAACTCAGCCAGTTCACCACCTTGTACATTGATACTTTCTAGGTGTTGAAGGCATTCAGTAGTGCTGTTTTTGGTGGCACCAGAGAACGTTAGCAGATGATATCAAGGGCGGCTGATCAGGAATGGAGAGATTTCCTTTCTGATTGCCTTGGGAGCTATTACATCCCTTGGTTCCAGCCCCTGCACTAGCATCATTGAACTGTTCATGTCCTGAATTGCCTTTCCCTGTTCCAGCAGTGACATCCTGCATTGTAGCAGAGCTGCTACTCACTCCAGATGCTTGACTGCTTGATGTAGGAGTCGCTTTGTCGATGTTAAGGAGGCATTCATTACACTCCCATCTGGCAATTCAATGTGACCATCTTTTCTTTGACAGAAGAGCCCACAGTTTACGGCCATTTGAAGCACAAGATTCTGGCAACAGAGATGGAAGCAGGGGGCTTGTTTTGGTTCTTCAACACATGACAGGCAGTCAGAGTGTTCCTCGTAGCTGGTCAGGTGGCTCAGAAATGAACTTCCAAGATTCTGCTTTCTTTCCCTCCCCCAATAGATGGTGCCATAGAGAAAATACCGAAAACCAGAGGCCTGTAATTTTTGTAGACCAAGAACAAACTTCTGGTGAAGTGCATCCCTTCTCTTTCTCTTTGCCAGAAAACGATGACACCATTACCAGTAGTCCATAATCCAGAACCTGGCAATAACTCTTAAATAAATCATCAATACTGCCACAGGAAACACCTTTTGCTGATCTTAGACCCTTATCTTACATCTCCTTCCGCACAGTTAGGCCAAAGTCAGAAAAAAAGTTGTGAAGGTTAAGCAGGGAGAGCTTTGGGGATGTTTCAGGAAGGGGAAGCACATCCTGCTTTTCCTTGAACAGAACCATCTGACCACTAAAAATGGATTTTGTAATTAACTGCCCTTCACATTCCACCTTGTACATTCCACCAGGAAGCACCTCCTTGATGTTTCCCACAACATTAAGGGGCTGAAAGGGAACAGGCTTTGAAAAATGCAACCCTTCAGAACACAGATTTTGGAAGAGAACTTTGTCGCCTACCTTAAATTCACGCTCCTTGGCCCTTTTTAGAGACCGTTTGTGATTTTTTTGAATTGTGTGTTCTGTTGCTTCGAGTACATTGATCATCATAGACTGGTATTCTTCACTCAAGTTGAAGAGGTATTTCATGACGCTTTCTGTATTGAATTCACCTGTAGCATCAGCTTCCTGAGCTGATGAGTTGCTGGAACCCTCGGAAGGTGAAGAAGTCCAGTGTCCTTCCGCTATGTTCTTGACCGCTGGCAAGAACTCTTTTGCTGAAGCCCCGAGAGAGGATGATAATATGGATGCAGAGGAAATTTGAACAATGGAATTTGCTAACTCTGCCAGTTTAGATCTATCCATAAAAGGGCTTTGTCCATTTTCCTCAAACTCGGCAAAGTCTTCCAATGAAAATTCAGTCTTAAAGACAACCATCCTCAATACCTTCAATCCACAAAGTGCCGTCTGGTATGACGTAGTTCACAAGGCAGGATGGCTCACGGTTCTTGTAAATTCGAAATGGCACATCATTTATAGTGCTATGGCACTTGGAATTTAAGAGATCTGCAACAGCTGATGGTAGCAAAGGCCAGACATTAGCTTGAAGATCTCCGGGCCATCGCTGTAAAAATCTTGCCAGCAACCTCTTCACCTGCTTGTTGAGGTTTTCTATCTGGCCTTGTGACTGTGGGTGGTATGGCCTCCCATTGATAATACAGCTTATGATTTATTACGTAAACTACCTCTCCATAATATGTGCATCTGAGAGGACCTGTTCTCCTGTTCTCCTTGCTGCTTGGTGTCACTTTCACTTTTTACAGCTAGAGAGGATGTCTCTGACTTCTATTTACATGTCATAGAAAACCCTGAGTTAACTATCTTAGAGCATGAGGTGTATATTAAGTACGTTGTCAGAAGTTTCATTTAGCTCCACTCTCTAATTCTGATTTTTGGTCCTGTAGTTCTCAGTTTTCAGGTACTAATTTCAATTCAGATGGCCACTTATTTTTCACTTCAGTTTGCAATTAGTAACAGTTAACTTAATTGAAGCTTGCTACCCCCCCCCCCAAAAAAGTGCTGTTAGCAAGTGTGCATATATAACTTTTAACACCTCTTCACAGAGCCAAAACCAAGATTTTGTGTATGTATTAAAATGCAAGTTCACGCCCCAAGACTTAATTGTAGAAACAGATTCAAATAAGTGTTTATTTACATTTTTAACTCTCATACTTCTCTTTCTGACCTCAGTTCTTTTATACAGTCTGTTACATGTTAGAGACAACTTGTTTAAAGTTAACATTAAAATGATTGTTAAGAAATGGGCCATCAAACAGAATTGCCAAAAGTACCTTCACCAAAGTCACCCAAAAAATGTCAATGACTGTGAGTATAAGGGTGCCAATGCTCCTCTATCCACATGGAACACACATACAAAAACACAGTGCAGCAACTGCTGTGCGGGGTTACTTGAATGCTCTGAACTTCCAATAATTACCTTGAAACCACACAAAATTGTGAAAAAATATTACAAGGCAATCAGTAATTTGAATTTCCAACAAAGTATCAATCTTGATTGGCAAATGAACAAAAAAGTGTGACTCTTTTTGCTGTAAATATTGCCTGTGATTGGCCAATTAATCTTGGGTGGCACCTGTTACGTTCCTTGCACTTTAAGCCTTCAAGCCCCAATATCAACATGTATATTCGCCTTACTACTCTCCCCACATTTCGTATGGTACAGCTGGGGAGCATTTATTCAAACATCAAGACATTTCATCTTTAGTGATCATTTCATTCGTTCTCATTACCTGCATGTTTGGTAGCAATGGTAATGTTAGGAGAAATTACCTACTGGTCACTATTGGTGCTTAAAGGATTAACAATAATCCTAATGCATGTTTACGTCAGACGAGCAAATTTCACCACCAAGCCTCATTTTGAAATTGCAAGGTTGCGAAGTTTTGCACAAATGAATTCCTTAGGCAGTAGAATTGAAAAGAATACGCACGCACAAAGAGTGCAAATTGTGCTTGCAAACAAGGCTTGGTGGTGAAATTTGCTTGTCTGATGTGATCATGCATAAGGGTCATTCTTTAAACACCAGCTAGATAATGGGTTATTATAGAAAAAGGAGACTAGAAAACTGAGCCAGGTTGTTTGAAAGCTGATGTCTGATCGTCTCGATTTGTTTTCTTTTTTCTCTTAACGTTTCTAGCCATCTCATGTGACCACATGATCTTAAAACTACTGGTCAAAACACATAACTGGAAAACCTCACTGAAAAGTTACATAACAGAGATGAAAATTTGCTCTTATCCAGGATTAGCTCTTGAGTGCTTTGAACAACCCGGCAGAGCTGTCCTGATGTAACAAAATTCCTAGTCATATGGTAATATTGGTGGACATAAATTAACAAGAGCTGCACAAACTCGGATGAGGCGGTTAATGAATGGTGGGGCATTCTGACTGGATACAAGAAAATCAGTTGGAAGAGAACCTTCAAGGGTGTGCAAAATCATGTGATTTGTACGAAAAACAAATCACGTTTTTCACTGAAAATGAAGTGTTGTCGTGTTATTAGAATGTCATCTCCAAATAAACCGTGCAGCCAAGATAACTTGGAGCGAGTCATGGAAATGCAGCTCTGTAATCCTTTGATACATCAGCAGTTTCAAAGATTCAAGTTGTAATGGCGGAAATCTCCCACCTAAGGGCCACGAGGCAAATCCAACAGAGGTTTTTCAAGCTGTTGTGCAACAGAACGTGAGCAAATGGCAAGCTCTTCGGAGAAGAGCCGAGAAATATGGTCCAGCAACTATTCGAGAGGCCCAAATAGCAGTGTCTGAAGTTCTTAGCCGACTACACTTTAACACAGCAGTATCTTGTGACGGGTACGAAGCGCGAGCAACAGGCCGCCATCCTGTAAAGAGATGGAAGACCAATCTAGTGGCAAGAAGAGTTTAGGACGAGGAAGTGAGTTGCGTGAGTTGCGTGAGTTGCGTGCAAAAAGTAAAAAGAACCATGTTTACATACTCTCATGCAAACTCACTTCTTGGTCAATCAGAGCATGCATACTATCTTAGTTTATATTTTATAAAAGCTACTGTGGGACTGCTATGACAGCTTTTTGTGTATATGACAGCTTTTTTATTTCAGTGTATTTTTAATATAGCATAAAGAAAGGATAGTGGTGCCGAGGAAATGAGCAAAACAAATAATTTCAAAAGAATATAACAGGATTAGCTGGTTGACATTTGGTTTTTACAGAATTGCTTAAGTATTTGACCGTCTGAAAAATCCATTCTAATGGTAAGTTTGGTATGGATTCAGATTAACTGCTTGGTCATGCTTCCTCTAAAGAAGATGATTTATGAGATATTTGTTAACTTTTGACATCTTTGTGAATTATGTTTACTATGACAAACTCAAACCCTAGGGCTTTCCCATCCATGGTGCTATAGACGGATACAGCGGTAAAATTCTCTGGTTGGAGATGTCAAGATCGAACAACAAACCAGAAAATGTAGCTAGATTCTATTTAGATTGTGTAAAAGGGAATAGAGGGTGTCCAATTCTGCTAGGAACTGATTGTGGAACAGAAAATGGTGTGATGACTGGAATGCAAGGCTACTTTCACCAGAATGGTCAAAATGGATTTGCTGGAGAGAAAGCACATAAGAATGGTTCTTCACCTGCAAACCAGGGAATTGAGGCTTGCTGGTCTCATTTCAGGAGAGGTAGAGTAGCTTGGTGGATAGACTTTTTTAAGGACATGGTAAATGCTGGAGTATTGGACATAGGTAATGTAATGCAAGTGGAATCATTATGGTTTTGTTTCGAGGCAGTCATTCAAAATGAATTAGGCAATATTAAGCAGCACTGGAATACACATCGTATGAGGCCCTCACGACATGGCACAGTACCAGGAGTACCTGATGTACTGTTCTACTTACTACACAGCTTCCCACCTCAATCGAAAATGCTTTTCAGTTATTTCAACAATTAAAATCTTTTTGTTTAATGTACATCAGTGGAAGGAGCATTTTTGTTAGAAATTGACATCAATTCATGAACTTTAACAAGTGTGTTAAACATAAAGTTGCATTTGAAGTCTGTTTGAAAACGCCTTTCAAGTATACTGCAAAACGCATTGCTCACAGAGTGCTGTAGCCTCCCAAACACACATTCTCAAGGCTTAGTTTGTCATGTGTTTCAGGGGAGGAAAAAGCATGGGAGGCAGGCTACAGCACTGTTGAGGTTACACTATACATGTACATCAGTATCATACATTTCAACTTAAAGTGATTGTACCATGTCTTCAATAATTCACCATGGAAGCATTTTGATAATAGATAACACAGAAAGACATATTTCATAGAAACACTTTGAGACAATAACATAAAAACTGTAAAATTGACGGGACATACATCTGTATGGTTGTACGACACGTTTGTTAAATTGTGGTTATTAAAGTATGTCCCATTTTTTTTACTTAATTTGAACCGAACATCATTAACAAAGTAACTGACAAGAGGCCACTTTTGATATATTAACAGTCAACATGATAGCGACTCTTAGGGGGTGTAAATGGTAATGCGAACTTTCTATCCTGCTGAATTTTAATACACTTATTGCAAATGGCCTATTTCTTTAAACCCTGTTAGACAAATCTTCAAACTTCGAATGGCTCATCTAGATCATGCCAAAACCATGCGAATCTTTAACTGCTGAGGTGATCATTTCCTCCATTGTCTTCTCATCACTGATGTGGAGAGGTATTTTTATAATGATGTCACATGTAGATGCCGTGGGCCTACAGCAACAGCCCTGCAGGCACCCGTGAACAAACTCAAGTGTAAACGTCTTGGGAAATCCCAAGGGTCCACCCTTGGGAACCCGTCATCCACTTTACAAAGTCTGTCAAGGTTACACCTTCAATACCTGTAATGAAAAAGGAGGCTTTGATCTTGAAAGGAAAATAATAGTGTGGTGTTATACATGTGTGTTAGACAAAAGTGCAACATGGTAACAGAAGGGCTTCATTTGCCTCCTTCTGTGAAATTACAAATTTCCACGTATCAACAAAGCATCTATGTCTAACTGATGGCACAACATCTGCCTACTTGTTACTCACAAATTGACACTGGTGCCATCATAACTCTATTTTAAATTTGTTGTAAAGGCTTCTTGGTTTACCTTATTCTCTGTGTGAAATGAAAAACAAAAAGTTACCTCCATTATCGATGGATTTAATAACATCACCGAAGAACTTGTAAGTGTTAAACTCTGCATCTCTACGAAGCTGTGACTCACTGAAGTTTATTATTATCTGATCCAGAAATTCATCTGCGGCAATAGTAAAACAATTTCCATTTGCAAAGACAGGCTTCCAGAGTTCTTTGTCTCTTCTCATGGGGCCAAGAATACCACATTCACATAGGGCACTTTCAATTTGGACCAGCTGGGGTAGATATTGGGATGGCTTATCTTTGATGCAAATTGACCTAGGAGAATTGTGATTTAAGAGTAGTAGTGTCTGCTTTTTAAAGAAACTTCGTGAAAAATAGTGTTTTTATGCAAAGGCAGGTCATGTCGATAATGATTAGTGAAATATCACATCAAGCACCTCATCACATGTCAGTTCAGCTCTCAATTGCTCATCTTTCGTGGCCTTTGATAGCTGAAAACAAAGATTACAGAGGATTTTTCGTTTTGTTCTCTTCCTTAGTGTCTGCAAAGAGTACCAAAATTTATAAATAACTGAAGACCATGGGGCTTTTGAATAACAATCACATTCTTCTTTTTATTGCTAAATCTTTGCAGGGCTTCAATTCAGTGAAACGTTTTTGGTTGTAAAAATTAGGAAAATTGTGAATTTCTTTATTTTCAAAGAAGTACAAAACGGTAGTAAAACACATTTTTCCTTGCAATGTTCTGCCTAAAGTTACAAGGCGGTTGGTGTACTTCTGTGCCCTGTGGGATTACAATTACTTTTTTATACATGTGCTTGTATGTCAGCTTGAAAAAGTCTATTTCCTGCAGAAAAGGTATTGTTAAATGTTCTGGCTTTTAACTTACTGAAGCAGTTTTATTTGCATGGTTCAGGTGTGGATTTGTTAAAAGTACACAATACAATAAATACAATAATTTTATTGTTAACATTGTACTTTTAACAATAATATTATCCTTAGGGTATACAGGGTTGCTTATTTACCCTTTCATAAGTTGTTCTTATCAAGGGATCGTGGTTTTCTGATGAAGAAAGAGGCTCACCAGCGAGAAAGGATGCTATGTCTGGTGACATGAAGTTGGGTGCTGCCACCTTGCAATATGGACATCCTTATTGCTTTTCCACACGTTTAAAGTCGCCTGCATTCAGAGCCACTGTAGAGTTGACAGGTTTCCCATCGTTAAAAAATTTTTCCTTTATAATGATTAACAACTCTGCAAAAAAGGAAACAAATGAAAATGAATTAAGTAAAAGAAACTCATTTACAAACACTTCTGCAAAATTTTGGTGGGATAGAAAGATTTTGGCTTTAATTTTGAAAGAGGGGTATTCCAAGCATAGCTATCTGCCACGAGATAAGCATATGAGGAACTGACTGAGCTATGCATAAAATACTTTTTAGTTTGACTAAAAATGAACAAATATCTCTTACTTTATCCCCCCGCGGGGGGGGAGGGTACTTACTTAACAAATTTTTATACGGAAAGGCTGTGCCCGAGGTCTAACCTCTTACCCTTTTATATACCATTTTCCACGAAAAAGGTACCCCTTTAGTATACCTTTTATTGACAAATGGTACCCCTTTCACCCACCTTGTTTTTATAGAACTTTGCATCCCTTTTAACTGCTGTAAATGCATTGTCTTTTAAATAGGAATCAATCACAAAAACAGAACGTTTTCTCAACTTTATAAAGCCATATCTTGGGCCCTTTCATAGACTCCAATGACAGATTTCCCTAACCCTTTATATACCTCAACTAGTGAAACCCCTCCCCTTTCATATACCTGAAGCCTGAAAAAGGTACCCCTTTCGGGTGGAGCCTCCCCGCATAGGCCATTATGGGGAGTATCCCTCCGGTTTATCCATAATGCTGACTTATGTGTATCCTACGTGAAAATAGTTCTCTCTTTAATCCAGTATCATCTACAGCGGACTCCCCAGTGAAAACAACTTTAAGTGATGATCTGGGATCTATTTTAGTCCCCATGGCCGCCTTAAAATCTTGCCAGATAAACTTTCATCTGACCGTAAGATGCTTTATATCTCGTGACAGCAGCTGTCCTGATAATTCAGATATTTTACCTTTTAAAGCCGCCTTGTGTTGCTGGCCAGTCAACTGCTGCACTGTTGTTGTTTTCTCAGCATCACTGGAAGTACCTCCATAATTTTGAATGTTACATGGCTGTTCCTTATCATCGAATAACCACATGATTAAACCGTCATTTATTGGACTTTAACAAACAAGCGTATGACACCATTTGTGAAAAAGCTATTTCTTACTATGACATGCATGCAACTAAAGACATTAAGTCTTATGGGAATTGAACATGTCCGGGCAATGACGTCATTGTTGTTCTATAAAAATCACGTTTGCCTCTACTCGTAAACACTCGACAGGATGGCTTTCACTGTAATCTCTGGTGGTGTAAATGGTGTGGATTTAGAGGCAGTAAAGTTAGCAAGAAACTATGGTTTAAAGGTCGAAGTTCTTATTCCTCCTTGTCACCCCAGAAGAGCCTCCGTACAACCCTTAACGCATCAACAATTAGCCGAAGCCACTCCTACGACAAGACAAGTAGCTTCTCGCCTCAACAAACAGTTAGAGAACCCTTTGAGAAGGCATCTGCTGGATTTCGATGACAAACACAGGTTCTTCTAAACTTTTTTCATCTTCATCTTCGTACAGAAGGTTGTCCAGATAGTCATCCGCACAACAAATGAAACATTATCCTTCCATATGATTTACCGATTTCTTCTTTGTATCGTTGTAATACAAATTTTTCATCACTTCCTGGAAGAGTTTTCAACTCAGATTTGTCATGGTACAACAGTCTATATGATGATGGAAGCGTGGAAGAAATTAAGTTGTTGTTAAAGCGGTTATGTTTGTCCACAGCCCTGTTCAGTAAATCCTCTGAATTGCTTTTGGGTGATACAGTCACTGGGAGTGTGACGCCACGCTTCACAGAAAGACCACCGTTCTTCAACGTGAAAATTCCAACTTGGACTTTAACTTCCTTTTCAACCCTGTCCGGTTCCTTTTCAGCCTTTTTGCTAGAGATGGCTTGAAATACTTTGAACGATCGACTTCCTTCCACGATCAGAACGCTGTGAAGGTTAAGAGTGGCTTTGATGCTGTCACCGACGTCGTCTGTATGGCACTCGGAGAACCATTCTCCTTATCCATACTCAAGCTTATCATTTTTCCAAATTTATGGCAAAAGATTACAGCAGTCGCACACTTTTTCGCCACAAAATGAGCAGAACATCATTGCAAAAAGCTGAACCAGCATGTCTTCCTTTCCCGCCAAACATGAATGGACTGGAGGCTGTAAGGCTAGGTCGCACGGCTCGGACCAGGTCCTCATCACTCATTCTGCGCGCACAGAACTTTTCATTTTTAATTTGTATCGATATGTTTTCTTTTTGCTTCTATGGTTTTTGGCGCCTTAATATTTTAGATACTCCTTGTAAACTATTTCAGTATGCAGCAAGGTATTTAGCGAATTTAACGCAACTCTTGTTTATTTATTTGCAGTATGTTAACAACAAATACAGTGAAATTTCAACTATTAACGATAACATTTTCCACAATTTTCCCAGCAACGAATTTGTTACGTTGCCTCGAATTCTCAGTTCGCATTAACTGTAGTATTTTCAATTTGCAGCACAATTTTTAGTTTGCATGTACTATATTTAATTTGCAGGTAATATTTTTAGTTTGCATACACAATTTCTAATTTGCATGTACTGTTTAATTTGTAGGTAAAATTTTTAGTTTGCAGCAACATCTTTAATTTGCATGTGTGACACTTCTGGGCCACCGTATTTCCCTAGTCTATTTTGGGTAAAATAAGAAGATGGCAAGGTTTCAGATTTTTGACCAAAACCATGGACTAACCTCCTTGGAAAAATAACCGTTTGTCGAGTTTTTTTAACTTCTTTTTTTATGGCCTAGAGAGGCGTTTGTTTTGCTAGAATATCGTAAAACAGATTTAGATGGTCTATTTTGCCTGAAAGAAAAAGGTGGAAAATTTTGCACTTTTTGACCAAAATCGTAAACTAACCCGTTTGAAGAGTTTTTTTAACTTCTTTTTTTATGGCCTAGAGAGGCGTTTTTTTGCTAGAATATCGTGAAACAGATTTAGATGGTCTATTTTGCCTGAAAGAAAAAGATGGAAAATTTTGCACTTTTTGACCAAAATCGTAAACTAACCCTTTTGGAAAAATTCCAGTTTGTCGAGTTTTTTTAACCTCTTGTTTTTAAGGTCTAAAAGACAGTTTTTTTGTTTCTAAAAGATCGTGAACACATTTCCCTGGCTTATTTTGGCTAAAATAATTAGATGGAAAGGTTTCAAATTTTTCACCAAAACCCTGTGCTACTTGGTTGCCTCCTGCTATACTAGTTTTCAATAGTAGTATAAACAAATAATAGCATGATTTGTCCAAAACAAAAATAAATGGCTTCGACTGTTTACTTAGTAAATTCCTGGAGCCCTTAATAGCAAGCTACTTATCTTGGTGGAAGTTGAAAAGGGCTGTAGCCTGGTTGTTGCGGTGCAAGGCGTACCTTTTACTGAAAGTTCAGCTGAGTAAGAGGAGCGCTTTAGTTGCAAGTGAATCCTAAGTCCAGGGCGGCGAAGTGCCATTCGTGAAATATGGCTACTTGAAGGTGGAAGAGCTTCAGGAGGCCGAGAAGGAAATCCTCAAGGAAGTATAGCAAGTGTCTTTCCCTCAAGTCATTGAGGTTCTTTCATCAGCAGAAAGTTGCGATGCAGATGGTTGTGTTGAAAAGGTCCTTTGAAAGGCAGGAACGCTTGGAAGATGGTTTTGCTGAGGGTTTGTGGTCGACTTGCAAGTGCCCCGAACTGGAACCTCTCAAAAAAATTTTGCCGTTGAGTGGCTAACATTGTTCGACAAAAATTCAATTTCATACAAAGAATCAACGGAAAGGAAAACCTAGCTATCCCAGGAAACAGCTGAGTAAACAAGTGAGAAAAGAAATCGGGCCATGATACACACGACGGATCCCACGCAACTTGAGAGGGAAATACTTTGGTCGGCTACACACGGGGAGCTAGAACGTGGACTGCCGTGGAAGACTAATGTGAAGACAAAGCCGCCAGGTCGTGAGACAATTTAGCAATGCGTTCATCTGTGGCTCTAATACTTCCATCGAGAGTGTTATGAGCACGCAGCCACAATAAAATTTGAACGGGCTCCCACAGGGACTTTCCTCATTAGGAATTCGAATGAAGCAAGACTAAAGCAAATCAGCATGGACAGTCCGCAAACTGTAAATTTAGGCCTGAACGCGATAGGCTCCTCCTCCTATAGCTAGACCATAGTCAAGAAAAATGGTAATGGCGATACCTTGGCTTCTTCTTGATTTCTGAAGCAGTTGAGGGAGGTTGACAAGAACCCAAAGGGAAGCGCGCAAAGTAGAAAATACCTAAAAATCCAGGTGCCCAGATCCCAGGTGAACACAAGGAAATACCGGTGATCAGGGAAAATTACGATAACCGCACTAGAGATAAAATACAAATAAATAAAAACCCATCTCAAAAATTTAAGTGGCCATGGACAAGTCTTCGCACTTGAATTTCTGTTTGCAGAAAAAGGTGCAAACGTGCCTAAAATCCAGAATTAACCTTTGTTAGCTGGAGCGGCGGGTTAAACAGAAAGTGGGTAAATCATATTGAAATGCAAACAATTTCTAAAAGGAGGTTGAGACTGGGAAGCTCATTAACAGCTACGAACAAAAAGAACTGTAAACACGTGCGGAGGGATTGTAGGATTTGTAAAAAACAACATAAAAAGCTGGAAGAAGGGAATTTTGTAACTAAGACTAATAACATTCAAAATGAACAGAGAAACTAGCAAAGTACGCCAGAAATAGATCACTATGAAAAATCTTCCCCAAACTGAAGGTAGAATAGAAATATCAACGGTACACTCAGAGCTCTAAACTGCGCCTTAATGTTACAGCGCGCAGACGCAGAGAAAACACAATATTCTTTGGTGGGCAAAGTTGGGCAGGGAATATACCCGCAAGGCTCGGATAAAACCCACCGACCGGATGATGACCGAATGAGGGGCCTCGGTACATGGCGCCATACCGAGGGGGTGCCTCATGCCTGTACTGCAAGGGGGGGCATAGTTCACGCGTGAAAACGCATGGCCGGCATAATGTCCTTGGGCCAAGTTAACCAAGTCCAGCAAATCCTATAGCCCCCCCTCCCTGACGGGGCTTCAGCACAGGGCTGAAGGGGTGCCGCAGGCAGCAATTCCCCGCCCAAAACGCCGAGTAATACGAGAAGTGCCCTGTGTAAAGCCCCAGTCTCTAAGACCCTTTCTCCACCTGGTCGCGAGGGCTGGATACAGCTCTTATTCGCTCCACGGGGGAATGAAATGAACCAGAGACCATCGGTGGAGAAAGGGGATTGAGGAGTGGACAAGCGGGTATGATCGCGTTCTAACTTAAGAACCCAACCGAAACTAAACTTGGGTAGCATGACTTAATGAATGTTCTAGTAGGACACAGTGTTCTCAATTGTGTTACAATGAGACATCATAGTGTTCTCAATAAACAATACAAAGAGACACCGTAGTGTTCCCATGTTGTTTGTTTTTTTTTTGTTGTTGTTGTTTTTTTTTTTTACGCAACATAAGAATGTTCGTGATAAACAGTATAGAGCAGCATAACAGTGTTCCCAAAGCCAAGGAAGCGTGGACAATAGTCATTGCGATGTGACATCTAATTGTTTTCAAGTCATTAACTGGATAGACAGGAGGCCAAATTTTGAGGGACTTGGAGAATGGTTTCTTTGGGTGTCCTGATGTACGACTGATATGCATCAGATTTCCAACGGCCAAGAACTTTAATGAGCCAGTCTGGAAGGCCAGCAGCCCCCGCAGTAGTGGCTGCTCCAATGCGGAAACTGTGTGATGCATAGCAGGTACTATCCAATCCACAAACCTTGAGAAGAGCCCGTAAGTTGTTGGTGAGGGAGGACCGAGTAAGATGTCGTCCATCCGAGAATTGGAAGAGGGGCTGGGTAGCTCCACTGGGATTAGTTTGAGGCAGATAGTCTCTTAACGCGGTGACTGCACATACAGTAGAGTTTGATTTGGCGATAGTGAGCTTGGCTGTCTCACGGAAAGGGTCTGTTTTGGACTTCTTGATGACAACCTCGAAAGACACAGGTTGGACAATGTTGGGGTAAAAGTGGACGTCCGATCTTGTCAGGTGGGATTGAATATTGAACTTGCCGTTGTAAGTGAATTCGCTACTACGTAGAAAGCCAAAGAACGCAAGGGTAAAAGCAGCCCACAACATGAAGAATCTGTGTCCAACGATTGGAAGGGTTTTAGTTTGGCATAAATTTGGCGGAGGATCGAAATAGTAATAGGGAACCGGGCCCGTTTGGCAATACCGAGGGAGGATTTGATCCCTCGAAGGGTCTTGTATAGGAAGGGCATGGAGGAGAAGTCCAGGGGACAGCCAAACTCAACATGGAGATTCTTAACTGCTGCCAGATAAACTTTAATAGTGCCATACGAAACGGTATTGGATAAGTGGGTGACGAAATGAATTAAGGTTGATTCACTGATAGGGAGAAAAGGGGTTTGGGGTGAAACGAGTTTATGAAAAAGGCAAAATCTAATAAAGTGTCGCTCCCCAGAGGAATAGGTTTGACGAGTAGAGCTGGCGATGGACTGGAAAATGTAGTGAGCAGCCTGCATAGTTAGACTTTCGTCAGGAAAGGAGGGATTGGACAGGGAACGGGCGATGCATCTGGTGCGAGTTGGTGGAACCGGGGCATCTGAAAGCGAGATAAACTATCAGCTATGCCGTTGTCGACCCCTGGGACGTGCTTTGCGGTAAAGGTAAAATTAAACTTCAAAGTTTGAAAGGTGATCAAACGGACAAGGTTCATGATGCGGGGAATTTTTGAGCTTTTAGCAGACAAAACTGCGACGACTGCCTGGTTGTCACAATGGAAACAAATTCTCCTGTTAGCCCAATGGGGCCCCCAAATCATGCAGGCAAGGTAAATTGGGTAAAGCTCTTGCCAGGTAATACTTATCCCTGTGGAGGGGTTGAGCTGGTGGGAGGGGAGCCATTTTCCCTGGAACCACTGATTGTCAAAGAAGGCCCCGTATCCGACTGCACCCGCTGCGTCTGTATATAAATGGATTTGTGGGGATGATTCTGTGTAAGGGGGCAGAAAAAAGGCTAACACCATTCCAGTGGTCGAGGAAAAATTGCCACATGAGGATGTCCTTTCTGAACTCCTGGGTGAGAAAAATAATCCGCTTGGGGCGGACACAACCCCGGGTAAGGTTAATGATGCGCTGCATGAAAGGGCGACCAGGGGAAATAACCCGGCAGGCGAACTGCAGAGTCCCAATGAGGGACTGCAGGTCCTGTAGACGACAGACCCGTTTGGAAGACCAGTCCGCTAGCAGGGACCGGGCATTACTTAACTTATCCTCGGGGAGACGAGCCTGCATGTTTACGGAATCGAGTGTTATTCCCATGAATTCAAGAACTTGGGTGGGGCGAAAGGTTTTCTGTGGGGCAAGGGGAATGTTTAATTCCTCAAAGAGGGTAAGAACCCGGCAGAGGGCTGTGGCACAAAGGGACGAGGGGGCAGGTTGAACAATGAAAAAATCGTCGAGAATGTGTATGATGGAGGGGATGTTCAGGTGTTGTCTGACCAACCATTCCAGGGCATCAGCGAGTTGATTAAAGAGAAAAGGGGCACTCCTTAGCCCGAAGGGGAGGGCTTTGTCGAAGTAATAACGACCCTTCCAGGACATCCCCAAGAGTTCCCAATCCCCGGGGTGAACGGGGATAATTCGAAAAGCGGACTGTATGTCAGTTTTTGTCATAAAGCACCCGGGGCCGTGGTTGAGGACCAGGGCAATGGCATCGTCAATCCGAATATACTGAAGGGTGTAATCCTCAATGGGTATGTTAGCATTTAAGCTATCCGGGGACCCCTTGGGGTAGGATAGGTGGAAAATAGTGCGCCACTTTTGGCTTCCCTTTTTGGGGACTAGGCCGAGGGGATGAATTTGAAAATTTTGAAAAGGGGTGGATTCAAAGGGGCCAGCCAGGCGACCAAGCTGGACTTCCTCTAGCAGGTTTTTCTCAATAACTTGGGGTTGTTGGATGGCAGATGGGAGATTCTTGGCAGCTCTGGGGAAGCGGTTACCTTTGTAACCCAAGTGGAAACCATGGCTTAACCCATCGCAAAGTCTAGTTACAAAAGCTTGATTAGGGTGAGTCTTAAGAAGTTTGTGTAGCAGGGGAACATTCACCGGGGTTTGGGGTTTGTATGATATGGCGGCTTTAGCGGTTTGAGAGTTTCTTATCACCCTGGCCTCTAGTTTTTGAAGGGGTGTCATCGTGTCGGTAGGCAGGGTGTTCTCCATTGCAGACCCTGCAGCGGTGGTTGAAGGAGCAGGGGTCCTGGCTGCATTTGGCACCTCTGTTGTAATTGTTACACGTTCCTCGTTGGGTAGGATTGGGCCTAAGGGCAGAGAGGGAACACCCATGAGAAAAATGATCCCCACTACCACATATGGTGCAAGAGGATTTTGCCTGCCCTGTAAATTTCAGGAGGTACAATTGTATATCCCTTTCCCCCCAATTAAGGGAATGGTGGGCGGCTGCTTTCCTACGAAAGTCTATATCGTAGGAGAGCCATGCAAATCCCGCGAACTTACGGTAGGCCGAGCGGATGATCTCTTGGTAAGCAAACATCTCGACAGCCCTGTGGAAGAAGGAAGTCAGAAAGATTGTACAAAAAACAGCAAAGGCCGAAAGCCACCTATCGATTGAGTCAATGTGGGTTTTCTTCTTGCGGGCAGGGGTGGGAATATTAACTTGTTTCCCCTCGAACGAAATGGACACCCCGGGGAGTTCGCTTTCGTTTACGCAGGAGTTTTCTGGCAGCAAAGAATCGAATTCAACAAACTCACCGCGTAGGATTAGTTGCCGAGTCTTCTGGGGGACGTGGGCTGCGATGGACGAGGAAGCTGGCTGCATTCGGGACTGAGATGGGCCGTAGTTCGAGGAACCCGATTGTGAAAGAAGGCTCGCGACGAAAGCAGGGTCAGATAGTTGTTGTCGCGCTGGAGGTCGGGGAACTGAATGTGCTGGCTGTTGTGGTACGGGTGATGGGTTCGTTGATGCGAAATTTTTTAGCTTTTCATCGACTATGGTGGCGATGAGGGTGGCTAGAGCCGCTGGATTTGAGACGGGGTTAGGCGGAACGCCCCTGTCGCGGACGCCATCTTGTGCTTCGCACGTGGTTAGTTCGGTATTGCGTCTTTGAAGTCTCTCAGCCGTTGGGCTGCTCAACGTCACCGGGTAGGTTAGGGGCGACAGGAGGAGGATCGGTGTTCGTGCGAGGCCTTTTGGCTGCTGGGTCGGCGGAATCGGAGCTTCGTGTACGTGATGTTGGCGCATCAACATTGATCGTGCCCAGGCGTTCGATCATCTGTTCGCGTGTTCCCGAGATAGCAAGCTGGTTTTGGGCCAGTAAAAGGCGAAGGACCTCGTTCGTAACGCCTGAAAGATCCATGAAAAACTTTGGTGCTGAAAAAACTTTGGTGCTGCTCAACTTGCAGCCTTCAAAGAAAGTGGCGATTGAACGGACTGGCGCAGAATAAGACAAAGAGGCAGGCTGCCAAATAAGGAGATCACGTGTTTGGGATAAACCGCAGTAGCGATGCAGGCTCAATAGTTGTTGCTTGCCAACATTAACCTTTATTTTATGCTAAAATATCAATAAAACTAGCGGGGTGAACGTCAGAAGAAACTGGTATAACATCCAGACAATCCTGATCCGCATTACGTATATACGTATTACTGTCCTAGGCCCTGACAAACCCATCTCTTCCAATACATCCTCTGGGATACAATAAATTACAGAACAGTCCATCTAAAGAATTAAGCAACACAACCCTTTAATCAGCATATTTAATTGAGCTTTATAGTACACAATGTAAAACAATTTAGCACTTGCCAAGTGGCCACTTATTTAAGAAATAGAAGACATGTGTTTCCATCAAGTTATAACAAATAAAGAGAAATGCTGTGGGAGCACGAGCCCACAGACAAGTTTGAAAAACAGCTTTTTCGAGTTCTCCCAAACTTTCACACGTCAAACTTTCAATCCCTTGTATATGCAGGGTACTCAACTACAAGAGGATCTAAGGTGCTAAATGCCAAAGTTTAAGAAGATGACAAGATGAATGAACTTAATTATTCTATCAAGTCAGTTAACTGCTCCCAAAGAAGAAGATGTGAAGGGACGATAGTTTCAAGACTATAAACATTAGGGTCTTTCAAAACGGCGTGCTGGTTCTGTTCATATTCATCTGTAGCTTGTGTAGAGCCATGAACCTCAATCACAGAAGTTCCTAACGTTAAAAATAAATTGTTTTCAGATTTGCAAAAAGCTTATTTCAGTAATTGAATCTGATACAGTTTTATCAGAACTACTTAATTGTAGAGCATAACACAGTTCACTCACGTTCTTTATTAAAATTGGAATAACACAAATCATACATATTGGGCTTGAAAAGTCAGGATAGTGGTTCATACCTTCATTCAAAACAATCTGGCTCTGTTGTTTTTCAGGTGTCATATGTAACATTGCTGAGAAAAAGGAAAATAAAACAAAATAAAGACAAATATATGGCTTATTGAGTGTAATACTATTAATATTACTCTAGACGAGCGGGAATTTTTTTTTAGTTATTCGATGCTTTTACGGTAGAAGAAAAAAAGGAACGTCACCTACTGAAAGAAGTATACATTACTTTTTTGTTAGTTCTAGGCCATTTACTAAAGGGAGGTTTCTACGGTGGCCCACAATGACAGCGAATTCCAAATGACACTTCTTATCTTTAAACACACTCCGAATTCTAACACTCATCCACTCCGAATTCTAATAATTCACTTGTTTACCACCCCCACCCCCAAATTGCATAAACATAATTAATTCTACCATTCCATTATATCTTCATTTCCTTAAATTTAGCTGTTTATTGTTATTTTAATCGGTAATACCCAGGGGAGATTGGAAACAATGGCTAAGCATAAGTTTAGGAGGTAAACAAGGTGTATTATGGTCTATTTGAACAAATGAAATGGTGAGTGAATTATACAATTTTTGCAAAACAGTGGCAAAGCGTGATTTTCTTTTTCTTCGTTGCTGTTGTTGTTGTAGTCCCCCTCTCCTCCAATTTGATTTTTTAAATTGTCATGATAATA
>OZ037777.1:20190342-20197842 GCA_964035525.1 Porites cylindrica
GGTGTAACAATCAATCATTAAAATTTTAAACTTTAAATCTAATGTAAATGGAACTCAAAGTATTCATTCTCAAGTATTGCAGCATTAACATACCCTTGTTGGAAATAAGTTCTTAATATTTGTTTGGAAAAACTTTTCAAAACTTGTACTCTACCTTTCATTTCTGAATTTCCTGTTAATGAAATACAGGCCTTTAAAACTGTTGTCTTTGATGTTTCGGTGTCCCTAGTAAGTAAGACTACTGGACATGAACCACCTGCCTGGCTAATCCGCTGGTAGCCAAGACTCATAACAGTTCCCCCTGGGGTGAGACAAGCAGCTGGATAGTTGCTTGTCAGGAGGTTCTTGAATGCTTGTAACAGGTCTCCAATTCTATTTGCAGAAAAGGGCTGTTTTATCCTAATGCCACTGCCCAGGCAAGCATCATTTGCTCCTACAACAAAATATACTTTTACAAAAGAAACAAACACCACCAATAACAAATTATTAACTGGCATTGTTATTAACTGAAAAATGGCATTGAAGTAAAAGGGAAACCCTTAGAAAACTAATAAAATAAAAAAAATTATTATTATTCATGAATACGTCAATCAATATACAATGATTGTTTATAAAAGAAGAAAATGATAGGAATATATAAATAGAATATAGTATCTGCGTGCAAAGAAAGTAGTGTCCGATAGTCCGGGGCTAGTGGATTTTGCTATCTGGCTAGTGAGTTTTGTTCTTAACTTGCCCGATGGGCAAGGAAAGTTTGTTGAGGAAATCAAATTACAGAAGAACTGTGAAATCCGTTCTGCTCATCAAATGTTTTGGGGCTAGTTGAAATGACGTTTGGGTTAGTATATGCTAGCTTCGGCTTGCCCAAATGGCAAGATTTAAAAATGACTTTCTTTGCACCCTGATAGTATAGATCCATTTTGCACTGATAATCTACTTTGACAACTTTTTTTTAATTTAATTTTTTTGATATTAAATTCTTTGGAAAAGACAAGGTTACTTAGAAAGAAGGCAGGTCTACACGACATGAACCAAAAATTAATACTACAATTTAGTCCTGACCACAACAACATCGAGACAACAAAAATTGTCAAGTGCATAACTTGAATTCAGAGTTTAATATAAAAATGATCACTTGCATTTCCCACAAGTCTGTCTCATTCAATGACATTTTATTCTGGAATAATGACACAGACAATTGTTAAAATTACACGCAGAACCCATTTTATTACTTTACTAATTAAGCAAAATTGTGATGCATAAGCAAATATTTGCCTGAAATACCTACCTCGGCCTCTACCTTTTTTCCAAGAATTTTGATATAAGACATATCGCTCCTGATCTTGAAGAAGAGACTTTGTCTTGGGATTGATCTGTATGGTGTCATTTATGACAAATGACCCACACTTTTGCCAAGCTGGATACTAAAGTAACAAACGGTACAACACTTTTGAAGAGATTTATTAACACTAAGAGAGGTTTATTCAATCATGCTTATATTAAGGGCACCGCGTGTAGTAATGTTAAATTTTTTTTTTTGGTAGACCATTTGGTCCATTTTTTAATTAAAACCCCTCTGATAAATTATCAAGGTTAAATTTATAACTTAATTTTAACCAATTATAGGGGAGGTTTTTGTAACATCCGGAATAACCAAGGTGTCAGGCAAGCCAAAGGCCGAGGCAGGTAACACTTACTGAGACCTTGATTATTTAGGATATCACACAAACAGAATCTAATAATTTTATTATACATTGTTTTGGACAAAATAACAACAAACAGACCCTTGCAAGGAACCCAGAATTGATAATGTTATTGTGAATCACACATTGTGCCCGCATCTCTGTAGGTTGCACTGCTTTCCAAAATAAGCTGTAGGCTCTTAGCCAATGAGAAGGAGAGGTGACCTATGGTTGGCCATCCGGTTCAAAATTATGACATCGTGTACGTGGGCTTTTTTGCCGCGTATAATCGTTTATAATCGCCATGTACGGGCTTTTATCCCATATAGAACCATTTATATCGCGTATATAACGCGTATTTAATACGCGTATATGTGCAAAATCAAATGCACGTCTATACGCTTGCTAAAAACCCGTATATATGCGTACCTGTCAAAGCCCACGTATACGCGTGCAAAAATGTGCATATACGCGGGGTTCAGAAATCAGACTTGGTATAAGATGGCACGAAAAGTGCCTCTAACGGAATAGGTGTCATGTATCGTGGCAATGAAAAGTGCCTTTCGCAATGCAAGCATGGCTTCCTCTCTAGCTCTTGTAGTGATATGTATCTTGTCAACTAGTTCTTACAGTTCTCCCACAACGGATCTTCTGGAGACGGTTTCTCGTCAATTAAGGGATTGCTCCAGGTTTTATCCACACGCCGATCGAAACATGGTTGAAAACTTGGTAGTCAGCCTTCAGGTAGCTGTCGATTCAGTTCGTCGTTTGGTAGAGTCGTTGGACCCAGACGATCAAGGAAATGATGTCAGAATACCAGAGCTTGAATCACTGTTGAGGAAACTTCAATACTTATTAAACAGATGGGAGATGATGGTAATAAGAGCAGCTTCTTGCACGACTGTTCGCCCCATAAGGACTTTGCCAGGTTTGTCAGGTCCTATAAATCAAAGAGCGGGTCGTCCGGCCTACGAAATTTCTACACATCAGTTGGAGTTTCTAAGAAACACAATGAGATTTAATTGGTCCCAGATATCAAGAATGTTATTAGTTTCTAGAACTACTCTTTGGCGCAGAATTAGAAACCTGGAGTCATTTTCCAGTCGACATCATTATACAGCCATCACGGATTCAGATTTAGATGAATTATTTCGAGGTTTAAGACAAGGATTTCCAAATTCTGGTATCAGTATGATGCTGGGACATTTGCGAAGTAGAAATTTTTTTGTGCAGCGTCAGCGTGTTAGGGAAAGTTTGGTTCGAACTGACCCTTTTTTGTAGTTCAATAAAGACACCTAGGTTCAAGAACGACAAAATTCAATAACAACTACATGAGTTCAGAAAATGACATAAGCATTCCTAAAACCCAGTGAAAATTCAGTTTTAAACACTGCGCAGTTAAACAAAGACACAAAAGTTCAAGAACGACAATATAGTACAATAACTACTACATGAGTTCAGAAACTGATACAAGCATCAATATTTGTTTATTTAGTTAATGTTAAGGAGGGGGTCCATCGGGACTGGGAATGTGGGGCGCCGGCCCCTTTTATAGCGTATTTTTTATTGTTTTACATATTCGGACTGTACGTTAGTGACATTGTTCATCCTTTGAAATCTTTTGGGCTTGCTTAGCATTGTCTCATCCTCCAGTTTGCTTAGTTTCATTCTTCACCCAACATAGCTTTGTGGCAAAATCCCAGAAGGCGTGTCTTGGCAAAGCCGCAGTTATCCCACGAACACAGGCAGCCCAATAATTTAGCCTCCTTGCTTTACTGTCTATACTGATAAATTATATTCCTCAAAGCTCAGTCATTGCTATGGTTTATTGTTGATGGCTTCTTGCGGATAGATTAACAAATTCTCATTTAGGTATTGGTTATTATATTTACTCAATTTTCTAATTAACAATAATAGTAAGACTATGAGCCCGGGTTTCTATGAGTGAATAATCAACAAGGTGTGGCCGAGTTGACTTCATAGAAAACGAGGGCTTGTCTAATTGTTTTAGTAGAAACTCTAAAGGATTGCAGTCCAAAACCTACAATATTGTGCACCTTTAAGACAAAAATCAAAAAAGTTACTGCTTAAAGAGATACACGTACGCCACTGTGTTTTGTGAAAACAGTGAGAGAACTTATCAGATTTGCAGATTTCCAATAGAACACAGCTGAGTTTCTACTAAGTACTTTTAGTGGGAGGGAGGAGCACCCACCAGACCCAAGAGAATGGCAGAGATCAAGCTTATTATGGGACTTACATTTGTGGTAGTTGTGCAGGTAGTGGGCATAACAATTTCAACATAAATGCACCCTTGTCTGTAATTACCCCTAATTCCTAATCCATCATACACAGCGGACTGTCTTGTTGTAACTTTGCCATTTTTCCTGTGCACAAAACGTAACTGTTCCTTCTTTAGCGGAGTGGCATTGGCTTGCGTATGGGTGGCGATAAATTATAAGCCTCACAGATTGCAGTCAGAATTTCTGACTGTGAGCTTTGGTGGGAATATTCGATGTTTCCTTCCCATATTTCCCGAAATGATTTATAGCACCAAGGTTCATTATTCCTTTCCAGAACTGGGGTGTATGAGAGTGCTTGCACAACTCGACGTTTTTTCTGTGCTGAAATGTGCCTATTGTATGGTCCAAATTGTGGCCGTTGAGATGCTCTTTGTCTTCTTGATACTGGTCTGTTCTGGGCATAACTGTTCATGACATTTGTTACGTTGGCCAGAGCACTATCAATAGTTGAACCATAGCTGACAACTGGCATTGACTCTTGTTAGCCAAATATTTTCCGTAAAGCGTCAGACACTATTGAACAGAAAAGAAACGCATTTCAGTGACTTCTTCTGGTAGCGGAGCTCCGCGCGCGAAGCGCGCCTGCGGAGCACCATGAGTAAATAAATCTACCCATCCCAGAAAATTTGGTAATCACGTGACCGACCGTCCGTCCGCACCACAGGCATACCAATGTTTACTCTCACACTTTCTAGCTACTCTGGGAGCCCAGGAGAAAGCTGATTGCACATCAATGTTGTCATCAATTGACAGCTGTCAAAACAGGGTATCCGCTGACCAGTATCATCTGGCCGTATTGCGGGCTCAGGTGTCGACCCATCGAGGTCGAGTATTTTTTGAAGTTAACCGCTGAAAATTTACTCGTTTTCAAATGATCATATCAATATCAAATATGTTGTGTTTATGTCAGTATCGCACTGCACTATTACGATTTTGATTTCAAACTGACCTCAGGCGCAAAAATTCAGCCAGTGTTTTTAAAAGACAGGCGGGGAAGACCTTTTCTTACCATGGTTACGTGTTGGTCACGCTCCACGTCCAATTTTTATGCTCCGATTGGTTAAAATTTGACAGGTGAGTTCATGCGTAAAATTTATGCAGCATCTTGAAAGTTGTTTACTTTGAACGCTGAAGCTGACAGAGTTTTGAGTCAACTTGTGATGTTTTTAATTGTCTTTTTCCACTGGATGTACAAAATGAAATATAGCTGCTATCAAGAGTGTTCTCTTATTCATGGCTGGTTTGTTTATTGGGTTTTTGGTTGAGAAGTGCGTCGCTTGTCAAAGCCGATAATCCGATTTCGGATGGCATCGTTTTTGTTTTTCACCTTGCTGGATGCGTACGAGAATTATAAAGGCTCAAGCGATCTTTGCCTTACTTGCTGGCTTTCAGGAGCTGCATCTCGAAATATGGTAAGCTTAAGTAATTATTGTATTTAAATATAATTTCATGAAGTCCAGCGGCGCAGTTTATGAAGCTAGTTTATGCACGTTTGTATTAAGATTTGACTGAGACACCGATCTTAAAAAGCCTTTAGTGGATATTAATTCATCGTAAATAGAAAGAAAAAACTTTCCCAAGAATATTTACTTATAATTTTGGCTGTAGAAAGAAAGCTTTGAGCGATTTTCTTGTCGTGAGTCATCTTTGAAAACAGCAAACACCGGGAAACCGGCGGCTTAAAACATTATGGGTTTCTGAATAAACTTAATCTTTAAGCTTACTAGTAAAGATTCTTAGAGACACTTAAATACTCATTTGTTTTCGTGAATGAAAATTGTTGTCTCTGTAAATGTTCTACCGAATTATATTTCTTTATTGATTGTTGGTAGTCTCAAAAGTGTGATTTTCGTCGCTTTGCCGTTTGTTTTCAGCCGTTCATAAACATCGCTTTCAGGAGTACTCAAAATGCGAAGCGTCTCAAACGCTTTTTAAGATTACACATCGTTATAAAACCATTAATAAAAAAATAGACTCAATAAATTCTTTGTCACGTTGAAGGGTAACTCTTTTAAAATTTCTTCGCAAATTTGGCGCTTGTCAAAAGTTAGAACCGGATGGCCGTATAAGTGATTTTGGAAATTTTTTGAACGGTTTCGCTAATTAAAAGTCCACGCGTGCTTCGATGGTCCTGAATATTGAATGAATGCAATTCGTCTTGAAAGTTTGTGAAATACTGCATTTTGTACGAGGTCTGTATGATAAAAACAGCGCCTCATAGTACTCTTTCTCCTCAGATGTGGTCTATAAAAAATAATAAAAGATTGGTTTGCACGCACTCAGATTTATTGGCAAGAATTTGTAAACTTGTCGAACGAAAAAATTCGGTCTGATTTGTTTTCCAAGACTTTGTTTTCCACGCCTTATCTACTGTGATCAAGAGCCATTATTGCTCTTAAATGTGATCGAAGACTATTTTTGGGGTGTACATATACAGCTATATCAACTCGATACAAGATTTGTTTCACTCCAAAATCACTTAGCTTTTCCCTCAAAAGTCACATGAATGTGCCCTTAAGTTAACTGATTTGTGGAATACAAAATTATTGTTTGATTAAGTTATAAAAATATCAATGGGAGCTTCGCTTTTAGCTGTGGCTAAATCTATATATTATAACAAGCAAAGCAGATAAACATGACATCCACACTTCATGTGGGTTTAAACAAATATTTAAGAACTATAATAATTGGAGCAAATTTTTATCAATTTTTAAGCTAGGGTTATGGATTTTTGATTTTCTTTTTATTCAGTTTGTTTAGCAGGGCATCTGTCAATAACAGTTTTTATTTTAAAAGCAGAAAAGAGCTATCCTTATAAAATAAAGGTTTACTTACTTACTCACTTACTTACTAGATTTAAATTCAAATTTGAATGATGGTGTCTTTGAAAAAAAAATTAATCCCGTGAGATAATCAGGGCTGAGTTTTCAATCATTCATAAATAATTTCTTATGGCCCTTATAAAATAATGTTATATTATAACATTATTTTATTCACCTTATAAAATAATGTTATATTATAACATTATTTTATAAGGGTTTGGGATGGGACAGACACAAAACCAGTTAAGAATAACTGATACCCCTGCAAAAAGGAGTTTCCACCTAATGGAGACCCCACCTTTCACTTTTTCACTAATATTCTAATCATCATGGCTCTTGTATGTCATACTCTCATAAGTTACTACAAATTTATCTTTTAAGAATATTATTTGCCATTAGATTCTCATACAAATATAGTAAATTAGGGGCGGAATGCATGGTCAAGCTAGCTAGTATGCCACACATAGAACCATTTTTTTGGTGGATTGGGGACACTAAACTAAGAAAACTTTAATAATTGCACTCAAGATTGCTTGCACAAAATCCGTGAATAAATAAATTTCTGTTATTCAAAGCTCTAAAAGAGAATTTTAAAAAAATCGTTTTATATATTTATTTCTTTTTATTTTGTAACAAGAAATTTGTTTTGTAGAAGTTAAGCTCATGTCACCTTGCCAATTTGTACATACATGG
>OZ037777.1:20212842-20247842 GCA_964035525.1 Porites cylindrica
AACACAAGTCATGCAAAAATCACAAGTTTCCTTCCCCAAGTTTCCAATAAGAAGCCAGAGCATGTTGATGGCCAACAACCTACTGTGGTAGGTCCTTTAGTTGCCAAGATAACACCAAACAGTTCTTGTAGACTACCAGACCCCTCTGATGCGCTCAGACATGGCAGTATAGCAGTAAAGAAAACCTGTACACCATCAGTCAGCAGTTCTTGTATACAACTGGACCCCCCTGATGCCCTCCAACAAGGCATGGGCTCCGTTGAAGCAGCAAAGAAAACCTCTACACCATCAGCTAAACAACCAGACCCCCCTGATGGCCTTCAACATGCCATGGAATCAGATGAGGCACCCTTTACACCACCGGAGGTTTCTCAGATTCCTGGAGATAATAACCAAACTTGCGATGACTCTCATTTTTTACCATAGACGCTGCTGGCAAATACTCAACATTCGTGGCTTTAACAAGGTCAACATTGGGGAATGTGGCCTCTTGTCGAGTTGAAAACTCATTATATATATCAAAACTTAACATGTTTACTCTCGTTGAATTTGTTAGTTTTAGAACAAGATATTGCCAGCAGCATCATTCTGTTAGTTGCAAAGAATGTTACGTTCTGATTGAAATTGCAAACTATATTCAGGACAAAGGAATTGTCAAAGTTTCAGACCTGTACCACAAATTCTTTCCTAGTAACAAATACAAATCGGACAAAACTGTTAGGAGACTGCTTCAGCTACCAGTTGCAATATTTGCACTTGAAAGGTCCTTGGGTTCTCAACTTCATGTAACTGAGTACTCCCCGTCCGTTGATTACAAGCGACTGATGCACTGGATTAACAAGCTGGTTGCCCCTGAACAGGTTCCAGGGTTAGATCAAAACACTCTCACAGCACTTTGTACACTAGCATCCAGTGACAAGGACCGAACACTTCTCAAGTTTGCTGTATGCGACGCAGCTGGACTTACATCACAACAGGCTCGGAAGGTTTATGGAATTGGATCATACAAGGATCTGAGTAGAAAGGTACGTCTGGCTCTTCAAGAAGCAGCAGAGATTAGACAATCCGTTATTGAGCTTGCAGAGATTGAAGACAAAGCCTTGATGAGGTCCCTTAGGTTAGAAGATGTCATTAATGAAGGGGAGGACAATGTCGACTTCGACGTTGAAGCGTGTGAAATAATGGCAACTGATGATGTATGTGATGATAGCAATGTGGAAGATGTTGAGCCTCCAGATCTTACTAATCCCAGTGAAAATGCTGACACATTCAGCAGAAAGCATGATCCCCATGCCAGTGGCGAATCTACTGTTGGAGTAGCTACCACACCCAGTGGCACGAGTAATTCATTTAATCCGGATGCTATTAACAAAACAGCAATAGCAAACCCAGCACCACAGCTAGCCACCACACCCAGTGGCCCGAATAATTCATATGATCCGGATGCTATTAGCAAAACAGCAATATTAGCAAATCCAGCACCATCCAATGATGTTCTGTCAAGCTGGTTGAGGGACCATGACTTAAATTGGTTTGCCTTTTTTGAGGAGGTCAGTCAATACTTGTGGAACTATACTTCTGAAGTGTGGTGATTATTGACTTCACAGACCACTTGCCTTCAAGTGATCTTACAATCGATGAAGAAATGCATGTTGAGGTGTCACGTCAAGCTTTCTTGGAGGTGCAAAGGAGGCGTTCCCTAGATGGCCCAGAAATTGAAGCAGATTCTGACAATGATGAAGATCAACACTGGGAAGGAGTGGAAATTACGGATGTGCTTGGGGAGGAAACGCTAAGGAAAATACAATCTGAAAGGTTGCGCATTAAGTGGCGAGCAGAGAGAAAAATGGCTGAAGAAATAGGCAAAACATGCATTCTTAAACGTAGAATCCCTCCATCAGCAAGTCGGTTACAGAAAAAGTTTCCCACGATTGGAAAGGACATAGAGGAATTTGTAGGAAGCAAAAAAGTTGGAGCAGATGCATGGAGGAGAACTGGTCTTTTGACTTTCGATGGGGAAAGGAGACGTGGAAAGAAAGTAACGTATAAGTCTATACAAGCCCATCTTGAAGAGAAATATGGTACGAAAATTGGTTACGGAAGCATAGTACAGCTTTGTTATGCCCGGAACAAGAGGCATCTCTCCTCTAAACGATACCAGAATGTGGCCAAGAGAACATGCAGGCGGGCTCGAAAGAGGTTCTCCATTCAAATAAATCCGGATGCACACTGGAGTTGTGCTTTATATAGAGGGCTTGATTATATTCAACTGAAGGAAGGTAGAAACAAAGTTCTTTTAAACCGTGACGACCAGTCTGGGTTTAGACTTGACACAACGTATGATCATAAGCACTCTAAAACTATAACACTCACTAACAGGCAAGCCCTGACAACACGAACGGACTTAGTTAATGATCACCCGTCAGTGATCCAAACCACTTCTTATCTCTTTATGGAAACTGACACCAGCAAGCAGGCATGTGTGGGCGTTGTTAAGCCCCACTTCACTTATCCAAAGAATGCAGCTCAGCATGCGGCTGATTTGGAATTCCTGCAGAATTCACCAGATCTCCAACCATGGATGGCAAACAGGCCCATAGAGTGCATTCGCGTCGATGGAGCAAGTGACGAAGGCCCAAGCCATGTAGAAGTTCAGTTTCACTAGACAGAGCGACATGTAAAACACGCTAAGGTTGCTATTCTTGTCACGTCCCGTCACAGCGGAGGGTCATACTTAAACCGAGTGGAATTAATGAATGGTGGGCTTTCTCAAGCACATGCCAACCTTTTTATTCCGTCAACTCTTAGTGGAAGCAATTATGGCCGTGGTGGACTAGACAAGGTAAAGCTCAAGCAAAATTTGGAAATTGCAACTGAGATGTACATTGACCGCGTCCAAGGGTCTAGCTGTTGTGGAAGCCCAGTTCAACTCTTCAAGGGGGCAGAGTTTGATATGTCACGCCACCAAAAGCTACTCACCTTTCTCAAAGGCAACAAGAAGGACAAACAGCTACTTAAAACCAGCGATCCAGACCTTCACAGGTATTTTCAAGAAATCTGGGATGTACGCAACCGGCACATGAGCAAGACTGTACCATGCAATTACATCTTTCATTTAACTCTCTGTGGGGAACCTGGATGTATTCATCCGCGATGCAAGAATGGTGAAACCAGCTGTGAAATGAAATGGTATGAAGGTGGACCCTCAGTTACCTGGTTGCCAATTCCTGTCCCTGACCTGAAAAGGCCTGGAAGCTTTATGAAGCCCGAAGACCTGCTGTGTACTGATAACAGTGAACACAGAATGATGTCACCACCTAGCGTAAAGTTAAAGGCTGCAGCTAAAACTAACAGTGAGTAATGTGATAATATACTTAGTAGCCAATAATTTCAATGGCCATTCAGTCAATCAGTCTCCTTCTATTACCCCCAAGGTACTCCAGTAGAAGAGCTGGCTGAGAAACTTCTGTTGCCTGCCCAAGAGGTGGAGTGGCATCTGGATCACTACCGTGGTATAAATGAAATACGGAAACAAGCGGCACAAACTAGAAAGAACAAGCAGAAGAACAACTCAGGTATGTCATCATTCTTTTAATCTAGTTCAGATGTACTAAAATTTTCACTTCTAATGCCTTGGGTTCCTTTTTCCTTATCTAAAGATGATTCTTGGGTAAAATAATGTCAACTGGAGTGTTTTTGAAGAAGGAGGATTATAAAAGATGAATCTTCATCAGTGTACTGGAAGTAACGGGTGAAAGTCGGTAAAGCTCGTCACGTGTATTTCACCGGAAGTAGACCCTTGGCACACTGCTATGCAAATGAGATTAATTGAAGTGAACGGATCCACGAGCAAGGAAACTTGCTTTGTTAAACTTTTTTAAGGTCCAGGTTTCTCAAAATTTTTAACAAGCATGAGATGTTAACTTGAAAACATTAGAGAAAACAGAGGGATGAAGAAATTACCAGAAAGCCCGTCACGCACCTCCAACGCACACATTCCAGCGGACTTCACGACTACGGTAAGATAGGTGATAAGACAGCAAAATGAAACAACTTGGAGCTTGAAGTACAACAGATACAGGTTAAGGTGAGCTTTTCAAAAAAATTGTTCTACATATCAAGATTACCAGCGTTGTAAACGGAAAGCTGAAGTCAAATTGTTGGTGGTGATCACGTGACTCATGTGTTGGATGGCATTATTCTATTTTGTCTGTAACAGGAATTTCAAATAATTTCTGAGAAGCTCAAAATGATTTCCCCACAATAATTTTAACATAATAGTTTGATGCTTGTAGTGTTTTCCCCTTCAATCCTGAAAAATTCTGATCAAAGGCACATGATAAAAATGGGCACTTTTTTCAACTACCTTTCGTGGTTGAACAACAGGTAGACATACGCTTTAGCTTTTATATAATTACTCAGACTGTTGTAATGCTGAAAATATTATATATTTTGGTCAACGACGAGTTATAATAACAATTTTAGCAACAAGCTTTTTTTCTGGCGCGGTTGTTTTGAAATGCAAGTCGAGCGAATCATAGTGAATTTCAACCCTGTTTTCGGCTTGTGAAATCGACGGCGGGGCTTGAAACGGTTTTCTTATTTTTCTCGGAAACGAACAGATCTTTCAAAGACAAAGCTGTAATTAAGGAATTTTTGGGTGGGGATGTGCCGCTGGGACCCTGAAACCCTTAGCCTATAATAGCTGAATTTAGACTAAACTCTCCAAATCCCCCCTATCCTAGAGTAACTTTTAGGCTGAGTTGCATAAATTTAAACTGGTTGATTTGATTTTTTTTAAAGCTCATCGCGTGTAAAAAAAAAGGAAAATGAAATGTTCGGCATCATGAGGGGTGTTGTCAACATGGAAGCCAACATTTTGAGCCATACATTGCACGTTAAGGATTAGTCTGTTCCAGATAATGGGCGTGGTGCAAAGATAAGTGAGCAGGAAAAAAAGCTATTGGAGATCTCAACGGACTTCAGCGGCCTCTTTCATTACTGGTTTCATTTAATTTCTTCTTAATGACATCCCTTGCCATTTTTCATAAGATTCCAACTCTTCCCCCACCCCTGTCCGTTCTCTCACAAATTGCATTCCACTCAGGAATCCGAGAGTACTATTACTTTAGAAAGCCTGAATATGTCAATTTTGCAGCAATGTCATTTGTCGAAAAAAAAGATCGATATGAGTTTCCTCTGTTTACCTAGGCGAAAACACGCTGCCATATATAGCATATTACATGTAACATTCAACGAGGATATGTTATCTTCTATACTTACCATTGTCTTTGGTTTGATAAGATGTCAAAGATATATCCCACCACGCTATTTGCTTCGAAAATCGAAGCGACACTTGTTGTAAAATTGCAAATGATGGTTACTTTTTTGTGATGAATGAAGGCTAGCTTCCCTTCGTGTTCAAAGATACCCCTTGACGAGGTGTCCGCTCCATCTGTACCATCATTGCTCTACCCTCCCCCCCCCCCAAAAAAAAGATAGACAAGTTCGGCGTGCATTTTCTTTTGGAAGGGAACCAATTATCCCTTCAACAATGCGCATTCTGAGAAAGAGGAAGAAAAAGCAGTTGAAATTTTTACCTGAGTCTGCTGAGAGTTAGAGTCTACGTCGAGATCAGGGTTGACCGTGTTTGTCGAAGACATTTTAAGAGGAACACCTCTTGCTGCTCGTGCATGGAAATGGTACCGGCTTGAATGTTACATAGAATATGCTTCCCGTAAAATTACTTCTATAGTGAATTCACGTTAGGTCCATAAAATTTCCCTCTGTACAGTTATTTTACATTTATTCGTTTTACGCAATAAAATTATAATACCCCGCTAAGTAAGGGGCAGGAGCAGGGTGGTGGGGTGAAATGGGGTATTGGGGATCTTCGTGGGCGTCCATTCTTCCGGAAAACATCTCTTAATTATGACGTTTATCCAGTGCAAAAAAAAAAAAAACGTTCGAATCGTTTGAACTTACTCCTCATTACTCATTTTATCACTATTATCAGTATGTACGTTATTTATGGCTGGGTGTGGGGAGGGAGTTTAAAATTCCCAAATTCCCCACTCCAGAATCTATGGGGAATCTGGGCACGAACTTGACTCGTAAGGTCTTCTGGGATCGTTTGGGTGGACGCGCGAAACTTCAAAATGGCGGCAGAGAAAGCCAGCTGTTCCAAAAAAGTTGTTCTATGCGAAGAAGACATTCCCGGAGCGAAGCTTCCTCGGGAAAACGTTCAAGAGTGTACTGTACCACAGCTTCGACAATGGCTGTTGTGTAGAGGAGCGAAAACAAGCGGCAAGAAAGCCGATCTTGTCAAGAGGTTTGCTCAGACGGTGGTTTATTATTGATCATTTATCAGGGTTTGTTATTTTCAACTGTCCAGCGTAAATATATACTAAGACATGGTTTGCTTTACTGTTTATTTTAGATATAAAGACTATGTCAAGGGAGGCGTTCATTTAAAAAACTTACGAGATCCGGATGGAGGTGTGCATCTTGCACGAAAGAAAGTCTTACTAGGTGTAATGGATGAAGTAGACCCTCCACATGTTACTGATATTTTCCCTAAGGATGGTTTCCATGAAGATCTTACTGATTTGCCTTTTGTAAATTTTGGCACTGTATGGAAGTACATGATCGAGTCCTCCAATGCAAAAAAGCAGCTATCCACAGCTAAACCACTGGTCAAAGGCTTTAACTTTTTTAAGTCCGGTAACTTAGTAAAAGTGACCGTCTGTTCTCGAGAAAATAAGTGGTACTTAAAGAGTCAAGTTTTGCCCTCAATGAAAAAATCAAGCGTCTATAACTGTTTCATCTTGCTCTTACCAAATGGCCACATAAAAAGCGCGTACTGTGGTTGCCCAGCAGGTGTTGACGGTCGATGTAATCATATCGCGGCAACCTTGTTTGGACTTGAGGAATTCTGCAAGCAACGTGAAAAGCAGCAGCAAGAACAGACCTCTTGAACGTCCCAACCTTGCACTTGGAATGTTCCCCGTAAAAGGAAAGGAGAGGTACTGCCCATAAGCCAAATGAGATTTAAGAAGCATGAACATGGGAAAGAAAAGAAAGACCGAGAATCTGAAGTTAAGCGCGATAAGGACGTGAGAGCCCCCCACCAAAGGGAATGGTCCAACACCAGACGATATAATGTGTTGACTTCTGTTCTCTGTGTTCAAGAGGAAACGGGGCAAACTATAGGTCTTAGTCATATTTTACCTCTAAAGACAAGTAACAATTTAAAAGAAATAATTGGCAAAGAACATAGCTATTGTAGAGTAGATAGCACAGTTCAAGATAGAGAAAGCACTGGTGAGTCTGTTCACAAAGAATCAGCCCCTGAAAGCTTAGCTTCAAGTCAAACGGAAGTTCCTGAATTAAACAGTAATCCTTTTTCAATGGATATGCTGCAAAATGAATGCCAAAACGTCAAGCGGAAATTATTTCTCAATGAGGAAGAAGCAGCAGAGGTAGAAAAAAAACACTCGAGGCCAGTCAGCAGACCCTCTTTGGCATGAAAGTCGGAACCAAAGAATCACATCATCAAAGTGTTACAGATGTGCTGTACTTAAGGATACCACATCCCCAACAAAAGCAATACAAGAGGTTCTAGGGTACAAACAGTTTGCTCAAACTAAGGAAATGAAGGAGGGTCTTTCTAAAGAACCAGAAATTATACAAGAATTTTTAAATACTATGAATGAAAAGGGACACAAAAGAATAAAAGTAGAGAGATCAGGACTTATTGTAAGTACCTTACATGGTTTTCTGGCAGCTAGTCCAGATGGTTTGGTAAAGGACCCCTCACACGAACCACCCGAGGGAATGTTAGAAATGAAGTATATTCAAATGAAAGAGGACGAAACACTGACGGAGGCATTGCTAAGGAAGAGAATTTGTGTGTATGACAATGAGGAACTAACTGTAAATCGCAGTCACCAGTACTTTTACCAAGTGCAGCATCAAATGTATGTTGCAAGTCGATATTGGAATGATTTTGTGGTGAAAGGTTCATTGTCAACTGAGCTCTTCATCAAAAGAGTACAATTTGATCCAACTTTCTGGGGCCCAGTGCTTCTCAAACTGAACCAATTCTTTGAAAAACACATGCTACCTGAACTTGCATACCCAAGGATTAAATATGGTTTACCCAGATTAGATATGTTGTAAATGTATAGAAACGTCTTTGATAAATGTCTTTTCCCATTTAAAGAACCTGCAAAAGGTCTGTAAAAAGAAGTGAATGAGCTCTGAAGGCAGGATCATGCATGCCCTAAAACCGTTGAAATGTAAGTCCAGAATTTTAATGCAGCTTCCAACATTCTGAGGAGTATGTCAGTGTTTTCTTTTCAAGAATTCAAGCAAGTATTTTTACAGTTTGTAGCTGGTTAAACTTGATTTCATGTTAAACTTTTTCCAACCTAAGTTATTTCACCTCTTTTGTCTCATAGCCCTAATTATTTATTAGTGCCTACAGACAAAAAGGTTTAACCTGCAATCAAATATAACCTTTAACATGCACATTAATGGTTTGGTATCATATATTCATGTTTTATGAAGACACAAACAAAATAAACAAAGAAAATTTGTTTAAAGGAGCAAAAGTTTACTTTGTTTACATTTCACTATTCTTCAGATAACGAAACGCATAACAATTCAATATTACAATTTTTCTTTTTTATGAAATAAGTGGAGGGTGGAAATTTGTGAGTGCTGCAATAACGATAAAAATGTCTGAAGCTATTCCTGCGAGGGAAACTGGAATAGGTTTATCTAAAATATGCCAATTCTTTATTCGCTCCATACATCTTTCGACGTGAACTCTCAAACTTGCTACTTTCTTGTTTTTTTCTCCTTCTTCTTTAGAAAACTGCTGTTTTCCTTTTAAAAAGGCAGGTATTATGAGGGTTGCACCAACTGCAGCAAGCTCATCTTGAATGAGGAAGCCTTTCTCAGCCATAATTTCATCATCTTGCTCCAACAAAGCTAGGAAACCACTCTTTACTGTAATTTCTCTGTCAGTAATACTACCAGGGTATAATTCACTGGCAAATCCAATGACACCACTTGGGGTAATTCCCACTAGGCTTTTCATGGTTGTTCTAGATTTGTACGAAGAGTAACAGGAGGACTGATTATCCAATGCAGATGGACGCTCCATTTGTATTTCAGTGCAGTCAATAATCAATGCTGTCTTGGGATAAAATTCCTTGAAAAGTTTAGGCATGTGTTCCTGAAGAACATCTCGTCGTGGAGTGATAATAAGTTCCTGAAGTTCAAGGCGTAAAAATCGAATCCATGTTCTAAATATTACAGAAACTGTTGACTCGGAAATTTCAAATCTGTGAGCCAAATGTCTTTCAAACAGGCCAAGCCTTAGTCGCATCAACACAAGAACAAACTCCTGAAAGGTTGTGAGAATTCTTGGTCGACCTGGTTGCCAAACTGGGGGGCAATCGAAACATTTTCGATCATAGTTTCCATAGCTTATGTTTTTCGCTGCATCCTTCACCATATCAAAGCAAAGCATTAGTGTTTTATAATTGGGAAATCCAGTGTAAAAAGCAATGTCTGAGTCCTTATCTGTGAACTGATTAATGTCAAATCTAAGCAATTCCGTTTGGGTGCCAAAATTTACTTTTACTGTTTCATAACATTCAGTTTGCAAAGATTCATCTTTGTTTTGTACTTGTTCATAAAAATCCGTTTGCATACCTTGATCACTGGTGAGCGGCACATCCTCCGTCTGACAGAGATCACTTTCCGGTAAAGTGTCTTCGGAATGGTCTTTGTTAAGAGATGCAAGTCTTCGATTTTTTTTACATATCCTTGATTTCTTGACAATTTTTTCGGGAGAAACACGCTTTAACCCATTCGCCCCTGAACCGCCCGTAACCGCCCGTGCGGATCCAGGTCCTTTCTACCCTTTGTGACGTCATCAGTTTTAACGGTCAAGGACAACTTTCTTCGCTAACTTGTGCAGGGTGAAGAGATCTTTCAAACCATACCAGAATGAGCACAATTCAGTCAAGGACACTGGAGAAAGAAGCAAAAAACCACGTGACAAGGACCTGAAAATCTCCATGAAAATCTTGTTCCATTACCCACCTACCTTTCCTTTCACCTAATCCTAAGATCCTAAAAGCTTTCCTAAAAACTCTTCCCACCAAAATGAAGCCTACTAAATGCCCAGCAAGAGAAAAAAAAAAATGAGGCAAGAAAAGCGAAAAAAGAAGGGAGGAGAGAAAGCGGAAAGTAAAAGTCAAGACTGCTGTGTCACTTTTAAACCCAAAAACTGTCGAAATTTTGCTTTCTGCGCATGCCCGAACTTCGTAAGCTGATATTTTGCATCTGGATCAGAAGGCCGCCAAGTGTACGACCTGTAAACCGGTTTGTGGTAAGTTTTAGCTCTTTATAGCACGACAGTGACCAGAAAACCACTCGACTAGCTTCAAAACGCGTTTTTCGGCAAAATCTCCAGGAGCGAATGGGTTAAGCAGAGTACCAAGCTTTTTGAAAAAAATCCACTTTTCAGCATAAAACAACCAAATCTGTCTATTTCATGTAAAATCAGGTGAAAAAGTTGGTAAAAGGCCATTTTTAGGTTTTTTGATTAACCCATTCGCCCCTGAACCGCCCGTAACCGCCCGTGCGGATCCAGGTCCTTTCTACCCTTTGTGACGTCATCAGTTTTAACGGTCAAGGACAACTTTCTTCGCTAACTTGTGCAGGGTGAAGAGATCTTTCAAACCATACCAGAATGAGCACAATTCAGTCAAGGACACTGGAGAAAGAAGCAAAAAACCACGTGACAAGGACCTGAAAATCTCCATGAAAATCTTGTTCCATTACCCACCTACCTTTCCTTTCACCTAATCCTAAGATCCTAAAAGCTTTCCTAAAAACTCTTCCCACCAAAATGAAGCCTACTAAATGCCCAGCAAGAGAAAAAAAAAATGAGGCAAGAAAAGCGAAAAAAGAAGGGAGGAGAGAAAGCGGAAAGTAAAAGTCAAGACTGCTGTGTCACTTTTAAACCCAAAAACTGTCGAAATTTTGCTTTCTGCGCATGCCCGAACTTCGTAAGCTGATATTTTGCATCTGGATCAGAAGGCTGCCAAGTGTACGACCTGTAAACCGGTTTGTGGTAAGTTTTAGCTCTTTATAGCACGACAGTGACCAGAAAACCACTCGACTAGCTTCAAAACGCGTTTTTCGGCAAAATCTCCAGGAGCGAATGGGTTAAAACACGCCTAGTTGACGCATGTTTAGACCATGGAAAAATAGACGGTAAATGAAGCCTGCTGCGCTTATGTCCACCCTCGAAGTGATCTCCACAAATACGTGTATTATCGGCGTCGAGTTTTAATGTTGCATTACGAATTAGAATCTTGTACTGTCTTCGCAATTTTTTGTCCTTTGGAATTCGGTAATACGAAAGCCCATGCTTGGTTCTGTAATTATTCGTACATCCAGGAACACAACAATTAGCCTGCTTTGCCATTTTTCTTCAGTGTTTTGCGAGGAAAACTTTCCTCGCTACCGCCATTTTAAATGTCTTGCGTGTCCACCCAAACGATCCCACAAGACCTTACGAGTCAAGTTCGTGCCCAGATTCCCTATAGTTTCTGGAGTGGGGAATTAAGTAAAAAATAATCGTAGTGGGAAAAAAAAAGGCAGCATGACTTTTATGTCATGCTGAAATGCTGCGTGTGTTCAAGTCATGTCTCTGTTTCCTGTAGCGTGAAGATTAATAATATTAGGCTCTCGTTTATGGTGGCCGAGAACTGCCACTGAGTCTTCGGCACATTTTTTCTTTTTTTTTCTTTATTATAAGTAGATTGAATGTAAAACAAAATGAAAATAACATTTAAATCAAATAAAAATGCAATAAAATGTTAAACAAAATGCAAGTAAAATCTCAATCAAAATACAAATGCAATTAAATTTAAAATGCAAAGTTAACTCCATTCAGATTAAAATTGACTGCACTTTAAAAGAGAATGCAAAACAGAATATAAGTAGAAGTCAAAGTCAATTAAAATTCAATAAATTTTGAAAAGAGAATGGAAAACGAAGTTAGTGGCAGTGCTCGGCCATGCGAAGATTTACTTTCGTTTGAAGTAAAATTGAAAGTAAATTATTCGCGTGGCCGTAATGACCTCCAAACCAATGACTCCCATAAAGCCATTCGCGGTTTGGTTTGTATCCGCCATTTTGTTCCATGACGACAAACATGGCTGACTCTACTTGGAAAGAGGATGATAAGTTAAAAGAAGCCATGACATAGCTTGTTCAGCAAGGACTCCAAAGGATCAAGGCGCTGGACTTTCTTAAACGTGACTTCCCACAGTATCCTTGGAGCTTGAGAACTCTTGACAGGCAACTTCGTCACTTTGACATTTTCTACAACGACAAGAGTGTTGAAGTCGAAGACGTACAGACAGTGGTGGGAAACGAACTGAAAGGCCCTGGTAAGCTTTTAGGTTACCGGGCTATGCACAGAAAACTCCGCCAAGAGTATGGCATAAATGTAACCAGAGACCAAGTTTACAATGTCATGACGGAATTGGACCCAGAGGGTCTTGAAGCACGCGGCGGCATTGGGGCGAAGAAAAAAAGACAGAAAGGAAATTTTACTACAAGGGGATCAAACTGGGGTCACTTGTTAGACGGCCATGATAAACTTATGGGATACCAAAATTCGACATTCCCATTGGCTATCTATGGCTGCCTTGACACAGCAAGTAGAAAACTACTTTGGTTACGAGTCTGGACATCGAACTGTGACCCCAAAGTGATTGGACGGTGGTATTTGGATTATCTTTACGAGACAAGAGTGATGGCTGCAATGCTGAGGGTAGACAGGGGCACAGAAACTGGGGTAATCGCTGCATTGCATTCCTTCTTACAAAGACATCATGGTGACATGGACCCAAGTGACTCTGTTGTTTATGGACCTTCAACTGAAAACCAGGTAGCTTAGTTACTATACAAGTTCTTATAATATACATGGAGCCATTTTTAACGTTTAGCTTTGAAATGAGTTCTTGTGAGGGGGCGAAAATTTTTCTCAGTCCATTGATAATGCTATCCTGTTTGGGTAGAGAGGGGAGGGATTATCATCTACTATACTGCTTATAATTCTAGAGGAGATGACAGATGCTAAGTCATTACAATGTCATTTCAGGTATACCGGTAGATTGCATGCACAGATTATAACGCCTGGTTTATGCAAAAAAGGTCATTTTTGAATTGCTATTTTGGAAACTATTTACAGCTATAATAAAGTGAATTATAGTGTATTATCGTTTGTTTCACAGTGCACAGTGTAGTCACTTAAAGGAAGTAGAACGTAACGTTTCCACTGTAAAAATTGTAAAACACGGTTGCACCACACGTTGGCTTCTGTAGTTATGCAGTCTTCAGAGCCATGTTGTAATATATTAACTAAATTCTCAGGTTACTGCTGGGAACATTCCATGCCAACATAATTGTGTTCACCTCTCACCTTGTTTGTAATTCAATCCTAGATTGAGAGATGGTGGAGGGAGCTACACGAGTGCATGGAGAAATACTATAAAGGTCATTTGTGTTGGCTCAAGGACCAAGGCCATTATCATCCACATGATGACAAAGACAGGTTGATTCACTATGCATTTCCTCAGTGTATCATTCACAGTGAAACCTGTATAAAGGGGACCTTATTAAGCGAGCACCCTGTGTTAAGCGGACACTGGAGCATTGCCCGAAGGTGTCCTCTTAATACAGGTTACACTGTGTTTATACACCTTGGAGATTGGGCTCCATGTAACCTCCCTACCTTTTTCCTGGGGTCTCTTCTCTCTCACTCCAGGAGGGTGGGAACATTAGAGACCCTGGTAATGAGGTTGCTAACTTCCTGTGCTTTTTGCACCTGGTAACTGTCAATGCAACTCAATATTATGATTGAACTAAAAAACGAATGATAAAAAAACAAGCCAGTTCTAATGCATGTAAATTAGGTTTTGTCTCTGGAAAGCCGAGGTTCAGTGTCAAGACATAGAATATTATTTGTGACGTGAATGGTTGGGAGATGTTATGTTTTTTTTTTTTTTCAATTAGCCAGACATAAAACAACCAGGGTTGTAACTCTGCGACATTTTAATTCTGTTGTGTTCCTCTCCAATCGTATAGGATGCTTCTGGCGTTCATCATGATACCGCTAATACAGAAAGATCTAGATGTCTTTAGAGAGTCGGTTTGGAACACTCATAGGATGCGTGCACAGAAGGACACGATTCTTCCAGATGGCATTCCAAACCACATGTATAGTTTCCCTGAACAGTATGGCCTGGAAGAATGTGGTTTGTGTGGAACACCTGATACCATTTCAGACTTGGCATTTTTCTCGTTTTGGTAATTTTCTCTTTGACTTTTCATTTGCATTACATTACAGGTCTCCCAGGTACAGAGGAACAGCTCAAGGAGGTAGCTACTCAGTCTGGAAAGCTGACTGTTCCTGATGATTTTCTGCAGCCTGAATTTAGAGCAGAATGCGAACGTGTCTTACCAGATAGTGAAACGATTAGACCCCATGAATGCAGGGACGCATACATTTACTTAAAAAATAACTTCCAGCTGTGATTGTCTGTATTGTAGGCACTAGTGGTCCTTAGGTTGCACTAAGCTTGTGATGGGGCAGCTGGGGGATGCTCCTTCTAGTCAATAAAGTTACATAGTGTGCATAAGTTCAAGATAGATGTGACAAAAATTATTTCTGGTAAAGAAAACAATCTCTGAAACATTTTTTGTACATTGTTTTTTTTATTGACTAACAACAACTGAAAATATTATGTCATATAACGTTTCAATCATTAAACTCTAAAATGTTTCACCTTTATTAATCTCTTGTAACATGGAATCAGCAAAAACGAAATTCCATAGTGGTGAAAGACCCACATTTAAGACTATTGGTACTTTCTAGAACTGTAACACTATAAAAGTAACACGTTTATATTCATAATATGAAGTTGGAACAAGTAAATTTTGTATATATTTTTGTAATTATTGATGAACTATGACAATAATGTGAACACTTCTTCAAGTTTGCCATTGGAATTAACCAGTGAAAAGAAAAGTTTGAGTTGCAGAGTGATGGTTACAGCTTACATCTAACGGCAAATATGTCTACTCCATGCTGTCCTACAAAGGGCAAACACAACAGCATTCCTCGTTAAAAAACAACAGTATACACAGAAAAGGGGGAAGGGTGGGGGTAGCTTATGTGGTAAACATATAGCACATGTAAAAACAGCAAAACATATCAGAAATTAACTAACTTGGTCTAAGTTTCAGCTTTCGAAGCTTGCAGTAGGAGTTGCACTGATGCACCTCAAAAAATGACTCAATTGCTCTTCCAGCCAAGTTGCCAGTACAGAACTGATAACCCCCATCCTCATTGTGTATCTAAGCTGAGGCTATTTCAGGATCGTACAAGGTATATCCTGACCCTTGGATGTCTAAAACCATAACTTTGCCTTCTGATTTCTCATACGTAAAATGAGAAAACGCCTGTGCCTTCTTACATAGCTTGGTATCTTCTTCACAGACAATTCCATTGTTGTTTGTAAACTTTGCAAAGTCTCCAGGGATGAACTCCTCAACTGTTAACAGCTCCCCGTCCTCTGTTTTCCCCATGTACACAGACTTGTATTCAAACGAATCTCCGTATTCGTCAAGCTTGTCCTTTGCAATTGTTTCCTTCAGCTGCGATGCACAGTTTCTTGCTAGATATTGCATCTGTACTGACTTTCTAGTATGTTCTTCTGTGGTCTGTCTTGTATCTTTAATGAGTTGAACAGCACTCTCCAGATAACTCTTAACAACCCATGTTCCTTTATTAAAGCCTTCTGTAATGCTTGTGGCTTTAAATGCCTTTCGGAAACCTCCAGCTGCAAACTCTTTCTCTTCTATGCCAAATTCAGCTTGGAGTGGCACTGATGACCATTCCATGTGAGCAAAGTCAAATTTGTAGATCAGGATGTTCTTGGCGTTGTCATCAACTACCCTTCCAAGCCTAAGTATGTCCTTGATAGAAAGGCTCTTTGGGTAAAATTTACTCGTTGCAGGTGAAGGCTTCACTGGGCTTGGATGGGAGGCAGGCCTTTTCTGTGGAACTTCATATCTTGCTTTCTTTTCCTGTGGACAAAAAATATTGAACAAAAGGAAGAACTTGCAACGATGTTAAACTGCTATCTTGAACATTGATAAAACAAAAATTGATATAACATTTTGCCAGACTTTTAAGTTCTATAATTATCGACAATGGGGGGTGAGTATTTAATCAGGGGTTCCAGACAAACACAGAGAAACTGATGAAAGCACAAGGCTGAGGGCCAAGTGCTCACTTTTGAAAAATAATTAGTATTAACTATTGGTATTGGGTATCAAGATCCGTCCACCTCACCTAAATAAATCTTATTGACTGCTGACCCAGGGGCAGATCTAGGGGGAGGGTGCAGGGGGTGAACACCCCCTCCCCCAACCCCCTGAGATGAAGCCTCTTCATATTCGCTTTTAAAATTTCTTTACATCACCAGTCAGTTACGCCATTTCTTAATGGTGTATCCCCTCCTAAGGAAAATCCTCGATCCGCCCCTGCGAACTTACGAATTATTAATGAGTTTAAGAATGCTGGTTTGTAACCTTGTAGTGGAATGTAGAAAACTATAGATTGTTATGAATCAGGGAACAAAAGTTTTCTAATTCTATCCTGGAAATTTCAATCCTCCTGGGACTTCATAGTATCAAATAGTACCAATAATCCAATGTGCTGGAAGCAACAACTGGATGCAGATTTGGTTTAATTTTGCAATTAACACGTTTTCTAAACTTTAATACAAACGGTGGCTTTGCAAAAAGTCACTCCCCACGGATATTTCTATACACCACGAGTAAACCGGTGAGTAAACAAAACCTTTCCGCGAAGATTATTTTACTGTGACTAAAACCTCAACTACCTAAAATGCCCTTATCAGAATTCCTAGAAGAAAGGTCTTGAGTTCATAATCCAAATCCAAAGTGCAAACAAAACTCGTGATTCATTTTGATTATTACGGGTTTATTGTGCTATTACCTTGCATTCCAACGATCCATCCTCATCGGAAACGACTGCCACTCCTTCGCGTTTTATAAACCGTATATAGAACACTTCGGTTTGGAATATGGGCCATCTTTTCGCAAGATGGCCCGCGCTCTCCAGCCAGTACGTCACAGATAAGATTTTTTTCGATCTGAGGCCTGAAGTGCTTCTTGCAGGCGTCTTTGATGTTCGCAATCGTTATCTCTTCGTGCTCAAAAGGCACGTATTCCTGGGGCCCTATCCTAGTGTATTTCTGCTGTTTGCCTGATACATCTGCACTCATTCTCTGCACAGTGCTTTCCTCTCCTGTTTTCTTGCCTTTTCTCTTAGCCTTCTGAATGGCGGCATACCGCCTCCACTCCGCCATGTTGACGAGTCACACAAAACGCGCGCATGGTTTTATGGTATTGGTTTGGAGGCCTGGGGCGGGTCTGGCAGTGGCAGCGCTCGGCCACGCGAATAATTTACTTTCAATTTTACTTCAAACGAAAGTAAATCTTCGCATGGCCGAGCACTGCCACTAACTTCGTTTTCCATTCTCTTTTCAAAATTTATTGAATTTTAATTGACTGACTTCTACTTATATTCTGTTTTGCATTCTCTTTTAAAGTGCAGTCAATTTTAATCTGAATGGAGTTAACTTTGCATTTTAAATTTAACTGCATTTGTATTTTGATTGAGATTTTACTTGCATTTTGTTTAACATTTTATTGCATTTTTATTTGATTTAAATGTTATTTTCATTTTGTTTTACATTCAATCTACTTATAATAAAGAAAAAAAAGAAAAAATGTGCCAAAGACTCAGTGGCAGTTCTCGGCCACCATACTCGTTCCCTAAGTGAAAATGTGCTTGATGTAGATCATAATATTATATACCCTTGGGACGCTGTTGGGGCCCACTACAATATTCAGGCCGGACGGGGGGGGGGTTGGGTCCGGGAGGTACCCAGTTTGAAACTCTGACCCTGTTAAGGATAAAAAAAAACTACACACAGTCGAACCTGTATTAAGTGGCACCGTATTAAGCGGTCAACTTTCAAACGGCGAAAATTGCGTCCCTTTATGTACTGTAATTTCGACCTCTATTAAGCGGTCGCGGTCACCATTTGCGAAGTCGTAACGGGACTTTTTCTATTGTCTTGACCTGTCAAGAAACGGTCACACGATGTCAATTACTTGTTCATGCAGTTTTAAATAATGTAACACACGAAGTACAACAATTTATTTCCTTGTTTATATTCGCAAATCATTAAAGCGCTGGAAATTAATGTTTCTATTTCAGGTCAAACTTCTGATATGATCAGCACTGGAGATCAAATTCTTTGAACTGTATTTCTTGCAACCTGTATTAGGCGGTCACTTAGGGTGATCGCTTAATACTGGTCGACTCTACCCCGTTGAAGATAACACTCTCAATTATTATCCTGTTTAGGACATATGACAAAATGCGTGCCGTTGCTGCGTTTTGTCAATGCCATTGTCATTCATCATGTCTAAGAATGTGGAAATCTTTAAAGGAATCACTTGGTGACTCTTCTAATGAATTTCGGAAAACTGTTTGGCACTGAGTACATTTAATAGAGGGAGGACAAATATTAAGACCAAATTTATTGCGTTCTAGGAAAACATTGCTCCGTGTTCCAGATATCAGAATATCAAGCCATTTTCGAATATAGGCATTCACTACAGAGTCGAGATCGGTATCCAGGTTTTGGATATATTAGCTAAAGTGAAATGCCCTTGGCGTTTTCTCCGATGAACGCTCCACGTTCTTAGACATCTTGACTGACATTGGCATTGACAAAAAGCAGCAACTTTATCAATAAAATGATAAATATAGCCAATAAAGAAACATATTATATCTTTTGTTGCAGAAATAGGAATTGGGATAGCTCAGACTTAATGCAATTTTTATTTCTTTTCTTTTTTCGTTCTTGAATAACCCAATCTCAAGCAGCATTTGTAAATTGCACAAATAAAGTTTCCATTATTATTATTTCTCTAATTTATATGATTTTACTGATAAGGTTGAAGCGTGCGAGTGCAAGATACTTGACACAGAACCAAGAATACATTTAAAATACTTTTCATAGGGTTATAGGAAGAGGATCATGTGTGGGAGATTCAATCTCTTTGCTCATTATCTCTTCATACATAATGCTGTGACCCCAGGGGAAAGGGGGCTACCTCTAGGAATTCTTGGTGGGATCTGCCGCCCTGTTCTTATAATACGGCCCCTATTTAGGACCAAAAATTGTCTTTTCCACGCCCATTGTCAGACCTGGCCTGTAAAATCCATACCTGTTTTTTATTTCATTATTTCTTGGATTAGAACGGCAACCAAAAGATAGCCTGGTGTTCTGGAGAATATTTTAGTGGTTGTCCTGTGACATATTTCAAGTGCATGCGCAGTTTTGTTCTAACGAGCACGAGGTTTTTTGCTTTTCTGCCAGTTCATCACATTTTCGGAGCAAGCAAGATGAAATTAAATTGTTGATGTTTTGTTTATTTTCTAGTGGTTTTTATGGACTTTCGACCGACCAATTATCCTGGCGAACATCTGGTAGCAGAGCGAGGTTGTCTTTTAAGTGGATTTGACGTGATTTACCAGGATTTGTAACCGAACACTGAACGAACACGAGATGGCCGAACGATTGAGAAAGGACAAAGCGAAGTACAAAGGCGCCTATACAAGAACCAAAACAAAATTGATGATGACTTTAGAGGGAGGAATGTATTCGAAAATGCAGGTGATGGAACGTTTGAATCTTCTTTCTGCCACTTTTGAGGATGTAGTTCGTGCAGTCGAGAGTTTAGAAGCACATTATGAGACTGTTGGCGACTCATCGAGACTTACCGCCGTAGTGCTTGAACTAGAAGCTGTGGAGGAAGATTTCAACGAGATCAAACGAATTGTTAGAGGATATTTGAATAGCAGCCCCAGTCAGAGCGGTGCCTTGAGCGTTTCCAGAACAACGCCCACGGGACAGTCTCCCATTAAAGAACAATCCGAACGACTGGAACAAGAAATTAAAATGCGAGAACAAGAGATAACGAAAGTGTTACATGACCTGGAGAAAACGTTCGCCGAACGCAAGAAACAACTTGAGCAGCAATCGTTGTCTACAGAACAGCAACGAAAGGAACCATTTCAGGGAGGTGAGTCAGCTACAGTTCAGGACAATGTAAATGCTAGTGTGAAGAGATCAGAAGAACAGGAACAAAATAGTGATCCGAGAATTCAGTTGACAACACCATTCCAGCAATGTACTTCATCCGTCTCAGATTTAAACACATCAACCTCTGTTAACTTTAGTGGAGCAGCTGTTTTTTATTCCTCGAGTAGTTTTGTTCATTCATCGACTCCAATTGTTTCCAAGTCGTCAATGTCTTGTTTGCCTCCAGTGGGGGACCAACCCCTTCAGCAGCCGCCATTGAATTCCCGTGTGAACTCAACCCAGACCACACTTGTTGGGTCTTCTACAATACGTCCTTCAGCGTTTTCTTCGAATCAGTTACATGCACCGGCAGCCCAAGGTCATACTCCTTTCCAGCCTTCGTCATGTGGTAGCCAAGTACAGTTTTCGACGCCTATTGCTGGTCAGCCATTTAGTTCTAGTTATGACCAGATCAGTATCGACTCCATGGCAGCTCTGAAACGAGTGAGTATTCCCAGGTTTGCAGGCAACAATAAAAATTATGAAGCTTGGAAAGCAGCCTTCTATTCATGCGTTGACAAGGCAAGAGCCTCACCACAATACAAATTGTTACGACTGCATGAGTGCTTGCAAGGAGAAGCCCTTAAAGTTATTGAAAATCTGGGACACTCTGCAGCAGCCTATGAAGCACCCAAGTCTCGACTCGAACAGAAGTATGGCGGAAAACGCAGGGCACTTACATTACGACTTGAAGAACTGGATGCCTTTAAGCAGATAATAGAGGGGCATGAAAAGGATCTTGAGCTTTTTGCTGAGCTACTGGATGCAGTAGTAGTGAACCTTACAGATGCTAATCAGGAAGCAGAGCTTGGTAGTGGCTCTCTTAACATCTCACTGCAACGCAAGTTTAACAAGAATCTTCTGGCCAAGTACAAGCAGTGGGTCTGTGACAATCATAGAACCGAGGATGTAAAGACACTATAGGAGTTTATTGATAGAGAGTCTGAGTTTTTAACCACAGCTTCTGAGACAATAGCAGGTGTTCTAAGTGGATCCAAGAAAGAGAGAGCGCTGTTTGCCAAAGAAGATTTTGACCCTAAGAAGAAACATTCAAGAAAGCGTAAAGTATGCAAGGAGTCCCACAGCCTGTGGACCTGTGAGAATTTTAAGAAGATGACAGTAAATGAAAGGTGGAACATTGCTAAAGAGCAGAAACTGTGTTTTAGATGTCTCAGTGACGGCCACAGAGGAGAAGCATGCCTCAGGAGTAGGGTCTGTGGGATAAAAGGGTGTCGCTCTCATCACCATTGTTTGCTTCACAAAGACCCAAAGAAAGAAGAGAAAGCCGAAGCAGCAGATGGATCAAATGCAGTCGGAGCCAATGCCACCATTGAAGGGGGGTCGAGTGAGAGAATCCATACAGCTACTACTGGAAAAGGAACTGTACCCTCGTCAGAGTTTGTAGCCTTAAGAACTGTTCCTGTCTATGTGACCAATGGTAAACGAAGATTGAAGGTGAACGCTCTACTTGATGATGCCAGCAGTAAGACGTACTTAAACAGTGACACTGCGGCTGAACTGGGTCTCGAAGGCAGACCACACGAACTTACAGTTAATGTACTGAATGATAACCACCAAATTTTGGACACCACAGTTGTAGAATTCATGATCAGCAGTTGTGAAGGAAAAGTGTCTAAACTAGCATCTGCCTATACAGCTGAAAGAGTCACAGGAAACATGCAAGTGGTGGACTGGAGCAAATACAAGCACAAACGGAAGCACCTTAAGGGCATAAAATTCCCTCAAGTGGGACCCAGACCTATAGTAGACCTACTAATTGGTGTGGACCAAGCTGACTTGCTGTACTCATTGAGAGATGTGAGAGGAGAGCCTGGAGAACCCATAGCTAGACTCACTCCGCTTGGGTGGACTTGCATTGGTAATCCTGAGGTGCCGGTAGAAAGAACTCAGACAAGCTTCACCTTTTTTCTGAATGATTCACACGAGCTGAACAGTCTTGTTCGCCGCTACTGGGACGTAGAAGAACCTATGGAAACTCTGATTGTCAACCCAGAAGAGAAGTTCGCAAGAGACACAGTTTCAAGGTCCTTAACATTTGCTGATGGTCACTACTCAGTTGGGGATGCCGTGGAAAAAAGACAGACCTTTATTATCTGACAACTACAGCATGGCTTTGCATCGTCTGCACTGCACTGAGAAGAAATTGAAGCGGTCCCCGGAGCTTGGTGAAGCTTACAAAGCAGTGGTTCAGTCCTATCAAGACAAAGGATACATTCATAGCGTTTCTCGTGATGAAGTTAAGCCTAATCAAGTCTGGTACTTACCCCATTTCCCTGTGTTGAGGCCAGATAAATCAACAACCAAGACCCGTATAGTCTTTGATGCCTCTGCAAAATTTAATGACTTGTCCTTAAATGACATTGTGCTTCAAGGACCTAAACTTCAGAGTGACTTATTTGCAGTGCTACTCCGTTTTCGCCGTGACCGTGTGGCTTTGATGTGCGATATCAAAGAAATGTATCTACAAATCAAGTTGAAACCTGAAGATCAGCCTTATCATCGTTTTTTGTGGCGGAACCTAGAGACTGACAGAGAGCCTGATGTGTTTGAGTTTGACCGTGTTGTATTTGGTGTGAATTCATCTCCTTTTCAAGCACAGTTCGTGGCGCAAGAACATGCCAGGAGACACCAGTCTGTATTTCCCTTACCAGCTGAAACAGTGTTAAAGAGTACATACATGGATGATAGCATGGACTCAGTACCTGATGTGAAAACCGCAGTAGAATTGTACAGTCAGCTGTCACAGTTATGGAAGTCTGCCGGAATGTATGCTAGAAAGTGGTTGTCAAATGTGCCTAAAGTGCTGCAGTTTATTCCCTCTTCAGACTGTGCTTCAGAAGTTGATCTTGATCGAGGTGAACTACCACCCGTCAAAACCTTGGGAGTCCTGTGGTGCCCTATGGAAGATGTATTTAAATTTCAAGTTAATCAGCTCGCCGAGAAGCATGAACACTCCAAACGCAGCTTTCTAAAGAAGATAGCAACCTTGTTTGACCCTCTTGGCTTGTTATCCCCATATACAGTGCGTGCTAAGGTTCTACTCCAAGAGATGTGGGCAAGCGGCGTGGACTGGGACGAGCCGGTGAACGAGAACCTGTCAATGAAGGCTTCGAGGTGGTTCAAGAACTCTCACCACTAGTCAACATTCGGATTCCCCGATGTTTAAGAACTACTAGAGCAGTAAAGGAAGTAGCCTTCCACACCTTTGTGGATGCTTCTCAAGAAGCATATGGTGCAGTTGCTTACACTCGATACCTCTATGAGGATGGAACTGTTAGGTGTCGCCTTGCTGCGTCCAGATCACGCGTTGCACCTTTGCAAGCTATCAGCATACCTCAACTCGAGTTAATGGCTGCTGTTGTAGGACTCAAGCTGAATCAAGCCGTTGGCCAGGCACTTGGCATCAAGAAAGAAGAGTGGACCTTTTGGTCTGACAGCATGGATGTATTGTACTGGATTCGGGGACAGAGCAGGAAGTTCAAACCATTTGTGACAAATCGTGTAGGGGAAATCCAAGCCTTGACAAATCCAGAACAGTGGAGGCATGTTCCAACAAAACAGAATCCAGCTGATCTGCTAACAAGAGGCCTTAGTGTCTCAGCTCTCAGTGAGGAAGAAAGATGGTGGGAAGGACCGTTGTTCCTTAAGTACGACCACACGCAGTGGCCGCCAACAAGAACTGAAAGAGAGAAAGAAGCCGATGTTGAACTCTGGCAAATATGCCAGGCAAAAGAACAAATAAAAGAACAATCATTCCTTTCACTTCCCAACGAAGACCGGCTGATCCCACCAAGATACTCAAGTTGGACTAAACTCACAAGAATCGCAGCTTGGGTAAACCGTTTCCTAGAGAACTGCCGTTCGCCAGTTGCTGTTCGTAGACAAGACACAATACAACCTGATGAGATACCTTTGCCTATTCACCTGTCTTGCAACACGAGCTGTTCATCTCGAAGTAGCTTTCAGCCTGGACACCAACTCATTTCTAAATGCATTCTTCCGTATGGTGTCCCGACGTGGCCAGCCCAAAGACGTTGTATGTGACAATGGCACTAATTTCGTTGGTGGAAGTAACAAGCTAAAAGAATTGGAAGCCTTGGACCACAAGAAGATTCAGGATGCTACGACAAGCTATGGAGTCAAGTGGCATTTTAACCCCCCTCTTGCCCCACACTTCAGTGGTGTACATGAAGTTATGATCAAAGCTGCGAAGAAAGCTGTTTATGTCATCCTTAGCTCTGCAGACATCACTGATGAGGACCTTTCAGTGCAGTTGTAGGAGCAGAAGGGTTAATAAACTCCAGGCCACTAACTTACCAGTCAAGCAGCCCAACTGACCAGACCCCTTTGACTCCTAATCATTTTTTACATGGTCAGTTAGGAGGCAGATTTGCACCCGATAGTGTTGACAGTGAAGTATTCAATCCAAGAAAGAGATGGCGTCACGTCCAGGAACTTGTACGTCATTTTGGCATAGATGGTTGCATGAATGGATTCTCAGTCTGAGTGTACAGAAAAAGTGGCGCAGGGAGCAAGTTGACCTAGAAGTAGGAGACGTTGTCATTGTCATGTCCCTGGTGTATCCAAGATGATATCAACGTCTTCATCCCGTGAAGTTGGAACTGATGAAACTTCCAAAGAAAATGCAGCATTTAAAGTTGCCTCTTCAGCCTCTTGCAGAGAACTTATTTTATTTCCACTGCCATTACTTTCATCATGATCTTCTTGTTTCTAACAAATTTGTAAATTATATAACTTATTAACTAGTTAATTTATTTTGGATAATTCTACAGTTCACCATCGCATTCGTAATTAATCAACGCGTGTATTCAACAAATGATCTATACAAGTCAACAAATGTCTCTCAAAATTTTGAACGCCACCTCTAGCGACTCTCCAACGTCAACTCTTTCTTCCTCTGACACCCCGTCTAAACTCAATTCTGTCGTATTACCCGTTATTGTCAAGTGCGGGAATGAAAAGCCTGAAATATGAAAAAAGGGAATACATGTCTTTCCGTTACTACTGTTCCTCGTATGACCCGAGTGGCCGGTATGGTTGAGTCAGATTGATTTTAAAAAATACAATGGGACTCGATAAAACTGACAAGAGCTAAGGGACTGCCAATGTAATTGTTTACGCTCGCTCTACTAAACCTAGTTTCGTTATATAGAGGTCCTTTTCCATTAATGTTACTCATTACTTGGGTGAAGAATATTCCTTGTTAGTGAAATCCAGCTAGTGGTCTATTATCAATGCTGCGTTCTGATTGGTTGAGCTACTACTAGGCTATATGTTATATCCTACTAGTAGCGAAAAGCGCGCTTTTTGGCGGCAAAAAAGGATTAAAGTCTAGCTTTAACTAGCTAAATTTTTTTTATTGTCAATATTTTTGACCAACTAGTTGGATTTTACTAAAACAATTATTCCGCTCGCCCTCAGCCCCTGAGTCAATATTGGCTCAAGGAATAATTGTTAATACACCGAGGACTCTTATGGACCCATTTGGGCCGGATGTTTGTTATGTCAAAGTTAACCTGCAATTGTAGATCACATGACACTCATTTGCTACATCTTCTCATTACTGAGTTTTTAAAAATACCCTTTCTGGCCAAGGAAAATCCTTGTTAGGAGGGTCAACTCATGCTTCGGTTTACAGTTTAATAAATCATTCCTACCTCATGTAGAGTTTTCTTTCAATATTATCATTATTTACCTGCTCACTCCAATTCAACCGCCCTAGTGACGTAAAGCTTCAGAAATAATTTTTCCCGAAAGTTTTCAGCGATTGTTAGAATTAAAATGCATTGCTGACAAAATGATTTGCGCATACCGGCAGGCGCAGTAACGCAGAAAACAATTCAAGCGCATAACCAGTTAGTGTTAAAATACCATTGGGTTTTAAAATATCAGGGGTTGTTTCCAAGATGAAATACCTAATATGTTATGACACACTATAAGGCATATACGGACAGGTGTCAGTGTAAAGTGAAAGAGGGCCTTACTAAAAATTACTTTGCTTATTGTTCAATTATGATCACCCAAGAAAATGAGAGAACAGCCTCTTCACGAGAACTGATTTTGGTTTCGTCCAGCTCATTACACCTATGTAAACATTTGAATATTGAATTATCAAAATCTAATTACGAAGCATAGGCCGCAGTATCACGAAAAAATATCCTGCGACGTTCAAAAAGAAAGTTATATCATTACCTCCAGCTCGTCTTTTCGGTCACAAGTTGTAACTTCTCGGAATCTTCTCCCATGCTCCGTTCGACAATTGCTGCACACAGCTGAAACAAATTTTTTTTCTTTATCACTTCAGATATCTTCACACATTACTTGTTCCAGACTCGCCGTGCTTTAGGGTGCATACAGCTTGTTAATTTCAAATTAAGGGATAAAAAAACATGACTCAAGTGAAAAGAGAGCAAAATTAGACATAGGCGTAAGGAAATTTTTCTTGAAATTTCAAACATTATGGATTATACATATCGGAACCAATTGGAACTTTCACATGAAACAGGTCGAAGATTTCTTCTGAGATCTTGTTTTCAGGGATTTCTTTTCGCCTCTGTGAATTGGATACGAGCATGTAGGTGGCAGCTTCTGGAAATGTGTGGAGAATTCGAATCTGTGCTTTGGACAGATTGCCATTTTCTCCATATCGTCCCATGACAGGTTATAGATGCTGGCACAATTAAGGATGATCTCATATTCGGCCAGAATATTGCTTGAGCCAAGTCCGCGGCAGCGGCTCACACCTAGGTTAGTAAGGTAACCAGACAAATCCTTCCTGCAAGCGCTGAGTGGTATGATACTTGGGTCTTCTGGTGTATATGCGGTTGGACTGCAAGTGCTATCACTTGACGAAAACGAACAACCCATTTGTAGTAAGCTTCTCTATGTTATTGTTTTTCCTTATTTCGTCAATAAGTAAACTCGAAGCAGGAGACTCGAAGACAAGCTTACAAGGTATCCAAATTCAATAAGTGCCGTCTCGAGAAAACTACGCAGTTATCAGCCAATTACTTCACAGGCAGCCCAAGCTCACGTCACGTGAAAGGATTAGATTAATTATTAGCGGTGTGCGAGCCGGGACGTGACTGTTCAACGAAAGCGGTATTGGGTTACATGGCGGCCGTGAACTTATAAAGGATTTGTACGGGAATCCACGTTATAGATTTAGGAAGATAAATACTCGTAGAAATTCTCAATAAAAAACGTCTTACCTTATTTACATGGTGTGTTCTTGCTTGCTGTGTGGTTATTTTCCCGATCCGGTGCGATTTTAGCGATTTTTTTCATTTCTGAGTTTCCACTACTAAAGAGAGAGCAAGGCCGAACACTTCCAATCTGGACAGCCCGCCAAACGAAGCCAAAAATTCCAGGTTAAAATATCCCCACGGCCAAAATTCCACCGCAGAATCCAACTACAAAGGTTAAACTTTCATTTCAACTTTCTAGCCACGCAATCGCATCCCTGCGAGCGACGCCAGGCGGCAGTTTGTTTCCCCGATGAAACAGTAAAACGTTGGGCCAGAACCGCGTACAAATCCACCACGACACAACGACCGTTGAAATCGGCTTGGTAACCTCGTCACGTTGACAAACAAAGACTCACGGGGTACACTAACGCAAATTGTCAACATGAATTTCTGTTCTCATCCTGGGTCCCCTCGGGTCGAATCGACAATACCGCATTGTCTCAATCGACCAATCAAAATCGCGCCGTGTCGTGTTTACAAATTTTGAAAACCGTTCTGTGTTACACTACACACATTTCTCTGAAATGGCTGCAAGGCCGAGGAAACGTCCGATCGACAGTGAAAGCTCAGGAGAAAACGAGGAGATTAAGGCATTGCTCAAGTGGAAGTCATGGTAAGTATTCGTCTTTACGCGGATTTTGTAAGCTTCTCATAATATTCGCTTGCTCGTATCGATGTAAGAAAAAGCGTTGTTCTTCATAGGGTGATGTGTAACTACGAAGAAAGTGCAGATAGTTTCACGGAGGCTAAAGATATTTTATTGGCAGGATCTCAACAGAAAGAAAATTTATCCTCCAACTTGAATTCCGTTCTACTTGGAAAAATTGTTAGTGAAATATGGGGAGAGAAAGTCAAATTAGTGAGGCGTGGACCACGCAAAGATCGGCGAAGCTGTTACCTCAACCTAAGACCTAAAGATCCTAAAAAATCCGAAGTACCACAGGAGACTTTCCAGCAATTTAGGGAAAGTAGCATGGAACTTGTTGGTGGATGGAACAAGATAAGCGACCACCCGAGCTTTGTGTCATTTATTCGTTACGAGTCCTGGTCATTCAATAATCAGCGAGTTTCTATTGAATTCAAGGTAACTCAACTTCCTTCTTCAAAAATTCGTTATACCCTGATTTCTCATGGTTGCGAAAGTGACATCACGAACCTAGTGGATGTAGCAAGCATAGAGCGATATCCGTTGAGTCAGAGAGCCATCCTGTTTCTGGCATTTATTGATAATGGCCAACTTTGTAGAGGAGCACCAATGGAAAATGGTGAAACCACTACCCTTTCCCATAACACGGGAAACTATGTGGATTTCACGGAAGGAGCTACCAACGTAATGGAAATAAGGGCTTTCTCTGGCAACTGCAGTATTGTTTGTGTCCAAGAAGGCATTTGCTGTGCGAACTGCATGAAAATCAAAGTTCTAGGTGCCAGAGCTAAGCGACGAAAGGAGGCAAGAGACACCATTCATCCTTGTACCAATAAGAGGTATCTCTCCAAAAGTGAAGTCGTGCAGCAACTTGCCGAAGAAAGGCAAGCATGTTATAACGCCGAGAAAAGGGAGCACTACTGGAAAGAAAAGTTTAAGTCCCAGTGCATTGAAATGGATCGGGAAGATGACGAAGATTTGTCCCAAATTCTTTTAAACATAGCAAAACAGAATGTTCCTGCAGAGATGGCCTGTCTGTGGCAACAACAGAAAAACCTGTTGGAATGCGAAACCAAAAACGGTTATCGGTGGCATCCAAAGTAAGTAACCAACTTTTAGTCATACATGTAAGATCAAGCTACAACTTAAAACACAAATTTCTTGAATTTTTTTAACCATGGGTGTGGCTGGATTTATTCTGGGAAATTGACCAAGAGGGACGTTCTCCACAGGGAGGGAGACTTTTACGTTACTAGATGTTGACTGTTTGAATTGAAAGGATGATTGAGTAACCTCGATCGGATTCCCTCAGAATGTATTGTTCTGTTTTCTTGTGACTCTTATGGATCTCCCCTTCATCCAGGTGCTACATAAAATAAATCTCCCTGGGTAAAGGGGATTAGAATGGACCTGCTGCAACACTTAAGATGATGATCAACAACCTAAAACCAAAGTGTCTCAAAATTTATTTGCCATGTAATTAACATACTATTTAACTAACAAAACTCCTATCAGCATAATTTACTTCAACATATTGCTGATAAAAAATACAGTATGTACATGAAATTACAACAACTGCAAAACAATACAGTAAGTTCCTGAAAGCCTATTTTTTTTCTCAAATAGAGAGTTATGAGACTGTGCCTGGACTTGTATTGTAAAAACCCCCACGTTTTGGATCCCCTCCGACAATTTTTAATTCTTCCAAGCAACAAAACTATAAGGTGAGTAATTTAAGCATCCTTGTTTCACATGATTTTAGATATTTATGATTATGATTACAATTAAACTGTGCACACTGTTTGTCCTAAGGTATTTATACAAATTCTTTGGTCTCATGCAATCTCTTTTTACTAAGAACAGTTTCCTCTTGAGTGTCCTTTGACCAAGACCATTTACATGATTTGTCTTTTTTAAGCATGAACAATCTAGCTAGGTGGCAGGGCTGCAAATAACGGACAACAGGTTGCCGGTCATGATGACCGGCCAAATATTTTTTAGCCCGGACAAACCCCGATTCTGGCCGGTCAAATAATGAATACTAATAATTTTTTTTTGCCTAAGGAATATCCAATTATGCTGGCAATAGATCGTTATTACTACATTGACGTTCACATTTTTGACAGCAAATTAGTGAAAAATGCATTCGCACGTTGTAGAGTTTCCTCGTTCTACCTTGAGTATCATTGCATGGCGGTGTCTGAAGTCTAGAGGTAAAAAGTGAAGCGTAAATCCTTTTCAAACTCCCAAAGTTCAGGAAACGGAATACACATACAGTTCAGCAAACTTTAGAAATTACGAAAAAAAAAAAAAAAAAAATTGGGTTATTTCACAAAATCTGCACACGCTTGTTTTACGGTGATGTTCCGAAATGAACATCGGTGAAACTTGATCTTTTTCCTTGCCTGGCACGTGATCGAAAGTCACTTCTTCAAAGAAGAATCGTCGCTGATATTTTCGGCAAAGAAGTTGATTTGCATTGGCGAGAAGTTTGTTCCACAAACAGCGTGTTGATGATCAGAAGTCAATTAATAAATTTGGGTCATCGCGCAACATTTTATCGCGAAGGGCTCAAATGTCAACAGAAATTTGCATAAAGTTGTTTACAAGAACGAGAATCTAGCGCCGCGATAGACGACGACCTTCCCTCTTGAGTAGTTTAAATTTTTATCAGACCATTCTGGAATCGAGTCTGCAAACGAGATTCATGTTCGACATAAAAGAAATTATTATTAATCGATGCGCTAACATTTATTCTCGGAGAAACACAGGACGACCTGTTGAGAATTGCGATCGATTTGCCTGAATTCCTTCGAATTCCCAAAGAAGGTCACATTGCTGATTACAGCAAAGCCGAAAGTACAGTACGACTTGCAACGTTGGGTTACTTTCCAACTCAGTTTGTTATTCACTTTGCTGCGTTAGATTACGACATGACGACATGAAATTAATTTATTGCGGCGTTCTTTTTCTTAGAAGGGTTTAGTGCAAAGCAGCGAAAAACGCCAAAGAAAAAAGAAATCATTGCAGCGTTATAGAGCATTAAGCGACAACTGTATGGAAAATAAAGTGTTTGTATCCAAAAATGACCGGTCAAAATGACCGGCAAGACCGGAGTTTGACCGGTCAAGTCCGCGATCAGGCCGGACATTGTCCGTTGACCAGCCGTTATTTGCAGCCCTGGGTGGATGCTGTAAAGATGCAATTCATTCCCACTACCATTAATGCCTATGTCCTATATATAGTAATATTTACATGCAAAATCTGAAATCCAATACATTTTAGTATATTGAAACCCTATCAATCTGCTCCATGTTTACTGATATTTAAAGGCTCTACAAAAACAAAGTCAAAGAAACAATTGGATGGAACCCTGAAGTATTGAGATGGTGCCTGGAGGCTGCCAAGGAAAGTGGATTGAAAGCAGCAGACTACATGGGTGGTTTTGTGATTGACGAAATGAAGATCCAGGTACCCTTAATTCAAATCTGCATAGAATATATTTTGGAAATATTCCATAACAATTATGTTTTACTGAAGATAAAACAACAATACCAAAGAGACTGGTAATACTTAAAAAATATAAACACCAAGAGGAGATGATGCACTATCCAACATAATACTGTTATATTGCAATTTAATTCAAACTGTTCGTAAACTCTTGTTCATTATAAATCTCATACATTGGCTTTGGTCAAAATTTTCAGGAGAATTTAGAGATGGCCAATGTTGATGGGGAACACAAGCTTGTTGGTTTTGTGGACCTTGGAAAAGGCCATGAACTAATGAAGGCTCTCTCAAGTAAGATTACCAGATTAATGTAAAGGGTGCATAGAATAAGGCCCCAAGTGACTGTTGATGTGATGTCAAATTACAGTTTATGGTTTTGTTTTACTAGAAAATTCAATTTGAAAGGAGAATCTAGCAGTTTATCAGAATAATAGTCACTTACAGTCTCTTTTACACCCACCTCTTCAATTAAACTTAAGTTAACTGTTTGAAAAGAAATGATTTGCTATAAAAATGATTCACCTGAGCTATACAATGTACGTACTGGCCATGGTACGTACTGGCTTGATACTATTGTATAACTTAAAACAGATTTGAAATGGAAAGTCAAAGTGCCAAAATATCATTCCTGAACTTGAAGATTCAAACGCTTGAATAAAAAACAAACGAAATAAACATTAGACTTACATGACTGAACGCTAAAGAAATCTGTCCTGAATTTCCAGATGATCACATCGTAAGAAGAAACAAATCTCCATGTAATAAGAATAAAATCTCCAGCTCCACGTATTTATCTCCCTGGGTTTCCTCTGAGTTTGCATAAACTTTCGTGTTGTAAACACGACACGGCGCGATTTTGATTGGTCGATTGAGACAATGCGGTATTGTCGATTCGACCCGAGGGGACCCAGGATGAGAACAGAAATTCATGTTGACAATTTGCGTTAGTGTACCCCGTGAGTCTTTGTTTGTCAACGTGACGAGGTTACCAAGCCGATTTCAACGGTCGTTGTGTCGTGGTGGATTTGTACGCGGTTCTGGCCCAACGTTTTACTGTTTCATCGGGGAAACAAACTGCCGCCTGGCGTCGCTCGCAGGGATGCGATTGCGTGGCTAGAAAGTTGAAATGAAAGTTTAACCTTTGTAGTTGGATTCTGCGGTGGAATTTTGGCCGTGGGGATATTTTAACCTGAAATTTTGGGCTTCGTTCGGCGGGCTGTCCAGATCGGAAGTGTTCGGCCTTGCTCTCTCTTTAGTAGTGGAAACTCAGAAATGAAAAAAATCGCTAAAATCGCACCGGATCGGGAAAATAACCACACAGCAAGCAAGAACACACCATGTAAATAAGGTAAGACGTTTTTTATTGAGAATTTCTACGAGTATTTATCTTCCTAAATCTATAACGTGGATTCCCATACAAATCCTTTATAAGTTCACGGCCGCCATGTAACCCAATACCGCTTTCGTTGAACAGTCACGTCCCGGCTCGCACACCGCTAATAATTAATCTAATCCTTTCACGTGACGTGAGCTTGGGCTGCCTGTTATTACTTTCGGGAATTTCTTAACTAGTTAACAGGTCGATCTCCGCTATCAGAGCAGCGTCATTTTCCAGCTAAAAGTAAATTTTGACCAATTCTCAGCTATCATTTCAACCACATTCGAGGTCTCAGTCAGACCCCGTTAATTGCAAGAATGGGTCCATGATATTGGAAGCTAATTATCTGCACATATGCGAAGAAATTTGTTTGCATCTGTTACAAGGCAAATACAATGACGCAATAGATAAACTGAGAATCACGGGGTACCAAAGAACGCGCCCCCGCCCCGCCCTTCCTCTGAGAAAAAGGACACAGGTGAAAAAAGTAAAAAAAAGAGAATAATAGTAAAAAAATAATAATGAAAGAAAATAGGAAATCAAACATTCGATCGGGTAAGTTGGTAACTAAGAAAAAGGATGCCTTTTTGACCTCGTTACTGTGGAGCCTCGATACTGTAAGAGGGGTCAAAGAAAATATGCCCGCTATAACGAGGTATCATTATGTCGAGGCTGTTTTCCAAGGATGTTACTATTACTGAGGCCAGGCATTTCGCTTGCTTCACTGAAGACTTTTGTATAGATGTTTAAATATCGAAGGTTCCACTATTTTCTAAATTATGTCTCCCTCTAGCTAGTGCCAGTCCTCCCTAAATACACTGAATTTCCAAGATGGCGCCGTCTTGGGCTATTTCCTTTGGGTTCAGCACCTTTTTTTCGTTTTCAAACGAACCAGTTGCGGTATTTCATTATGTTTTATGTTTATCTATATTCCTTCTATCTGCTTACAGCAAACACGAAAGGAACACCGTTGTCTACAAGGCCAAGTCGAGTAACCCTAAGAAATGTAAGTACTCTAGTTTTTTTCAGTTTCAATAGGCCAAAAATGATTATTAGTGTTTTGGTTCCATGGATGATAGTAGACTGCAATTTAGCTGTCAGACTTCCATCAGCCTTTTAGTTGTGCGCTCTAGCTCAATTTGAAAACGACCGATTTTTGGCTCTTTTACAGACGCTGAACTTAGGTCAAGTGAAATAGGACATTTTTAGCCCTGCCCGTGACTGTTTAACAAAGTTCGTGGTTTTCGAAAGTAGCCATGTGTTGTATTGTATCCCATGTAAAATATGGACATCGGTTGTTTATTTTAAAATTCGCTTGTAAAAATGGCACCCGAGTTGGTCGAATAAAGTTGTCCTCGTATCTCCAACACTAGAGGAGTAAAGGACAAAATGTTTGGTATATTTGTTCATCACTCCATCTAAGCTTTCTACGATGCTAGTATGAACTAATTCTGCTGACCCCCTTCCGTTGACATTTTTAACATTTTGCCCGGTTTTCTCTGACAACCACTCTTAACCTTTAAATAAAGAAACATAACACTTGCCTCTCCCTCCCTGCTCCAAAGATCGGCAATAGTTGATTATTGTGTTTTTCAGATATTGGTACTGAACTTCTCCTTTGTTGATATGTACACCATAATTTATTAACTTTACAAATAACAAATTAAAGCAAAAGACCGTGGTGTTTAAGATAGGCGTTTGGGGCATATGACGCAGGTCTTGTTTTGTTTTATAATATATTTTTTAATAAAAGTGATTTCGTGGTATCTTCGAAAGGGTATCTTTCTTTTAATACCCCGAATATCCCTTACCTGTATTTAATGCAA
>OZ037777.1:20255342-20302842 GCA_964035525.1 Porites cylindrica
CCCTTACCCTATTTCAGATTTTAAAACTTCTTTAATTTTCATTTGACACCCTATTTCAGACCTAACTCTTCCCATGTGACAAGCTGTTATTGCACACACATGCGTGGAACATAATTTGAGAAGGGCTTTTGTCGATGGACTTATCGATAATGATGAAGAGTGGCTTCTTTCAAAAAACATACTCAGTTTTAGACTAGAGTGCACAAACCATACCCAATTTCAGACCAAACTGGCTAAAACCTATAACCTATTTCAGACCAAAACAGCCAAGAAACCATACCCTTTAGGGTCAGTCATGTATATATGAGCCCATATAAGGGTGTAACCTCCCTCCCTCCCACCCCCTCCAGAATTGGAAGTCCATCACCTTAACTATTAACAGTGAATAAAAGCACTTAATGGCATAGACACACAAGTAAATCAGATAAATTTTTTTAAAAAAGGAAAACAATTATTCAAAATTTATCTTAATCTGACAGTATTTAAAACATTTAGCACAGCAAAAACTTTATTTTTCTTAAGGAGCAAAACTAGATCTTATCGAGATAGCATAAAGTCTGTATTGGGAAAATAAAAACCACTCAGGGAACCAATCAGTCAGGATATAATAAACTGACATAAAGTACAGTAATGACACACTATGGTTTTTTTCTGTTTGTTTTTTTATTAGGCATAAAATAAACAAAACATAATTGAAGGGGTGAAAAAAGCCCTAAGTGACTTCTGATAAACTGCCAGATTCTCCTTCTGAATTGCCTTGTATTCCCTTGTGAAACACAGGGAGAGTTTGACATTTAATAGATCAAAAGTCACTTAGGGCCTTATTCCGCACACCCCTTCCATTTTAAAGTAGCAGTACATCAACCTTGAGAATACAATACGTATTTATAACAGAACTTAGTATTATACACCCTAATGTTTTAACAACTTCTCCTCACAAGTATGAGAAATGTATGGAAACCAGTAAGGAAAAATACAGTGAGTTGACACTAACTACTGTAAAAAGTTAACTAACAAAATTTAGGAATAATTAACAAAAAAAGCTAAAAAGTAAAAATAGTTACCTTAAAGTTGCATCTTGATCAATTATTATTGTTATCATAATATGCCTTCTTCAAATATTGATGTACAATGCATATATAATTATGTTTCCATGTGTATATGATTTGTTACTTTTAAAAAAAGATTTGAGTGCTTATAACAACAAATTGTTTACAGTACAGCATGACATATATGTACAAAGACACTGGTAATTTTGATTGACGTCTTGTCACTCAAATTATAATAAAAAATAACTTTATTTATGTGAACAAAACTGCAAAATGTTCTACATGTACAAGTAAGAGCCTCGCACAAACGATCTAAAGGCTAAATGCACAACAAGTTGAGCAAGTTTCAATCCATATCAGTTAACTGCTTATTTGTAAATTTGCATCACTCTCACAGAATCAAGCTGCAATAGAAGAAAGTACTCAATAACACTAAAAGTGTTACTGATAACTATGAATTTAAAAAGTTGATATTTTGAACAAATTTGAATAAAACTACAGAAGTTTCTCCGTTTGAAATGCATTTATTTATTTATTTATGCATCTTCATTTGTTCAGTTTTAAATAAGTGCCATCCTCAATTTCGCCCTACCTTTAAATGAGCCTCATATCAAAGAGTCCCAAAAATCTGTAACAGTTGCAGTGGTCTTTCGAGTAAAAATATGGTTCACTATCATTGATGCAATGAAACAAATTGATATAATTTATTTATCTGTGTATTAACTGTGTATTTATTTGAACTCTGAAATACTTTTGGCAGTATCATATTTATTTTATTTGAAAGCGATCAAAACAAATACCACCAGTTGCATTCAAGCATGGATATTCTGCACCAAATCATGGCATGTGTTATGGGAGCTTCAAGTACCTTTTTTAGTAATTTACATCTGTATGATTGCTGAAGAAATCTAATAAAACAAAACTCAAAAATGACTGATGAAAAATGATCTAATGTTTTTCATGCAATGTTAGGGAGTGTTCATTATTTATGGGGGGGGGGCTGGCAAATGGGAGGGGTGGGCAAGCGAGGTTTAACCCCTTTATATAGGGGGGGGCAGAAAGGTTTTACTCTGAGGAAGAGGGGGGGGGCTAAAAAAGCTTGATGGTTTATATCCTTCATGCAACACAGTATTAATTAATATACAACAATGCTACCCTAATATTCAGGCGTGGATGTATACCGGTTTCCACCATTTTATGGAAATCGGTCAGAATTTTCCTAAAAACATAATTTTTTAAATAAAAGTGAACTGTAAAATCGGTTTTCGAAAAAACCCAGGAAAGGGGACTTTAGGAAGTAAGAATTAAAAATTTTCCCGGGGGAGCATGCCCCCAGACCCCCCTTAGAGCTTGCGCCTTGGGCGCAAGTTTTGTAGTCAATCGCTCATCTTTTATCCTATATCCACGCCTGATATTATTGATCTCTGTGTCAAGATTATGTACAAAATATACTTATTAAAACAACTTACAAGTGTGTAATTAAATTCACAAATTGCACTTTCCCCCTAAGAATGGAAGTGTTCAAAAGTGATGCCGATGATATTCAAACAAGGGGATCAGGCTGACTTATTAAACGCCCCATCTCTATTAGATCCCAGTGTTGGCAAAGGTTCGAAAGAATTATTTACGATTAGGTCTTTGGCTTTCTCATGGATTATAATTTCCTCTCTAGCCACCAGTCGGGCTTTCAATCTCCTCACTCTACAGTTACTTCATTAATACTCGAGGCTACTGATGATTGGGCATACAATTTTGACCATGATAATGTGAATGCTATAGAAAGCCTTTGTCACAGTTGATCTTTTATTGGCTGAAAGTAACAGCTGTGTGGATGTCCGACTTATTAAAAATACAAAAGCAGCTGGGTAAAACGCTATTAAAGTGGAGGATGTGAGTATGGTTTTATAATAAATGCATCATTACAATAGGTGGGGGGGGGGGGAGTCAAAAAAGTTTTTACTTTCTCGCTGGGGGAGGCAAGAAAAGTTAGCCTTGATCATCGGGGGGTACAAAAAGTTCGAAACATTAAGTTTCCCCATTTGCCAGCCCCCCTCCCAATAAATAATGAACACTTCCTTATATGGATGCATGTTGAGCACATGCCAATTAGCACCATTCACCCCATGGTTCTTCTTCCTCTTCTTCTTCTTTTTCTTCATCTTCATCTTCTACTTTTTCTTCTTCTTCTTTTTGTTCATCTTCTTCTTCTACTTTTTCTTCTTCTTCGTCTTGTTCATATTCTTCTTCTTCTACTTTTTCTTCTTCTTCGTCTTGTTCATCTTTTTCTTCTACTTTTTCTTCTTCTTCGTCTTGTTCATGACTCTTTTCCTTAAACAAAAAGTCACACTCGTGAGAGAAAATCAAAATTAATGGAAGTACCCTGTATAGCCATGTGCATAATAAACTTTTCACAAATATAGGATTTTTTGATTTCTTTTTACTGTAGAAAATTAACCAGTGGTAGGCCATGGACTACACCAGTATGACATACATGCAGATTGAATAAGAACTGCAAACTGCAACAGCTAATCAACCAATGTTATGAATGGCTCTGAGCAGTTCTTCTATATTACTGTGGTGCGGTTTTTTGTTTTTGCTAGGTAGCAACCTAACAATTTGGACAGAAATTTTCTTGAACTTAGGAATGAAAATAACTCTACATTTTTATACACTGCATAATAATTCCTTGAAGCAAATGATATGTTACTATATAAAAAAATATATGTAGCAATTATATATCCTACTATAACATAAATGCAAAACTATCTATCTTGGATTGAATTTTTCTGACTTACAAAAATCCACTGGCAGACAAAAATAAACAGCTTACTGGCGTTAGTTTCGAGTAACACTAACTAGTTTATTGTATCAAAATAATAATAGATGTACAGTGTAAGTTCACAAACAAGCATTAGCCATTTCACTTACCAGCATGTCATCATCGCTAATGATTTCCTTGCCAACTTCATTACATGTATCTTCCTTTATACCATAATCATCACCTTCACCCTCACCTTCACCTTCGGATTTTCCATCAATACTGTGATTTTGTTTCTTAAACAGAAAGGCGCACACATGAGTGATAATCAAATGACAATATATCCATGTGCATAATCTGGCATAATACATGTAATTAAACTTGAATTAAACTTTCCGATCTATTAAACTTGGGATGCGTCTTAAAACCAGTAGCAAAATGGTTGGAACATGGTCCCAAAAAATTCTGTTCCCTTTAAAACCGTACGAATATAACAAATGCCCAAAGCAAACGAAACAGCTGAAGAAACTGAACGAAAGAGTCAGTATAAACCAAACCGCCATCTTTGTTGACCTCAGTAACCAGGCTAAATAAAAGCACATGGTGAAGAAATATGTGCGGTTACTAAGCTATTTTTAGCTGTTGGGTAAATTCGCGCTAGAAAAAAAATCGAATTTTTCGGTGGATTCGATAATTAACCTATTGGGTCATCGAGTTTAATAAAAGCTAAATTAACAATTTTTACCTTATCGATTTCTCCTCGTACGCGAAGAAATGTCTTTACCAGAGGAACAAATGCGGTTTTCCCTTCGCCCATCGCCAACATTCTTTCGTCACGTTTCCTTTTCGCATTTGCCCTCGTTCTTGCGCCAGCGACTCCTTTGGCCTGCAAGTCCAAATTGTATTCTCTTTTTATGGTCGCCTTCATTCTCACAGCTTCCGTAATTTCTGGCAATTCGTAGGCCAGAAATGTTTTAAATGCGGTGGCATCATTGAAGTAGCCAACCAGTTCCTCGTGAAGAGATACATCTCGCATCTTGCTGGCCTTATCTTTCCATTCCAAAAGGCCTTTTGTGGTGCATTTGGTGGAGCGTGAGCGGAGGTATACTTCCCCTCCAAAGAGGAATATGTCTACAAGCCTTTTGAAGTCAGCTACCTTGTTCTCGATGGAGCTGTCAAAGTTAGTTTGCTCCGACAGAGGGCATGATGTTGATTTGTCCAGTTTATCTGAGCGGCTTTGAATGCCGTTCACAAGATTATTTGCCTTGCCTTCTAGCATCTTCCAAGTACATCGCAGAATTTCTCTTCCAGTAATTTCTTGCTCCATTTCTTTATAAGTAAAGTGCCGGTAATTTTCGCTAGATTTAACGAGAGCAACAATTCTTTCTTCCCATTGAGGGCACTTTTTAACCAGGCTTTGAAGTTGTTTTGGTACGTTGAATTTGGTCTTTTTACAAGCGGAGGACCATCTGAGGGCATTTTGCAACAATTGAGCATTTTTCCTTTTCCTGCACTCACTGCCGCACGACGAGCAAGTAGTTTCATCGGATAACCGATGACAGAAGATGCATTTAAATTCTTGCTGAGAGGCAGACATATTTTTCTAACTTGACGCCAGCGCTGTGTACAAATGACATCACAGATCTATTTTAAGTAATTGTGCGCAGCGCGATTCCCATTTTAAATTGGAAACCCATCAAATTTCCATCGACTTCTCATGCATGACTCAGTGCCCTGAGAAATTTCACAAAGTGTTTTTTTTTTTCGTGGCTCAGGTGTTATAGATTAATTGGACCGCTTTGAGTAAGCTACTGAAATTGGTCTGTTTCCGCGCTATTGTTTTGTCACATTCGCACTTGCATTCGCAAAAATCAGTTCGCTATCGAATGGAAATTTTACTAGTATGAAGCGACTGAGCAATTCTAAATCAGTTTATCCTTTGCAAGCGAAATAACTTATGGCAAACGACACTTGTATTTTCTTGCAGTTTTATGTAGGTAGAATTGAAAAAAGCCCAAGTTAAATGCGAAGATGGCCCGCTTCAAATTTCGCGCTATTGCAGTGCCATTCGATACTATATTTTGGATCGTTTGTCGGCTTATGGGCTCCTAGCCATTCGTAAAGAACGTCCCTGAAATTTTATTTTTTGCAAAGACCAAAGTTATTACGCTTTATACTGATATAAAGTTTGTCACATTACTCTTGAAACTGGTGCGTATATGATTTTCTTTTCAAGTGATTGATGGCAGCTTAATTTATAAATAACTGCCTGTCAATCAGTTGGGTATCCGGCCGGAACTGCGTCAACGCGGGGAATCAGACTAAACACGTTGCTCCGTTTTAGTTCTCTTTTGAGAAAAAAATCTTAAAGCTTTTATACGGGTTTATATTTATAGAAAGCTCTAGGATAGTAAAATGTTGCGTTTGGACCTGAGTACACCATTTGGTATACCCAACGAGGGCAATACATGCTATATTAACTCTGTTCTCCAGTGTTTGTTATCCAACAAGGACTTTGTGTCTTTGGCTTTGGAGCACCATCAAGTACAACAATGCTCAAGTAAGTTAACGTTAATGTTCTGCAGCTGTGAACACCGTCATTCTTCATTCACCAGCAATTTTTCTTGGCATCCTTAATATAGATATTGTGAGATAATATTCTCTTGTCATCCTAATATAGGTTCTGGGATTGATGACAATTTACCATTTTGCGCTTTATGCGAGATCGCCAGCATGGTACTATCTGGTCTTACTGGAGAAGCAAGAGGAATCATGTTCAAGAATCAAGTTAATTGTAAGTGAAATCATAGTTATTTGTGACAAAATAAAAGGTAGAATGAAGCAAGTAAACAAGAAAACAAATTGAAGCGCATAAAGAGAGAAAGAAAGAGACGACTGGTTGTTTGTTTTCAATAGTCCACTTTGTCTTGGATTTCGAGGCCTTGGCAACGGATATGTTGTCCACTAGAATTTTAACCCGAAGACATACAAACGTATGGGGAAATTTCGCCTGTTCGAGGCGTTGAGATTGTGACAAGACAGCAGTATTAAGCTTGTTGTCAGTAACGGGAAAGTTTCAACGCCGTGAAAGTTTTCTTGGCTGAAAAGCGACGACAAACAGCAACTTATTACAATAAAAAGAATACATAAAAAAAAATCACCCGATTGAACGATAACTTGAATCCGAATAGTTCTATAAGCGGGAAAATACGTGCCTCGAGAATATAAGCTTTCCCATGGAGGAGCAGGATTGTTCAATGAGTTTAATGACACACACTGTTCTAACTTAATATAGCGTTTGGGTCTTTAATATAGGACCACACAGGAGACCACATCACAACCAGTCGATGATAACGGTGCTTTCAAAACACAAAAAAATTCCCCGAGAAACGCGTCTTTGCCGATAAATTTTTGAATCCCTATCTATACCACAGTTTTCAGTTCTCCTTTCAAAGCGTCTTTTTTATCTATGGACAACACAAGCCGTACTCAAGAGCTATCGTATAAAAATTCATGTTTGTCAATGATTTCACATCTGATCATTTCAGGCCACAAAACAGCACTTTCATCAATGGTGGCACCCGAGAAACTGATTTGGAAATCGAAATTTCAAAAACTTGCCGGACATCTTTGCTTACCTTTGCTAGGGCAACGCGCGTGAAGCCTAGAACTGTAAAATGCGCGCAAGTCTTATCTTTTTTACATAAAAATCGCTGTTCAACCTATCCAATGAATGAGCAAACACAAGAAAAGACAGCAAAATCCTGTTTTATTCAAATATCCGTTAGTTTATCCTAAAAGCAAAACGTGTACCGTTGGTGCATCAAGGAACTGTCTTCGCAAAAACAAAATTCATGAAATTTAGCACGTTTTATAAACATTTCTCAAAAATTAATGAAAAAAAAAAGAAAGAAAAAGTCAATCACAAATTTATATCAACAGAAATTCCCATCGAAAAGTCTTATTTCATTTACCGTGATGTCCCTCGGCTGCTTGAAAATCCTTTAAAACTCCGCTTCTTCGGCTCTGGCGTCCGAAGGCAGAAATATCGCCCTACTTTGATTTAAACATGAAGTTCCTCGAAGGAAGATTTCATCGCTTTAAGCTCTTCTTTCCCAACATGCCGGCAACTGAGTATTCTTTGTAACTTTTTCATGCCATTTTAAATACTTGAAATGTGTGTTATAACTCCGATAATACAAAAATACGATTTTGAAAACGAAGTACATTACGAGCGCGGCAACCATAATTTTGAGTTAAAATTTGATTTCATATCTGAGTAAAATTTTCAGCGCTTTGACCACGCGCGAGTTTATGACGTAGTTCAGAAATTGCTTGTTCATTGGCCAATATGCTTCTTACGTCACCGCCGTGGAAAAATCCACCGGTAAATTTCCCGCGCTGCAAGTGGGAAAAGTCCCTTCCAACGAAGAACCTGACTATATGGAAAACGAGTATTGGAAGGGACTTTGAGAAAATCTAACTGTTCCGCTACAGCCTATCAGTATCTCTGTATTTTGCGAGTTTACTCGCAGTTTTGGTGTCGTAACGGTGGACGGCTGAAGGAGCCAGCCATGCCAGTCGACATCCGACTTTTAGAATTAAAGGACTGAAGTGAGGTTGAAATCGTACTGCTGACCTATAGCCAGTTCTCAGAAATGCTGTGTTGAATAGTAACCACAGTTGCATTCGTATGAATATCAAAACAAATGTTTCATGCTACATTCAATAACACCATACGCCTATCAGCGAAAGTACTCCCTAGCTCCAAACACAATTTAACCGCAAAATAAACTCTGAGGAACCGAAAACCATTGCTCTTTGAATCGTATTAAATTAATTAGACTTTTTTCTGTCACGGTGATAGAGAAATCAAAATCAAAATCACGGGCTGAGAAATTTACTCAGTGATTGGAGCATTCAGCGACTACTACTGATCCTGCATTACGACGGGTCTGGAAAGTGTAAATATCAAATGTTAGTATGACAGCTACAACAGAGAAATTTTAAATTTGGATCTATTACAGAAAGGAAAGCATTTCTCGGGTACGTACTTGAGGCAGCACTATTCTAAAGCCGGACTATATTGTTTTTTGCGACGAGCGTGCAGGGCCTGTTATCTTTTACAGCGATTTTTTTTTATCTCGTCTCTGACCCTTAGCGCGAACGCGGACCTTTCCGTGACGATTTCTATACTTTTGGTCACGCGTTACGTGTAATGTAACACTGAAGTTCTCGTGTGTCCTTTTCAAAGTGTTTTGACCAAGTTTGAAGCGCAACGGCATTTCGGTGAAGGGTTATAAGGAAACAGGTATTACACATTTTTAGTAAGAAACGGATCGAGCGGCCATCTTGGTATCAAGAATATTTTTTCGGATTCCATGAGCACAAATTTTGTTCAGATTTCCTTTTTTTTTACTGAAAAAAAAGTTGAATTGTGATTCAGTACACAATACAATACAATGTATACCATACAATATGTACCATTTTTATCAAATAAAAAAAATAACAGAAATTCTAGGGAATGATAGAGAAAACAAAAGCCATTAACGTGTCAGTGAGTTAACTGTGGCGGAAAACATGGCGACTTCATAGCTATGCTCAGGCTCACAGAGTTAATAAGCTGCGAAGCCACATTTTACGAAACAGGTATCCGCACACCTTGTTAGAAACAGTTTTGTAGGATGCATATTTAGGATCTTTGAATTTTATGATGTTATGTGCAATCGTATTTTAATCAACATGTAATGTTACCATACAGGTTTGTCCAACACTCTTTCTGCCGGCCGTCAAGAAGACGCCCATGAGTTATTGCTAGGAATTTTGAACAACATTGACATGGCCAGGGGGTAAGTGTTCGTCTTATAGTAGATGATGTCTTTTTAAAAGTAGACAAAGGGTTGACACAATTCCTGATTGAGATTTCAGTATAATCATCTGCTCCTTTTTTTCAGAACTGAAGCAATTACGTCTTTGTTTACCGGAAATATAACCTCTGAAGGTGAGTTCGGTACATTATATTAATTCCAGCAACCAAAGATTTATATAAGTATATTGTTTTAAAAAATTTCATAATTTTGAAGCGGGAACTAACTAATCCGCATTTTCTTTGTATGCAGTGGAGTGTCTAAACTGTGGTGGTGTTTCTGGACGCCTGGATAACATGGTCGATTTATCATTAGAGATTAAGGTAATTCTTTTAAGATTGTTTAGTTTATCGCCCGCTTAACTGATTAAGTTGTGACTTGATGTAACTTTTGCGACATGGTTTTGTTTTTACAGGAACATGTGGTAGCTTCACTGGCAACGTTCTTTAAAGATGAAATTTTAAGCGGGGCGCACAGCTACAAATGCAGCAGGTAATGTTTTGGAACATTACAATATGTTTTGCATTGTAATGTTTTGCTTATGAGTATCGCTCTTTTTTGTTTTGCATGGTTGTCTCCTTTTGCTGCCCAAAGATGCCAGCAAGATGTCCCAGCGAAACAAAAAAAGAGGCTAACAAAAGCACCAGAAATTTTGGTTGTTCACTTAATGAGGTGTGTACTGACGATACAATGAAAAGTAACTCTTATTAAAGAATTGACAAGCGCACACAGGTGCATAATCCCCAGTGCATGATACAATCCCCAGTAAGCAGTTTACAATGGCGAAAACCGTGTAAAACCTGGAGGATACAAAAGAGAAGTGTTAATCGTCGTATCGAACAAAGAGAAATACTTCAGTCACTGAAAAAAGCTGTAAAAGCTGTAAAGGGCACAAGAACATAACACAAATAGTGTCAATTGTTATATAATCCTGTTCTTAACTTAGTCATTGTAAATTGAAAAGCAAAACTGATAAAATCAGTTCCTTTCGTTTTCCAACATATTCCCCTTTTAGATACCGTAATGGAATGCCAACGAAAGACGCGAGGGCTATCACAATTCAACAGAGAATAACAAACAAATCTCTTCAGGTAATGTACAAATTACACATAACTACGGATTAATGTCCGAAGGAGAGTTTCTGGGCTGCTTTGTTTATCCATTGGTATACATAAATAACCATTATGTCGGATGCTTATACTTACACCTGTCATTTTTTCCCTTTATGGAAGGTGTGTTTCGACCTATTTGGTGTAGTTTGTCACAAAGGAAATTTGGCGACAAGTGGTCATTACGTGGCATACGTCAAAAGAGACGGCTGGTTCCTTGTAGATGATCAAAATGTTAGTCTGTAGTTTTAATACATACAGTTTTAGAATTGTTTTCTGTAATTCTATGGGTTGGAATCATCAAACACGTAATGAACAGATAGAGCCAAAAAATATTAAACAATTTTTTTAGAGAAGAGTACGACAGTATAAAACATCACAAAGTGTACTTTTACCCCTTCTACATTTGCTGCACGCCCAAACCATATCATGGACATTAACGATATTTTTATGTTTAATGTTGGTAAAGGAGAGGGAAGGGGGTTAATGTTCGCAAGGAAATTTAAACCTTGCTGCAGCATCTCACAAGGACAACAACTCACTTCGCTGAAATTAACATTGAAAAAAAAAAAACCTTTTTATAGAATATAACTTTGTTCTATGATCGATATTGCATTTTTCAGATTGAAGCTGTGGAAATTGACGAAGTACTACAAAACAGCAAAGATTCGTATATTCTCTTTTATGAGAAATCGTCCGCTGCGGAATCGTCTTCACAGAATCCATGCAAAGATAATAAAGGTACTAAAAGTACTTCATATGCGTAAGAACACCCAAGGGGAAACATTTTCAAACCGTTGTCTTGATTTACGCTTGGGGAAAATTACACGATCAAATTTAACTATCAGTAACTAACATGAACTTTACATTCTCGTACTTATACGTGGAAGTGACTTGCTTAAAATACTGATATAAAAATGAGTTAGTTCTATCGATCAATATTTTAATCAAACCCTCTCCTACTGATCTCTATTAGAAATCAAAGATAACAAACACCACGAACATGATGACACGACCTCCCAAGCAAACATAAAAGGTCCAGAGATATCAACATTCGTGCCAAAGCACATGGAAAATATTTCTACGGAGTCTCTGCGTCGTTTTCAGCAGTGGAAGACGGGCTTACAGTACGAGGAATGCTGGTTAAATGACGAGGTGAGCACGAGCATCATTTGAGTATGAGTTACCTGTAGCAAAGAACGACGCTAGCCTAATGAAGGATTGCTCTCTTTGGTTTAAATATAGTTGATATTTATTTTGATAGTGCTCACACTTGTTTCTTTCGGTTCTTTAATTTTTGAGCAAAGAACTAGCTTTACAAGAACATACAGGCACTTGCAATTAACAAACAAGAGCCACAGACCAAGGCCGGAGTTTTAATGATATTGATCCTTACTTTTAGGGGATCAACACATACAACGCCATTCTCGCCAGAAAGTTTGACAAGATGGTAAGCATTGCAAGTAATTATGAAATGAATGACTTATACGACACATGCGTCTCATGGCGCATCGGACGTCAGCTTGTTACAGTGTCTCAAAAAGTGTACAAAACAGTTATGTTTTAATACAAAGGATGGATATCGATGTATAGGATGTTATCAAGCGGGTTTGTGTTGTTCTATAAAATTTTGTCTATAACTATAAATCTACCTGCATTTTATCACAAACGCTGTCTTCCGACTTGGATATTTGTCTCGTAGCAGAAAGAAAGATCAAACAGACATACTTTTATTTCCCGGCTTTCTTTTTAGGGACAATCCGTTCACATCTTCAACTCTTTCTTTTTCCCACGATGGGAAAAATTCCACACAAGTTCGCCGGAAAGAGTACTTCAATCTTTATGCAAGGTAATTTTGTATTTATTTGAACTATTGCCTGGCTTTGGCTAATTAATTTATTTTTCTTACAGTAAGAGTTTTCATTTAGTGTACAAACGTAAACAAAACAAGATTGTTTTGGTTTTATATGCTTCGTTTACCATTACCTCAAGTACCCACAATCAAAAGTACTATGTAGTATCTATAAGAAGGCAGGAATCATATACACAACAATTTGGTCTTGTCTCCTTCTTTGTATCCAATGAATGCGTTGTTGTTCTTCAGTTTTAATGCTTCTGAGCCCGACCGCTAGCGCTTACTCCACCGTTACCATCATTATTATGGGAAACCTTTTCGATGTGCTCAATTAGCAAGATTCTTTTATATGTTAATAATTGTAGGTAAAGTTATTGGAAAAGGAGATATGGGTCATTCCTATCAACCAAAACAAGCATTGGAAAGTCATGGTAAATATACTGAACAATTTCAGCAAGTTTTTCAGTTTTCAGTTTACTATATATCAGTTGAGAAAATACAATCTGATTTATGAGGATGTCACTGTGTCTTTCTTTAGATAGTGAACGTTAACAAAAAGACGATGTGTCTCTACGATTCTATAGCCAGACACCGAACTGAAGGGACTGTAGAAAAAAGACATTTTTCCACTATAAGGTAAGCACCATAATGAGTCACCAGGATAATGTAAGCACAATGTAAGGACCAGGATGAGATCACAGCGGGTATCGATACCATAATCTGTCTAAAGTGTTTTGAAATACCTCTCTGTGATAAAATTTGCTCTTGTTAATGTATATTTCACTGTTTTAAAAATATAGGCATTTAATCGAAAGCATTTGCAAAATGTCTGGAAATACATGGGTTCCTAGTGAATGGAGACAGGAAATCGCACAAGAAATTCCAACGCAGTTGAATGCCTTCGATTGTGGTATTTTTTCTTTAAAGGTGAGATATTTAAACCTTATGCTGCTTTATTTTTTAGTATTTTAATATCTGTTCAGATCGGCCACACACCGAAAATTTCTCATTTATTTTCAATATGTCATTTATCCTTCAGTTTGTTGACCACGTTATTTCGGGTACACCTTTATCCTTCAGTCAGGTAAGAACATCTCAAGTTGACTATTTTCTAATAAATGCATAATTGAAAAAAATGTAACTTTATTGGTCTCACTAGATATCTTTCCGTCACAGTATGCAAGGATGCAAATCTATGCCTATGTCCATAGCTGTATATATACTGGAATTTAGTACACTGATGATAATTTTCATGCAGAAAAATACAGAACTAAACCATTCAATAAAGATCATAACTTTTAAGACCAACTACAAGTTCAGTTCCTGATGTAAATATTCTTGAAATGTTATGTTATGTTATGTTATAGAATGACATGCCTAGATTTAGGATGGAAATGGCCGATGAAATCAAGGCATCAAGATTGAGGTTTGTAAACTGATAAAACATGATTAAAATTTTAGGGGTAACCTTGGGTCATGACGAACCTTGTGTTAAATAAATCTTTCATTTTCATCCCCAGCGAATACTGCGAGGATATCGAACCATCCAGTGCAGAACAGCCTCCATTAAACGTGTGCTTCGAAGAAACGGAGCCACCTAGTGCAGAACAGCCTGAACTAGTATGCAAAACTCAAGTTCCATTGAACACCAACAAGGATATGTTAGTGGACGGTAATGAGAATCAGTGCCTTTTTGTGACCATGTAGTTTCCCCATTCAGTGGTGATGTTTTTTTATTTGCTAAGCTAAGATTGTGAATGTGTTGAACTTCACGCTTAATGATGCTCATCATTAGATTTATTTATTTTATATCTATTCCCTCGAATAGCCCAATTTCGATATATTAAAATTCAAGTTGAAACAAAAGACATCACTACGATTCTTAGGGGAATAAACCATATAAATCCTTATATTATTCCCCTAAGAATCGTAGTGATGTCTTTTGTTTCAACTTGAATTTTAATATATCGAAATTGGGCTATTCACGTTTTCTTTTGGGTGTCGTGCCTCGCGCGCGGATCGCGAAATTGCCTGTGGGTCTCGCGCGCTGCTCACAAACGCCGTTAGGCAAACTACACAATGTACAAAGATTCGATAAACTACTGTTTTTTCTACTTCTCTCCCCTTTGTTTATTTTTGCTTTCATCCACGTATAGACACACTAAACCGTTTAAATGATTTTCGATAAGATGAGAGCGCGAAAAACGGTCCAGTTTTTTCGCAGTGGCTATTCGTACGGCACCCGTACTTGTATTTGCTATTCATACGGGAGTCGGACATTTTCAAACAATTTCGATTTAAAACGCCAATTTTGCCGATCCAAAATATTATCTGTTTGTTTAGATGCACGGGGCGATTCTTGTGAGCGATGTTGATTTCATTCACACTAATTTGTTCAGCCTGTGGTAAAGTAAGCGAGCGACTGTTCGCGACACTTGACTTTTTTTACGTCATCATATTACTCCCGCTCGCGTATTATACCACAGGTTGAACAAATTACTCTGAATGAAATCAACATCGCTCACAAGAAACGCCCCGTGCATCTTAACAAACATATAATATTTTGGATCGAAATTTTGAAAGTTTCGGAGTCCCGTATGAATAGCAAATAGAAGTCCAGGTACGGGAGTTATATGATTATGTAAAAAAAGAACCAAGTGTCGCAAACAGTCGTTCGCGTACTATACCACAGGCTGAACAAATTGGTGTAAATGAAATCAACATCGCTCACAAAAATCGCCCCGTGCATCTAAACAAACATATAATATTTTGGATCGGCAAAATTGACGGACTCCCGTATGAATAGCAAATAGAAGTCCGCGTACGGGTGCCGTAGGAATAGCCACTGCCTTTTTATAAAGCCGCGATTTTGCATTGAACGCCTGGATAAAAAAAAATAAATTTGTCACTGACTACCTGGACTAAACTCGAATGCATACACATTTCAATTTGACTAAACTCGATGTCCATATTTTCCAATACACACATAATTTGGCAGTTTGCTCACAAGAGATTCAACTGAATAACATTTATGCCCATCGGAATCCTCACACTGGAAGTACACTTCATTTTATATAACCAGTTTGCTGAGATGCAACGAGCAAAACGTCTACGAGTTCTTATTTACTTTTATAGCCCGACGTCCTTAATATTCTTCTCTTATCTTTTTGCCATCTTGTCATTTATCTTGTACAGAAACCCCCACGAATGGCATGTCAACCGATCATGAGAGGGTATTGTCTAATGAAAGTTGCAGTAAAACTTCAGGACCAGAGAGTAATGCGTCAAAAGCAGAGCTTATCACCGTAGAACAGGCTAAATCGTTTATTAACATTTTGAACTCAGATAACAACGACCAGTTGTTCTTTCTTGTTTCCGGCTCCATGTATGAAGATCCGCGACAACTTAAGGACTTAGTAAAAAACATGTGGACTACAAAGCACAAAGACATGCATTTCCTTTTCCGCGTGGAGGATTTGGTGCCGACTACCAACGGCAAAACAAGGTGCGCCGTCTCTGCTAAAGGCCAGCGGTGGGGATATCTGTCGTTAACAACAGATTTGGAGTCGACAAAGTACGGAAGCTTTCGCGCTAATCTACCGAGCAATCTATTGCAATTTTTCCGCCCTGTCTTCGAAGAGGTGGTGCAGCTGACAACAGGCACACGAATGACGAAATATCCACCGAGACCCTCTCTGATCCCTTTCAAAAGTCACATTAAAGATGACGACGATAAAGAAGGTATGTCGAGTAAAAGTAATGATACTGTATAATCATCGTAAAGATAATTTACTTTTTATTCCTTGTTTTTTTCTTTTCAACGAAAAGGATTTTATATCACTTCATATAGAGAGAGAGCCAGCCATGCCCAATGAGAGTTTATAAGCTATTTATAGTCGACGTTTAAACGCTCTTTATATATTTCCAATCGAAAATAGATTAAACACCCATTTATTAAAAAAAAAATAGTTCTAGCGGGGGCGTCAATTTTATTTTGGATAAAGATATTTTTCTGTAGAACTGAAAACATCTCGCTGACTTGACTTAACGGGCAAAAAATTTTATTTGTTTATTTTTAATTTTTTCAATTGCCTTTTTTTAAAAAATTTTTTACGTAGTGCCCGAATGTTCTTGGGTTGGGGGGAGCGTGGTGTACTCACTTATATGAGCTGTGCGAGGATGTGCCTCTGGACAGGGTATAGGGTTTTGATCTCTTTGTCCTGAACAGGGTATCCCATAACGTCCCGAAAGAAACTACCCTCGTAGCTTTCAGATCGATTAAGGAGCCTTCGAGGCTTACTTATTTCGGGGTCGTAACTTATAGAAGGTCGCTACCTTAGGGAACCCAAATGCGTTACTGGAAAAAGCTTTTTCCTCCAAAGATTTGGCTGAATTCCGTGAACAGTTGGAAAAAATGAGATGAAATCGGTAGTTCCAGTTTCCTGTTGCTTCCAATCGACATGCATTGTTTCTTCACGTGTAAACCTTGTTCTCAGTGGTCGGCTCCATTTGTTCAAATTTTTCTCGCAGTTCTTTCCTTACCTGACACTGATTCCATAGAAACAAGGAATGTCTCTTTTTCTCCTTCTTAAACCAAGGAGTGGCAGTGGGCTCGCTCCAGGGAGGAGAAGCTGTCGCTACTTTCGGGAAAAATTAGCGGCCACAACCTTTTTGACGTTAGTATCGGGGGATCGTTACTTTTGGATCTACACGGTATATTTCTTTACGATTATTTCGTTGGGGAATAGGGTTCATCCCCGTGTTGATTCGACAGTTGGGTTGGCGCCTATTCGGGTAATTCATTGCAGCTTCACTTTAACATGTTTATCAATATTTGTTGCTTAGTTTTAAATTTATTTTGATCCTAATTGTATTTTCAGAGGTGGGAAATTGCTGCATCGGTCTTCTTTTGTGTGCATTGGCTTTGATCGACAAAAAACGATGGGAAAAAGTCACAGCTGGAGCGGCTGATCTGTTCGACGAGGGACCACTTGGCTCGCAAGTGATAGCCAGCAGCATTCTTGATTGTGTTGGCGGATCCAACAAATCGTTGTTTTCGTTGTTTCCGTCAGAATCAGCCAAAGAAAAGTCTGCTTTACGACCCAGCAAGGAACAAAGACGTATCGCCGCCCTTGCGGATTGTAAAAGTACTCAATACGAAGGGTTTTGGATCTCGTCGTGTACGAAGACTGTGAGGGAGTTTGAAAAGGAAGCAGAAGAAAAACTTAGAAGGACACATTGCTCGGGTGATATTGAACAACGCCTGCGAATAGTTAAACATCTAAGTTCTTCGCCATCTAAGATGATGACGGTTGAGGAAGTGACAGATGCCATAGGGATTGTTACGTACCAGAAGGCCCTTGCCTTCCGGAAGCATCTTAAACGGTCATTCCTAACAGGAAGCAACGCATTACCGGTTTACATTAAAGATTCACCCAAAGGAACAGAGCCATCCTTGAGGAAGGAATTAACTCTTGTCATCTTAAAACAAGATTCGGAAAAATCTGCGTTTGAAAGAGCGGCACTAATACAAAACAAGATCGCCCAAAAGTTTTCTCGTCACACCTTAGACCCAAACTTTTCTGAAATGAAACAATCATTTAAACTTTTTGAAGACGAAAAATCCAAAATGATTGGAAAAGCTATTCTAAAGAGCGCTGGATTCTCAGACTCCAATCTTCGGAAACACCTTAATTTCAGCAAAAAGTCCATGGAAAGAGCAACCGATAAAGTGTCCGCTGCAAAAACCGTGCTTCCTGAAATGTGGAGAAAGGCGTTTGATATGGTGAGGTCCCGCTACCCTGGGCGATCGGACAGCAAGCTACTGCCAAAGGCCAAACTAGTTATGAAGAAACTTTGTGCAAGTAAATTACTCGCAAGGGAAAAGTCAGAGCTCGCCCATAGGCCAAGAATGGACTTCGATCCCAAGATTTTGGAAACTATCGTTGAAATTTCAGCTACAAGTTCCGATTCAGGTCATCTCACGCACTCTAAAAGACATTATGACGTGAAATACATCGCTTCCGTCAAGGAATCCGTAGAAACAAATAAGAAACTCTCAGCAGGACGTTTACGCGAACACTACAATTTAATTGCTAGAGAAACTGGAATGCCTACAGCTAGCATTTCCACAGTGAAAAGAAGATGTTTAGCACCTCATTCAGGCCACAACAACAGCCGACACTATTTCAACGAGGCGAAAATAAAATTTGGGAAAGTACCAGACACAGGTACCAGCATTCCTTCTGTCAACATTCAGTATTGTAGAGCATTTGCAAAAATGGAGCAAAGAAGGCCATTTCGCTTTGACGAAAGATTCCCTCATCTCCGTGAATATTCTACAATTAACAGCACCGATGCAAAGGCTCCAGTCATTCTGGGATCGAAAAACTCATTCAAAGTCGGTCGGTCATGGATGAGTTACGTTAGTGAAGATGATCGATGGAGTCCCTTGCAAGAAAAGGATGAAGTTTCTTCGGATTGTACCAAAAGGGACAAGGCTGTTGATGACAAGGTTGTGCCACTTCAAGCGCTGCCTTGCCACGACTACCACTCAGGAAGAGATGTAATAGTTCCAAACACGAATCTATTCATAGAGAAGACATTCAGTGTGGATAGTCATAGTGGACGCGAGTCTGTGTGTTGGTCAGGGACAAAACTGGCCGTCATCGTTTCTCCAAAATTTGAATACTCTAGTGGAGCACTCACGCATGTGAATGAGCGCTATCAACTTCGGCGGTTCGGCGACGAGGAAGTAAAGATGAAAATGACACTTGCTCACACCGATGTTCCCTCAGTTTCACTCCGATACCTACTTGGAGAAATACTTTCTTGGCTGCAGTCTGTTAAAGGAAAAGACAACCTGAAAAACTATGTGACCGACGTTGATGCAACAGAGGCATCGAAACTATCCACGTTTCTTAGAAGTTTGTCAAGACGTCTTATCCAAGTGCCAACCCCACCACTGTCCCTTATTCCGATTTACGAGAAGAATCCGTCACAAATGTTGGAGAAGCTTCTACATACCTTACAAAAAGAAAGGCTGCAGCAGTTATCCATTCAAGTCAATGATTTGGCGACTGGAACGGAACAAGAGGCGTATGAACTCATGCTCGCTATGAAAAACGCTCTCACACAAGATGGATTAGAAGAATGTGCATTTGAAGTAGAGAACGTGGGTCGAATTAAATTCATTAATGCTTTCCAAAGAGTCATTGATCATGTCATCATTAGGACAAGCGGTTTCCCGCTAAATGAACTAGGCACAAGTTATGTAACACTAGATGGATTGTCCTGTTTGCAAAGAACTACTAAACTGATGGATGACTTTTCAATTGGCCCAAACGCCAATAAAGAGATGGTTTACTTGAGGGAGATGAATGGAGCATCTTTAATGTTGGAAATTGCAGAACGCCTGGAGTTAAGTGAGGATCTTTTCCTTGAGGACAACATTGATCAAGCCTCTGCCTCATCTCTGGATGTCATAGAGCTGTTGTCAAGCTATGAATGCCTTGCCGACGGACGAGAAATCTATTTAGCCTGCGAACCAAGGCCTTTTAACTATCGCCTAGTAGATGGAGGACCAGATCAGAAGCAGTCGAATCTTGCAACAAAAATCGCAGCAGCAATAGAATTCCGCATGGAATTGAACGCCCATGCTTGTATCCAAAGAAGAGCGGAAAGGGACAGTGTGGCTAATGAAGCAGAGAGGGGAAATTCAATGTTGGGTCGTGCTGCTTCAATAGGATCCTCCATCTCAAATACCACCTTCAAGACTGCTGAAGATTGTATAACGAAGCTAGAAGGCGACTTGCAGGAAAGATCTGTTGACCAAGATGAAATTAAGAAAATTAAAAGCATAGCCACCTCACTAGGCGATGAGTTCCTGGCAGAAATGAATATGTGGTACGGGGCTAAAGAACTAGCCAGTAGATGGAATGGCTTTCCCTGTTTTGGCAAAACCATTTTTGCCAAAACTCCTTTGAGCTTTTATCAACTTCCACTGTCTCACCTTCTGGAGGCTGATATCCAAGCGTACTGTAAAGCTAGTAGAGAGGACAAGGAAACATCCGAAAGATTCGATTGGATCCGTCAAAACCTCAAATGGTATGACCAACATGCTCAAATTTCAACAAGTGGCTACTACGAGGAAAGAAGAGCATGCGGTGATACAAATTGTTGTGGCACAAGAATGTTGCCCCTTGGTGTACCCCAGACACCAAAACCATCAACAACGAACATAAAACACTACGAAAATTCAAGATTGGTACAAGAACTTTTGAATGATGAGGAAGCATTGGAAATCAGACTAGCTGGCCTTAACCTATTCGCAGAAATTCCTGTAGATGAAGAGCGCTATCGTCAAATGGACTATTTTTTACCATCGAATGCTCTTGAAGTTGTGTTTACGCACAGACACGGCTTGACTGAAAAGGATATGGAAGATTTTCAGAAGGTGTTTCCCTGTCCTGAGGAAAGTCTAAAAGAAGAAGTAAGAAAGCACTTAGAAAAGGAGAAAGCAAAGGAAAGGCAGAAGCTGCCAATTTCTCTGAATGAGAAGTTGTCTCCCGATAAACTTCACAGTGAAAGAATTCCGAGGTTAACAGAGACTCTTAGAGAAATCTGCAGTTGCTGCAATGTGGTTTGTCCGTGGAGAGTGACAGGAGTCAAATACGACTTAGTTTCACGAATTATGGAACACTCAACTAAATGTCAAGTCATCGTAGGAAGAGAAATTGAGAAAATGAACCGAGTTTCCGTGGAAAAAGAGCTCAGAGACGTCCACTCTTTACCAACAAGTGGAAGTACCAAAGACGTGAAAGAGCGGCTTGCGAGGGCTCGAGAAAAGAAGTGGCTTCCACCAAAACCGATTCAGGAGGCCCAAAGCACAGCTCAGAGTAATACCGGGCTGACTGAAGATTTCTTGTTGCTTTCCTCCGTCATAAACACCGTTATAGAATCCTCGTAAAAGCGCTGACTACTTTGTTAGTCATGCGCACTTTCCATCGAAAATAGACCTTATTATATTATTCACTTGGACGAAATGTTTACCCAATACAACTTTCTCAGTTGGGAGTTAAATTCTTTGTTTGAGTCACAACCATGTTAATGTATCATCTCAAGGCTAGGGTTAGCAGTTAAAAAGAAATATAAATACACAGGGGAATATTAACATGTGGTCTCTTATGGGTAAACACCCAAACGAATATATTCTCGAAAGAGAACCGTTTAATTTGCAAAATGACCAAGTTTGAGAGTCGCTTTTTTACAAAATACCAAAACTTTAGTTACGAAACATTTAAGGAGTTTACAGACGTTTGCAAAGTTTGCTGTTTCATTTTTTTCAATTTTTCTTGACCTTCTGCGTCTCACTTAACTCCAGTGAAATTGCTGATGAAAAGAAATCAAAGCGCAACTTTGTAGGGATCAAAAAATCGGAAATTGTTTAGAATAAATAACATGTTTTATTGAAATTTGCTTTCAATAATCCCGAATCTAATGCTATACATGTAACCGTGTTGCCAAGTTTTGTGATGTATCAGTAGCATGTGAGGAATAAGAATTATAACTTGGTAAACAAGGTAGAGGATTATAAAAGTCATACGTGTGTAACAAATCTATGCCAAACTGAAAACGTAACTATTGTCACACGAGAGCACAGGGAAACTTTAACTCTGTGACATTTTTAATTACATTGAGAAGGTTCTGTTATCACTGTACATATTGCAATTACTTTGTTTAACTTTCAATTCTAATAACGCCTTAAAACGTTACACTGGTTTACATATCTTAAGATGAAAAGGAAGCGTACGGGGCAGCCCTTCAATTCCAATATGGAACAGCTAGTGAAGGATTAGCAATTGATAGCTACTGCTAATTGTATAGTAACATTATCAAATAATCAGTTTTGTTTATCGATGTTAGATATGATGATGTTAATGTATCGCCTTAGGGTGAGGACCGGTATAGTAATTCATGTGCAAACAAGTGATTGGCAAATCGTTGTATAAATATTCGAAGATTAAGTTAATTATATCCAACATCATTACAATGATGCATCATTGCGAAGCAGTATAATAAAACATAACTTCATATAGATGCAAAAGGTTGTTTATACTCTCATGTACACAGGGTATGAAAGTAGGTTTTTTCCCCAAGAGTCTTTTGCCTCCTAAATATTTCAAAGTGGTCCCCAACTCATAAAAATTAGTTTTCATTTTTTTCCAACAAAAAAAAAAACAGTGAAAACTCATAACTTTTAATTGGTAAGGGGGCAGGGGGGGGGGCTGTACCAGATACCATGGGTCTCTTTTTAAGGGAGGTGGGGTCATAGCAGATACCATGGGTCTCCTATCAAGGGAGGTGGGGTCATAGCAGATACCATGGGTCTCCTATCAAGGGAGGTGGGGTCATAGCAGATACCATGGGTCTCCTATCAAGGGAGGTGGGGTTATAGCAGATACCATGGGTCTCCTATCAAGGGAGGTGGGGTCATAGAAGATACCATGGGTCTCCTATCAAGGGAGGTGGGGTCATAGCAGATACCATGGGTCTCCTTTGAAAGGAGGTGGGGTCATAGCAGATACCATGGGTCTCCTTTGAAAGGAGGTGGGGTCATAGCAGATACCATGGGTCTCCTATCAAGGGAGGTGGGGTCATAGCAGATACCATGGGTCTCCTATCAAGGGAGGTGGGGTCATAGCAGATACCATGGGTCTCCCCATGATGAAAGTGGGGCCACTGTTAAGAGAAGGGGAGGGGGGCTATGGAAGATGCCATGGATATCTGGAAAGGGGGAGGGGGCTATAGGAAGAGACAGTAGTCTCGACTTATTGTGGTGGGTCCCTAGCATGTAATATAGTTTTGACCAGTTCCCTAATCTACTCGCTGCTGGCGTTTCTCGAGAAAGCTTAAACACCAGTTGACAATAAGGGGATTCAATGGCAACTGCCTAACCTTAGATGACAGGAGTTCATGATTGACACAGTCAAATGCTTTACTAAAATCCATTGCAAATACTCAGATGGCTTTGCAGTCTTGCTCGTCTAAATAACTGTAGATGGTGTGCTGCATGCTCAAGAGTGCATCAGTGCAACTCCCCCCTGTCGTATAAGCAAACTGTGTTGAACTCAGATGCTGTTCGACAATGTCTCGTGCATGGGTGTTATACACAGATTTCTCAAACGCGTGTGCAATTACAGGCGTGATCTTAATTCCTCTGAAGTCCTGCTTGCCCTTAGGGATGTCAATCTTATGGAGGGGCGTCACGTGGGCCCTTTTCCACGAGGAGGGCCACTGGCTAGTTTTCAGGGAAACATTCCAGATCTTATGAATGACACTTGTGAAGATCTCAACGTGATCCCTCCAAATCCAAAAGGGAATGAGGTCTGGTCCCATAGCGGTTTTCTTCAGATGTTGTAAGCAATTCCACACGTGTCTTTCTGATATCTGAGGGGCTGCTAAGCTCTTATCCACAATAGCTGGTACAGGCTTCGTATATACATCATCAGTGCACAAAACGGCGAAGTAGTCGTTTAGCTCCTCCAGTGATTTAGTGTCTAATGTAACGTTAGCAGAAATGCTGCGTCGTTGGGACAAATTATCTACGTGCTTCCACCATTCCCTGGATCCAACAGGTGCCTTTGCGAGTGTTCTTCTGTTCTTCCTAATCAATTCGTTTATTTTCCTGTTAATCTCAGCCAGCCGATCTTTATTGCTTGGAGCTATTCTTGACTTTACCCACATTAACGATTTTACTAAGGGTGTCATCCATACCGGATCACACGATGACATCTGCACTGACCGCAATGGCATACACTCATCCATGTGGTGTTTAATTTTTGCTTCCAAATTATTCACTGCCTCCTCGACATCATTTAAGTTTTATCGATGTTATTTGGCGCACATGTAAGCTTATTTACAACTATTATCTGGTCCATTTCTAGATAACCAACGGCACAAGAGTATGCTCTGTACACTTTAAAGAAGCGGATTTCAAGAGAACTTTAACAGGGAAGCTTGTTCTGAAGAAGCATGCAGTTCCAAGTATGCTTGGCTTGTCAAGATCACCCAGAAAAAGAAAATCTATGAAAACGCAAGAACCACCACATGCACGCCTGCGTTTATTTGATGTGAGCATGTCATTGCCCCCAACTGTTCCCATCACAAGTAAATATTGTCAGTGTATTGTTGTCAGCATTGTTTTAAACTTTTCTTGGTTAAAATCGTGAAATGATCTGAGTTATTTAGGTTTTTCATTTAATCCATAGCATCAACTTCTGATGAGGAATGTCCAGTGGCGGTCCAATCGGAATTGTTATCCTCTCCTGTTGTTGTAGACTCCCCCGAGCCCATATACACGCCTACCTTGAATTGCCACGATTACATTTTTTCTGGTGAACTTCCCAAGACCACAGAGAAGCTACTTGAAGCAGCTCATCAGAGAATAGAGGAGCTGGAGGCAGCTCTGGAGAAACAAACAATATATCAGGGCGTATCCAATCGATCGAAATCGATCATCGAAAAGCTAATCGATTAATCGATATTACTCGATAATACTCGATATTTGTCGATTAATTAGTTGATTTAATCGATCGAAATCGATAATCACAAACTTTCTTATCACATCGATGAAAATCGGTAATAAAAAACCTGCGCCAAACCTTAACAGCCATCTCATAAACAAAAATGGTGAAAGCTGCTCCTTAGGCGGACGTGAAAACTTTCTTACCTCGTAATCGACTTTGATCTTGCTTTATGCAGTCTTATGTTAGCTACTTTTTCTAATTTTCTTTCTTCATTGACAGGCAATATTCAGCTGAATATTCCGGCCCAGCAGTCTTATGGTGGTGTACTCTGTGCTGTAATCGGTGTTATCCAGACAAGAATTGAATATCGCCAACTAACGTACAAGGCAAAGGAAATTTTTTACCGCATTGGTATTCGAGAATCTTAGTAATAGTCTGAGTCACTGCCTAAATCATGCTAAATTTTAAGTGACAGAAAACTGCAGAAGTTGACAAATTTGACACCAGTTCTCGAAGAAATTCAAGCGCTTGTGGGCACGTATAATGGCGTGCTTGTTTACATTTGTTAGCCGCTGACCACAAAAAAGACAACTCTTTCTCCTTCAAAAACATATTTAATCACAAACTAATCAGCATTTTACCTCTGATAGACTTGCTCTCATTGCTATATTGTCCGGGCGTGTACGACCCCTCCTTCCACTCCCTGCGGTGGTTGTTCAGCCAAGTTATAACCTATAGAGAGCAAATATTATAACACCTTCAGTGCTTCAGTTCAGGAAAATGCAAGGAATACACTCTTCTTTTTAACACTGTTTTTAAGAGTCTTTTTTTTATAAGAACGGAAAAAAATAATAAAATGTATGGGCTGGAAATAAGAACAACCTCAATTTTCTTTAAACAAAAGCAGTGAAAACGAGTACGCGGATAGCACCGACAACCGGGGCCAGCAGTTGATCATGACGTAAGCGCATACCCCCCCTGAATAAAACCATTTGAAACGCCGCAGCGCCAGCATTTCTTTCAGCAAACATGTTTCGTTCGCCGTGCGCCTTTCTCTCGTTGTGTCTTGTAGTAAGTTCTTGGTATTACTTTATTCTACAAGTTGAAAGTGCCCCTCAGAGAGATGTAAATGACCTTAATAAGGAATTACAACAACGTGGTTTTAAACCACTCTGTTCTGGTAATGATTTCAAGACTTCTTTCACATGTACATCGTGTGGAACTTCTCTGCATTATCAAGACAATGCGAAAGCAATGTGGCTGATAAAGCGGCATGTGAATGAAAACTTTCATAACATCAAAGCCGGATGGTACTTGGATGCAAACAGCCACGTTCTGGCAAGTAAGCCAAAAGGTAAGCGACAATAACTTACTGTTTGATCGTCAATCTTAAGGGCATCTGCGGTCCTTTTGATGATGCCTTTATCTGGCGCGCCCCCCGAAGACAAAAACACTGTGTCCAGGGCAGACAACTCTAAGTCTGAAAACTTCTTTCACTTTCTGGGGACTTTAGCATTTTCTTCTGATTCATTTTCGACTCGGCTCTTCGATTTTTTCGCTTTTGCACCTTAAAAAGAAAAATCAGATGATTCAGGTTGAATACATTCAATTGCACTTCGTTTCTGGTTTTTTCCTTGTATTTCCGCCGGTGGAGGTGTTAAAATTATTATTATTATTTTTTCACCTTCAACTCTTTTAGCATGTTTACACTGATGTTTAGAAAGATATGAACAGTTACTGGGTTATTGAGCTTACCTTCCCTAAGCTGTTGTAGCAGCTCCTCTTGCTTCTCTTCGCTTTGCAAAAAATCGTTCAGTTCTTGCCAAACTGCCCGGCCATGTGTTTTTGGCATAGTTGATGGTGCCTTCGACATGTAATCTGAAAACGATCCTTGTGATCGATGCAAAATTTTCTCGGCGAAAACCTTTTGAGGAACACTGTTTCTTTGGAGCCATCGACAAATTTTTGACGCGATTTCCTTTGGCACAAGAGCTTCTGCGTCAGGCACTGCGTCAGAACACCCGGGATCACATGCGGCATTTACATCTGAAGTCTCCGAACTCTCCACGCTTCCTCCTTTTTCTGTGACAAAACCTTGCAGATCATCCAGATATTTATCATGGATGATAACCGATACTTTAACAACCTTAGAGGCTTCCATTTCATTCAGCGTTCGTGGTGCACGTGGACGGAGAGAGAAAAAGAGCCTTCTGAACGCAACGCACAGACTAACTGACGCTGACAGACTGTACATGCGTGCAATAGCAAAGCGTGCAAGGTTTAAAAATAGAATGTAAATTATCATACCCCCCTATGAGGCTAAAACAACGCACTGGACAACATCAGCGTGTTATGAGAACAATAGAGGGAATCTAGGCGAATTTTTCATTTCAAAAATGTGTTTTAGAAACACCAGTTGTCAGAAAGTGTTTTATGAAAATTACCCGCCATTCGGGTTTGTTTGTAATGGTTTGTCTTGTGTGAGTCATGACGTCTCTCGCGCGCTCTGCTATTGCACAATCAGAGAAGGCTGGTAATAAAATTCGGAAGTAAGATTTAAGACTCTCATTGCGCTTTCCCTCTCGATGTCATGATTAAATAACCGCCAGAGATTGTGGGTGGTGGGAACAAAAGAAAACGAAAAAACAGTATCAGTCAATGATAGCTTTATTACTATCTCCAAACAGTAGTATTCATACACTGATTAAGAGTGCAGTACTGACGGTCTAGAAAGAATTGTGACGATATTGCCCCCCCCCCCGCCCTCTTTCCCCGGGCACCCAGATACAAGCACTTAAAAGTCCGTCCAGCCACCCTACGAAATTGTCTAAGCTGGGATTTTCTAGTACAAGAGGACTTTAAGTGTATGTAATTACGGATCTTTGAGTACAATCTTTGTTTTTAAACAACAGGAAACAAACTATTGACAACTTTCTTTGGAAAGGCAGCTACAAACAGAGTCCCCGCAAGGCCACCGCCCACCCTGCAAGTTACTACAACCGATTCAAAATCTGCACATTCATTGAGCATGAGGACAATTGCTCTGGCCACAGAGACGGAAAAGGTTGTCTCAGAGACACGAAAAGAAATGAATAAGAAATTTGGACAAAGAGTGGGTGAAATGGTGTTGGAATCTTCACCATCTTCGTCAGCGCATACATCAACAACCATGGGGTCAACCATTCCAGTTGAAGAGATTATCTGCAATACAAAACTACAACACGTTGAACGCACTGCGGAAGCAAGAGACAACATTGAAAAAATGTTACTTTCGTCAGCACTGTCGAAAATGCAACAGATGTCTTCTTTTACGGCGAAAATAACACATCTTTTGACAGAATACAGATACGACATGCATAAATCCACTAAGGAAAGAATTGATGCAATGCAAAAGTTCTGGGGACCGTCGCATCAAGATAGAAACTATTGTGAAAAAGTTAATCTACTGACATCCTCGTTAATACAAGGCATGGTAGGAGTGTATTCTTTAACAGGAAAGTACAGGAATGAAATCGCAAAACTTCGGCTGCAAGTAAAATGTTCAGAAGAGGCATTACACGACTTGGAGCGAAAGCTAGCCGGAAAAAATGCCCGAGAGTAGTTGCCAGAGATTGCAATGCAACTTGCCGCAGTGATTGGAAATCAGGGTGAGAAGAGTAGCACATTAATATCCATTGTTTCCAATCTACTGACAAACAGCACAAAAGAAAGTAAACGCTGGAATGATGACACAAAATCGTTTTTTGCGGTTGTCCTGGATTATGGTGGGCCGGCATTGTTAAGAATAATAAGAGAAAAAATTGGCGGGCCAAGCCTTCAGACCGCTTACGTAACGGCAAGAAGCAAATTCCATACTCCGACCAAATTAGAAGCAAGTATTTTTGTCAAAGCAGCTTCCTTCTATGATCGAATTGGATATCACGGGCCCTTTATCATTGCTATTGATGCGACAGCCATATTACCTTCTATCAGGGTGCAAGGAAACAAGTTGATAGGTATAGCCACTGAAGAGGATGTTGTCGTAAAAACAGCACAAGACATCATTGACATTACAGGCAATGAAAGCATGGAGAAAGTGCGATTAGCCAATACAATTGTCCTGACCGCCTTAAAGGAGCATGTTCCTTGCTTTGTGCTTGCTGTGTCAGCTGCTGTTAAGGGACAGAACTTTGAAACAGTTGTTAACTGGTTCAACAGTGCAGTAAACTGGGGGGCACAACAAAATTTGAAAATATTAGGCATTGGCGCTGATGGAGATTCTAAGTTTAGAAAATATTATTTCGAACGGTTCTTAAAAAGGCGCGAACATTTGAACAACGTGATTTCGATTCCCCACAAAGGCTTCAATTTTGTCAGTGTTGTCGAAGATATCCACGGTATAACAGTTCCTACTCTTATGTTTCCTGACTGTAAGCACCTAATTAAGAAATGGAGGAATCAAATACTGAACGTTAGACGGGTCCTGGTGCTCGGAAACGGATTCGTCATGATCGAGGACTTAATGCGACTGTATGAAAGAAACAAACTGACCAGTGGTTTATGGAAAAGTGATGTTTTTGTTAGGGACAGACAGAACGTGGATGCCGCACTGCGGATTTTACAGCCACAGGTCCGACAGTGCTTACAAGACTGGAATGACCAACGTACGGAAGCAACTCGTACTTACCTTAAGATAGGGCATAACATGATGAGAAGTTTCACAGAAGAAAACTTACCCGTCAAAGAAAGAGCAAAGCTAGCGTGGTCGGCGGTCTGCTTTGTTCGTTTATGGAAAGCATGGATAGAGATGTCAAGCTATTCGATAGAAACCTCCTTTATATCGTTGCAAACGTACAATGATATGATACTCGCAGGACATACACTTGTCCTCTCGATGAAACTTTTCTCCATGCATTTTCCTGATGAACCGTTCCATCCCAAAGTTTTTGGTTCGGATAGCTGCGAAAGACTGTTTGCGCGTCTACAAGGTTTTTATAGAGGCAAATCAAATTTATGCATGCTAGACATACTTGACATTTGTGGGAGAATTTTAAAGTTGGAGGAGCTGAGATACAAAGAGGTTCCTCGGAAACAAACTCAAATGTCCTCGTCGATGAATACAGAACAAGAAATTCTGAGTGGGTTACAAGAGGCCGAAAGGGAAGTTCTAAAAACAGTTGAGCAATTGGGTATGTTGCCGTTGCTTACTGCTGGAAACATCCTTAGGAAAGATAAGGATGGTGAAATAGTTTATCTGAATCCAGGAATGGAATCCACCTTAACAGATATTGGTGTCGAGCCAGGTGAACTCGATTCTATACCGTTACAGGAACTGATAGAAGCAGAGAGTGACGTTTTTTGCTCTGTTGCCGAAGAAAACGACCACAGTTCAGTATATGCTCTGTCAGATATTGCTGCATCTGCCCAAACATCCGTAACTGCACAAACAGATCTGCTAAAAGACGAGGATGATGACGACCCTAGCCACTGCCATTTGTTTCAATCGGGGAAATGCAAATACATGGATGGGAACTTCAAGGCACCAGCAAAAACTCACTGGTTGGGTTGCGATTACCCTGAGTGTGAAAACTGGTTTCATGAATCATGTTTAGGACTTAAATTCCAATCCGATTATGAACGGGAAAACTATGCGTTTGTATGTAAAGCGCATGACAGCGTTAAGGACATGTTTAACAACCAAGTAACTGCAACGACAACGGATCTTACCATTCTAGATGAAGAGCAATCTGAGGGTCAGCCACCCTCAAAGCGGTTAAGAAGAACGCAATACAAAGAAGGATCCTCGTTGTTTACTGACCAGACGGTGCGCCCAAATTACGTCGAATACGAAGGCAAATACTATCACATTGCTGAATTTTTATCCCTTCACCAAGGGAAAGTATACAACCCGTCAGCATCTAGGATGTCTCGCTGGATGGCAGTTTCGAGAAACGATTTCTATGAACGAGTGGAGAAACTAGTTTCGCCAAATAAAACCGATTCTGAGCTCTATCTTGATGATATTGCGGCGTTCTGGGTTCCAGGGGTTGATTTGAAGTGCGGTCTAGTTTTGCGACTGCTGCGTAAGACGTCAGCTAAGTCCACAGTGCCGGTATTTGAGTGGAAAAAAAAACAAACAAAAAAGAAGAAACACTTAAATTTTCTGTTTGCATCCAGGTGCTTTCAGCAACCAAGATAGATGGAGGGAAGTGGTCATTGTCCAAAACAAAGGAGAACTTATGGACTGATTGTAGCGCGCACCTGTTAACTTTTGCCGAAGTACCTGAAGTTCGACTTTGGCCGGTCGCTGTAAACGCTGAACATCTAGAGGAGATTTTACCGGAGCTTGAGGCGGCTGAAAGGGAACGTTTACGTGCAGAAGAGCGCTGTAGAGAAGAAGAGAAAAAGAAAAAGAAAATGGGAGAACCAGAAAATATGACCATACGTCTTCTCAAAGAAGTTCTTGACGACCTAAACGTCACTTATAAAGCGAGTGACAAGAAACAAGACCTTATTGCCAAAGTTCGCCTGGCCCGGGAAGAGTTGCAAGAAAGTCATTGTCAACAAGGCAGGTCCTTTCATTTTCCATTGAATTATAATAATAACCATGATGATGACCAATCAAACTGGCATAAAATTAATAGCGTTACATTTAAGGCCTCTTTGTTCCCGTTAATTTATTACGACGAGAGAAAAGAACGATTTCTACATCTTTTATTTCAGTTGCTCTTTCTTTTTGAACTTATAGGTTTATACTTGGAAGTAATTCTTTGTCAAGCAGTAGTTTGTTTTATTATTATGGTCTACAGTTTACATCTACATGTAGGTTTGGTCACAGGGTTTGTTACTGAGGTCTTTCGTCTTTGGATGGAGTTACTATCTTGTTGGCTATTCGCGAAAGTAAATTCAGAAATGCTTTCTGGCCTGGACATTACAAGTCTGCCTTGCCAAGCTTTAAAAGCGATATAGATATCTTTGATTGCAATAGTTTTTAGGTTGTTAATGTTGAAACAGAACGAGAGAAGGACTCGTGAAAGATAAACCTGCAGGATAAACTCTAGCAGGCGTGCCAGAAAGCGTGACTTCTTGGACGCGTAAATTACAGTTGCATTACACTGCGTTACGTTGCGTTACAAAATGTTCAATGTCTTGTTGTTTTAATACACTGCATGCTCGATTTTTTTAAGTTTTATAGCGAAATTTAAACTCCGATAGTCAAACTTCAATAAAGTGTTAAGAGGATGTTAATTGAATTTATATGGACTGCTGTTTATTAGTTCGAGTGAGTTGGGGATTCGTTCTGGCAAGGATCAACCAGGCGCTAGAAATAAACACTTGACGAAAGTGAATCGACACGATCTTCGTCTATTTTCGAACAAATCGATAAAATCGATAGCTAATTACAAAAATCGATCAAAATCGATAATCACAAGAAAACGAGCGATCGATATATATAGATTTCCGATATTATTCGATTGATTATTATCGATTACGATTGATTTCTATCGAGTATCGAAAATATCAATTAGATACGCCCTGAATATATGTACGACTAAAAATGAAACCTACCAGCAGCATTAGGTTTTACACAGGTTTTCCTTCTTTTGGTGTTCTTGTTGCAACATTTAGAGCTCTGAGTCCCACGGCACAGAATATGTATTCTTGGTCCCAAATGCAGCGCCTTAGAAACAGAGGGATTAGGGATGTTGAAGGCCTTAGACAAACTATGCAGGCCTGCTAACTAAGTTTATTTCACCAGTTCTATTTAGTTCTTCAAAAATTAAGAGTTGGTACCTTAAATCAAGTATTAGCTGATAATTTTAATATTTCCCAAACAACCGTCAGCAGGGTTTTTATCTCCTGGATTAATTTTCTTTATTTCATACTTGGGAGTATTTGTATCTGGCCATCTCCAGCAAAAATCAAGAAGCACATGCCCACTTTCAAGTCTCTGTACCCAGACTGCAGGGGTATTATTGATGCTTCCGAGATAAAGCTTCACGCATCATCAAGATTAGTCTTAAATAGGTTAAAAGGGGTTGACAGGCTAAACACGACTCCCGCTGTTTCGTGATGTAATAGGTCTTTGACCTTTAGAGTTTAGCTCTAACAAGTATGTCTTTTAGAGATTTTTCTCTCCTGTAGGAGATCAGAGGTGGTTCTCTGTATATTTCTCCCAGCATTGGTTGGTTTTCGATTAAATGCCACTTGGAAAAGATACATCGATGACGTGTACTCCCTGTGGGACACAAACAGAGAGCAAATAGACCAATTCATTTTAGAAGCAAACAGACACCATCCTACCATAAAATTCACGGCTGAAATATCAGAAGAGAAAACAAACTTCCTAGACACTGCTATCTTTAAAGGCGAGAGATTCTACAAAGATTCAATCTTTGACATCCATACGCACTTTAAACCGACTGAGACATTTCAATACACGCATTTTTCCTCCTGTCACGCTCCAGGTGTGAAAAAAGGATTTATCAAAGGCGAAACCCTTAGGCTTCTTAGAACCAACTCTTCAAAGGCAACATTTGAAGAAAACGTTAAAAATTTCAGATCACACTTGCGTGTCCGAGGCTATCCAGATAATCTGGTAAACAAAGTCCTCGCAGAGGTCAAATTTACAGATGGAAAGTCGGCACTTCAACAAAAACCGCAAAAAGTAAAAAACGGATTAATGCCTTTTGTCACACAGTACAATCCATCAAAGCCTAACCTTAAAAATATTTTAATGAGCAAGTAGCATTTAATCGAAAACCAACCAATGCTGAGGGAAATATACAGAGAACCACCTCTCATCTCCTACAGGTGAGGAAAATCTCTAAAAGACATACTTGTTAGAGCTAAACTCTAAAGGTCAAAGACCTATTACAACACGAAACAGTGGGAGTCGTGTTCAGCCTGTCAACCCCTTTTAACCTCAGTCTTCACTGACATTCCTGACAGACGCAACATAGAAACAACTGAAGAGATTCGCTAAAGAATCGAAACTCGAGTCTTGTTTGAGAATGAACCAAATACTCAACGAAGATGGCATGCTTGTGCCAGGACCTTCCAAACCAGGCCAAAGCAACATAGACAATAACGAAGATACGCTGTCAACATCAAATAGCGATTTTGAAAGTGGCCAACGGCCGCCCGACCGTAAGCACCGCCACAGAGAAGGAAGGAAAGACAACATCCCCAACAAGAGACCTCGCTTATAACAGATACAGCGCCTCTACTCTGGAAAAGAAAGTTGAAAAATCCGAATCGCCTATTAAGAAACTGAAGGCACACACCGAGAAGAAAACGTGCCCTAAAGACCTGAGGTACAACGTACGAGTCAACATCGTGCCGCACGATGAATTCAAAAGTGACATCAGCCACATCCGCAGAGCAGCTGAACAGAAACTTATTGACGCGTTCACACGCTACCACTACAGACGAGCAGAGAGCAACAAAATCAAGCTCAAACAATTTGAGCAAAGACCAAACGTAACCGGAGGAAAGAAAATGAACAATCCTCATCAAATTAAGAACCAGCCACGACCGGAAAAAGAAAACCGCACTCAGAATGCACTAGTTTTAGCTACAGAGCTAACAAACAAAATCAAGAAAGTGGAAGAAATTATGAAAGCTTTACAAAATAAAGAAAGTGAATGTTATCCCTGTGTATTTACTGACTATTCAGTCAAAGGAAGGGAGAAAGAAACACGAAAAATCAGAAATGAAAAAAACCACTCGCGAAGAAGCAATAGGAGGCGAGACACAAACAGGATAAACACTCAGTTTAACCAAAGATACATTAAAAACCTCTCAAATTGCAAAATGACAACTGATCAGATCAACTTACTATCAAAGGGGTTGAATTTTATCCAAACACCGGTTCTAGAAGAGAATCGAATCCGGCAACAATTGCTGCTAGACTTTAAACAGCTCGCGAGAGACAGCGCCTGCAATATATTTTCCACAACAAAGAGAGTGAACAACACCCCTTTCACGTTAAATCAAACTGGGAACCTCCAGTTCAACAATCAATTGCGCTACAAACTTATTTAGAGGAAGTTAAAGTTCAACTCGCTGAGATTGAACTAATTAAGCCACGAAATAACTTGCCTTTCAAAGAGCGTAAAGCACTTAGAGAATTGAGATCAAACTCAGAAATAATCATAACAAAGGCAGACAAGGGCACAACAACGGTCATCATGAACAAAACAGATAAAATACAAGGGGGCCATGTTCAGCTTGATGATAGAAAAAAACTACATGCCCCTCGAAACACCAATGGTCCAAGAAACCTCTCGAAGAGTAGAAGAGATAATCAATGATCTCCACCAGCGAAATCATATAGACGCAATGACCAAGAAGTGGCTTTCTCAAACACCTAGCCCACCGCGTATACCATTTTTTTACACGCTAACAAAGATTCACAAACCAGTTTTAACTGGTAGACCTATAATTTCGGGCTGCGATGGCCCAACAGAACGTATATCATCATTTTTAGACCACATCCTACAGCCTATCGCTAAAGTACAAAAATCCTACCTCAAAGATACCACACAGTTTATCAACTTTATAGTAAAGAGGAAAGTTCCAAACAATGCGATCCTAGTTTCAATGGATGTTACCAGCCTGTACACCAATATTCTTCAAGAAGAAGGAATAAACACTGTATGCAAAGCAGATGAAGCCTTCTATAAGAACGACACACCCATTCCTACAAATTCACTCAGAGGCTTGCTTAGACTTATACTACAGGAGAACTCCTTCCAGTTCAATGGAAGAAACTATCTCCAGACTCATGGTACCGCAATGGGAACAAAAGTGGCAGTTGCTTTTGCCAACATCTTTATGTCCGCGGTAGAAACAGACATTATCAATAAAAGCAAGATAAAACCCCTCAAGTGGAAAAGATACATCGATGACGTGTTCTCCCTGTGGGACACAAACAGAGAGCAAATAGACCAATTCATTTTAGAAGCAAACAGACACCATCCTACCATAAAATTAACGGCTGAAATATCAGAAGAGAAAACAAACTTCCTAGACACTACTATCTTTAAAGGCGAGAGATTCTACAAAGATTCAATCTTTGACATCCGTACGCACTTTAAACCGACTGAGACATTTCAATACACGCATTTTTCCTCCTGTCACGCTCCAGGCGTGAAAAAAGGATTTATCGAAGGCGAAGCCCTTAGGCTTCTTAGAACCAACTCTTCAAAGGCAACATTTGAAGAAAACGATAAAAATTTCAGATCACACTTGCGTGTCCGAGGCTATCCAGATAATCTGGTAAACAAAGTCCTCGCAGAGGTCAAATTTACAGATGGAAAGTCGGCACTTCAACAAAAACCGCAAAAAGTGAAAAACGGATTAATGCCTTTTGTCACACCGTACAATCCATCAGTGCCTAACCTTAAAAATATTTTAATGAGCGAGTGGCATTTAATCAAAAACCAACCAATGCTGAAAGAAATATACAGAGAACCACCTCTCATCTCCTACAGAAGAGGAAAATCTCTAAAAGACATACTTGTTAGAGCTAAACTCTAAAGGTCAAAGACCTATTACATCACGAAACAGCGGGAGTCGTGTTTAGCCTGTCAACCCCTTTTAACCTCAAATGTACTCATCGTACAAAACTCACACCACCTACAAGGGCAATGTTGTTATTTCACCATCGGGCGAAATGATTCACATCAGTTCTTTATTTGCGGGGTCGATATCAGGTAAAGAGCTGGTCAAGTAATCTGGTCTTTTGTCACTGCTCCAGCCTTGGGATCAGATTATGGCTGATAAGGGCTTGTGATACAGGATCTACTCACACCTCTTGGTTGCAGTGTAGTAATGCCATCATTTTTGAGCTGTAAACAGCAGTTTTCCAAAGGTGAACTCCTAAGGAGGAAAACAATTCAGAACCTTCAGGTGCATGTTGAAAGGGCTATTAAGAGAGTCAAGGAGTTTCATTTCTTTGATAGGGTGATCCCACTAACTATGGCAGGCAGTATCAACCAGATATGGACAGTGTCAGGTCTAATTACAATTTTTCAGGGACCTTTATTTTATGAATGACTTCATGAAATAATGCATGAAAAATACTCCACAAATTCTTGCTTACTCAAAATATGTTACAAGTATAATGTTACAAATATGTAGATATATATTTTTTATGTTCAAACTTTTAGACTTAAGAGAAATGCTCATTTTGACTTTAATATGAGATAATAAAGTTTAACAGTTGTTCACAGCAAACATACTATTTGAATATGGTGACTCAACATCAATCTATCAAAATGTGACAAATTACTGCACATTTGTATATCAGTGTTGTGGTTCAAAATTTTCCGTAGTTTAAAATTGTTCAAACCAGTTTAATTTTTCTTTACCTTTGTCTTAAATCTATGGTGGCCCATAAGGGACAGTGCTACAAACTTAAATTAACACAAATTACAAAAATATACTACTGCAAACTAAATTGAACACACTACGAATAAAATTAAACCAGCGCCGCCAATGGAAAATCGAATTCACTCCTACACAATAAAGTGAAACACTACACACCGCATAACCGCACACTACAAATGAAGAGAATAACGCACACCCCAAATCAAGGGAAAAAAACTCCGTGCAAACAAAAAGCCAAGGCATGCAGCAAATGAAAGGGAAGTAATCTATGCATGCGCATTTATGCGTGAAGGCCTGACACCGAGTAGTATGCTCAAGTTTGCGCGCTTTTTCCTTGGGGTTACATTCAGATGGCATCTAATTATGTTTGAGACAAAATTCGTGCAGCAGTCCTTGAGAAGGTGTCCCGAATGCTTGGTTCCTCTCAAACAGAGCGCGAGGTCAGTGAAGGCATAAGTCCATCTACAAGTTTGGTGAACCTGCGGCCCTCTGAACGTACTCTTTCATTCGAAGAATTTTATGAACAGTGAGAAGAGGGTCGTCAGAGTGGTTTTAAGCCCCCCGGAAGAAAATGAGAGGGAGCCATTCATGATATTCCAAGGGCAAGAAGTCGACACAGACATCGGCGAATGTTGAAATTAAAGTTGGTTTAGCAGCGCAAAAAGACGGGGTAATTAAATTTCGTCATGGCAAGACTCAGATTATCACCGTCAACTTCCTAGCCAACAAAGAGGAGAGAATGCAGAAAGCAAAAGCCAAACATGCGAGGTTCGATCAGTTGTTTGACGACATGTTTCAGTACTCTTTGCTATATCCCGACTTCTGAGAAGTGGTTAATGTTCCCGGGACAAATGAGAAGTTTCAACTTTCCACATACAAGCAAGCAATCGGCAAAGAGTTTAAGCGTTTGACATTCTACCTAATTCCTGTCAACGACTTCACAGACATGTCGGATGAAAGCGACAGCGAAGCCACTGCCAAGCCTGCCAAAGAATTGTGTTTGCGCAAATTTTTCTCTCGTACTTGTCCGAAAAGAGAGGCGAAAAGAGACGTAACTGGGAGCTCAGATGATGGTAATGACGATAAAGAAATCAGGGAAATGGATAGGTGCCCTTAGGATGCCAGTGAGCCTGGTACCTCAGATCAAAGAACTGGTAGGCAACACTCATTTTTTAATCTTTGATATAAGACTAGCTGAAGGAACTCGGATATATTTAACATGCTTAGGTCAGTCAGGCACATTCAAAAGGATTAGTAAGCCCTCCAAGTTAATTTTTTTCCGTAGTGGCCATTTGGCTTTGGTAAAGTCGCCAAAAAAATGCCAAAATATTATTATCTGTAAATGTATACGCCAAAAAGTGTGAATGAAACGATATTTTACCGTGAAACTGTTACCAACTAAAAAACTCATCAAAAGAAATGAAAAGAAAAAAGAACAGTTTACAAAACCCAGTAATGTCATGATACTGGTCTCCAGTAGGTTTTAATATCAGCACCACTACATACATACATAAATAAACTTTATTTTAAATGGAATTTTTCAAAGTGAATCCATAACATACAGGAAAGTTGTAGATTCATAAGACAGTTTTTGAAGCTCCAGAGCAGTCTTGTTGTAGTGGCAGGGATGGCGACCTTCTGCAATATTATAATCGCCAGTTCCAAAGCTCTGGAAGCTATGGTGACTAAAATGGTTGCAACTTGGAGGGTTGTTTAACAGTGGATAACGTGGGGTAGGGGGTCCTGGGTTCTATGAAAAATGCGGGGTCCCAGGGTGTTGAAAAAATGGGGTATCCCTTTTTAACAAACAAACATCTGCCAGCCTTTCGCTTCGCAACCAAAAGATCTGCTTCCGATTTCTTTTTTTTTTTGGCGAATGTCCACCCACTGAAACTCGCTTAATAACCCTTCCACAGACCCTGGTACACCAGCCCGGGTTATCCACTAATACCATCCAAAATATCACTACATTGATCGCTCAATCAATCAATCAATCAATCAATCGATTGGGGGGGGGGTGAGGGTGAGTGAAAAGTTTTCCAAACAATTTATTTGGGCTTTTTTTGCTTTTGCCAAAACTAATTTTTTAAGATACCCTTTCCTCCCTCTCCCCCCCCCCCCTTAAAAAATAATGGTCAATTCCTTAGTGAAGTGATCAAGCATGCAGCCTGGATTCGATGTGACAATGCTACGTAAATGTTTATGCTGATTACATTTGACTATAGAAGCAAGTGCTATAGAAGCTTTAAAAGAAACCTTCCCAAGTAACTCTGAGGAGTAAATTGCCCAAGCTCTTCAAAATACCAGCTCAAGGAATGAAACTGCTGAAAATCTTTTAGCAGCTTTTTCAAGCAGTGAACCAAGTGATGGCATTTGTACCCTCGATTTCATGTAAAATCTTTGGTGTAGGTATGTAATCCAAACTGGGAGAAAGGGAGGGCAGTTGAAATACCACCTCACCTGTGAGAACAAACCATATTGAAGCTTGGACATTCATTTGCATGGTTCCAGAAAATGTCCATACTCCCCCATAGAAGGGATTGGAAATTGGGATTGGGGTTGGGAGGGGTCTCAAAGGCCAAAAACTTTAAGGAAATGTATGAAGCTTAATTAAAATTTCTAGAGGGGGGGCTTAAAAAAATCCCTTCTCTGGGGGGAGGTATGGATAATTTATGAAACTATGCATTATTCCATTTATAACAATAGCCGTACATTTATTTCATTCAAATTTGTTTGTTTGTGACATGCCAAATTGCAATTTCCTCCTGAACTAATGCAATAGTTATTACACACCTCTGCTCAATTTGAAACTGTTAAAAATACTCTTCCTATCTTTTTTGCCATTCAATGTGTTGATTTAGGAAAAATAGCAACAGTGGATGTATTGGACATATTGTATCTTTGTAGCAGCTAAAACAGAATCTATTGAATCCACCTGGCTTTTGACTAAGTTCCCAACTCTGTTAATCAGTTGAAACTTTCGATCAGTAATGCTTTTGTGCTATGTGCTAGTATTTTTGGCCTCTTACTCTGGGAAGCAGAGGAAAGACATCCATTGCAAATTACTTGTCAAATATTCATTGCATCTAGGTTTTCTTAAAGTATATATTTTTTTATGTATTAAGACATTCTCTTACTTCTTCTGGTTTATTTTTACTATGTTCTTTTTTTTTTTCCATTATCAAACTTTAGTGCCAACCAACCTCCTTATGTTGGGCAGGTTATGGTAGTGTCAATTCTCCAGGAGGGTCCACCACCTGCCTTTTTAGCCAACTGGGTATACCGCTATCTGTGTACCCCTGATGTCACAACCATACCACTAATAGAAGATGACACTGTTAATCCAGACATCAGGATTTTAGTGAAAGGGGTAATAATATTTCTTGTAATAGCTGAACAAAAAAGTTGCACATTTGTACATTTAAACCCCGTCACAACTCCATTCTCACTTTATAGTTAACAATCACACTCGCCGCACCATATTTCATCAAGCCGCCTTTTATTTAAAAATTTATACTGCTTTGTATGTAACAATGTTGTTAATAAGTAGTAGGATAATAACTAATTTAATAACATTGTAATGATACATACACGTATGATAGCAACACATGGCATGTTAACCAGATATACAACATTGTCAATTAACTGTAATATTGAATCATTTTCCCTTGTAACTTTTTCCTAGTACAGAAAATATTCCTTGATTTAGTATCCACTCTCTTAGAAATGAAAGAAGCGACTGGTAAGGGTAAACCTCCCTTCGCCTTCATTAATATTCTCTCTACGGATGTAGACAGAATCAACCTTATCATATATCAAAGGATAGACAAATAAACCACCTAAAGACCTCTCGGTCCTTTTAAACTTCATACGGTATAATCCCTCTTTATAACTAATCACATTCCTATGTATAAACCCTTTGGTGTAACCAGCCTTCAACAAACGTAAGGTAAACAATTTCAGGGATAACATATAATCGTCCTCACAAAGGGAATTCCTAATATAACGCATGCACTCAGTCCTCACTAAGCCCCTAAAGACATGTTTTGGATGGTTAGATTTAGGGTTTAAGAGGCGGTCCGTGTAAGAACCGACCACTCGAATTTCCGTGGGAAACGAAATTCCTTCATTTTTTTTCTGCGACATAATTAGCCCATTCCATTAACAAATATCGAATTTGTTTGCCTCATAGTGCTTTTTTAAAAAAAAATTGGGCGACGATTCGCCTGGACGGTCCAAAGCTGTCATGATCGTCTTTTTTAAGGTCAAATTTAAGCGTTTTGTTCAAGGCTCGCAAAAATTTCGCATTTATCCAAATAGCATAAAACAAAAGTATGATTTTGATTCATGCTTCCTTTATTCAAACAAGGTAAAATATTTAAATTCTGACCCCCCAAAAAAGGAATTATGATGTTTTGAAAATACCACGTAAAGCGTCCTTGAAAAAAATGCGCGGTTATCCTAGTTTTGAAATGAGCTCTTTTTAAAAGTCTGACGTTATCTGGAGTCTTGGTCACTATCCCTGTTCAGTAATAGGGCTCGTGTATCGAAATCAAGAAAAACATTTTTGGGCACTGTTGATTCCGAAGCACAAGAGTTCGATAAAGTTGGGTAACAATCTACTGTAATTGTGCGTATGACGTAATTTACGCATTTTCTTGATTCCGAACTTTCCTACTATAAAACTAAAAATCATTACTGTCAGGGAGCAACTATTTTCAAAACTAACTTAATGCTGGGGACAAACAGTGAATATCTTAAAATCCACTACATATTGTCCTAAATTAAAATTGGGATGTTCCAAAAAAACGTAGCAGCTCCGGTGAATGTTGCTATGTCAAGTGGTGGCTAAACAGTTAAGAAATTTCGTTGAAATAAAGGAGCTAGAACGGTAAAAAAATTTAAAACACATTGTGAATAGATTTACCGTGTAATTACCACCTCAAAAGTTATGACACGATCCAGCAAAGAAATAGTTTACCAAAATGTACCAAATTTTCTAGCCACAAGTTGTTGCGTGCAGACGACATCATTTATATTGTGTCTGAGGATGTCAATTTCAGATTTCAGTTTGCAGTGCAAAACATGTTGGATGTTATTTTATCGAAGCTGAAACTACTTATCAGGCTTAACGAGGTACAATAAACAAGGTACAAAAAAACTGGCTACTTTTAAGAATAAAAATGTTTTGCTGGTTTACTAAAAATTTCTTCAAGTTTTTAATTCAATTTAAGTTAATTTTTCTGGCGTCGTTCACTTAATTTAATATCGTATGCAAATTTGCAACACAAAACGTAGAGCGTATTTACAGTGTGCCGAGATAACCTTCGCAGATAGAATGGCTGCATTTTGTTCTTTTTCCGCATTAACAGGCGGAAAATGCGGAAGTAATCGAGGATGTGTCGATTTTGTGTGCTTGAATAGTTGCAACGCTGACATTAGTTCACACCTAATGAATCACCACCTGTCAAGGGAAAATGTTTGTGAAATGGATCTGATACTGGCAAGGGTAGGTCTGTTAGAACTCACTGATGATCAGATCAAGAATATGACGGTTTGTCCAGTCCATTGTTACACTTTGGGAAAATACTGGCAAGCTCCAAAGACCTGCCAGTATCCAAAACATCACGGGAAGAAAATGGCAATAGCCGGAACACATGTTATTAATTTCAAGACTGCAAGGGAAATAAAAAATATCTTTGAAGAAGCCGTTCCCGTTGGCTCGTGTAAGTACTATCAGACTAGCAACTATAACTGTTTTATGCTTTCATTTTATAATTAACATATCAGAATTAAAGGGTTTTGTCTTCCTTAACATTTCAACTAAATACTTTCGTTCGTAATTACTTAAAAGCGAGCTCTAGACTGAGGGGAAGTCCCATTCTATATATTTTCTGAACGATAAACGATCGATCCCGTATTTGATAGTATTTTGGAGCCAGAAAATCATTTCCAAAAAAATAACATATCAAATGATCATAATTTGGTTTTTGTAGTTCATTACAGCAATAGTTCTTTGCTGTGCATCATCCATAAATTCGGTCGCTAATTTATAGCCTATATAACATAATTTCCAAGATGGGATATAAACATATAGCTTCTATTATCAACTTAGTAGTAAATTCAGTATTTTTTTAACAAGTCTTTCCAGGTTGGAAAACTTTTTTTGTTTCTTTTTGTTACTATAGCTATTTGCACAACATGCAGAAAGAAACACAGTGAAGAAGTAGATCGGAAATCAGACTGGCTATACCCTGAGGAAACTGAGGGAGATATGCTCCTTCAAAGGTACTGTCGGGAGGGTAGTCGTTTGGTTGTTGTTTTATAAAAAACACACACACGGTTGTCCTGTCAGGTTATCCTATCGCAAGGCAACTAAGTAGCAACCTTTCCATTTTTATTCTCCGCAGACCTGCTAAAGAGGCTGCTGTGGGAGCCATCAGTCGCATGGTCACTTCCACTCCATTTCTTGAAGACCAATCAACGCCAGCTTCCTGGAATCCGATAACACCATGCTGGACTCCAGGGTCAGAGGAGGCCTCTTTAACTTCACCCGTGGTAACCGATGCAGTCGGCAGGTATAACGAGGCGATGGATACAATTGCGAGTCTTACTACACAAGAACAAGTAGAACGTGAACCTCTTAAATATCAGCTTAAAACTCCATTCCAAAACTTAAGCGATGGGGAACAGCTGAAATTTGTAAAAAAGGCTAAAGAGGACTGCTTGCACGTATGTAATGTAATTGCCCCAGGTAACGGAGAGGAGCTCTTCGAGTCAATGATGTCTGTACAAAGAGAATTATTTGATGGCGCAGTCCCCGATGATCTTGTGGTACTCATGACTGCTTATAAGAACGCAAAGACCAGGAATTTAAAGAAACAGATTCTGAGCCTTTACGCTCAAAGATACCCTATGACCAAACTGAAGAAAATTCACCAACGTTACGGAAGTCTCTCTACATGGGAAATAAAGCAAGCACGTTCTCATGCTAAAATGCACGGTCCTGGGACCATCCCTGAAATCAAGACGAAGCATCGCGTACGCCTTGATATGGGGAAGGTCGACCACTTTGTAGAGTTCATTAATAGACCGTACTTTTATCAGGATGTTTCATATGGTAACAAGGTACTCACCCTAGATAATGGTGACAGAATTGAGATGCCTAACGTTGTAAGGATCCTGACCAGGTCTACAATGATTGAGCAACACTTGGAGTATTGCAAAGAGCAATGTCACGAGCCACTTAGTAGGTCTTCTCTGTTTAAAATATTGGAGGTTCGAGAAACGTCTCAGCGTAAATCGCTCCAGGGATTGGACAATACGGCTGCAGATGGTGCTGCGGGCTTTCAGACTATTGAGACGCTGGTTGAAACTCTTGAGAAGGGAGGAATGGAGAAACAGTGGTGTTTACGTATTTGCCAAAACCTAGGCGATGCTAAACGCTATCTCAAAACTGACTACCGTGTACACTGTCAACAGCATTACTCTACTTGTGCTGACCACTGTAGAAAGTTTGCGCTTAGTGATCCTGTTGATCCCGAGCTCCAGCATCCTTGTCCGCATCAGCATCAATCGACTTGCGAGCAATGCCAAGGGCTGAAGGATGTTCTAAAGGAAGTGAGACTAGCGATTGAAGGGTCGTCATGGAAGCCTTACAGTTGCGAACAACAAGAAGATGTCCTTTACGACTTTGACCGTGCACAGTCAGACATCTTGCTGTGGAAAGCGCACATTGTACGCTCAATAAATCAGGAGGAGGCGAAACAAGATGCACTGAAATCAGAAGACCCACAGTCAGCCATTCTGATCATGGACTGGGCCATGAAGTTCCTCCAAATAAAATTTCGTGAGAAACAGTCTGAATGGTTCGGCAAACGGGGGCTCAGCTGGCATATTTCCACCTTTATAACTAAGAATGTTGACTCTGGAAAAATTGAGCTGCAATCGTATGCTCATATCTTCGACTCTTGCCAGCAAGACTGGTACGCAGTATGCTCGATCATCGAAAACACACTTGAGGTTGTAAAGAAAGAACATCCCCAGATTGCCCAAGTGAACCTAAGGAGTGACGAAGCAGGCTGTTACCACAATAACTTTCTCTTAGCCGCCGTTAGAGATGCCGGAAGACGAGTAGGCATTGAAGTAGCACTGTATGACTTTTCCAAGCCGCAGTATGGAAAAGATATCTGTGATAGAATCCTTTGTCCAATGAAATCATCCATCCGACGATATTGCAATGAAGGACACGATGTCGTTTCTGCGAAAGACATGCGTGTAGCGCTTTCAGAACGTCCTGTTCAAGGTACAACTGCCTCCGTGTGCGCAATGAATGAGACTCAAAAGACACTCGAACTACATAAGATAGAAGGTTTCAGCAAGTATCACAATTTCAAGTTTGAAGTGAAAGGAATTAGAGCATGGAAAGCTTATGGTGTTGGACTAGGCAAGTTTATTCCTTACCGAGAGGTCATAACTGAACCTCAAGGTCCTACTGGTCTCATTGTGCATGAAAACTTCTTTCCTCTCAAAGAAGCTCGAGTGTATAAGAGAGAGACAAACAGTGAAAATGAACAATGCAACGGTCTTTTCTCTTGTTCTGAGCCCGGGTGCAACATGGTTTTCAAGAAATTCAGTGAACTCGAAAATCACCTTGATGTTGGTGAGCAGAGCCAAGTTCGCGGAAACTCTGATACGGTGTATGACAAGCTCAGAAGAGAATGGGCGGAGAAATTTCGTACTGTTGATAAGGACGAAGAAATCAGAAGCGTGCCTGAAGCAGTTGTAGAGGAGCATCACGAAAAGAATAAAACTGGCCGCTTTCCCGAGTGCAGTGACTTGCAGACTGGATGGGTTCTACACAAGCCCCGAAACGAAGCTGTGCATTTTCCTACCGAGGTTAAACAGAACCTAACAACGAAATTTGATCTTGGAGAAAGAACTGGTATCAAGTCAGATCCCGCAAAAGTGGCAGCAGATGTGCGAACTGCAAGAAACCCAGACAGTTCTCGGATGTTTGAGAGGAAACATTGGCTCACAAAGGGTCAAGTACAGGGATTTTTTTCGAGGCTAGCGGCCTCGCGAAGAAGCAAAGCACATCGGGAAGCGCTCAATGAAGACGTAGAGGCGGAACAGGAAGAGCAGGAAAGACGAGCCACCCTGGAAGAGGTAGCCACCCACCTTGGTCCTAAGCATCCGATCTGCTATGATTCATATTGTTTATGTGACCTTTCACACGAGAAGAAACTTGAAAGATTTAGCGTTGCTATGCTCAAGGACATGTTGAAATACTTTGAAATTCCTTTTAGTTCTCGCGATAGAAAAAAAATTCTTGTAGGGAACCTATCGGAATTTCTTGAAGGCTGTGACTGTAACCAGCCACGTTAAGGCACAAACCGCTATTATAGTAACCAACAGGTTTTTCAACCTCGAGTTCAAGAAGATCGTGGAGGCAGTTATTTTTCAAACACTTGAAAAGACGTTTTAAGACCTTTATACTTTTTGAAATTCCTTTTAGTTCTCGCGATAGAAAAAAATTCTTGTAGCGAACCTATCCGAATTTCTTGAAGGCTGTGACTGTAACCAGCCGCATTAAGGCACAAACCGCTATTTAATATAGTAACCAACAGGGTTTTTCGACCTCGAGTTCAAAAAGATCGTGGAGGCAGTTATTTTTCGAAAACTTGAAAAGACGTTTTAAGACCTTTATACTTTTTGAAAAGTCGAATTAGAAAAGAACATGTTTTTTTGTCAACCGTACTAAAAAGGTACATACGCGTGACAAGCTAAAAGACTGACATTCACGCGTAGCCAGCGTGACGGGAAATTAACACTGTTCAGATGATTTGAATTTCGGCTGTAATGTACTGGGTGTTTTTAATAAAATGTGTAATTCTTTTAAACAGGACTCACTTTCGTCAAGTAATTATATGCTTAACCTGAATGAAAAGCTTTTTCTTT
>OZ037777.1:20307842-20310342 GCA_964035525.1 Porites cylindrica
TATCTTAGCGGAATAAAGCCGACACAGTTCAGTGGTAATCCAGCCGAGTTCCCCTTTTTTCGTGAAAAAGTTCGTACGCACCTCGAAAGCGACCTGCTTACTGATGCCCAGCAAGTGGAGTATCTGCCTAAATTCGTGGCGGGAGAAGCGTTAGAGGTTGTGAAGCGTAATAGAGGTTGTACGTTTAACGAGATTATGAAAACGTTGGAGGAACGTTTTGGCCAAGTGGTGAGAGTGACACAAGCATGTGTGGAAGAGCTCGCATCTGGCCCCAAGTTGGCGTACGGCGACAATACTGGTCTTCTTAATTTCTCTGAGAACTTAAATGCAGCCACCAGGATCCTCAAGGCAGACGTTGAACGCGAGGCGAGCGTAGTGACGAACCTCAGGCGCATCGTGAACCGTTTACCTAACGACTTAATCCTGAAGTGGCAAACCGTGAACTACGAGCTCGTGAAGTCCGGAAGATCCGCTCGATTAAAGGACGTCGCTGATTTTGTGCACAAACAAGCGTCTATCAGAAATGACCCAGTGTTTGCGTTGCAGACATTTAAGCGGGAAAACAAGAATACCAAACTTCCTCCAAAGCTTCCAGTAAAGAACACCACAATCAGTACTACCGCCGTTGATCATAAAACTCCTGCTTCTGAGAGCACTGAACACTGCGGAATTTGCAAATGAAGTAAGCGCCACAAACTCCAAGAATGCCCTATTATCAAACAGTGCAAACACGTGGCAGTGCGAAGACAGTATGCAGCATCCTGTGGATTTTGTTTTAATTGTGGTCTTGAAAGGCCTGGACACGGTTCTGGCTCCTGTCCGGACCCACCAGCATGTTCAGTATGTTCCGGTCGACACATTCCTCTTCTGCACTCTGAAAGTAATTATGTAGGTCGTCGCTTCATCCCACGGAATAATAGAGAGTCTAGTGATAAGTCTGACAAGCCATTGGCGACGCCTAAATCCCCAAACAGCGAAAGGGGAAATGTCACTCCAGCCGCGAGCGGAGACAAGACTGACAAGTCTGTGGGAAAGGTGCCAATATCGTCCGCTGCCGTTGCGACTGTGCAAGCAAAAGTGCTGTTAAACGTTATACCTGTTGTTATATCTGCTGAGAATGGTAAAACTGTATCCACTTACGCCTTCTTAGACAGTGGCTGCACTGACACCCTCATTGAACAAGATTTAGTTGATCACCTTGGTATTCAAGGAACACCCGTGCAAATCGGAATTAACACGATTTCAAGTAGTGACAATGTGGTAGAGTCGAACCGTGTGTCCTTTACCTTGACTTCGGTGGATACTTCTGGGGAGAGTATTGACGTTTCGAAGGCCTATGTCCTGCCTAACCTCAACCAGTCGCGCTGTACTCTTCCGGAGCAGATTGACACTATTGAGTACCCGCACTTATGTGATGTGGAGTTCCCGGAGGTTGACATCAAGAGAGTCTCTATACTTGTTGGAAACAATATTCCCTATGCACATTTACAGAAGGAAGTTAGAGTCCCTGAAGATAAGAAGAAAGGGCTCTATGGCTGTCGTTATCCCTTGGGCTGGTGCGTTTGTGGTCCTTATGGTGCCAACTGTCGTCAAGGGGTTTCAGCAAACTTTGTCTCGATTGACCCTGAACCGCCTTCTCTCATTGAAAAATTTTGGAATCTGGAGGATTACGGGACACTGAAATCAAATGAGAAACCCCTCTCGGTGGAAGACAAAATAGCCTTGAAGATAATTGGGAACACCACCCACTGCGTGGACGGTCGGTATGAAGTCGGTATGCTGTGGAAGGAGAAAGAACGCCAGTTTCCGAATAATGTAGCCATGGCCAAGCACCGTCTAGAGTGCCTGAGACGCCGTCTTACAAAACCTGGCAACGAAGAAATGGCCGTTAAGTACCGCAAAGTTATGGATAGTTATATCAGCAGTGGGTTCGCTCGCAAGTTGTCAGAAGAAGAGTTAAACAAAGAGTCTAAAACACATTGGTATCTTCCGCATCACCCTGTAACCAGTCCTACCAAACCAGGCAAGGTGTGCATTGTGTTCGATGCAGCAGCTGAATGCGAGGGAACTTCGCTTAATAAGAACTTGCTGACTGGACCAGATGTAGCCAACAACTTGGTTGGTGTTCTCCTACGTTTCCGCCAGGGAAAAATAGCGTCCGCTGCGACATCGAAAAGATGTTTCATCAGATACGTGTGCGTGAGGAAGACCAGGATTCCTTGAGGTTCCTGTGGTGGACAAATGGATATGATAATCCCACTGATACATACGTCATGCAAGTGTATATTTTCGGAGCGGCTTCCTCCCCCCGTATTGCAAACTCAACTTTGCAACGTGTGGCCGACGACAATGCCGAAGAGTACAGCTCTAGTGTTATTACAGCTGTAAAAAGAAATTTATGTTGACGATGCTCTTCCCTCTGAGAATGATGAACAGTGCGCAATTCGCCTAGCCCATGACATGGTAGAACTGCTTGCTCGAGGCGGATTTAACTTGACCA
>OZ037777.1:20317842-20330342 GCA_964035525.1 Porites cylindrica
GGAACAATTCTTTAATTCAACAGTATTCTGTTTGCAGCGTGCACTGGAAATAGTTAACTTCCCTTTAAAATTTTTAAAAAACTTGACTTGATCTATGCAATCACGTAGCCCAGACAGATTGCACAAGTTCACCAGTCGTTTCCATACACAGCGAACTTCGCTATTGAGGTAAGCATTCCTAACCCTTCAATCTCTGCATTTATCCTAAGTAAAAACACCTTGTATGTAGATACCTTACGAGGATAAAAACAAACCAAGCTTCACTCACCCTTACTACTATAGACTACCATAATGCACACTCCAACATGCCAAAGAGTAAAACGACCAAGAGTAGAGGTATGTAGTAGTATTTTTCAAACAAAAGGCATCCTTAAATGACAAAAAGGCACGTAGGGCTCAGCCAGATATTACCATAATGGCGTCGAAACGTGTGGAAACAGGCTCTTTCTCCGAAACCCGCCCCATTCCCCATCGGTTTTATTTAATTCAGCTAACCTCCCCCTCCCTGACCTGTTTCCTTGATTACCTTCTGAGCTCCTGATGAGACAAGGCTTTCAACCTTATGTTTAGATAGGATGTTTTTCGTTTTTAAAGATGAGCTCATCATATCTTATTTATCATTTAAACCTGGGTAACATAAGATAACAATAGTAGACATATTATCATAGGTAGGTCACTCATTTTTACAGCTATCACCAGAGGAAGAACGAGAAATTAGATCATGCCTGGCAGCCATCGAAATGGAAGAGAAAAGAAAAGAAATCGAGGGAAAAGAGAATAAATTGCGGATAAAGGAAGAAGAATTAAAACTAAGAGAAAGAGAAAGCGAATTAGAGAAAAAAGAAAAAGAGTTAAAGGAGAAAGAAGAGAAATTAAAAGAAAAAGCAAATGAGTTAAAGAAAACCACAATGGAAGCCAAACGGGTGGCTGCCCAGCTCCAATTTATGGCCGGGCAGCTTGACCATGTGGCTAACCAAGTACTTTCAGAAATGTCAAAGTGAAGAATACATAATGTCGGACATTAAAGAAAATTTTAAGACAGTCAGGTATAAGTTGATTTATTGCATAATTAATTGTCATGATTTCACTACAACAATAAAAAACAAAATCTTTTCTGTGTAATGATTCGTATATTTTATCTCTAAGAGAAATTTCGCACATCTTCTAATACCATCATATGCTTTTCCAAAAAAATACAAAGCCCAAGTGTTGTATATTTTGTGCTATAGTAAATAAGCAATTCGTGTATTCTCTTGTGAAGGATAAGTTATCCTCTAATTGCAAGGTATGTGCCCCATCGCTGTCGTCCTCCACTTCCTCTGTTACCCCTATCTTTAATCAATCGCTCCTCTCTCTATCTATCACTCTATCTTGGTCCATAAATCCCCTGTCTTACAACAGCAATCCTATATCTTGAAGCATTGGTTTTCCTTTACATCTCTCTTGTTTCCTTTTTTTTCGCACAGGCAGCTGAATTAAAATCAGTAAGACCAAGCAGTTTAATAAGCTCCATACAGCCATGAAAACAATCTAAAATTGGTTTCTATTCATGCCAAAACAATGACAAGGATACATAATGAATACTGCAATGAACCACCGTACAGTCTTGCGGCAACAGAGGTTTTTACTAAGCTACACCTGTTGTTGGCTACCTCGTGCCTACTGGGCAGATACCACAAAACTACACAAGCAGGATGAGGGAGCACTGTAAACAAGCCCCCCGTAAAATGATGCACTGAACTGTACATTAAAATTACAAAAGCAGGATGTTGGAGTGTTATAAACAAGCCCCTCGCAACATGGTGAACTGAACTGAACTGTACTTTGTCACTTAGCTGTTGCTCTTGTTATTATTAATATTATAAGTTTACACATGAGCTCTTGAAGACCCCCTCAGTTTTAATAAATTCCAAAAAAATATATATATATGTATATAATAATAGTCAATAATGAAAATAATAATTAGTAATAAATTTAAGTTAGTTATTATTATTATCATTAGTAAGAAAAATTTAAGCACCTATCCATTAAAATCCCCTTACGCTCAACGAACTGATGTGTAGTCATTGAACTACTGGTGTGGTTATTGATCTGCTGCGTACTTATTGAACTGATGTGTCGTTATTTAACTAACAAAAAGGAAAACTGAGCTATTGCTGTAAAGGGAGGGCGAATAAAATATTGAATGTTACAAATGTATTAAACAATATTTTCCTTGCTGTGCTAACAGTATAGTTCTACCTGAAAGGGGAAACTTCTTATGTGAGGGACAATAAACTAAACTGTATCACTTGTAAACGCTCTTGACATAATAAATTCGTAAGTAAACACAACAGACATGGTACGCTTGTGCTTCAATATGAATAAATATACCAATCATGTGTTCAAGTTGCTCTACTATCCCAAAAACATCAGTTATGTCCCATTTTCTTAGAGGCGATGAGAACGTTTTTTTTTTTCCTTTTTAAGTGTCAAACACCAAGAAAGCTCTCAAGATCATCGCTATACAAATGGGATCAGACACGTTACTTCTTTACATCTTTCTGAGTAGTAATGGGTGTAAATTTGCATAAAGGAATTACACCCTTCACTTCTCCCTTAGTCCATAGAAATGGGCTTATTAATCCGCATGAAAGAAAAATTACACCCCTGACTTCTATCTCTGTGCTAATGAGCATATGAAGTTGCATAGTATATGGATCTTTATCCAGGGATAACTAACGTAATTAAAAAAAACTACCGTGTATTACATGGGTGTTCCACGCCTGAACTGTCATCTAGAGCCCATATAAAGCAACCTCCTGTGTGACCTCAGAGACACAAAACTTTGTTCCATCACATTCCATGTCAATTATGTCCTCTTCTTCCATTTGTTTTAAGGCATGCTTAATTGGGTAGTTTGCACGGCTGTTGACTTCTACCCAAAACCTCTCAACTGGCAAATTCTAGAGCACAAAAATTGTGTCAAATAAACTACAATTGACAACTCTCATGTTACAAATACATTCTGTGTGCTGGGATTAGTTTGCAGATTTAGGTCAATGACTGAGGTTGTTACGATTGTTATAGGGATACGATTTGCGTTCAAGGATCCATACGCAGGTCTCCAAATCAAACCTTCTGCATTCTGTTCTATTTAGGTAAACCAGTAGAATGTTCATGTCAACATAATTACAGACTGACAGTGAGTGAGGTAGATTCTAATGTTACTTGGAATTAACAGTTTTAATTACAAAAGTTTGCAAAAAAGGAAATTCTACATTGATGTTTACAACTCCTCAGTGACTGCGTTGGTAGGTTAATGGAAGATTGAATCACAGGCAATAATCCCCAAAAGTGTTTTAACCGTTTTTTTTTTTTTATAAAAAATGCACTTTCTGGCATGACTGTGGGTTACAGGTAACAAAAGTGGTACAGGTAACAAAAACCTAGAATTGACGCTTACCTTCTTTGATGTAGTTTGTCGGTGAGAGTCTCTCTGTGGATTATATCTTAAATGTGCTAGCTGTTCTTGGACAAATAAGGAAAGGTAGAATTCTTTACCATGATCAAGCCTGATCTGATCAAATAAGCCTTCCTCTGTGGCAACAAACCTGTAAGTGACAAGCAGTATTAAGTAACATAATTTTTTTAAGTCAACAAGCCCTACACACTTCTTTGGCAGGAGGCACTAGGAGACTACACACCTCATTATCATGAAAAAGCATGTTCACTGTACAAAATAATATAAAGACAGCTTACTTTGATAGAAATAGAAAAAAATCAATCAATCAATCAAATTATTTACATTATCAGTGTCCAAAAAAAGGAACTCTGAATTTTACTTCAAGACCTCCCATCCTTGAACTACCGAAAGTTTGGAGACGCAATTGTTGGATAGGATCACCTTGTCCAACCAAGCACCAAGCACACCCCCCCCCCCCCCCCAACAAACACACAAAACACAACTATTTCACAGAGACGATATATTTTTACCGGTACATGTTCTCATAAATAACCAGGTTATTTTTGACCGACATCGTGCAATATGCAGGAATGTATTTAGAATAACCATCAATAGCGCAAACATGGGTCACCCCAAACATAGCCAGTTTCTCGTTTTGATCTATATGTAACTTGTGGCCATAATATGCTGCGGTGTACGGAACTGGATTCAGAAGGCGGACAGTGTCACTCCTTCGTTTTTGTTGATACACTGGGGCGACACGAGAGAGAGATCTGCCAATTCTTGCCTCGCAGGCAATTGGTGTTCCCAAGACTGCACCTATGTAGCCTTTCATCATTTTATGACCAAAAACCGGGCCAACCAGTATAAATTTAAGCCAACAACATTAAACGTAGCAAAGTTTTCGCCAAAGAAAAACATAAAAGCAAAAAAATCATCAGGTTGCCAAAACACGACTCCAAAGGAAATAAAAGGAGGCTCAACAGCACACTTCACTGCCTCATCCACTTCGTTATCCGCTACATTTTGTCCTCTTTTTATCTCATACATGTGACAGTAACGCTTTAAACTTTTAACACTAAGCCCTCGTTTATTAGGAAACTCTGCTTGCAAAACTTCTGAAATCTCCTCGAATGTCCTGTGACTATTCTCGACGAGGAGACTCTCTATTGCCGCCATCTTGTTTAGTTCCAGGAATCTCTTGGACATGATTATGAAGGGAACTGGGCACAAAACAAAAACAAAACAAAAAGCATGGAGTTTGTTTTCATTGAAAAATGAAAATTGACACAGATTTTCTTTTTTTCATTTCTCTATGTTCAGAAGAAAATGAAAATGGAACATAGATTTTCATTTTTCAATTTCTAAAAAAAATAGAAATTAAACACAGATTTCCATTTTTCATTTTTGTATTTCTAGGAAGAAAAAAAAAATTGAAAAACAATTGTCAATTTTTATTTTCCATTTTTTAATTTAAAAAAAAAAAAGAAAATTGAACTCAGATTATCATTTTTCATTTTTCAGAAAAAATGAATGACCTTAACGTACACGCATTATTGTGGCACATGGCCTGGTAATCATAAACTAATCAGGTGAGTATTTTAAGAATGGAAGCCAAGGTGTACCCCTCTGTAAGAAGAGAAAAGGTGGGATGGAAAAAACAATTCTGAAAAACATGTTGCTCCTTAATATTTAAGTACCGTAATGAATCCAAAGAGAAATAATGTATAGTTCAATTCAAGTTTTGAGAATGGTTTTCAAATAGAAACAACTTATCATTTCTTTCTCTTTAGATTTCTTAAGTTACTTTTCAAAATATTAGGAGCAAGTTGTTTTGGAGTTGTTTTCATCCTGTGTAGTCTTATGAATATTCACCTATCAATGGTCATCTCAGGGGTGAGGAAGGAGGAAAGGCAGTGACCATTGTTAGAGACCAGCTAGGATTTAGCACGAACATATTGTCTGTTTTATTATTTCCAGTCAGTTATGTGCCAAGTACGTTGAATTTTTCACCTTACACGCTGTCAGCAAGGGTTACTTTAAAAATTTTTGTGGCCAAAAAACAGAATTCCCTATACTAGTTTATTGCCAGGGAGCTGGGGGATTTCAAGATGTTGTGCAAATTGCTAAAGGTCAATGGTATACCTAACCTCCCCTCTCTCTCACACACACACATAATTTAGCAATGGCCACTGATGGGTGCACTACATTATAAACACCTTAATACATGGTTAGATTTCTGCTGCTTTTTTACAAAATAAGAAATATCAATTTATTTCCTTTCCTATAATAGCTTTGATCACAGGTGAGTGTATCATTAATGTCCACTAGGTGGAAATTTGTTGTGCATGGATGTGTTGATGGCTACTCAAGGAAAGTAATGTACTTATCATGCAGTGGAAATAACAAAGCAAATACAGTGCTTACAGCATTTTTGCAAGCCGTTTCTGACCATGGGCTTCCTTCCAGAGTAAGAGGGGACCATGGTGTTGAGAATGTGGAAGTGGCATGGTATATGTTGACTCACCCTACTAGAGGACCAGGTAGAGGCAGCTACATTACAGGACCAAGTGTGCACAATCAGCGCATTGAACGCTTGTGGCGAGGTATATTTGTTTCATATCTCTACATTTACTATTCTGTTTTTTAGTATCTTGAAGAATCTGGCTATTTAGACTTGTCAGATAATGTCCAGCTATTCTGTTTACATTATGTGTTTAAGCCACGAATTAATGCACACCTTCAGAATTTTACAAGCTCATGGAACAATCATCCTATACGGACAGCTGGAAATAGGACACCAAACCAACTGTGGATAGGTGGACTCATACAAGTACAGTTGAGTTGCAAGAACAGTTAACTCAGGTAAAGTAACAGTGTATTTGGGTTTATGGCCACAGCCTGCATCTATATACACATACAGTAACTTTACAATTTTATTAATATTTTTTGAGGTAAAACCAAACAGCTTTATGCACATGATTTGCTAACTATTTTAACAAAGTGACTGTCTTGCTAGGAAGGGTACAAAACTTAAATAAAGAAGTAAAAATAACATTACATTCAGAAAAATGGGATTTATTTCTTCTAATTTGTATCAAGTGAAACCAAAGAATACTTTGATCAAAGAACCACTGCACTTTTGGCTTGTACAATATCAATAGGTGTCGTCAGCGTGATTATTGCTATATTGGCCGCCTTCCACTAGCAAGTTTTGTGGAAAGATAAAAGTTATATTTCGCAGTATCTGCTCTGTTAGGACTGGAGTCACTATGGGATAGATTTTGAAGGACCTCGACCACAAACAGAGACAGGTGTAGAAGCTGCTGTTGATGATATCCCAAATCCACTCTCAGACAGAGATTTCTGTGACCTGTCAAAACAAGTCAACCCACTTGCCCATGATGAAAGTTACGGGATAGATGTCTATGTACAGACGTGTACGTTTGTGACGGAACGAATCCAGCCTTAAATCCCATACAGGATGGTACTTCGTTAGGATACTTTTAAAAGGAGTTGTTACATGAAAAAAAAAATAGAAAGAAAGAAAGAAAAAGAAACTGTAGTCATTGGCAACTGCTGGTTTACAGGTCTTTTTCATGGTATCCGGTCACTTCATTCCATGGTCAGATCGTTCCACTTAATAGTCATACTGCTCCACAATATGGTCAGTACTATCTGGACTACCCAGATATTGAATGGACCTGCTCCCTATGCTCGCTTCCTTTTAGGTTTGAGCAAAGTTTGGTTGGAGTAGAAAATCTAACTCAACATGGCGGCGAAGGTGAATATGCAAATGAGGATGTAGCTGGATATGCTAATGACTTGCCTGAACCGTGGATAATACAAGAAAGGAAACGGAACACTACCGATCTCATGATGGTTCATCTAAACATCAATAGCTGCCAAAACAAACTGGATGATCTGATATTACTCAACAAGGAATTGAAGTCACATGTGATTTTTCTGTCAGAGACTAAGATCGACTCTTCTTATACCAGTGCACAGGTGGCTCTTGAAGGATATCATACCTATAGGAAGGATAGAAAAAAGGGTGGTGGTGGCCTGATGGCATATTTCTCATCAAAGATGGTATCTCGTCATGTAAAGCTTCCTAAGCAGTATAAATTACTTGAAGTTCTGGCCATAAATGCAACAATAAACAACAATGATGTGTTGTTTGTTGGTATTTATCGAACCCCAAAAGCAACTGGCACTGACTACTACCGTAAACTGGAAGAGGAATTTAATTCACTATGCATGTGGGCTACGATGGAATGTAACACACTCATACTTAAGGGAGACCTGAACCTTGACAGATTAAGACCAGAACGCACAGAAGGGAAAATTTTGCTCAGTCTAGAGGAGGTTTATGGTCTGGAGTGTTTAATCAAGGATCCAACCAGAATTACGCCTACATCTGAAACTCTTCTGGATGTGATCCTTACTAACAAGCCAGAGCTTTTTAAAACAAGTGGAGTACTAAATCCAGAAATGATTGACCACCATCTAGTGTATGGGATTATGAAGGAGAGGGTGTCTCAGCATGAAAGAAAAGTAGTTACATTTAGGAGTACTAGAACACTGGATGTTGAAAAACTCAATGAAGATTTATCTTGTGCTCCCTGGAACGTAATGGATACCTTTGATACTCTTGATGAGAAGTATCTTTTTTGGGAGTCCCTCCTCAACACCATAGTAGAGAAGCACATGCCTACTAAGAGAATGAGATTTCGTAAAGTCGATGTGCCATACATGACACCTGAGTGGAAAAGGGCAATCAAAATGTTGAGGAAATTTGCCAAGAAATATGTTCAAAGCAGAACAGAGGAAAACTGGGAGCTCAAGAGAATATGGAGAAATAAAGCTACTAGCTACAGACGAAAAGCTATCAAAGAATATTGGAAACAAAAGGCAGATGACCTTAAAGCTAAGCCAAGCGAGTTATATAAAACCTTCAGGCCATTTCTTAGTGATAAGAAGCAGCCTGCAAGCGAGATCCACATTAAAGCAAACGGGAGAATTGAGAAGGACCAAGAAAAAGTAGCAAATGTTCTGGCAAACTATTTTTCTACGATGGCCAATGATATTGGTGGAGCAGGTGTCAATAGCTTAACAGAGGACGATTTGTCAAGTCATCCAAGCCTCACTAACATTTGCAATGCAAATAAGAGCAACCTCAAGAACTTCTGCTTTCAACCACTCAGCAGAAATTCAGTTCAGTTAGCCCTTGAGAAACTAAATATCACAAAGGCCTGTGGTTATGACTCCATATCTCCTAGAATGTTAAGGCTAGCATCAAGTGGCATAGCAGATTCCTTAACAAAGCTTTTTAATGAGTGTATAAGGAAAGGTGAATGGCCTGAAGCATGGAAGAAAGGAGAGTGGGACCCAGGCCACAAAAAGGATGACCGGTTGGATGAAAGAAACTATCGTCCAATAACATTGCTAAGTACAGTAGATAAGGTTTTTGAGCGTATGATGAGCATACAAGTGAATAATCACTTTGATTCCAAGCTTGATCTCTGCATATCTGCGTATAGGAAAAAACATAGTTGTGAAACTATTTTGCTCAGACTCACTGAAGATTGGAAGCTGGCTGTGGATTCTGAGCAATTTATTGGAATACTCTCAACAGACATGAGTAAAGCATTTGATTCCCTACATCCATCACTCATGATAAATAAACTTAAGGCGTATGGCTTTTCAGAGGAATCACTCAGCTTGATGAGATCATATTTTTCCAATCGACAAAACAGAGTCAAACTAAATGGAGTCACCAGCAGTTGGAAGGATGCTGTTAGAGGATGCCCTCAAGGGTCATCGTTTGGACCCTTACTGTGGAACATTTTTCAAAATGATATGACATATATAGTAAATAATGCAAGCTTGTCAATGTACGCTGACGATCATCAGCTGTATGTAAAGGGGTATTCAGTTGACTGCGTGGAACAACTTTTAACTAATGGGGGGCACACTATATCAAAATGGTACAAAGATAACTTTCTGAAGGGAAATTACGACAAGTACAATTTAATGTTATTAGGCAGGAAGAACAAAAATGAGGACAGTCCATCTATCAATGTCAAGATTGATGAACAGGTTATTAAATCATCACCAGACTTGAAGTTACTGGGAGTAACATTAGATGATGAACTTAGTTTTAGTACTCATATAAGTGATATATGCAAAATTTCAAGTAAGAAAGTTGGTGTTCTAGTACGTCTTATAAATATGATTCCCAGAGAAGCCAAGTTACAATTGTACAAATCAGCAATCTTACCTAACTTAACATATTGTCACATAGTGTGGCATTTTTGCAAAGCAGCTGATGCAAGAAAATTAGAAAGAGTACAAGAACAGGCATTACGTGCTGTATATAATGATAGGAATGCTACGTATGAGGAACTCATAGAGAAGGGAAGACTCTCTAGTCTTGAGAACAGACGGTTACAAGATATACTAATTTTACTGTATAAGGTTAAAAATTCACTAGCTCCAGAGCATGTATGTAATATGTTTTTTTCAGCAAGATAAGCATTATAACTTACGAAGTGATTTTCCTGTTCCAAGATATAATACTGTTAAGTATGACAAGCACAGTATCAGATATTTAGGCCCACTCATATGGGGCAAGATAAGCCAGGAACTACGCAGTAAGACCAGTCTTCAGGCATTCAGGAGAGGGGTGCGTGCTCTCAATGTGCTTGGCTTGCTGGACGGCAGGTGTGGCTGCTGTGCATGCTCATCTTAGAGTGGTGGGTATGCATGGTAGCTTCTGCTGTGTGGCTACCTGGTGTATTGAGGGTGTGCTCCCCTATCCTCTATTTAATTCGTCTAATTTAAATTTTCTAGACTTTTAACTTTCTGAATTTTGTATCTATATTTTACTGCTGCTTATATGTTTGTCCTATATTGTCAGTTTGTTTGTCTGTCTATCGGATTGTCTGTTTTGTCTATCTATTTGTTTGTCTTTGTTTGTTCCCTGCTTGTCCTACTGTTTGTCTGTAATAATTATATATATTGATGTTATTTTTGTATATTAATGATATTTTAAGAATATATTTTTAATATTTTTACATATACTTGATTTAATCTTATATTATATTCATTTTATTTATTTATAGTGTCCACAATTAGCTTTTAGCTAAATACCTTGACACTTTAATAAAGTTTATGTATGTATGTATGTATGTAGAACTTTTCACGAGTCTTTAAGCCAGGAGCAAAAATAAGGGTGCTACTTATGTGTAGACCTCGTTCTTTAAGCCATAAGCCAAAAAAGCAAACAGGCGTGTTTTATACTACAGTGGAACCTGGATTTAACGAAGTCCTCGGTATAATGAACGATTTTCTTCAGCCCGGCCAAAATTACAGTAAAATGCATGGAAAGGAACCTCGATTTAAAGAAATCCTTGTTAGAACGAACACAATCCATAAGTGCAAACGTAAAATTTACCTCGATATAATGATATAACGAATAAATGTCAGCATGTGATAAAAGGTGAATGCCAAACAGACCAGTAAGGATAAAATCTAGTACCGTTGCTACGTACAGCTCGGTAGTGAAATGTTATAACAGTAATAATGCTGGGTTTTGGAAATTAATTATTAACTATACTGATGTAACGAACATTTTGGTACTTTTCCCGAAATTCGTTAACTGAAGGTGTTTGATATGATGAACCCTCGATTTAACGAAAAAATTTCCATAGTCCCTTGACGCATCGTTAAATCGAGGTTCCACTGTAAATCTGTGGAACGATCTGACTATCAAGAAGAACGACCTGGCTTGGAACGATCTAAACCTTGCAACGAACTGACTGTAAAACTTTTCCATATACTTGCAAAAGATAGATGACCAGGAGGGAGCATGCAGTGGTTGTTACAGCAATGGCTGATTTCCTATGTAGAGAGACAGGTGCAGTCGACTTCTGACAACTCGAACCTCCCGCCAACTTGAACCAAAATTGATTTTCCCTGGATTTAGATCATACATTCACTGTAATTTACCCTCGGTAAATCGAACACTCGATAACTCGAACTTCCCGCTAACTCAAACTAATTTTTGCTTCCCTTCAGATAATTTCATATAATTTTATCCTCCATAACTCGGACATGTTTTAAGTGCTTGACAAGTCAATCAAAGAAGAAGAAAAGTGTGTACTGCAGTCCGAAACATTGAATGTAATAATTCAAAACAATGTATTTTTATCTCTACTTTTTGGTCATCAGTCCATAGCCAGTTCAACTCCGGTGTCAAGCCCTGTGCATTGTGTGTATTAATGAGGCTTTGTTGCCTATTTCCTTTTTTTCGGGTAACTTACTTCGAACTCCCAATAACTTGAACTCTTAAAGGTTCGAGTTATTGAGAGTTAACTGTAGATTATAGGCCATGTTTAATTCATTTTATAATATTGCAATATTAAAGGATATTAAGCACAAGAAGGAATCGAAATTAATAATCAGATGAGAACGATGAGAACAAAAGTCGGGCAGAAATCCAATCCACAACCTTACAGTAACTTGTTAGATGCTTTACTCAAGATGCTATGAGTGACTCGTGGTCAGTAAGTTGCAGTTTTGTGTTGGTCACAGGAATTCACATCTTTTAAGTACACAGGGCACTAATAAGAAGCACGTTTAGACTTAGTTGTGAGGGCGTGCAAAAATTAATTGCCAGGTTCTGTGTTTGATTCCTGGTAGACTTTTTCCTCTAAGCATTTCTTCACGTACATGTGCTGAAGAATCATTTTCAATTTTGTGGCACGTGGGTGGTTTGACTAAGTGTAACTATTACTGTGCCCCAGATGCAAGGTGAAAGTCAATAGTCTTTCATGTAATAATACAAGGCAGACCAATACAACCAGAACTTTATTAAATCTGAAATAAAGGACTTGTGTAACTGTGTGCTAAATGAGTTAAAATACAGTGTATACGATGCCCATTAAGACTGAAGTTAAAGTACCATGCAGTTGTTGCATTAGGAACTTGCTTACACTGTAACTAAAACAGCGTTTTTCAACTTGAAGTAATAACTATTAACATGACAAGT
>OZ037777.1:20355342-20367842 GCA_964035525.1 Porites cylindrica
CTTAGCAGATACCTGGGAAAAAATCGGGGGTCACCGGGCTTGTTTCTTCGCAAACTGCTGTCAAAGGTGGACATGGCTTTGAAATCGCAGTCAGGATGGTTAATTTGCATTGCGGGGACTGGGGCGAGATACAAACTAAAATTCAAACTAAAGAATGACAGTGGTTTCGCCCCCTTGCAAATTCGCCCCGTTCCAATCGAGTTCGCCTCCTTCGTAACGAGTTCGCCCCCTGACATAGCTAGCATTATTTCGCCTCTTTATTTAATAGAGTTCGCGCCCAATATATCTAATATTATTTGATCGTGTGGTCATTGGTTTTATTCACTTGGTGGCTCCTAAAGGAGCCGTTTGGTCCTGTACGAGTGCAACGTCTAACACCACGGTTAGACCTACAGGAATTATATGTTGCGTGGACCATACAGGCGTGCGCAGGCCTGTAGGAGCTTGCTCGTCCTCTCGCCTGACTTGTATTTCTCCCACAGGGTAAAGATTCTTGATTGTAGTTGACAGTAGATGCTGTGCTGCATTCTCTTCAATTTCCTCTCTGAAACTAAGTGGATCTGCAGCGAGATGAGTTTCGCTTCTTCGTGCAGCAGCTGGATTAGCACGTAGAAGGGCAGCTGCGTCTTTCCATGGCCATGTCTGTTCAGGCTGTGGTGCCACCCTTCCACGTCGTTATTGGCTCTTACTGAGCAAAGGTAAACGCTCCAACATGACGGCGGCCATGACGCGTTACAGTGCACCCAGGTGCGGCTGACATATAACAGGCATTCAGTTTTGCTTGGCATTGAAGGCGCTCGAAGATTGGCACGATTTCTGCTTCGGGTAAAAATGGCAAAGCCATTACCTTCCTCAGGAGTGGGTAAGTTCCTTGGTCTTCCGTGTAGGCAGCTTGAAGCCCGCATTCTTGCACCTACAAATAAATAACAGAAACATTTTAGTTGCTAATCACACTGCGTGTAATGTCCCCATTTCCGTTTGTAACCGTAGAACGCAGCTTTTATAAGACCAGTTCAGCACTTAGTGTCTAATCATTTGATCAGCAGTTTGGTCGACAGATCAAATTTAAATTTGGATTTACGCGGAAAACTTGTTTTTTTTCGCTTATTTTCAGAATATAGGTCGCAGTTCCCGGGTCGCCAATTTGCCCATACATGTAACAACGATTACTAACATAACATACCTTTCTCCACACAGCTTGGGTCATGAGGTGACAGCAGGAATGGCGACCACGAACCTGTAATGCAATGAGAAAGGATCATAAGTACGGTCCCCGTCCCAGCCAAAAGCCTACTGCGCCAAGTCAGTCTGCTACACATATACTATCAGTTTGGTTGAAAGAAAATTACAAATGTTTGTATAATCGCAATGTTTTAGTGCTTTAGTGGAGTTCTATACAAAGTATTTGACCTAACGTGCCTTTGTAATTATCTAGTTGTTTTTTTTTCAAGCTATTTGAAACTAAATCCGATTTTTAAAAAAAAGCACTAACCGTGATATCCTTTCGGAGGAAGTCGTCTGGAATGTGGTCATGGTCCAGCTGGAACTCCATGTCTTTAAGATCGGTCGGGCAAAGACTCTGACGAAGGTAGTTTGCTGCTCTTGCTAGGTCAGTTGGTTTAGGCAGACTGGGGCATGGTGCGTCGGTAAGCTCTGCAAGCAACACCTGGTTCACAATGGCACTCACAGGCTTGAACAAGTTAGCCACAGCCTCCTTCTTTGTTCAAGCTGTAATCCTAGCAGCGAGGGCAGCTCCGACTTTTCCGGGGTGGTTGTGCTGCTGTTTACCTGGGACAAAGTCACCGTCGGCTCTTTGTGTTACTGTGGCTTTACATGGGTCGACCTGAGAAAGAAAAGCAAATTGACCCCGGTTTGTTAAGGTACACAAGAACTACTTTTATATTCGTCGTGCTTGTTACTATTTTCCATTCTATTTCTTATACTTAACATATTCTATGACTTTAAGAAACCAAAAAAAAATCAAAATAACCTCGGTCGGACGGTGCACTGCCAGACTGTATTATCCCCACGACGTCTCTTAACATTATACGTGTAGCCGCGGTTGTCCACAAGTTTTGTTTTTCCTCTCTTGGTGGAATCCTCGACTAGCTCAAATGTAAGGGAGAACTGACTGGCCGTATTCTCCAGGGTTTGCGGATCAGGATCTTCTAATGATGATTCAGCTGGATCCGGATCAGATTGAAGGCCTAAGGACTTAAGTGAAAACAGAAATTAAGTGGCTAGTAAAATCAGTCGTAATAAACCCGTAGTTATTAATTCGATTAATTATATATAACCATGCATAGAAGTGTCTCAAAGTTGGGCATGTGAGATACCACACAAGTTTGACACTTCCTCGGAAGGTCCGTACCAGCTCGGACGGCATTTTTGTACTCCGGATGCGATATGCCCATGTTGCAAACTCAGTGCTGCCACTTTTGACAGCCGTCGCACTGCAGGGCTTCCTGGCGAGTAGTCACGATCGATTTACACGCGATGCACAAATCTCCATCTGTCATGTTGCTTTTTTAACTTTTCCCGAATTTTCCGAATGAGTGATTGACTGAAGGCTATAGTGCTCAAATGAACGGATGGCAATAAAAAAGAAGTAGACCTCTTATAGCTAAACCCTTGCTTACAATGGATCAAAATTGCAGCCAATTGATTGGTTAATGGCAATTACATTTAGAAGCCTTTGTGAAAGTAAACTAATTAAAACGCATTCAATGCTACAATAACAACAGAGTTAGACAATGCACTAATGCAACAGAAGATTTAACTTTTTTAAAAACTTTTAATTTCGGTGGCAATGAAAATGCTGCATCCGATTTATTTGGAATTTAACAGACAGGAAGGATTCAGTTGTTTAACTTAAAACGAAAATTCTGTCTTTACTTTCTAAGCGCAAAGAGAACACTAGACAGTAAAAAAAATCATACCTTCATTCTTATTAGCCGCGCGAGGGAGGCTAATTAGCCTTACTGTCATGAAAAGTCACAAGTTCATACAATGGAGTTATAAGCGATAAATTATTAAGTTTTTGATCTTCCCACTCAAAAACTTAATAGTTTACTTAATAGTTTTCAATCCTCGCAGCGTGTCAGTTTCTCCGCTTACTTGCCTATTTTATCGAAGGGAAGTTTCATTCACTATTCACCATAAATTTTTATTGGTTTATATCACGCTCTTTCAATTGTAAACACTGTATTCAATATCAGAAGTCGTTAGTTCACTAGCGGAACTTAGAATACAATCCATGACTTTATATGTCAAATCCACAATAAAAGGAAGTTTGTGTAAATAACTGTTCGATCGACACTATGTAAAGAAAGTCTCAAGGCGCTTCTGGTAGCCTTTGTTCGCACGGCTTGTCTTTTGAATTCAACTTCCCGACATTTTTTTTCATTTGCCTATTTGTGAATGTCCATCGGCATTATCACAGTTGAATTTCTGGTCATCGGTGTCTGCAGTCAGTGTGTTATTTCGCTGAAAACAATTCGCGATAGCATCTCAGTTTGATATTTCGCCCTTCGCTTTTTGTGAGACGTGATTGCATATGTAAAAGTTTTGATTTGAATATACATGTTAAGCTTCAGAAAACTTCAGAAACCTCCAAGAGCTTCTAAGCTTTGACAACAATATATAGTCTTGTGCAATGCAATCCGCTTTTGAAACATCGCACAATTTTTCATCACGGTAGTTGCAGTCAAGTTCCATCGCGTAAAAAAACAAGCCCAATTTTATGAGAGATTAACTCAAACTTTAAAGAACTCGCCATATTTCCAACGGCTTTTCTCAAGGCCTTCAACGGGTAAGGGGAAAAAACCCAACGGCTTTTTCTAACGCTTCCAACGCTTTGGAACAAATTTTTCAATGGCTTTTCTCAACGCCTTTAACGGGTAAAGGAAAAATCCCACCAGTTTTCTCAACGCCTCCAACGAGAATGGCCATTTTACGTTTAACTTTCACGAGAATGGCCGTTTAAGGTCTTCGAAGTTAAATGCAGGACGACGGCCAAACATAACAAACACAAGATTTTTTTATCTTGTCGAATGCAAAAGTAAAGGACTTGCAGACTTTATTACAAATGTTTATTGTAACACACTAATATACCGTGTGACACAAAATCTACCGTGAGCGAGTTTCCTTCTATGTAGCACACGCATCAAGTCGAAGTGGTACTCTAAACTTCAAGGAGACACAAAAAAAGGTTAGCGTACTGACATAAACTAGTACATAAACATGATCCAGATGTACATGGGGCGAACTCGATCGTTTTGGGGGGCGAACCAGGTTCCTTGAGGGGTGAACTATAACAGGGCGAAACCACTGGATTCCAAAGTAAAGCCCATCGTGTTCAATGTATGCACTGGAGATCAAGCTCGTTTTCGGTTGTTTTTGTGTGTTTGATATCGGCAACACAGAAATTCAAACTTGAAAAGAATACTTTAAATACCAAGGAATGAGGCAAGTCAAGATTTGATGAGATTTTGGAGGTATGAATCTCTACTTTGGACTGTTTTGTAGCGCTGGCGTTCTGTTCAATTCCAGCTAGCTAGGGTTCAATTTTTTTGCTTTTGCACAACAATGCTTGACAAAGAAACTTGCAGAAAAGACTATTGATTCCCATTCTTTATATGTTCGCTTGTTTGGTTTTTATACACAGTAAAATGTGATTCACCAGCAAACTTCGTGTTTACATCAAAGACTGGTCTCTTTCGCGTAGTTCTGGTGTTATGGTGGTGGGTCTTATTTTTCCAGAAATATTCGTCTCTCCACTCACGGAGTTTGACCAACGTATGTACAGTAGCGATCCCAGGCCAGATACTGGCTCGTTAATGCAGTTGGAGAGCCGTAGAGCTGTCCCACAGGCTTCACAGCCCCCCATAATCCAAAGCCTCAGCCAGGACATTTTAACAATTCCACAACTCGACGGCCGCGAAGTGAAAAACTACTACTGAATTCGGGATCACCCACATTTCTTTCATTTTCTTGTTTTTCGATAGCAAACCAGGAAGCTGTCAGCCAATCTGTGGCATTATTATTGCTAGTAAAAGCTTTCGCTCTGCAAAAGCAGCCCTTGTTTGTTCTTTTCGCGCTAGTGGGAAGAACTGCCCCCATCTTGGATGTGGCAATGTTATGCGCAGTAGAGGGTGCGCAGTGCAAAACAAGGGAATTACCTTAAATGGTAACCTACAGGTGTAAGTACGGCCACTATTGACATCTGTTGCAAAAAGGGATCTTGCACTATCATATCATATTGTCAGGGTGCAAAGACAGTCGGTTTTACGGCTTGCCATATAGGCAAGTTATTGCTAGTATGTACTAGCCCAAGAGTCTTGATACGGAGCATTGATTGCAGTTCTCCTGTCATTTGAGTTTCCCAAAAAACTTCTCTTGCCTTTTGGGCAAGTTAAGAACAGAATTCACTGGCTTGATTGCAAAACCCACTACCCCGTGCCATCAGACACGACTTTCTTTGCATGCTGATAATTTTCATTCCATAAAGTATCCATTTCTCCGGGAGCCCCCACTTGAACCTCTGGAACCTCATAAAATCCCAGTTAAGCTTCATACTTTTCTTAGGTTTTTGTTTTCAAAAAACCAACTCCCTCCTAGTCCTATTAAATTCCAATCTTTTTTTGTGGAAGGAGCATTGAGATTTTCTGGAACTAAACATTAAAGTAAATGTTTATGAACTTAATGCTTTAGGATACCATACTGGTTCCAGTACCCATAACAAAAATACACAGATAAGACCTTATTGTTCTTGTGGTATTTCAGTACCAGGGGTTTTTCTTCACTGATAACCACCTCGCACCTCTCTAACTCATCAGAGATTCCTAAAGACCTTTTCAGAAGCTTGGCACGGGACACGATAACACAGTCTACGTTCACTTTGTTAAAAATGAATACTGCCTTCCTCGTATCTGTAATGAAAACTTTGATGTAGGCGGCGTTTCCTCAAACCGGTGACCAAAATTGTTACTTTGAATGATGTGACGTAAGGTCACTTCAAATACCTCAAGTGGGACGTCCATTTGTAAAATCGCCCCTCCATGGCGTGGCTAGACTTGGTATAGATCGCAGCCTTCTAATAATCTTGTCATGAATTTTCCTTAACATTCGAAGCACCATTCCTTGGCTCGGCAGGAGCTGCTGCATTTCTCGATCTTTGCTTCGTGACACATTGGATGTGTGCTTCGCTTCTTAAGTGTCGACAGCTACCTCAAGTTGGGAAAACTCGAAATTTGCCTTAATTGAGTAGAATTATCCGTTTGTGACATATATCGCCCCTTATTCCAGCGCAGAAATCTGCTTATTTCCCTCAAAGGGTCATTCTCTTTAAAAAAACGTTCCGCCATCTTGAATTTTACCAAAGCCAAAAAAAATCTCCCATGACATACCGCGTGCCTCTGATGAAACATTTAGGGGGTGGTTTGGCCCCTACGTGTATTTAAAAGAGCTGTGTCACGAAATTTACCCACCAAACTGAGTGAAACAAAAAAATTACTTGCTCAAAACATGAAAAAGCGAGTATAAATAACAAAGCAACAACATGTGGAGTAGAGGAAAGCGGGAAGGTTTTTATCTATTGCCCCTGCACCTGAGAATATCAGTGAGATAAGGGTCTGACATTGTCTGCGGATCAGGATTACATGTTTTTTTCTATAACAATACACTTTATACAGGTGTTTATGAGAATATCGAGCTGAAGAATATGTTAAGACTAAACCCTCGGCTAAGACTTTGAGAAAGATAAAATTTTGTGGTTCAAAACCTGTAAATACAATACAATTATATATTTTCAATTTATACCCACACTTCTCCTGATCAACAGAGGTGAGGCTTGTATACCTTTTTAATAACGCTATACTCATCATGAAAGCCACCACGTCAACATCACAGGCCCAACCACCACTAGTCAATGGGATCAAAGAAAAAAAAAATGGTAAGAAAAATACTTGGAGAGTAGGAAGGAGAAGGAAAAGGTTGCACAATTAATTCATTATCCGTAATTAATTAACAGAGTAAAGGTTGAACTTTTTTTATTGGAGAAAATCACGGAAGCAATCATTATTATTGCAGCATTAACTGAAAATTTGTTAATATTTCAATGCTTATACATTAAGACATGAAATGGCCAAAACACAACCTATGCTTTCAAGAGGCAGGTACAAAAGTTGGACCGGATCAACTCAGACCGCCAGTCCGGGTCGGATCAACTCGGATCGAAGAAAAAAATAAAATAAAATAAAATTGGACTCGGATGAACTCGGATCATAGAAAAAAAACTCGGATTATAAAAAAAAACAACTTGGACTATATAAAGAAAAATAAAATCAGTTGGTATCACTTAACTTTCACCTGCCATTTTGTTTTTCTCTCACGAACTTGTGGTTGCGGAAATTAATTTTATTTTTATTTTTATTAATTTTAATGAGCAGCACACATACGCTTCCAGTAAATATTTTCAACTTGGAAGGAGGAGAAATCATGATCGCCCGCGACAACGAAAATCTTCGTACCCTGGGCGAGAATTGAACTCACAACCCTCCGAATACTACATGTTTATCGAACGTTCCAACCACTGAACTGGGATGGTCGCGAGTTCAATTCTTGCCCTGGGGCATGGAAATTTCCTTTGTCCCGGGCGAGCATGGTTTCTCCTCCTTCCAAGTTGAAAATGTTTACTGGAAATTTATGCGTGCCGCTCACTAGTGTATCATTAAAATTAACAAAAATAAAATTAATTTATGCAACCACGAGTTCGTGAGAAAAACACAAAATGGCGGGTGAAAGTTAAGTGATACCGACTGATTTTATTTTTCTTTTTATAATCCAAGTTGTTTTTTTTTATGATCCGAGTTGATCCAAGTCCAATTTTATTTTATTTCTATTTTTTTATTCGATCCGAGTTGATCCGAGTTGGTTCAAGTCGATCCGACCCGGACTGGCGGTCCAAGTTGATCTGGTCCGACTTTTGTACCTGCCTGCTTTCAAGGAGGATCCAACCTGTTCCAGGCATTTAGATACTGGGGAGCAAATTAAATTGTAAGCAACGAGCACAAAAGAAACACAAGGGGAGACTGGGGTATCTTTTTCCCTCGTCAATTTTTCGTCTGCGCCCAACTTTGCCCGCTCTCCCCACTATCTGAATGCCTGGAGCAGGCTAAGGGGGATCAAACAATGTTAATATGGTCAGGTTAATTTCTTAAAAAAGCAAAGTGCTGGGTTCAAACCCTGCATCTGGGACTCGCACATGCACTATTGTAGCTTTGTCAGTTCCAGCTGCTAGTTTATTATAACTGGATTCCTTAAAAAGGAGCGTGATTTGAATTTTTAACCTTTTCATATGTCATGCGAGATATTGTTTTGCCTTTAGTTCTAGTGTCATCATGTTCTTCTCGCTGGAAATAAATAGAAAGTTAAAATATTACTACAAAATATAACATTTTTTTTCATTCATTTCAAGGTCCTAAAGCTTCGCTTTCAAGATGACCACAGAGTTAAACTTTTTTTCCTTTTTGGGTTGCAAATCCAAAGAATTTTTCCTTGAAGGTACCTAATAGATAGACGGCAGACAACAAGCTCAGTTACTTTGTTTTACTCCCACAGTTGTTGGTACCTACTAACTTTTCATTGAAGGAATCAAATTCTGGTCAAGATATATATTGACTGTGGTCTGAAAACAGTCATAAACTGAATTTGATAGTCCTTTCTAATAATTATTGTCTCATTGTGATTAATGGAAATTCTTCAGAACTGCCTCAAAAATAATGACTTACCTCACAACTCTCCCCTTGTTCCTTCTAAAAGTAATTTGTTTTTGTTTTTGTTTTTGTTTGTTCACATTTATTGTCGTATCTCCACTTGTGAACTCGGCTTAGTCAACAGAGGTGCATTTTCTATGCCGCAGTGCTGCTATCTGTAATTATGTTGTGTTCAGGAGTATGAACTAATGTAGCAATAGGCAAGCTAATTAATTTATTCAATTAAAATGGTGATTTGTAATTCCTTAATTCTTGGCGCAGCAACTGTTTACTCACGGCACTTCACAATGTGTCAGTTTGGGGAGCCACAACAAGTAAAAAGAAATAATGCATCAATGTATTGTAGTCTAGTTAAATAGTAGTGAAACCTTTACCAAAACTATCAGTTCCAGTGTTCAGCAGACATCTACCACCCTATAGTTATTTAACTTTAAGATTTCTATATTTGTCCAGAGGGATGTCATTTTCTGATATTCAGCAGGTCAACCAGAAAGACAACTTCAAAAAAAACAACAACAACAGGTTGGATGGAATGACTCACTCACCTCATGAATGTTCTCCTTTTCGTTCTACAACTAAAATGAATTGCAGATAGTTGTCACAGTTATCAAATTATATGAGACTAAACGATAGGTACACGTAAGAATAGTTTGTGCAGTTGTATAGCTGAAGAACTGATTACTATGGGCCGAATCGCACTAGAGCCAGACAAATCAAAAATTGTTTATTTTATGTCAAAAATCTGTCAACGCTTGACTTGTCCTAATGCGATCGCGTATTTTCGAGTTAGCCAAATATTCCGAAGGACAGCCAAACTTCAAAAGCTGCGATGTCCTGCTCCGAGGCAGGACAAATGGATCAAACAACCGAGAATACAATAGCTGGTGTTTGTTTTTTAATTAAGACGTCAAAAATGATGAGTACAACGTGATCTTTGGTTTTTGCGCGTTCTTCACTTTGCAAGATGTCGGACCAAAACAGCCCGCCAAACAGCTTTCCATTTTGCTATCCTCCGGGTTATTTCTTCCAAAACTTTTATGATTCATATCCATATCGGAATTCCACGACCTCGATGCCCCATGCTACTACCAGTAGTTCTCCGCCAGGACAGAGGAGTAGCAGTCCTCAGTCGGGAAGTAGTGCTAGTGGAACTAGCACTCCGACATGCGAGATTGCCAGCACTTCCACTGAAGGAAACACGAAGCAGGACAAGAGACAGGGCAAGACAACGCAAGACCGATGGACAGAGAACCAGGTGAAATACCTTGTGGATCTGTGGGAGGCGAATATATCAAGGTTGGAGAGCCAACAGTCGAGGAAAGTGTGGGGTGACATCGCCACTAAAATAAACGAGCAATTCGACCTAGCGCGCCTTCCAAGTCAGTGCGAGAGAAAAATTAAGCACTTAAAAAAGAAGTACAAAGAGGCCAAGGACTGGAATCGATCGCAGACGGGAGGAAATAATGAAACCTGCGAACATTTTGATGTCTTTGACCGCGTGCTCGGAGGCAGGGATGTTGTTACTCTGAAGCACGTGCGGGAAACTGCAAATGCAGCAGCGAAAAATAAGGAGAAATTGCCTGACTCGCCTGCTGGTGACGAGGAGGAGGGATATACCTCGGATCAGGCAGAGGAAGCCCTTCAAGCAATGGGAATCAAAGTCAAAAGCAGGAGCGAGAGGAAGAAGGGAAAAGGAAAGGGAAAAGGGCGCAAGAGAAGCCTGGAGAACGACGATTCTGAGGATTTTGCTAGATTTACCGAGAGAGTGGAGCGCCAGGGTGATAGATTGGCAAATGCTGTAGAGCAAATGCAAGAAATGCAACGAGAGCAAACTCAGGCCATGACTGGTTTCCTCACTGCTCTGACCAAGGCTATAGAAAAAAATTAAAGGCAACAGTTTTCGTTTATCCTTATTCACTTATCCTGCTTTGTAAACAATTACTCTGAAACTGCAAAGAGACAGTAGTTCAAAGCAATGCTATATTCTAGCGTTTATAAGTTTTCGTTCCAGTTTTTTTACAAAGTCTATATGATCAAGAAAACACGAACAGAACGAAAATAGCTCAAAACAATATGTTATTGTTAAGAGATCAATGATCAATAAAATCACATGGCAATGTACTCTTTTAGTAGTTCTCTGATATCGTCGCCATCCCTCAAAACATTTACATCATTATCATTTCCTCCGTCGTCGTCGCCATCATCCCATTCCCATTCATCGCCGGCATTAATGCAGAAATTGTGTAAAACAGCACATGCTACAACTGTATCACTCACAGAACTAACCCCGCTTTCGATTTGCTTTGTCAAAATACGCCAACGACTTTTCAGAATTCCAAAGGCGCACTCCACGGAAACTCTGGCCGAGGAAAGTTCCTCATTAAATGCAATTTCGTCGGGATCTTGCGTTCCTTCAGGGTAAACTTTTTGTAACCAGGGAGCCAAAAAATAAGCGCTATCGGCCACCAAATATGGACCAATCTCTCGGCCGAGAACATTCATAGTAGGACCAGTCAATAATTCTTGGTTCTCGCATCGTCTGTAAAGGCGACTGTTCCGTAACACGCGTGCATCGTGCAGGGATCCTGGAAAGCCAGCTGCTACATCTAGGAATCTTTTCTTGCCATCAGCCACGGCTTGGACGATTATATCGTAGCGCTGGAATCGACTGAAGTAGTCGACTCTGCTGTCAGTAGGGGCTTTGATCGTGACATGTGTGCAATCAATTGCACCAGCCACATTTGGAAGATCAGAAAGCTCTTCGAAAGTTTCCCTCGTTTCAACAACTTGAGCTTCAGTTTCAGGGAATTTGATATAATCATGTTTTATAGAAACCAGTCCTGTAACGACGTCTTCGACGGCCTCGATTACTGTCGTTGTCCCAACGTTAAAACCAGGCCCAATCGAAACGTATGTTCCTCCATGAGCTAAGCGCGTGAGCCCAATTGCCAATACCTTTTCTGGCTCAATACACCTTCTAAAACGAGTGTTTTGTCTTGTGATGTATGGGCGAAGGACATCCAAAAGCAAACGAAAAGTAGCTCTTCTCATTCGAAGCTGTTTCCTGAAATATTCGTCTGGGATTCTTGGGTCATTATAATGAATATCAAACCATGAATCGGCGGGTCGAGGGAGAACCCAAAAGTACGGATGTCCACGCCGATTTCGTCTTCGCCTTCGAATCTCGAACAATCTCAGAAAAGCTCTCCCCTCTAGTTGAAATTGAGCAAGAGACAAAATTATCAGCATCATCCTCAGCTGAGCGTACATCTGAAATTGTAGGACAAATGCTGCAGCTACAAAAAGCAGAAAACGTCTTGGGATCATGTTGTTATGAAATATGATTTCCCGCCAAGTATTGGATAATGGAAAGGTCACAAGTGTGACGAAATGTAAACATTTCGGATTTGTCCAACGTAAACAAAACGTTAGTGCGATGGAGCGTGGACAACAGACAAATTGTCAGCGGACAAACTTAAAGCCAAATCCTGTGGAGTTTGCCCCGGGACATTCGAAATGTCTGGCTCTAGTGCGATTCGGCCCTATATGTAATCATGCTCTAGCTGGAACTAAGAGGCGGTAAAAATTTCAAAAGAAGCTATTTCATTAAATTAACCTTCTCTTTGTCCCTTCTGATCGATTTGTCCAGTTCCTTCTTCTGTTGCAGGAGGTCTCTCCTCTGATATTCTCTGTCACAGCTGAAATAAGGATGAGATAAAAATTACT
>OZ037777.1:20375342-20387842 GCA_964035525.1 Porites cylindrica
GAAGCTTGATGGCATATCTACAAGATTTCAAATTTAATGAAAAAATAATATTTATACAGGTTAATTAGTCCTTGCCTTCTTTGCACACCTCAAGGAAAATTAATTTTTGCACTATAATAATAGTGGAACATTACACAACACACTCAGGGAAAAGTGAATCTTGACAGTGTTGTAAACAAAACCAATAATCGGTGGCAAAATTGTTAAGACATTCTACTTAAGTAGCCTAACTTCAGAGAACAGAACAATCCACACCCCTCCCGGGCTCCATTCAAAGTTTGGGTGTTTGTTGCTTTGCCAATGGTACCTTGAATTGCAGCACAACATTGCATCGGGGGGATAGGGCAGGGAAAGCTTTATTTTCTCCTTTTCAAGTCGGTAAAATGCCAGGAAGGCCCTTTAGGCCAGAGACAAGTGTCTCAACGAATTTTGTCGTTAATTGAAGGTCGTGGTCATTTTTTCTCTTCTCCATGTTTTTATTTTATCATTTTATTTTAAACCAGGTCATTATTGGATTCTGTTAGTACTAGATACCTCTTATCAGCTGAGTTTTTGGTCCATACCTTGAATTACAGACCGAGTTTTTTCCATCGATTCGCGCTTGGGCCATAAATTGATGGAGAAAAACGCGGATCCATAATTTACAGTACGGACCGAAAAAAAAAGAGGCTAATAAGATGTTTGTTGTATGGCTTCTTCGTGTTTGGGGACCGGAAACAACTGCAGGATGCACGATTTTATGGGGCGCCATACTGGACATTATTGCAAACCTTCGATATATGTGCTAAACTCCAGTTTGATATGCTCATTGCCATATAAACATGCTAAACTCCAAATAAATATGGTGTATCAACTTCTGTTCTATATGGCCATTGTCATATAATCGTGCTAAACTCCAGATAAATAGCCCGCAATAAATAAATACAGCCTGTTTTCAACCCCTAAATTTGCAGTGTTCTCTGAAAAAAATTAGCATGCTCAACTTTTCATTTCGTATGGTATGATGCACCGCGCGCTTTAAGCAATGCCGCTACCCAGATCCCTATCGGCCACTGGCGGTAAACCCAAAATGGCGGCCCTTGGTGGTATAGCGGGATCAGAGAATCGACTTATATCCTTTTTTCAAAGGACAAAAGCACTTCTTGCAGAAGCGGAACAATACATTTCTATATTTCCATCTATTGAAAACATAGATGAAATAGAAATGTTACACGAAAGGCTGTCTGAGGCTGGAGAAACTGTTTTTATTTTGAAAGAGAGGGCTGCCGAACTCACTAGCGCGGATCGTGATTTGGAAATGGGAAACTTTTATAGTAACATGGATCAGCTGTCCTTATACTTGACAAGACTCCGAGTATATTTTGAGAATATAGCAGATGATTTAAATGAAAGCACATTGAATGTGCCAGCTCACCAATGCGAAAGGAACTACACAGGTACAAGAGGTCAGCCAAAATTTAAAGTTTCTAAAAGGCAAATACAATTTCTTCGAGAGTTGCACTTTCCTTGGGTCAGAATAGCGGAACTTCTCGGAATTTCCCCAAAAACTCTAACTAGAAGACGACAAGAGTTTCAAATTGAGGACGAGGGGGAGGTTAACTGGTCTTCACTTCGGAATGGAGAACTAAGAGAAATCATGCAAGAAATAATGACTGTTACCCCTGGGATTGGTCAAACCAGAATGATAGGTGCATTACAGAGCAGGGGAATAAGAGTGCAGCGATGGAAAGTCAGGGAACTTATGCGTGAGTTGGATCCAGTTGGAACAGCACTTCGGTGGAGAGGAACTATTTGTCGAAGAAAGTACAATGTACGAGGTCCAAATGCACTGTGGCACATCGATGGGAACCATAAGATGATACGCTGGCGGCTTGTGGTACATACTGCTATTGATGGATATTCTAGGTTGATACCATATCTGCACTGTGCAAACAACAACAGATCCGATACAGTACTTGCACTATTTCAGAATGCCTGCCAAAGTTATGAAATACCTTCAAGGGTTAGGAGTGACCATGGTCTCGAAAACATGGGTGTAGCCCGAATGATGTTGAGTGTCGGGGAGTCAACAGAGGGAGCATGATAACTGGAAGTTCAGTGCACAATCAAAGAGTCGAACGGCTTCATAGAGATGTGACAAGTGGTGTTCTTAGAAGCTATATAGATGAGTTCAACATGACCCTATCAATGAAGTCCATTTTCTGTCACTTCACCTTGTATTTCTGCAGGAAATTAAGAAATCTCTGGATGAATTTACCAGGCAGTGGAATTACCATGGCCTTAGCACAGAAGGTGGTTCATCTCCTCTTCAGCTTTGGACTGAGGGTATTCTAAGATCTGCAAATGGCAGGAACTCACCTCTGGATGGTATTTTATCAGAGGAAGAATTAATTTGGTATGGGGTAGATGAAGAGGATGCCATTTCTGTTTCAGAAGAGGATCAAGAGGTGATTGTTCCCAGCAGTAACATACCTTTGAGTGAAGATCAGCTGGATTACCTTCACTCCCTAGTACCCACAAACCTAACAAGGAGTGAACGAATCTCTAAATATGTTGAGCTTGTGGGTGTTGTTAATGAGATGATTTAAGTTTGGGTTTGAAGAGGGGCAGGGGACCTAGACATTAAGCAACTGGCCATTTTATGGGCTGAGTGTAAAAAACTTTCCCTCTAGGTTTACTGAAATCAACTTTCAATGTAGAAATATATTTCAATGTAACCATATCATCACTGATAACAACTTGCTCAGTGTCATTTGCAAATTTTACTACAAGAAATAGAAAGCATTCTGGCTTCTCATTTGTCGTGTCCAATGTGTAGCTGTAGCACGTGAGTTCAGGTAAGGAAATAACTTGCATATGTCACAGCATTGACGTTTAATGTTTCCTTCTATTCATTTAGGTGCTTACCAATTTCAATGTTAGTTATCCATTAAAATCAAAAGATTTAGCCATCTTTGTATTCCTTGATTCATTACAGAAACAGTTTGCAAACCGGTCTGATGAGTTCTGATTTTAAAGGGTAGGCATCAGGGTTGTGATGCCGTTGTAAATATCAAATATGGGGGGTACTGGGACTAAGACAGCCTTTACCTTAGTACAATATAGCTCGGCTAGCAAACAGTCTTTAGTAGCTGCATTTACCTGTTTTCCCACCCTACCCACCCTGAGTAGTTTCTGGTAGTATATTCTTTTCCTTTATGTCTGACAGTCTTGCTGTTTTTACAACTTATGTATACATTTGTTGATTCCATTTGAGTGTAACTAGTCTTATTACCTGTTTCATTTTAATATTGTACCTATATTTGAGAGATTACCTATTTACATGTTGTAATAAAGGCTGTCTTAGTCCCAATCCTGGCTGTGTCCTGGTTAGCATTTAGGTCATGAAACAGTGAAATTGGAGGTCATTTTGTTCACTGTACAGTAGTTGTTGTATTGTTGATTTTGATATCAAGCAGCAAAACAAGTTGTAAGGTTATCATAAGAAATCTGTCAATGATCCGTGAAACAAAATCATTTTTAAATGAAAGCAGGACATTTAGGTCCATGTTTTGAATTGTACTGATTATAAAGTAATCCGTAGCTATAGCCATTTGTAACTGCAATAAGCGTAATAGGGCGCTTTCCATTTACGAAAAAAACTCGGAAATTTCGGTGGTAGCAAAAGTGGAATTTCCGATTGGTAAAAAGTTGTTCCATTTGGTCGTAAGCCCAGGTACGTGGCGCGGTGCCCGACCGTGGACCTGGAACTGGTACAAACTACGAGAAACGTAAATGGAACACGACAGTCCGTTCGGAAATTCCAACCGGGAAAACGGGACCACCTTTTTAGATTTTCCACTTTTTCTGGGAATTTTCCAGTGGGACGAACCGACGAAACGTGTTCCATTTACCGCCGAACCGGAAATTCCGGAAATTTTGACTAAATGGAAAGCGCCCATAGTCTCATGGCCTTTAATAACAGACCACACACCAAGATTTATTGTAACTGACGTGCTTGGTACTTGAAATAAAATACGTGGTGAAACTAAAACAGGAAGAGAGCAAAAATTACAAGTTGTGACAAAGGAAAATCAGAATAAAGAAATAAAAAGCCTGCAAAAACAAGGACTGTGAAGTACACTGACTTACATTGTTTCGGACAGAGAAAACTGCTGTGAAGCCAATTGCGGATAACACGAAGAGACTGGCAAAAACTAATCAGAACTGCACTAACCGTGGACCAAAATCAACTGAGACCAAACTATACTGCAAAACTATCATAGAATATGCAGAAAATAAAACTATAGAAACTTAGAAAGGTGCTAACGATGATGAAACAGCAAAGAAACGCTAACGAGGGGGGCGAAAACTGACAGAAAGGAATAAAAACTTAATTGTGCAAATAAACCAAATGAAAGGACGAAAAGAGCTATAAACTAATTGCACAGAAAACAAATAATAGAAAAAAATGTTACACTTGCATGTTCCACATTAATTATTGATGACTGATACTTAATACAAACACAAGAGACAGTATGGAAAAAGGAAGGACAATGTTTAATACATGTATTATACATTGCATTCTAAGTGTTCCAAGCTAATCAGTCATTTTGGCCAATTGCAAAAAAAAGTTTGTTTCATGCAAAACACTATATTAAGAAATAACATGGGGATAAAGGTACTTCCCTTTATGAACATGAACAACAATGTCAATGTTTCAGTGCAAAAGTTTGGAGATGGACTTTTCAATAAGAGTAGGCCACTTACACTAAGAGGTAACGTGACTAATGCTTCCTTTGAACAATGAGTTGGAATCTTGCCGACGCCAAAATTGACAGAGCACATAATTCTGGTCATGTGACCAGCCACGAACTTACTCATTAAGGAAATGGTGCAGGTTGAAAAACCTAATTACTTTTATTTTGTTGAAGCTATGACCCACTAATTGTTTTCTTGAGGCAAAATCATATAACTTTCATTTTCATGTAAACAATGTCACGTGACTTCTTAGTGCAAATGGCCTAGCTACTGGAGGATAATTAGCTTCCAAACAAAAAGCCCTAAAAGATTGTTTAGTTTCTGAGTTCTTATGGATAGCCTGTATCGCATGTCAAGTTAACTCTAAACCTTGAAGGGCTAACTTTATGGGCATGAACAAATACCTCTTCAAAGCATAAAATGTAATAACAATGGCAATTGCCAAGTATCAGTGGCAAAATACCATGAACAATAACTATAACGTTCTACCACCAATGAGATATGCTTGAAATACTTTTTCATATGCTTAAAATGTTACAGTGGCAATTGCCAACTATCAGTCAATAAATATGTCTCTAAAAAAAGTTAGGAAATACTCCTTTCAAAACACAACATCACTTTAAAAGACCTTGGATTAGCTGTTAAGACTAATCACACACAGTTAAACGATTTCCTTGCAGAACTAGCAATGACTGCTTTCAGCGATGAACTGAAAGCTTCTTCGCTTTCAAAGTGATTTGGAAGAGTTAATGAAAGCAAACATGTGGAAGCAAAAATGGAAGGAGTGTTGTCAAATTTAATCTTGATTTTAGCAAGCCCAAAGGTGGGCAGAGAAGTGGACCCAGTGGCAAAAAAGACAAAATTTTCCAACATTTCAACTTCTGCATTATGCAGGAACTGTTTAAGGTAATTAGCTACAATTCTGTCATTTTCACATATCTCAGCTGGAAACTCTAGCATATCAACCAGCTGAGTTGAAGTTAACCTACTCTTATTGCTTGGCACAAAAAGCTCCTCAAACATCTCAGGGTACTCTCTCATTTTGGCACGAAAGCCAAGTACAGCCAATCCCTCTCCCAGCTGATCCAAGACAATTTTGGGTCGGCTTATGACATCATGAATTATCATCCCTTGGATAACCCTCATTTTGTTGTCATTCTATGAATAGAAAATACAATTTGAAAAATGCTTTTACAGTTCTGTCACAAAGCGGTTTTTTAATAAAAGGAATCAATTAAGATAAGATTAGGCTTACAGTTAATACCACTGCCAGGCCACAATCCGACAAGAAATTTGCACATTCTTCTTGGTCAAGTGTCGAGACATCTTTGGCCTGAGCAACCTGTAAGTTGATAAAAACTATGGGTCAATCCTTGCATTTCTGTTAGGACATGCATGTCAATCCGTTGAATATACATCTGTGCACTTATGGTCCTGTGGGACTCAGGTTGGAGCATGTAGATTATGATACATGAATATAGCCGCTAGGATGTCAAGCACATTCGTTCTATTTATGTGCTATACCTCAGTAGAAGCTGTGACACATCAGTAGTTGGATCAGAAATTATTTGGAATTTTTTTTTAGGAGAATCAATCTGGTACATATGGCTGAGCAGACAGTCATGAAAAGAGAATTTTTTAAGTTTGCTTTTACATTCGACCAAATATAATGATTTATTCAACGCGTACAGTGAACTAAAAATAGCAAGTATGCTGTTACATTTGAGCACATCATTTAACTGTACATTTATACAATACCTTGTCAATGAAATCTTTCACAGATGCAGAACAGTCTCCATAATTTAGCATCATCATTGCCGCATCAACATCACCTGTTGCTAGGTACTGATACACTGAAGGGCTAAAGACGGGAAACCCTGGCCCGCCTTGCAAAATGCTGTGCACTATAATTGTCCCAATGTATTTCATCATACCAGAAGCAACAATATCAGCATTGTAAACTGGATGCTTGTAACTGTCACCATGGAAGAACATGTTACATATGACTTGGAGAAGTTGGCTAAAAAAGTGTCTGGTCACTCCTCCTGTGTCCACAGCAGGCTGCCCTGTGTAAAGGATTCGTAAGGGCTTGCGAGGATCAAAGCTGGGATCTTTATAGTATACCATAGCATCACTAAAGATATCTTCTTCATCAACTCTGAGCTTTTGTTTCTGTGTACTCAAACCTTTCTGAAGCTCCTTCAACACTGCCTCCAAGGAATCAGCTTTAGCTGGAAAAGCAGGCTTTAAAAGTTCTGCATCAGCATCCTCATCTGAGTCAATTTCATCAGGAAGATTTTGGGAGGAGAGGGAAAGAGCAGCACGACTAACACTCCCATGGCAGGTTAAGGCACGTTGCAGCAAGCTGCTGCTTTTTTCCGGAAACATCTCTCTTAATTGGTCTAACTCTTCCTGGTTTACATGTATTGCACTGCTAGATGCTGTTGCACTGCTTGATGGGCCAGTGACGGAAAGGTATGAAGCATTTGAAGGACCACTATATGCTTCGTCAACAGCAACTTCCACTTGAACTGGGTCTGGACTCTGCGGAGGACTGTCAATGTCGCTAGCAAGGTTGCCAGAGATATCATGCGCTGGTCGAAGGTGTATGCTCCCTTGCCCAGCAAGGCTAAGAACACGGGAAGATGAGAAATACACACCTGTAGCTAACTCTGGTGTGATTATTTGGCCATAGCACGACTTCACAAATTCAAAGTCTGTTTCTTTAAGAGCTGGGAATACCTCTCTTATTTGAGCTCTCAGATCTTCCTCCTGTAGAGACTTATCTACTGGAAATGCATGAACAACAAAACCGTTGTTTTCCAATCGACATCGTGTCTGGTGCGTGGGAACTGATTTCGTGTCAGGAGAAGGAAGAAGAACTACATCTTTATGCACTATATCTTTCTTTGTTTTTTTGGGGGAGGCCGTTTACCTTTACTAGATTTGCTTTCAGAAGATTTTCCACCAAATGATCTCGTACCACTAGTCGGAAATAAATTTCTTAACTGAGTGCTGACTGGTGTGCTTTCCATATTTACATTTCCTGTCTGACTTGATGGTGTTCGCGTCGACAACACTCCCGTTTCATGATGTCTCTGACTCAACATTCGTTGCTCAATAGGCTGCACATTACCATCGTTAAAATTGTCCACTAGTGACCTTGCCTGGCGAGCGATATTTAATAATGCCTCTCGAAAACCTTCGCTACTTTCCGCCATTGCTGCCCTATTGCAATTCTCAAAATGGCGGCCTATTTTGGCCGATAGGGATCTGGGTAGCGGCATTGCTTAAAGCGCGCGGTGCATCATACCATACGAAATGAAAAGTTGAGCATGCTAATTTTTTTCAGAGAACACTGCAAATTTAGGGGTTGAAAACAGGCTGTATTTATTTATTGCGGGCTATTTATCTGGAGTTTAGCACGTTTATATGACAATGGCCATATAGAACAGAAGTTGATACACCATATTTATTTGGAGTTTAGCACGTTTATATGACAATGGCCATATAGAACAGAAGTTGATACACCATATTTATTTGGAGTTTAGCATGTTTATATGGCAATGAGCATATCAAACTGGAGTTTAGCACATATATCAAAGGTTTGCAATAATGTCCAGTATGGCGCCCCATACGATTTGGCAGTCATTTGACAGGTGTCAAAAAAGAAAGTTTTGATTGGCACATGAAAACAATAGCACATGACAAAGGCTTTCCGAGAAAGTAAAAACAAATTCGCCATGTTGAAAAAGTTTATTCGGTCAAAACTAAGTGCTTTTAGCTCTTTAATGTAATGCTGGAGTATTTTGGAAACCGGACACTGTGTCTGTCTAGAAGTCGTTTCCATCTTTCCTCCATTTGTGCTTGTGAAAAAACACTGCAAAAGGCAAAGAAGCTTTTCAAGGTAAGCTTGTTGTCATTTTCGAAGGATTCGCTTGTTAATTGTTTTTGGGAAAACCTCTCTTTCTGCCAGCTCATGCTCGTCTTCAATTGTGATCTGCGTTAAAATTTTCAAACACTCTTCCTCGGTAAGGTTATGATTCAGTTTCTACAACAGCTTCATTCTCATTAAAACAAAGCTAGGTTAAAATTTGGAAAGGCAAAGTCAACATCCCAGTCCTCGGGGTTTACAGACATATTTTAAAGTTTATGCACCTAGGATAGGATAGGATAAGTGCTTCATTATCAACAGAGCGCCTACATGTGTTTACAATGATAACAAAGATTTTTGTGCAATAATTACAGAGGTGTACATTTGTAAAATTTATAAAACTATTAAAGAAGGTTATATTTAACGCGTCTATCTCTTTCACGGAAGCGATCATATACGTATTTAGCCACAATTTTTTGCGTTTTGTCTCCTTGCTTCATACTTATCAACGTTGTAAAGGCAGAGCTTGGAGTCATAGAGTCAAGAATAAGATTAGTTTCCTTTTTTAGCGTATTGAACAGCTCTCTCCTAGGATCCCTATAGGCTATGCAATTCATCAAAAAATGCTCCTCGTCTTCTAATCCAGTTTTACATAATGGACAGATTCTTTGGTCTGGTGGTTGATAGGGTTTAACGTATTGTCCAGCTTCAATTGCTAGTTTGTGGTTGCTTAATCTTAGCTTTGTGATTGCTACTCTATGATTGATGTTTCTTACATTTGCGAGGTAATTTTCGTAGTCATGGGTAAGTTTAAATTTCCTAAAAGTTCTTAGTTTGTTTTTTTGATGCGGGTCCTTTCGTTCATCATTGTGTATTTCGCTAATCCATGTTTGCTGTTCTATGTCTAAGAGTCTCTGTCGTATATAGTTCATGATTGCGGGAGTGTTAGTTTTCGCTGACCATATGTCGCCAAGACCTGCGAGGTTTAATAGTCGTTTTAATTTGCTTGACCAAAGTTCCTTTTTATCTTGACCAATTTGGTCTGTAAATGCTATTCCAGAGAATTTATTTTGGTGCTCCGGCTCACAAAATTTCAGCCAATATTTAATGGCTCTGCACTTTGTCTTCGTTCGCATTGGGAAACGGCCTACCTCCGATCTGCACGCATTTGAGCTACAGAATTTGTTAACTCCCAATAGCCACCGTATGAACTTTGTTTGAACAAACTCAATTGGATGATTTTCTAGCTTTCCGTCGTGATCGACCCCCCAGACCTCGCTTCCGTAGGTGAGTATTGGGGAAATAACCGTGTCAAAAATTTTCATTGTGAGCTGTACATCGTCTCTGAAATGGTCGCCCATTTCCTTCCTGAGTTTGTACAAAGCTTTAAGGGCAACCTTCTTTATTTCCTGTTTAGCGTACGTGAAGGTCCCATAAGTACTAAATTGAAGGCCAAGATATTTGTAATTGCTAACATTGTCAAGTTTACTGCCTCTATGGTATAATACGTGCTTATTCATGGTTCTCCCGCAGTTATTAAAAATTAACACCTTAGTTTTATTAAGGTTAACCGACAAGTCGTTTTCTTTGCAGTATTCACTGAGGGAATCCAAATAATTCTGCAGTCCGTTTTTTGATTTGGAGAATATGACCAAGTCATCCGCGTAGAGCATACAACTTAACGGTAACTCGTTTAGTTCTACGTCGTTTAGGTTCTTGGCCTTAAGTTTCTCTGAAAGGTCACTGAGATAAAGGTTAAAAAGGGTTGGCGAGAGCATGCAACCTTGTTTTACACCAGTATGGCATCGAAAGGCAGGTGTTAGCATATTTTCAATTTTCACAGATGATTTATCATTGGAGTACATTGAATGTAAAATCTCAAGGAAGCGCCCCGTTACTCCCGCTAGCTTCAATTTTTGAAACAATTTCCCTCTGAGGATACTATCGAATGCTTTACTTAAGTCAACAAAGCAGGTGAATAAAAGGTTATTTGATTTCTTGGGTTTAGATTTAACATATTTGTCTATTAGTGCTTTTAAAATGAAGATACTGTCCTGTGTACCATGTTTTTTTGGGAAGCCACATTGTTCTGGAGTAATTATGCCCTTTTCAATTAGATAGTCGCAAAGCCTGCTATTCATTATTGAGGTAAAAATCTTTCCCATGGCTGATAAGAGAGTAATCCCTCTATAATTCTCTGGGTTGGACGGATCATCTTTTTTGAAGATTGGTATAATTAGGCCACGACTCCACAGGGTAGGGTACCTACCACTGGTTACGATTTTATTGAAAAGGATTGTGAGAGGCCCTTTTAAGGCCTCTTTGCCATGTTTGAGCAGCTCGCATAAAATGTTATCTACTCCCGGGGCCTTTCCAGTTTTTAAGAGGTCGATAGCAGTTACCGTTTCCTGTTCAGATATTTCATAATCTAGGGGCCCCAAGGCCTCTGATCTTGTTAGTATGTACTCTTCGTTTTGCTGTTTTCGTGCGTTTAACTTTTTAAAGCAACTGTAAAACTTCTCTAAGTCCTCAGATGTATTTTTTTGCATATTTTTGGATTTGCCCAGGTTGAATAATTTCCTAAGTTGTCTCCACGCAGTTTTACCATTACTGAGATCAATGCATTTAATTATCCGATTATAATGTTGGCGTTTCTTTTTTCTGCACAGGTGTTTGAAAGCCTTTTTTTTCTTGTGTAGATTTGATCTCAATTCCTCCACGTTCGGGTTTCGTGAGATATGCCTACCCAATGATTTAAGATTCTCTTTTTCTATGTTGCATTGCTCGTCGAACCATGGTTTTTCACTATGCTTCCTCGTGGTGTTAATGAATCTCAAGCCTGCTTGTTTGCATACGTCAATTAAGTTTTGTGTGAATAGATCAGTCATTGTGTCCACGTTATTGTTACTCAGTGCTGTGTTCAGCCTGATTTTTGTTTCTGTACTTTCTAAGAGTCGGCTTAATTCGTATTTCGCATTATCATCCCAGACTAATTTCTTAAATTCGCTTAACGTGATCTCGTCTGATTGTTTGCCGGAGCACCTTTTTTTGTGTTTTAGCATTAATGCGAATGAAAGGGAACAATGGTCTGATAGGTGGGGTTCCAGATCGTTGACAATAAAGTAATTAACATATCTGAGAATTCTACTGGAAATGATAACATAATCTACCACACTGCTCCCATTGTATTTGAAGCATGTTCAATGTTAAGCCCCAGGGTGGGGGGGGGGGGGGGGCTACCTACGGGAAATTGACTGAGAGTGCCTTCCCCTGGGTAGGGATTTTGACATTTAAGCGTTGCCCCAGGGTCGGGAATTTGACATGGTCGCCATCTTGGAAGACCGAGAGAAACTGGAAATTAGTGACCTGCCATCTTGGTGATACCCAGAGGTCACCAGAGGTAAATGACCTCTGCTTTTCTTCAAAGTATCAAGACAACATGAGCAAAAGAAAGGTAAGGAAATCTGTTTTATTTTTCGGTATATATGAACCATCACTTCTTCATTGTATGATCGAATGTTCATAAATAGAAGAGTCTTCGTTCCTTCTGTTTCTCGTGGATTACTTTTTGTGCATGTTTGCATATTCATGAATGTTGTTCGTGATGTTTGATTGCATTCAAAAGCTGATTATTACGCATGTTTTCTTCGCTCTGTTTTAGGTCCTTGTTCAGTTCGGTGAGCGGCGAAGAATTCTCGTCGTTGACGGCATATTTCCATCAACTGTTAAAAAGGAATTTGAAATCGACAGTGCACAGACATTAGTCTTTCAGGAATATGATGATGAGTGGGGCGAGTATGTAGACATTGATGAGGTCGCCTTAGCCTCTTTCAAAGACAAGGGAAAGCTTCGTGTAATATTAAAAGAAAATGTAAGTATTTAATGA
>OZ037777.1:20390342-20397842 GCA_964035525.1 Porites cylindrica
GGTCGTACACGGTTAACTTAATAAAGAGAACCCAACAGAGAGAAAACCCCACGGTTAACATCGGTTTACAACGGTTAACAACTGTACAGAATAAAACAATAGACTCTATCTTGTTTTTCTTTATGAAATGCTGTTAACCGTTGTTAATCGTTCAAATAACTATGTTCCAGTTTGTTAATCGTTTAATTTTTGCATTTAATCATTTTCGTAGTCTTCTGCTGATTTGCTAGGCGGGTTTTAATATTGACAGCGGGCATTTTCGTAGCGGAAAAATTCACATCGTCATGGTAACCAGATACTATACAGTCCTTTTTTACGGTTAGTTTGTCACTGGCGTGACGAAGTATCCTTACTAGAATATAGGCACGTGAATAAAAAGCCATGGTTTCATCTCCAAATTCACTGTTTCTACTAATTGGGCAAGTGTATGCCTAGTATTTTGTTCTCTGTCCCTTAGAGTTTATAACTAGAGAAATCCGATTATCCTTCGATTCTATGATTTTGTCGACTACATCAACTGGCATGTTCGTAATTGTTCTAATTACATGCTCACTGAATTCTTCGTAAGTTTCGCGTGTAATAATTAACTCAAGAGCTTGCTTATCCAGCTCTACTTTAACTGTATGAAAAAAATTTTCGATACAATGAATATCACCACTCCTTGGGGGAAGTTTCAACTGCTTTGCTTTTTTAACACGTAGCGCGTGGCGTGCTGACGCGCTATTTTGAACAGGACAGTTGTCCTGTACAAACAATTGTGACCCATTTTTGTTCGCTTTTCTAAACATGTTCTCAAAATTATCCTGTACAAATTCGGCAAAGAACGCGCCGTCTAGTTTATCATACTGATGACACACAATAGCTCCTTTGCCGTAACTAATAGCCACAACCACTTTCACAACTTTTCCACCGCTTCCCACTTTGGCTCCCTTTGCAGTGGAGCCGCGCATAAGTCCCTCGCACTTCTTGCGTCAAATACGGCCGTGAGGCGCTCTGGCTTGATCTGCTGGGTTCCTTTTATACCAAAAATTAACACAATCTAAATAAAAAGCTACATCGTCTTTCCAAATATCCTTTGAGTAGTCTTTTTGCATATGTTTGGCGAATTTTAAGCGTTCTTTTAAGTCCTTTTCTGACAGAAGGCACTTTTTCCTTGCTTGGAGGAAATGGTAACCTTTCCTTTGAAGGAATCGCCTGATGGTTCTGTTACTCACATGTTTTGGGCTTATCCCAGCTCTCGACATTAGCCTAATGGATGTAAAGTTACCTTCTTCGTGTCTCAAACTGTACAAAGTTCGTAGAATTTTGCGTTCCTCTTGCGAGCTCAGTTTTCGGGGCCTTCCTCCCAAATTTCTGTTCCAGTCCTCTCTTTTATAGCTGTCAATTATCCGGTCCTTTTTTATCCTGTAGGCCGTGGCTCGTGAAACATGGCATTGTCTCGCTATATCCTTTATCGATAATTTCTTTTCTTGTGTTAAATACATAATATAAGCCCTTTTGAACGGGTTGATTTCACCATTGAACACCATGATTTCTTTCCCGTGCACCGAGTAGGCTGTTGAATATAGCGGCGTCTTTTTGACGTCACAATTGACGTGTTCTAATTGCTTAATTGACGTTTCCGATACTTTGGCAGAAAGCTCATTAAAAGGGCAATAACTGGGCCAAAAATCACTATCTTCTGAACTTCCATTGCGAGGATACAGCAATTTGAACTATGAGCCATCTCAAACAACCCCGGACAAAACTGTTGAGACATTTCAATGCAATTTTCAATTTCGCGCCATGCAATCTTCGTGTCAAAAGAAACAAATTCGCCCCCCTCCCCACCCCTGTTGCAATGTTGTTTTGGCCTAACAGCTCAAGTGTGCTTTTCTTTTGTTATCGCAAACAACATTGCAAAAGGGGAGGGGGGAAACGGTCTTTTAATTTGCGACGGTAAGCATTTTTGTCAGGGTGAGTGAAAAAAATAGGTATTTTTGTAATGTGTCTCAACAGGTTTTGTCCGAGGTTGTAGCAAGATTTCAATCCTAAACTAACTATGTAGGGGCAAGACATACTTAAGTGCTTAAAATATTTTGTGTATGTCTTTGTAACAGCTGGATCAGCAAGGCCAGCTTGTGGCAGCAGCCCTGGACAAGTTCAGTCTACTATCTGTGTCAATAATGGAAACATCCAGATTGGCCCAAAAGTAAAGGTTAGTGTAAAGTTCTACAGCATCTAGCCCACAGCCATAAAAAAGTATGGCATTTTATTTCTGCTATGTGTTAAGATATGTATGTAATGTGTTTGTTCATTTGTGCTTATCAATCATTTAATTCAAAGCGAATAAAGGAGACATATTTACTAGTACTGTGTACATTAAATTAAAATTTTGTAGTTAACAGGACATCTTACTTCTTGTCGTAGGAGTCCTGTACAATCGGTAACAACAAGCAGGTGATTATCGAATCTTCCAAGATCTATGGCAAAGGGTCCACAAGAGTTTTGACACCCTACGAAACTGCTGTCAATGAGTCTTCAGCAAAACTGGCTTTAGAGGATCCTTCCCTCTTAATAAAGAGAGATGTGCTTTATGAAAAAGCCAAAGAAGTTGTCAGAAGCGACACCAGTTTTTCATTTAAGAAGGGTAAGTCGACATCAACGTTGTCGGGTTTAATAGATGAGGAGAAACCAGCCAAGAGGAAGTATACAACAGATTCATACAGAAAAGAGCATATCACCAAACTTATGGAAGATATTGATGGCAAGCAAAAACAAATGAAGTTTAAAATGTTACATCAAAGCAAAGCCCAGTCTTCAAAAGACTGGGAGACTTGTGACAAAATACAAAAAGGAATGAACACAATCAGGCAAGAAATACATAAGTGTCAGCAAGAGTTACAGTTGTTGCAAAGGAAGGAGAGTAAGTCGAAATGGTATAAAAAGAGCAAAAAGTGTGATGATAGAGAAGAGAGCACTACTGCTGATGGGAAGAAACAGAGAAGTCTCTTTCAAAGTTTGAATCAAGGAAACCTTAAAGAAAGAGGTGAAAAGGTAGAAACAGGTGGTAAAAGAGAGGCTGATCCTCAGGAAACACGTGCTAATGAGAGGGACACCTGTTGCCAGACACAAATTGCAAACGAAGAGGGCCAGGGTTTTCGGGAAAGCCCCCTCTAGAGACTTCTAAATCCTATAGGGGGCTTTATGAGAATGACATTTTGTGGCTGAAAAGTTTTAAAAACTTATCTAATTACATCCAAGTTGATGATGTTACTGTTACTGGTATCTAAGGAGACTAACCTGGAACTAACAAGAAGCCTTCTGAAAAGAAAGGATTGGGGTTCTCAGAATACTGGTATGCAAATGTCTGCAAGCTTACACAGGGAAAAATTTCAAAAAAACATTAGTGAATTTTAAGGAAACATCATGCTTTTTCTTGAAATACCATTTACAAATTTTGACATTAATGGTATCTTCTCCTATCTTCTACTTTTAACATTCTTAATAATTAACCACTAATGTTAATTCTGCAAATACCATCATGTGTAATAGGGAGAAACCATTCTTGTATTTGAAAATCCACAATTAAAATGAAAACGAAAACACATTAACTGAATTCATTGAAAACCCAAACATGGGTGTTACCAAAAAAACATTAATGGCACTTTCAATTTATTCTCACCAATTAACCATTCATGGATTTTTTAATACCATTCACAGAAATACTGAAAAAACCATTCCTGGGAATTTAGAACACATTACTGTAAATTAACATTCCACAAAAACCCATCATGTAATTTGTGCAATAACCATTTATGGTTCTCTGGACCTGCTCTCACAAATTTACCATTCACAGGAAACTCCCAAAAAACATTCATGGCACATCAGCTGTAAATTTAAAGCCTTAACATGCCATTTTGTATAATTACCATTACCTTTATTTCTTCTTTATCATCAGTCAAAAATCATTGTATCATTAAGGATTTTTGAACACCATTTGAATAAGAAAGAAAAATAGGCTGGTACTATGATTATTAAACTTACATGAAAACTCCATGTATGGATATGATAGGTACAATGCAGTACTTAACAGTGTTTGTAAACTATGCTTGCTAAGTTGTAAAGTCTATAAATCTAAAAAATTAATGCCCCTCAATCACTAAAAACCATGTGTGAGAATTTAAAACACGTAATTACTGTGAACTATCTAATAGCTCATTTCAAAATAATGTTAAACACTAAGAACTATTGGAAATACCTTTCTCATCAAAAAAGAACTCACTATACTCAGTCATGTATTATGGGAAAAGAGATACATTAACTACAGTACTCTTATGTAGCATATTTCAAACTGCTTTCCGTTTTGAAAATTATTCCACTCTAATTTGAGTTATTTGGAGAAGGAGCCTTCTCATTAACTACTTGCTGCATTGAGAAAAAAAAAACTTTATGCGTAAGCAAATCTGCAAGTTTACAATGTAATCATTCCATTTCCCAAGCACCCCCTCTCCATTCACCACTTGCTAGGCACATAACACAGTCCCATGAGACAAAATCCTGTGCTTGTCGTGTATTGCGAGATGGTACATACAGATTTTCACCTGGTCTTTCAACGTCTTCTACATAGTACCAAACTTTCACAGTTTTTGCTCTTTCTTGGATGGTCAACACCTTTGCCAACCAAGGACTGGGGTCATCTCCTTTAATGAAAATCATGTCGTTAACTTGTGGGAAGAAAGGCACAAGAATTTCAAGATGTGAAATTGGTAGGTTTTCCCGTTGGAAGTCTACTACTATCCTTCTATCAGGATGTTCATCATCAGCTGAATTGTAGAGAATAAGTTTTCTTAAAATGGCTTTGACAGGAACGACAAGGTCTTGTACATTTACATTGTCAATCACCAAGCCTCCACTGTAAGGATCAGAAACAGGGTCACCATCCTCATCGACTTCCTGAGTGAATTTCTTGACCTTCACAAACTTAGAGAACTCTCCCGCAGAATTAAGGCACAAGAAATTTGTTATTTGGCAAAAATATTCATGAGCACCAACTTCACACACAATATGTTCTCCACTTCGGTACAGCATGCCTTTTGAAGTTTGAACAGGCTTCCAGAAGCTTCGGAAAGAGAAGGCAATATCTGGTAGAACAAAAAGCGAAGTTGAATCTAATGAATTACTATTAATCAAGTCAAGATCTTCCTGTGAAAACTGTACTTCATTGAAGAGCATCCCACCAACAAAAACTCCCTCCTTGTAGCTATTTTCTAACAAAGGCATCGTTGTCAACATTTTCTCTATATATTTGGCACCTTCCAAGGATTTGGCACACATCTGAAAAAAAAAAAAACAATAACAGCAATTAAAGAACAAAAAATTTAACAGAATCTAATTATGGTGTAAAACAAAGTGCAAAAAGTCTGCTGTAGATAAGGCTTGATGGTTCACTTTTAAGAGTATTAAAGAGCTGATAAGTGGATAGGTACACATGCACATTCTATTTTCGGTTCTCATTAAGTGCCAGCCTCCGGCTAAATAACCAGCTTCTTTGATTTTTGAGCTGCCTACTTCACATGAAATAATATGCATATAAGTTATTGTGAACAGTAATGAATGCATGTATATACTTGCCTTTTCAAGATCAAACTTGAAGTTAGTTTCTTCTTGGGGCTGGATACGACCTCTCAACAGTTTAAGAAGTTCTCTATAGCCTTCCCGTTTGGCAAAGGAACACTCCATATTCTTGAAGTTACTTGAAATGCTGACATATCGTTTCACAGCACGTTCATATGGGAAACACCAGTAATTGTCTGGATGAGAGAACTGATAGGCATCCTCAGCAATATGCTGCAGGTTGTGGACTGTTATCCTACAAGCAGTCAAGCCTCGATGTTCCTCATTAAGGATGATGTAACGCTTTGCCAAATTCTGGAACAAGAGACGATCATCAAGGGACCAACCATTTCGTTTGTTGAAGATAAGCTCTGTCATTCTTGCAGTTAGCTGCCACAAATGATATTCCATTGGCTCAAGTAAGCCAGCTAGCAACAATTCCGACACAGGATAAGAAAACTTTTGAAATTCCTCAGTTTTCCAGTAACCTAGCCGGGAAGACAACCCCTGAGGAATGCGCCCATCTTTCAGTTCTAAACACAAAAAGGCAAGAGGACATGCACATTAAACTCCCCTATCAAAAAGTAAACCCACTACATCTGTAAGAGTGTTAAAAGTGGACATCTTGACTTGATAAAGGTTACAACATGACAATAATCATGAAAAAAATAAATAAATAATAATAATAATAAAAACAGCAAGGTTGATTATAAATGTACATGTACTTGCTTTAACTGCTTTAAGTGTTACATGCATAGTGACTACATATCTGTCAATTTAGAGGCTAAACAAACAAGACAGATAGAAATCCACTAATCAGACCACTAGCATGGACTTTAGAGCCTTTGCATGTGGTGTGGTTTATTTCAAAATAATAACAGGTCAAGACAGATGTAGAAAGATGGCCATACGGGTAGCCACTATGCATGTCATACTGAAAGCAGCTACTGTATGATAAACAGGGTGCACTGCACAATAATAACAGAAATTGAACTTGAGATTTTTCTCTGGTTCCCATGAGAAATAGTCTTTGGTGTTATTACAGATAATTAATTATATCTATGGCACTTGAAAATGTAAAAAAGAATGCAATATTGTTTAAACTGTTCCGGTACAAGGTTTTTGTCCACTGAAAGTTGAAATTACTCAATTTCTTGAGGATTCTGTCCTAACACAGTTCACAGATATCAATTCATTCTTTCCCACACAATATCAAGGACAAAAAATCGATACAATTATTTTTAGCATGATTCTTCTTAATTTTATGTGAAATTCCACATTAAGAACAAAACATTCTGCCCAGGAGTGAATAGCACTCTTTGTAGCCAACTACAGCATGAGTCGTTTATCAAGTGTTAATCACTGTGGCTGCATTTATCAAAATTGTGAAAGTGAGTGGCTATATGATAACATACTATCCTCCTTATTCAATCAGTCCATAATTCTTTTTGTAGGTAGCATCAATGTAGAAAATACCTGCTGTCCAAGGAAAGTTTGAAAGTCGCTCATCTGCTTCCTTGACATCAAGTTTTCCTTCAGCAATTAACTGTTTGAGGCTACATCCAACAATGTTTAATGGAAGGTTGTGCATCACATCAAAGACTATGTCTCTGATTACATCAAAACCATACAAGCTGTTAAGGCGATGCAGGATGCTTAACCCTGTGTAACCGGTGTCTCTGCTCAATCTTTCACAAACAGTTCGGCGGTCTTCAGCATCAATCTCTTTCATTTTAGCAACTTCTGTCTCAAGTTTCCGACTCTCTGGGGGGAATCTAGCAGCAAAACGGTTTTGTCCATAGTAGTAGGTTGTCCCAGTACCACTTGGGTTAATAGTACCTGTTACATGTACACATGTCCCAGTAAAAAAAAATCCTTAATATAAAAGCTTATTAAATGACAGTG
>OZ037777.1:20407842-20417842 GCA_964035525.1 Porites cylindrica
GCTTCGATCGTGTTCAAGACTGGGTCGAGTGCTTTGTTACTGCGCGTGAAAGCGAGGCACACTACCCCGTATATCGTACTTCGCGCCAAAACTAAAATAGTGAAGAGGACGAAAGTGTTCGTTGCGGAGAAAAAAGTCGAAAGAAGATGGCCACGGCCGTTAATAACCGAGGGGCATGTACTAAAGCAGAAGATATGAGTGTTTTGGAAGTTTTTGAGTGGATAAAAACTAACTTTAACAAAACAGTCGCCGCCAAATTCAAAGGTAAGCTAAAGTCAAACTCCACTGAGTGAAATACACAAGTGGCGCGAAAAAAGTCAAGCAAATTTTCCGTACTTTTCTTCTTCTAACAGAGCAAAACATCAATGGAAAAGGACTCCTTTTCCTAGCAAATAGAGGCACCAAAGACCAAATGGAAGCCTGTGGATTGGAGCTTATAGGCGACCAAATGAAATTGTTGCAGGTTCTCGACGCAATGGAGTCGGACATAAGCTTTAAAAACCATCAACCAAAAAAATTGACAAAACCATCAACCAAAAACATCGACAAAGAACTACACAAGCGAATATACAATGCTAAGTAAGTTTGATTTTTCTTTTACTTTGTAAGTTTACAATTAAGTCATCGTCTGAGGTGAGGCTAAAAAAGGAACATCCCAATGTAAATCCTGAGTGGAATTTATGGGGAAAGGATTGGGTATTTGACGAAATCTACATCGTGTTGTTTATTTGCATGCGTGACAAGATGTAAACTAAAATCAAGTTACTTGCATAAAGTTGATGTGATGTTTGAAGTGACCTTAGATATTAACAACACTCGGTGCCTTTCTCTCCGACTGTGAGAGTGAAAATTTATTTTTGTAAACTTGAAGTAGAAATCTTCATCTGTTAGTCAAAACAAAATGTGAACTTAATCTAGCTTTCAACTAGATAACTATTTCTACCTGTATTTTTACAGCTGATGATAAATGCTAAGGAAACAGTTTACGTTGTATCTGCCAGAGAAGGAAGAGGAAATTGACCAAAGATGATCTTTTTTTTTCTAAACAGAAAGAAAGCTGTGAGAGCTGCTGTAATAAAAAAGTGGCCAGGAAATGACCTACCAAATTTCAAGAAAAATCCATCTCAGCTTTAAGTCTTACACGAGTTGGTTGAAGAATTAGAGGAAGATTGCACATATATGACAGTGGGCTTTAACAAAGAAGCCATCCGTAAGCACATCTTGGACATTTTAAATGAACGGCGCAGACATGTTAGAAATGGACATGATTATACAAAGGTATGACCATGTTTTTTTTTGGGATCCTGTGTTTGTAGTTATGCACCCATAGGTAAATTACATGGTTTACTTGACAGGTGAATAAGGCTAAGAAGAAGCAATCAGCTCAGGTGGCTTCATGTAAACCAGATGATACACAAACTGAAAATGATGAGTGTACCCAGCCTGAAAACAGTGATGGTGGTGATACTGAAGATGTGCGTTCATCTGATGATAGCCAGTCATGTAGCAGTGCTTCTTCCCCTTCAGCCTCAATACTGCCCTCATCTGAGGATGATGAGAGCAATAAAGGTATTTTTGGACTGTATTTACTATTTGCCAGACTTGAAACAGAGTCCTCATTTCTTGGAAAATAAAGGAATGGACACCCAAAACAGCACAAAAATATTTCAGTGAATGATACTCAACTTCATCGTCTCAATGCCTTCTTTTTCATGTTGCTACAAAATCATGCTCCACACATTTTAAAAATCAAGGGCATAACCTCTTGTATCATTTTTTGCTACTGTCCAAAAAACAAAAAATTGCAACCTTTTTTTTACTCTTTGTTGACTTGCAGTTTCTAAAAAAAATATACTCAAATAGAGCCCTTATTCACTCACAACTGTTTTTGTTATTGTAAAAAAAATTGACTCCATTTTTCTATTGTTTGTACTGTTATTGATCATAGAAATGATGGCATAAAATATTGAAAACTTTAAAAACCACCGAGTTTTGAACATTTTATGACGTCATTTCTATGATCAATAAGAGAACAGACAATCCCTGTGGTGATATCAATGTTGGAAGCAGTTCCCAAGATATGGTCCCTCTTACTTGGTAGGGTTAAATTAATATTATAGCTTACTATAGGGAGTTGGGTTAACTATAATTATAATAGTGCCAATGATATTATTGTTAACTTTCTTTATCTTTTTCTTTTCTCACAAGGCATTCCTATGGCTTCAGCTAAACTTATAGTGGCATGTGCCTTCAATGAAGTTCGAGTGGTAGACATATCACGTTCACAGTTGCAATCAGCTGCTAACACATTAAAGGTTCCCATTAAAGAATCTGAATCAAGGTCAAAGGAGGTGTTGATTTCCAATGTTGCACAAGCTCTTGTCAGTAAAGGATTTGTTAAAATACCACCCAAAGAGAAAATTTCAAGAGATGATGTTCAGATCTTGAAGCCTTTTTAACTCACAACCTTGGTGGCCTTCCTGTTCCTGTTATGTACCTTAGAAAAAGCTGTTGGTGTCGTCTCTTTATCTATAAGTCATGAATCTCACCCTTCAATGTACTTAAGACATTCAATGGTACAGAAGAGAAAAATGTGTTAATATTATCACCTTTGGGCCAGCTTTTACTTCTAAAGGCTCATACTGTTAATATTTCTTTTTCCTGCTAAGTCAAATTTGTTCTCATTGTTGTCCTGTCTGAGGATTTTATGTGGTAAGTTAACATGTGCAGGTTTCTTTATATTGTACCAGTTTTTGTAATTACTAAAGATGTCAGCCTATTGTATTGCCAGGTGTTAGGCAGTCAAATCTTGTTCTGTAAATTATTGTCATTTCTGAAGGAAGACATTAAAACATTCATTATTGAAATGATTTAATTTCTAAACATCGTTATTAGCTCTCAGTTTAACAGACTGGCACATATTACTGTAATGCAACCAATGAGCTACTTTAGTAATATTGAAGATATATGCCAAGAAGAAAAACCACTGTGATGTGACACCCTTGGCAACGTCACAATAGTAAGAAATCCAAACCCAGGTATGGCTCTAGGAAAACCACTTATGGAAATGGAAACAATTCCACCAATGTTAACAGTTAAACCATGAATGTCATCATAAATAACATTAAGTGGTACTGCTTAAAAACCAATAATGGTTATAAATCAAAACCCAGAAATATTAAAAGAAAACCATTCATGGAAATATACAAAAAAACACAAAAGATTAAAAGAACCATCCATGTTTTCTTAAGAAAAAACACCAATGTGTTTGGTTACAAACTTAAATGGGAATACCTTAAAACCCAAAAATGTTTTCATGGAAATAGAGGAAAATCCTGTAATGGTACTAGTAGAAACATTAATGTTAAAAGGAAAAAAAAACATGATGGGATTTGCCTTTTTACCACTAATGGTATAAGTCAAAATCACAGTAATGGAAAATTTATTGCCATGAATGTTTTCTGCATAAAAAACATTAATGGTTTCAGTTCTGCTTTCCCATTAATGTATTTCAACATGTTATTCTATCATTTTCCATTAAAAAAAACAAGAATGATTTTTTAAATTTTTTCCCTGTGTTAGTGAAGGAACTGCTTTCAGCGACAGAGCCTGATGCTGAAAGAGAGAGACTAACCTATGGTATTGTCAAATCATCTGGATTAAGTCACACAAAATTGAGGCAATTATATGGCTTTGAGAATTTAAAACGAAGACAGGACAAGGTTGAAAACGCACTGCGGGAAATGAGAGAGATCAGAGAAGCAGTGGCATCAATTGCCAGTATTCAAGAGAAAGCAGTTTTACAGTCTTTTGAAATTGAAGTTGAAAGTGATGAGGATTTGGAGCATGATGAAAGTGAAACAGACACGGATGCAGATGGTGAGGAAGACAGTGCCTTGAATGCAGTAGAAAACACATCTCTTAGTGAATTGATCCCTGCCACTTTGAATGAATCAGGAGACAGATTGGTTAGTGAGACTGATAGTGCTTTTAATGTATCAGAAATCGAACTTGCACCTTCTCAAAACACTGACATAGGTGATATGGCTCATCAGTTTTCACTGAGCAAAGAAATAACCGAGTCAGCTTGTTACCAAAATTCCCACCAGCTAATGGATATTCTTAAGTCTTGTGAGCTGAATTGGTTTAGCTTTGTGGAAGTCATCAAAGAGAAAATGAAAGATTACACAAAAGAAGCTATTGATCAGTTGCTGCTTGATTTTAGTGGCCTACCCCATCTGTTTAATCTAGAAGAGAGGGAAGAACTGATAATAGAACAAAGCCGACAAGCGTTTCTTCTCGCTCGGAGGCTTGACGAAAACAACTCTGATGCAGATGACGAGGCTGTACTGTCAGAAGCAGAAGAAATGGAGGTTGATTGGGGGAATATCCATGATCCACTGCAAAAGGAAGCCCAGTCAGCAATTGTACAAAAGATAAGGAACTTGTGCCTTGGTGCGAAGAGAAAAGCTGCAAAAAAGATTGCAGAGGAAAGATTCCTGAGGAGAAGGAGAGGCAAGAATGTCAGCAAGATCCTAAAAGAGTGTCCAGACATAGGTCAGATGATAGAAAATTATCTCACGAGTGCTGGTGCAGGGGCAGACAGTTGGCGCAGGACAGGTGTCCTCACCTTTGATGGTAATCGTAAAGTACAGAACAAACCAACGTTTAGCAGGATTAAAAAACATCTGGAAATGGTATACAACAGAAAGTTTGGGTACGGTACAGTGTTTGAACTTTGTGTGGCTAGAAACAAGTGACGTAAGTCATCCATACGCTATAGGGGTCTTGCAAGAGTCACATGCAGAAGGGCAAGAAAAGGATTCACGTTGAGATACAACCCAGACCAGCACTGGTCAGCAGCGTTTTACAGTAGCCTAGATGCTTTACACCTCAGGGATGGAAATGATATTCTGAATATTAACCGGGATGACCAAGCAGGTTTTCGTCTTGACACGCTTGCAACACACAACAAACGTGCTACGTTATGCATTGCTGAAGAGGTACCACTAACAATCAAGTCAAATTATGTTAATAAATATCCATCCACTCTACAGACTATGTCGTACAACTTCTTGGGTACTGGGACAACTGCTGAAATTTGCGTTGGCGTTGTGAAAGCCGTACCACTGCACAGTAAAAATCCAGCTCAACATTTCAACGATTTAAATGAAATTGAGACCTATCTTGATGTGCAACCAGCTTTTTTTAACTGTCTCTCCGGCGAGCGAAAGACGAAAGTTTGTGTTCGTGTTGATGGCGGCCATGACGAGGGCCCCACTTATAAGGAAGTCCAGTTTTGGTGGACATGCTACCATCTTGATAAAGCCTCTCGAGTTCTCATTCTCACCACGTGAGACAGTGGCTCAAGTAATAAAAACAGAGTAGAGCTCCAAAATGGATGTCTTGCAGTGGCCCATTCTAATTTATTCATACCATCTACCTTAAATGGTTCTTGTTTGGACTCACAAAGTGGTAATGTAGATGAAGGCAAATTAAAGCAAAACCTCAGTGATGCTATTGATGTGTACATAAGCTGCGTAAACAAATGTCCGTGTGCTGATACAGTTGTACATCTTTACAAAGGTACAGAAAGCTCAGAAATCCAAGGGTTGAGAACAATGGTGAAAACATTTCTCAAGGGGAAACCCAGTTTGAAGACAAAGCTCAAGGAAGAGCATCCTAAGGAGTATCAGAGGATAGAAGATGTGTGGAACCTTCGAGCCCGTCACCTAGTTCCTGGTTTACCAAATAAGTATGTCTTCCATTTAACCTGCTGCTACCAAGATGAGTGTATTCACCCTCTGTGCAAAGATGGAAGGCCAGCTGTTGAACCAACTTGGTATCCAGGAGGTCCTCCTCTCAGCTTCACCCCTCTTCCTGTGCCAGATCCAAAGAGGTAAAACAAATGAAGAATTTGCTATTTTAAGTGTTGTATGACTTGGTCAATCAAGAGGTAATACAAAACACTGTATACGAAAGTTGAAATTGAATATGTTTTCCTCTTTATAGACCCTATGGCAATCTAGCCTGTACGGAGTGTAGTGGATTCTGCTCTGGCCATTATATGATGCCTGAAGAGTTGTTTGCCAGACATGCTGATAAAACCATCAAAGCGGTTCAGTCTCCTACAGAAGTATTGAAAGAACTCTTTAACAGAAGAGACACTGAAGTTGCTGCTGCTGACGTATTACTCCCCCAAAACGAGGTAAGTTGTTGTTGAACATATTTAGACTTTTGTTTTTTTTGTGACTTTTTTTCTATTTCTTTCTGAAGGTATCCATGTGGTTCCAACATCTTCAAACTGTCCAGGATAATCGGAAACGTGGTGCATCAAAGGCAGCCAAGACGAGGAGGGAAAGAGGATTGACCAAAAAGACAGAGAATCAAAATACAGAGGCTAGTTACTTCATTGTCAGTGCAGTTTTGGACTCATTTTAGATTGGAAGTATATGTTTTTCAATTGCTACTAGTTTAAAAATCATGGCTTGTGAGTGGTCTCCTTTTGTAATTGACAGGTCTGGCAAATCTGCAAGAGTGAGGATCCTGATAATGCCCAAGAACAAGTCCTGTGGATACAGTGTGACACATGTGACATGTGGTACCATCAAGTTTGTGTTAGAGCATCTTGGCCACCTTTATTATGCCTTGCAGAGGATGACATTTTCTAGCACTGCCTCTCTTGTGTTGCAGTGAACACTATGTGAGGTTGTAAAAGACATGTCCTTTCCAACCTGTTAATTATCAAGTCCTGACCCTGTTAGAAAAAGTTACCCCGGAGGCGGGAAATTGACATTTAGTAGGTGCCTGGGGGTGGGGAATTTGACTCTGGCTGCCATGAAAATGTCAAATTCCCCTGGGTACCCTTTGTTTGTTTTCTGTGAGGTACCCGATATAGAGCATTTATGCGAAAAAACACTGCCAATTGGAAGAGTTTATTAACAAAGAAATGAATCGTCTTCGAACTGAAGGCCAACTTTGCCTTACTGTATTACCTCTATAAAATTGAAAAAAATGCTTTTAAAGTATCTTTTTAGAATGCACGATCTTTGCACAAACACATTAATGACATACGCACTGACTTGAACTATTCAAGCAGTGATGTCAGTATTTTTTCTGAGACTAGATTGAGTCATTCAGACATTGACAATGACTATAGTCTTGATGGATATAGTCTATTTAGAAATGATGAAGTCGATAAGAACGAAAAATAAGTTATAAAGACAGTATCTGACTAATCAATCTTCGCATTATGAAATTCGTTACAAAAATTACAAAAACAAATTGAATCACTCATTAAGAATTGCTAAACGTATATATTACGAAAAGAAAATCGATGCTTCTAAATCAAATGCCAAAGCTACATGGAGAGTTCTGAACGAAATTATTAAGACAAAAAAGAATGCGTTTAAAATCAATTCCATCTTTAAAGTTGACAACCAAGAAATTACGGATTCAGTAGACATCGCTAATAGATTCTGTAGTTATTTTTCTAGTATCGGACCTAATCTAGCCAAAGAAATCCACTCGTCTGTCTCTCACCGCAGTTTTCTCTCAGGTCACTTTTGTCAATTGGTGTTTTTTGATCCAGTGACTCCAAATGAGCTATCGGAAATTTCCAATGCTTTTCGACCAGGTAAGGCAGCTGGCCATGATAGAATTCTTATTTCCATCATAAAACAGTCAATTCAAATTATAGCCGATCCTTTAGCTCACATAATCAATTTATCTATCACTCATGGCATTGTTCCCGACCAAATGAAAATTGCCCTTGTGATACCACTCTTTAAAGCCAGTGATCGATCACTCTTTACGAACTATAGACCGATCTCGATTCTCCCTAGCTTTTCTAAGTTTCTTGAAAAGGTTGTTTATAACCGTCTTTATAATTATTTAAGTAAACTAGAAATTCTATGTTATAATCAATTTGGCTTCGGGAAAAATCATTCAACTTTGTTAGCATTGATTGACGTAAAGGAAAAAATCTCCCTTGCTCTTGATTGCAATGAACATGCCGTTGGCATTTTCCTTGATCTTTCTAAGGCCTTTGATACTGTCGATCATAATATTCTGCTTGACAAACTCGAACACTATGGTATACGTGGCATGGCTCTGGGCTGGGTTAGAAGCTACCTCTCCGACAGGTTGCAATTCGTTCAATTTAACGGTCAATACTCCTCTCCTCAAACTATCTGCTGTGGTGTCCCCCAGGGATCCATTTGGGCCCCTTGTTTTTCTTGCTCTATATTAATGATTTAAATAACGTATCGACGCTCGTCGAGCTGATTTTATTCGCTGATGATACCAATTTATTTATGTCCCATAAAGATCCTGTCTACCTGGCAGCCTCACCCAATTCCAAACTTAATAAATTATCCCCTTGGTTTAAGGCAAACAAACTCTCCTTAAACCTGAAGAAAACAAACTTTATGTTATTTAAGCCTAGACAGAAAAGGTATCATTTCCAATGCAAATATGCATAAATGAACAAAGAATCGAACAGGTTAAGGAAACGGTCTTCCTCGGTGTAGTCCTTGATGAACATCTGTCTTGGAAACCACACATTTCTCAAGTAGCTCGTAAAATCTCAAAATCAATAGGTGTCATTAATAGAGCAAGATTTTTTCTACCTAAACCCTGTCTAAAAACTTTAATATTGTTTAGTTTATCCTTATCTTCATTATTGTATTATTGTCTGGGGATCTATGTACAAAACCAATCTTTGCCGTCTTGTCTCTTTGCAAAAGCGAGTTTTCAGAATTATTTCTAAATCAACTTTCGATTCTCATTCAGACCCTATTTTCAAAGAATTAGAACTACTAAAACTTTCCGATATTACACAACTAGAGTTGTGTAAACTTATGTTTTCTCTTAACCATTCTCTTTTGCCTTCACAGTTCCAAAATTATTTTTCTTTAAACAAACAAGTCCATAGCTTTGCCACTAGACATGCGAACGATTTTCACCTTCCTTTTTGTAAAACAAACCTTAGTAAACTTTGTCAGTTTCCAAGGACCTACTTATTATAACTCTATAGAAAATGATATTAAAGAATCCAATTCTCTCCGCTTATTCAAAACGAAAAGGAAAAAAAATATATGTGAACTATTAGTTATAAATCTTGTAGTAAATAGTTATATTATTTATATGTCTGATATTATTTTTATACTTATTGTTACATGTACCATACCTTATATTTTGTCAACTCAGTCTATGTAATTAGTTCATTTATACTTACCTTCATTGTATTTTACTTTCGATCCTGGCCTTACTGTTACTGTTAACTTTATTTTTACTCTGAGGGAGCCCAATGTCTATAAGCTTCATGGTTTCTTTTTGGGCTTCCTCGCCACTTTCATTTGCTTTTGTGTAACTGTCTTGTTTTATTGTTATTCGTGTTTTGTGGTAAATCAAATAAAGTTACAAAGTAAAGTTACAAAGATGGCACATCAACTACCAACGTACGGCCTTTTGGCAGTACAGCAATCTACAGTTGCATTGATTATTATCCAGGCTGCCCTTACTGCTTCAAATGGTATCGAGATCACTATAATAAGATTTATGATTCTTCCTCATGTTACAATCATAGGAATTTATCAATCACCTAACATACCAGTCAGACTGTTATGTCTCACATTGAGAGAATTATTGTATCTTTTATGTACTCAATTTAGCATTTTTATTGGCGATTTCAATATAAATTGGTTTAATGAAAAAGAAAAAATACCTGTTAGTAACGTTTTTGAAATAAATACTACATGTAGTTATAAACAACTTGTCTCAAGTTGTACTACTGATAACAAGACTTGCATTGATCACATTTACACCAATCTGCCTGAATCACGAATAAAGTCTAATATTTTAGAGTGCTATTTTTCTGACCACAAAACAATTTATGCACTTTTAAATTGTTTTCCATAAAAGTAATGTCCATTTAGATCTTTTTTCCTCTACAACAATAATTTCATATACAAAGTGAACACATATGTAATACTGCACC
>OZ037777.1:20427842-20435342 GCA_964035525.1 Porites cylindrica
GTCATGCTGCCCAATTGATCATGAGTCAAATTTTGTTAATGCAGGGATCAATGTTTCGATGGTAGGGGGGAGGGGGGGGTACGGGTATAGATGCAGCATTTGAACTTTTGTGCATTTTCTTTGTCAAATTCCTGTCACCCTTAGGACTGGAAATTAGTTCATATGTGATAAATTATCCCTTTCTGGGATTAACAAAACTGCCGTTTGGGGCGAAATTTGTAATCAAATATCCCAGAAAGGGGAAAAAGGCAGTCTTCAAATGCCCTATCTATGCCTGTGCCCTCACTCTCCATCTAAACATAAATACCTGCATAATATTTTAAGAAATCTTTTTGGGGACAGTTGTGTGCTGGCCAGCTATGTATAAACTTTAGGTGATCTGTCTTAAAAAAAAATAATGCAGGTTTACAGAAAATCTTTATTTAGGGAACCTGTGAGATTTACCTTGTGCCCTTCGCAAATAAAGAGTGGATTATCACATGACATGTATGTTAACAGATAGGAATCAGGCCAAACAAAATAAGTTTCCTTTTGACAAGGGGCAAAATAATTGTTTTACAAAATGTAGTTTACATTTCATCTACAACTTATTTAAGTTTTTATTAAGTGACAAAAACCTAGTTAAAAATATTGCCAACAGGAAATGTTCTCTAGTGTTTATATACAGTTGTTTGCTGAAACATGTAGTTTATCATACTTAATCATAATCGTCTTATGAGTTGCACATCCTAGCCTTCTGATCATTTTTCCATTACTGTAAATCCTCTATTACGCTCCCTGGGAGCTTATTTATTTCAAACACGTTTGAAGGGGGGAGGGGGGCTTATTTGAAAGGGGCGACTTATCTTTATCAGCAAAGACAGTAGTATCAGTTCTCTATCAACAACTAGAATACAAAGTGGAAAAGCTAAGTACAGGAAGGTGAAGGTCATGTGGCCGAGGATGAAAAAAAACTGAAATTCACTTTGTGAATAAACCATCCCAGATCAGACCACACGAATTTTTACAGTTTGGATTGATTAACACAGTCTATTATTTATTAGTGAATGATAATAGGGGAGGGAAGGGGGGGGGCTAAAAGAAAAGGGAGGGGCTTAACGCTTAATAGAGGATTTACGGTATTTTATACTGCAATAGCATTCGTCATTGTAAACCACTATTATGTACTCACTGATATTTTCATTAAAAATCAGAACTTCTTTAGTATTATATGCCTGACTTTGTACGCATTAATTGCTGTCTTCAGGGTGGATGGATTGACAGAAGTGGAGGATGGTCAAGGAAATATTATTCCAGCACCTTGGAGGTTGAGTGATCAGCAAACTTCTAGGCTGGACTACCATCCCCACTGTAGCAACAACTTCTCGAATGAAGCGAGGGCTATCAGAGAGGAGTACATGACTTATTTTAACTCTGAGGGTGCAGTACCATGGCAGTGGGAACTTTGTGGAGTGTGACTGACTGCATGTTTGTATTCTATTGCTGTTGACGTATATACTTCTAGTTAAATATTTAGCTGTACACACTATGGAGGACCAAATTTTATTGTCCATCTGTTAAATTAAGGCTATTTTTTATAATGATGAGTGCACTTTCATGTGTGTCTTCATAACACGGGCTAATCATAACAACCTTTTTTTGTCAGCATTTAACAAGAAATTGTCCACATTATCACTTTCCATAAAATGATAAGTTACATATTCTTATATAAAGTAACATTAAATTCACTAAACGTTTTTCAAAAGCTGGTCATTTATAAAGTATATACACAGTCACGCAAGGAATAAAGGGATGTTTGTTTTACAAACAGTGTTGCTGCATTGGTGGGAGGGGTGAAATATATACATTGAGCCATTTTACCATTTGCGTTGATAGACAACTTTTATTAATGAAAGTCTGGGTGGTTAAGCCCTATTCGTTATGTGAAGCAAATCCATATAATAATATTGTAACGTTTAGAGGGATAACACTCAGTAAGAACTCTAACAACAGTGACACTCGGCTCGAAGCTAATAAATCTGTGACTGTACTTTTTCAATTTACAGAACCCAAGCAAGATTATTGGTTAACAAACAGCAAAAGAGAAAATAATGTGGAGGATGAAACATTATGTATATAATTTTGTCTATTCTGGTCTTGAATGTGTGAGCAGTGAAATGTTTTGTAAGGTTTAAAACACAAGTCACAGCTGAATATGTGGCAAAACATGAACTGCAAATTTATTCCAGGATCAGACATTTTAATGTTAAAATAATATTATTCAGGGTTGTCAGAAAAGTTTGAAATAGACGGTGTAGGCTGGGAATCAAACAGTTATTGATTTTTTATGGTTCTATTTTCCCTCTATTTTCCTATGAAAGTAGCTAGGGATCATCATTGTTTATAGCGGCTGGGGGAAATCCCTGGTCCCTAATGATGGCAACCTTTCAAAAGGACTTTCTTTGCACCCTGAGCCATACAACCAGAAGGTGACATAATCTCTTTTGGGTTAAAAACGTAATTGAAAAACACCTCAAAGAGCAATTCCAAAGGATCCTGAAAAACACAAAATATAGGACGTGTATAAAAGCTTTATTCATTAATTTTTATTAATTTATTTGTGTGAAGGAAGTGAGGCTTTTTGAAACTCCTCGTATAACAGGTAATTCTTAATTGCCTCATAAACAATCTTATATTACCTCAAAATACATGCAGTTATAATGATTGTCAACTGAATCGAATTATGCTTGAACATATTGTCAAGTATACTTAAAAATTGTATTTGCAAAATAATTTTATAACAAGAATCATATCTTTGCGAAAAAGAAGGAGAAGTTAAATTATTGTTATTAGAAAAATTATGTACATATGGTACCGATAAAAATGTTGGTATGATCCTGTCTTGCTACACTAAGAATGAATAAAGTTTTCCCTGATTTGACAGGACTTGCATGAGAAATCTGGAAGTCATTTAAGTTGTTAAGTCCTTATTTACAACAAATTCATCGTCCAGTTTGTTGTTGGCTTATTTGAAATTTAACCTGCCAGAGTAGTTTTGAGTGATATTACAACATAACAGTAACACGTTTAAAAACTACCCCGTGGCGCTAATACTTTCTGAAATATACCGGCACATCCTTCATTTGCCCTTGAGTTCATGATTATTTTAAGAATAAAGTTTTAGACACGACTTTTCACACGAACATGAGGCTCGGGACGTGTATGCATTATAACAAAAATTTTGGCGCCATTTCATGCAAATCGAACTACAAAGCGTTTACTGAAAAGACCAGTTGAAATTGTCAGAGTTCAAACTAGTTACTGGAGCTTGTGGGTTGAAAGCATTGAGGCCTGTAGACAGCGAGCTACATTTACTTGTAGGAGCAAGTGTACCTTGAGGAACGTAGCATTCCATTTCCAAATCAAAAATGACATCGTTAATCCTTTTCTTCGCTATAGCAAGTTGACGACCAGAAAACCGTCGTAACTGAGACTCCAGTGACTTCACAAACCAGCTGATTGAATCATTGTTTTCCTGACTTGCTGCTGCTGGACTTTGAAGGCATTTCACCGCTTCCTTGAAAAAATCCAATTTTATTTCGTCCATTTCTCTCGATTTATCTACCTTTGTTTTCTTGGCTGGTCTCTCGTTTTCTTTTTCATCAGCAGTTGCAAGGGTAGTAACGGCAGGGTCTACATCGTCGCTCCCTTTTATGAACATCAGTGCTTTGAAATATCTCCATTGGGAAAAGTATGCCGTGTCGGTACCCGCTCCACTCACCTTGGTGTCTTCTTCCCTTTTTAATTTCCGGTAGAAAATGGTTTTTAATGAACTCCACTGTTTTTTAACATCATCCTGGCTTCTGTTCGGTAGAATTTCACACAGCTTCTTGAAAATTAAGTCTCTCAAGTTTCTGTCCCTATATGAAGTAAGGTGATGATTCCATAGCTGGTCGTTTTGCTTGTAAAACTCGATCAATTGCTCAGTCTCTTCTTCAGTCCACTCAGTTTCTTCCTTCGCTTTAAGAGAACGGACAACGTCATCTTTCATATACAATACAGTGGTGTAACATCTCCACCTTGACTGTTGACCTTCTGTGGTTTCTTTCTTTACTTCCCTTGTCAATGCCGTTCTAAGGCTATGTAGTTGTTTTTTTGAGACAGCTTGGTGAAATGTTAAATTTTTGACATAACTCATCCAGAGCTCTTGACCTTCGTGGCTTGTTTTTGTACTCTGGTCCACAAGTTTCCCACAGACAGGGGTGCTTTTCAAGTTCTTTGCACAAATCTTTTCTTTGGGCCTCTGACATTTTTTCACTAATAAATTCACAATCTTGGGTTTCAACATTCTCAACCTCCACAACCTCGGCCATGTTTACTTCCTGCCCAAATATCCCCTAGGTCAGGAGCACGCTTACTCACCATCTTTCCCACGTTTTTGGTGCGGAAAATTGACCAATCACAGGTGTTGTGAAGCGTAGCAAGTTGTGACGCAAATCATAAAATTAAAAGTTTGTTGCAAAAAGTAGAACTCAGGTCAACTTTGCGCAACATGTTGCCACAACTTGGAACATCGAAATTTGTTGCATGACAAGTTGAGAGTGAAGGTGGTAATACGGGCAACAACGCTTTTCAACTTGCAACGCAACAATGTTGCACGACAAGTTGTGCGAAAATGTTGCCTGTATTACTCGATCTTTTACGAAACATTTCTTACAGTCTCTTTAAATTTTTGTGTAATCACTACCCAGTGGCGGATCCAGACCTTCGGATAAGGGGGGGGGGAGCGTTAATCCAGACCCAGAGATGGGGGGAGGGCCGGCCTCAAAAAAATTCTTTTCGGCCCTTTGGGCCTCATTTTGGTCTTAAAATAAAGGGGGGCCGTGCCCCCCCGGGCCCCTACCCTGGATCCGCCACTGCTACCTCTTTAATAGACCAGGGACAGTACGGTTTAAACAAGAAGGTAGGATGACCCTTCTGTTAAGGTCACCCTAACTCCAACGTGAAACATTTCATGCTGAGCTAACTCGGTCATGTGTGACCAGCTTCCTTATAACATTCCAGATTGAAACTTGAAGAATTTAAAGATAACTTGATAAAGTGGACAAGAAAATAATGGTTTATAACTTCATTGTAAATACCAAATACCTAGTATGTAATGTTCAGGCACCACTTGTTTAAAAGTTGGATAGCACTATCCACCGGAAAAATCACTATCCAACGCATGATTGTCAGGGAAACTAATTTGTGCTATCCAGTGGATAGTGATTTATCCACCTTTTGAACAACTGGGGCCAGATTTTGATCTTTTCCCAACTCGTTACGTATTCTGGTAACACATAATGTAGCCTGGAGCCAGTCATAAGGGACTTCCACATAAGTGTTTCAAAAGGCATTATAAGGGCCATGCATCTATGCCCTGGAATAGTCCAAGCGTAACCCTTTGTTATTTTCTTAGTGCATTAAGTATTGAATCAAAAAACGGAGAGTGGCATTGTCTTGGACTTCTTCCACACGAACTACTCCACTTAAGCAGAGGACATCATCCTTGAGGTTGATCAGTTCTTCTTTCCATGATTTTATTTTCTCTTTCCCTGATTTGGTTTTCCATGAAACCCTACAGAGAGAATATGCAATAACACTGTAAGTGTTTCATTCAAGATATGTACAGTCACATCCCATTAATAATTAGTGGGCCACAGAAAGTGTCTGTATTGATGGAAAACTGTCCACAATAACAAGGTGTTCATATAACAGCTGTAACTATCACCTGTGGACATCCGAGAAAAAGGGAGCAGAACAAAAACTATATAACATAATCACATAATCAAAAGTAGACACACTGAAGAAATAAATTACGACAGATGGTGGAAGTTGTTCTGCCATATTATTCCTATGTGCAACTCAAGAATATATTGTTTTCCATAGTGATATAAATAAATATGCAGTTTGATTAGTGTCACTTGATAATGACTTAATGTTATTTTGCTTTTCTTAGAGGAGTAACTTACATTCCTAATGTTAACAGGGAGGTGATGCCCATTTCACTTCCTACAAAAATATGCAGGTCAAAGAAACCATTTGATCTCCTCACTCCACAAGTGGTCGTTACCAGCTTGCTTTGCACTGGTGGGCTGATAAAATCTCCATTTCCTGACTGCGTCAGATCCACCCTCCACTTAAACATTGCACTGTCCACTCATTCACATAAAGGCACTTTCTAAGAATATGAACATTGATAATAATTAAATTCATCTTTTTATCTTTCTTTCCTTTTTATATTTTCACACCTCTCGAGAAACAGTTCCAAGAGGAACTGAAGTATACAAATTTACACCCCACAACCCTACTGTTCCTGTCTATGGATATGGGTAGGTGTCCACATTTATCAAGTGGATATATAAAAGGTGACCATGCACAGCTTGATTATAGGACTGACTTAAGGCACGGGGGGATGGTTAGGCTTATCGCTGTCAATAACATCTATGAATGGTTCACGTCAAAACCTTGCTCTTTATTGTCTGAAGCAGTGTTGCCATGGTTGCATTGAGATGAGGAGCCTTATATTCCTCAAAGTGATTTCTGACTGTACCACCTTGCCTAAGGATTTCACCGCAGTTGAAAGGGCAGCAAAGGGCTCCTTCCTGCAATGCCAAGTTTCTTACAAGTAGCACAGCCCCCAAAAAAGTACGGTCAACAGGGCAATTTCCATTGCCCTTGAACATGGCCGTTTCAAGGCATTTCTCACACATTGTGTGACCTTTGTTACACGCAACTGGATTTCGCATTACCGCAAGACTGAAAAAGAATGGGATGACAAAATCAATTAATGCGTTTATACTAGAAACCAAATTTTCTCAGCAATTCTCCAAGCAACTCATCCCAACACAAGGCAACACACTTATGTTAACATGTCAATATGTTTGAAATAAGACACCCTGAGAGAGGAACGTGCATTCCGCAGTTTCTTTTCCCACATCGTGAGCTACATTTTGCTTTGTGTTTCTGACTTCAGATATCTTTGTCGATCTTAAATGGTAAGGTTTCAAGCAACCATTTGTGTTTAGTTAATCGCGGAAATGTCTATTTACGGTTTATTGGCTGATCTATTTTTATAGGATTCCAGTACAAGTGGTGGTTCGAGCACCGCCCCAAATGACACCAGCACTATTGCTGTTGGCAGGGTAAGTCTTTGCTATTTTCGACCTGCCTGAACCATCGAAGAGATATCATTGTCTCTTCTCTTACTCTCGATTGGCATTTTTGTGTAGTTAAGTCATCTTCTTACCATCTTTGAATTAACGAGTAACAGCATGATGGTTTAATTGACCTTTCACGAAGGAGTATAATATTTCAAACTAGCGCAATGCAAAGCTGCGTTCAATGTTGAGTGATTAATTGATATCTTCCAAGCTTTAAATGCACGTTACATCTGATTTAAGTTTGTTTTTTGTTGTAAAGAACAAGAATGAGAAGAAAGGACAAAGAAGTCCAGTTCTTGTGACAGCTTTTGTTGAGTGA
>OZ037777.1:20440342-20445342 GCA_964035525.1 Porites cylindrica
CTTACAACACAGCCTTGATTTGGTATTTTGTTTACATGGTAATTACCCTCCCACCTATGAAAGATAATTATTATAGGAAAACATGGAACCCTAAAGTAGCAGTACATTACATTCTAATACTTACTTTGGTGGAAATGGCACCATTCTAAGAACTTGCTGATTGTTTGTTTGTTTGTCTTTTGTTTTTTTCAGTCTAACACTTGATTCAAAATGTATTACTAAACGAAATCATTTTTGAAATACTAGCACACAGCAAGAGAGTGATTCAAACTAAGCCATGAATGGACTACAATGAAATTCAACTAAAATTCCACAATAAGGTCCACTATCAGCAATCCTGATTCGAGGAATAGGAAGACAGTTTATGCACATTAAATAAGCCATTTCTGGGTTTAAAAAAATTGCACAAGACAAGCCAAATGTGAAACACTGCTGTGAAAATATAAAAAAGTTTCACTCAAAGATAAACAATAATTTTTTTCATCAATACATGTAGATTTACATTTTGAAACAGAGACTAGAGGAACTCAGAAATGGCTTATTGGAAAGTAAACATCATCTGCCCAAGCTGTCTTTTAGCTGTAAACGATAGTGAAAACCAAAAAACTACACTAATCAATAAATCGTACAACAAGAAACATGGCAGTTAAGTCACCAATAGCGACAACTATGGTTTCGGATTAGCAGGCATTAGCAAAGGCGGAAGGAAGTTTGTAAGAAGTCCACATACTGTTGCTATCTGTGTCGCATAGGGGCTAAGCGTATTGGGCAGATTACCATCTAAAATGTGGTAAGTCTTTATCCGACCAATTGCTCTTTCCACATGGATCCGTACAGAGGCAATGGTCATTGTTTCCTCTGTCTCTGCTGCAGTTAGTTGATTGCGTCCCGCTAAAAAGGGTGGCATATTGACTGTGACACACTCGGGCACAATGTCCTTTATGTCAAAGCCACGGTCAACCATGATATTGTCCCCACTTTCAATTAAATCCAGCACTCCACTTTCTCGAGTTATTTGTTTATCAGACACTCGTCCACCCCAAAGGTCTGAAAGAAAAGACACTTGGCCATTTGGTGTCACTCCCACTAGTAGCTTCCAAGTGTTGTGGTGCTTGTAATCAGACCACGTTTCTGACTGTGCAAGCATTGCAGATGGACGCTGAATGAAAAGGTCAGTGCAGTCCAAAATTATTCTGGTTGTTGCAAATTCAGCAAATTCTTCTGGCATATTTTTGCGCACCAACTCTTGGGTTGGGAAAGGGAAAATATCTTTGAGTTCATAGTACAGTAAATTAATCCACGTAATACAAATCCTTGACACAAGGCTGATGCTTACACCAAATCTGTCTGCGAGGTTCTGTACAAATAAGCCAGCCTTCAGCCGCATCAGTACTAACAGAAATTCATCTAGAAATGATAGTTTCCTAGAGGGTCCTGGTTTTTTGCGATTTTCATCCTCTTGATAAGGCTGACTCCCTTTCACAAGACGCTCTCCCTTCCAGTACTGCATCTTTTCTAATTTTGGCTCAATATATTTAAAAAAACTTATCAGTGCCTCATACGATGGAAACCCTGTGTAAAATAAGATGGCTGAGTTATCATCCTTTATTTTCTCTAGGGAAAATTGACGGCTTAGCAGAATCTCATTCTCACTTTTCACTTCTCTCAAACTTTCTTCACAATCAGCTAGTTTTAGTTCCAGCAAAGTAATCTTTTGTTGCAGTTGTCTGATAACACCATTATCAGAGGCGTCAGCATGATCCTGATCAACAGTGAATGAAGGCGAAGCTTGATCACTTGCTGCTGAAACTGTTTCCAATGGCAGTGATAGATTTGAGGACTCTTCGAATGAATCTTCTACATCCATTTCCTCTGCAAAAACTGCTGTGCTTGGTACTCGTTCAACAGGGGCTTTACGGGTTTTTTTTTGTGAGGTCCATGAAAACTGCGATGGCTCAGCACCTTTTGATTGAATGGTGTAAATTTTTACAATATGAAATAATTATAATAAAAATACATGTACATTGATAACAATAACACAGTGCTCGGGTCCAGTGTCCTGAGTGAAACTCATTATTGACTGCAAGCCATTTATTCACACAACACTAGGATTATCTTTGATAAGAGACGGGACAAAGAAGGAAAACATCGATTGCTATCGAAATACTACAGTCACTAAAAAACAAAGCACTTATAATCGTTAATAATCATTATTCATGAGCTCAATAGCCCTATCATTATATTAAGTTTTGCAAATAAGATAAAAGAAAAAAAGATTGAGCAAAATGTAAGTGCACCTGCACTGAAATGTGATATGCATATCATTATTGCTATAAGGTTGATGTATTTTTCACAAACCTTTCTTCAAGTCCCAGCGGCCTGACAACTTTCTCACAATGTCCTCCTGCTTAAAATGTTCATTGCAAACTACAGTTGAACTTGTCACGGTAAAGCCATCTCTTCCATGTTGCCTCTTAATGAGATTACACCAGCGATTTCTTCGCTTGGGGCTCGTGGGGAATTTGAAGAAATGATAGCCACCGAAGAGCCCTTCGTCATTATAGTAGCTGTTGTTACAGTCAAAAACGGCACAATGTTTACCTCTTTTCTTTGAAGACGACATAATCCAATCAAATATCAAAGAAACGACAAAAACAGCGAAGAAAAGCAAGGGAAAGCGTCCTTTGTTCTCATAAACACACCACGTGCGAAAATACGACTCAACGCGAGCCTCAATGTGGTGTCTGCGCGGTTACTATTCCAAGATGGCGCTGGGAACTGTAAAAAAGGCTATTGATTGAATGCTCTCGACTAATCAGATTTTTCATAGTGAGTCTGATGTATAATAAATAATATTGTTACTTTTTGTAAGACCTTACAAGCAACTTTTTTGGAAGGGTAGTTCCATGAATACTTGTGTATTGACACACAGACTTTATTTGACTTAGTCATGGGAAGGCAAATGATCATTAATAATTAATTATAGGAAGGATATTTTTTTATTTCTTTGTATCAATGACAGCTTGCAGCTACTGATATGAAATTACTGTTTATAAATCACCTAGATTTCACTTCAGCTCGTTATTAGCACCGAAGTGTAATGTATTCGCCTTGATGTAATGTTCAACAGGACTCTGCTGCTAATAACTCAGGGGATAGCAGTTCTGGCAACAGAAATGCCAGCGCTGTGACATCGGTAAGCATGACTAGATAGATATTTCTACTCTTGCTGTAGGTATATTTCTGCAGGTGTTGCATTTTCTGCTATAAAGACGTTAATTCAATAGGGCTGTCACAAGATTTCAAGTTCGAGGGTAAATCCAACAAGTAGGCTGCGAATCAAACAGCTAGGGATTGGTTTTGGCTCCACTTTTCTTCTATTTTCCCCTGAAAGTAGTCAGGGACCACTTTCATAGTAGCCCAAGGGTACCCTAGACTCGTGCCTTTCAATGACGGCTCTACTGAATCACATATATTAAATTTCAGTTAAGCCCATGCCACATCGAAAAAGTGTTCAGTAAAAGTGTCTTTAGATTGACTCAAGAAACTGCAATTGGCGACAAAATGAGTTGAAACACTTCGCCCAAAACTGGGCATTTTTACGTTTTATTAACTTGAAAAGGAGGAAATATAGCTTTCCTCCCCCATGCCCTCCGTGCAATGTTGTGCCCTTGTTCTAGCTGCCTATAGAAAACAACAAACACCCCAACTTTGAATGGAGGGGACAGGGGAGGGGTGCGGATTCTTTTGTTCTCTGCAATTACCCTATTATTTTAGAACAATGTCTCAACAATTTTGTCGCCGATCGTAGTCATCTCTAAATTAAGAATCTAGGCTATAGGAGAGACTCTCATGTTATTTAAAATGTGCTGACACCAGAAGATTGATTGCAAGTTAAGATTCAATCACTTGTATAGTTATGGCATTCTTTTTAGCATAATATGCACATGTATGAATTGAATTTTTTTTTTTCATCACAGTGGCTTTTATGCACTAGCCTTTGCTGAATATTGAAATGTAGTCTCCCTGATGTTGTTCTTCTTATAAACCTCTACAGGCTTCTACTGCTAATGATCCCCAGAATGGTAGTTCCAGCAACAGGAATGACAACACTGTATATCTGTAAGAATGAATGCATATTTTTATAAATGCTGAGGCTATATTCTTGGCAGAAGGGTCTTCAATTAGTAGAATAACTGCCTTACAGTTAGAAAACATTCTTCAGGGCTTTTCTCTTTAGGAAAGAAAAATATATACATTTGCGTATACCTAATGCCAATACCATAGCTTGACTGACAAATTTTTTCATTTATTTTATTTAAAGGTGTGGTTAATTATTTTATTTTAATTATTTTGGTAAAATGTTACTGTAGAGAAGTCACATTTCACTGTTACTATCATAATGATTAGAATCTTGTTTATTTTTTTAAAATTTTGCAGGTTGCTCAGTTAGCGAATGCTATTGCCCATCAAGTTAGGGCAGCATTTGCATCTACATCTGGGTTGTCTTTCAACCTACAGGACAATCTAGTGCCCGCAAGTCGTGGTGGAGGGAGAGGCAGAGGTAGAGGGGGGAGCAGAGGAAGTGGCAGAGGAGGAGGCAGTGGTCGTGGTAGGGGTCAAGAGAGAACAACAACCTGTATTGTTTTAACGTTATATTATTAAACCCAGGCCAATCATCAATCCCTTCTGGTTCCACACTTTCAGAGCTGGAGTCCAATGGCCGGGTAAAAACCCTGGAAATACCCCGTGGAGCAACACCTTGGACAACATATCAAAGGCTTCTCTCCCTCTTCTCAGAACTTGACGGGTTAGAGTTGTTTTTTGCTTTTCTTTTTCCTGGAATCTGTTTTTATTTGTCCTATTTTTAAGTTGATCACTTGTCAATCATTCTCTCCTTCATCATTAATCTTTAGATTTTTCCTCCCAACCAGGACAAGAGGTTTTGAAACAGTCCATGGTGCCGGGGGCAATAATTTGACACCCTGTGGTTCACAGTC
>OZ037777.1:20455342-20465342 GCA_964035525.1 Porites cylindrica
GTAACAAAGGGACGAATAGTGATATGGACGTATTGCTGCGAATGATAACTTCACCTTGTCCGTTGCAGCTGCACTTCTTTCTTTAATTGCACTAAAGTGGTCAGTAAAACAGAAGCATGTGTTGGGGTCAGGGGGTTAGGGGTTGGTGGTTGGGCGAGTGTGTAATATAGTGCATTTTTGAACGTTATTCCTTATCTGACTTATAATGTTATTAACCTAATATTGTATTCGAGTTATGGCACCTGGTATGAGCCAAATCTTATAATGTGCAATGAACCTTTATATGAGTCTCATACAGAGGTTATTTGCTTATGTTAACGTTTCTGTCTCATCAGCTAACAAAAGTGGCGTTAATAAAGAAGAAAAGGCCAGTTTTGGTCCTTCTTTGGGATACCCATTCCCAGGGTTCTGTCAGGTATGTTGAATCCAGTATTATCATGGGAAAAATAAAAACATGCACTCTGAGTTGAACACACCCTTGTGTCGTTAAGCATGAAGAATGATATATTATTTAACATTGATGTCACTATATTTTTTCCTTTTTTTTGTAAACTATTTACAGAGCAGGCAGAGCTTTGCAAACGTGCAAACACAGGGACCACCATTTTTCCTGTGAGGAAAACTAGCGAATCTTTCATAAATTGTAAGTGGCATTAATAAATCGGTTGCTGATTTTTTATGTCAGATGCATATATTTTTTAGTGTATTTGGTGATGTTGTTGTGCCAATCTCTCTCCAGTGAAGAGACTTCTGCATAGCACTAACATTGAGGACGCGCTAGCCCTTCTGTTGACCAAAGTTGGGAGCGAGTTCCTTGTCCTCATGAACTTCAGCTAAAACCTTGGCAAGAACAATAAGAAGACAGTTTGACACACAGCACTGGCTACTATTTCAAGCATATTAACGGAAATGAACAAATGAACCTTTATCTCTTAAACTTGGCGATAAACATGATCGCTCATTTCAGAACTGGTGCACAATAAGTTAAAACCGAGTTGTAAAGATTGAATATCGAGGTTTGGTATTTTCCCTCAAAGTAGACAGACACCTTGCAAACAAATCTAACCCTTCTTTTGTGCTTAGCAACCTCCCGCGTGCACCCAAAACAAAGGCGAAAGTCTACTCGGTTCAATCTTATTTGAAAACTGCACAATGCGGATGTTTAGGTGGATAATAGAACTGAATGACACAAATAAATCCTTCGAGGCACGTAGCCTGTTCCAGGCGTTGAGGTGGGGGAGTGCAGCGCGAAGTAAGAGAGCGTAAAAGAAAAAGGAGGATGAGAGGAAGAGAGAGGAGGAGAGAGAGGAGGTTCCTTTGCTCTGGCCCCCTACCCTACCTCCGGTTATTTTTTTGTGCTGACATCTCTTTGGGCCGTCGCCACCATCTGAAAGCCTGGAACACCCGAGGCATCGCAGCAGTAACCTGTGATCAGCCTTTTCTTTTTTTTAAGACAAAGGGATAATAGGGAGAGGGTTTGATCTCAGGCTATCGCGGATTCGCGGCAGTACCGAGTCAGTCATGGTTCCGTCCTTGAAAGAACGTGGGCGCACAAACGGATGGTATGCGGCGAAAAAGGCGGGAAAACGCTTGCAAGATAAAAGCCTGTCGACAGAGACGAGAAGCGCAGAGAAAGGAGAGGAGGAAGGTACGTGGTGTTGCTTTTTTTACTTTGGTTTTGTTGCTGTTGTTCCAAACACTAAACTAGCAAAAAGGTCTCGTTATCTTTCTAAAACTCTTTAAGATAGCTTGATGATAAATTATAAACCTTTTTGGATGTATTTACAACTTATTCTACTCGGATTATACTGTTACCTTGTGTAACCACTCTCTTTATTTTGCCTTCTCAGAAAAAAGAAATGAATTCGAGGTAAGCTCACTATTAAAAACGTATTACAGCAATTCAGTGTAATTGTTTCTTTGTTTGTTTTTTTTTTCTCGAACAATGATGATATTTCTGTCATTTTTACATACGGCAAATTATCTGTTGTTTTTTGAAGTGAGAACGAAAGTGCAGGACTAGAGGAACTGGTAAGAAAAACGTTTACATTTCAGATGACTTTATAAGCTTACTTAAGCTTAACTTAAGTATAAACTAATACCTCCAAAAATTTATTTGAACCTAAAAATACACGCATACTCAGTTAGCTGATATTACACATTAACGGTATCGTTTTTAATGAAATAATAGAGTAACGTATTTTCCCCTTTTTTAATAATTCCAGATGAACCAAGACATCGGAAGAGGTCGTCCACCAGGTTGGCATTCTCAGTAATAGCTTCATATAATCAATTACCAAAATATTATAATGTGTTGCTAGGTTTGTACTATGCTGAATGATTAGTACAGTTATTTATTACAAAACACATTGACGTGCAGCTGTTATTGATAAGGTGTTTCCTTTTTTTTAGCGGCGACCTCTGGTTCCTCGAATGCTCAAGGTGAGCATTCTCTGTCATAGCACTTATAATCAATTATCTAAATAGTGTTTAATTGTGTTGCTATGTTTGTAGAATGGCTAATGATTAGTACAAGCACGTTGACTTGCAACTTTTATTAATAAGGTCTTTCCGTTTTCTTGCAGGGAGTTCTGGGTACCAGAATCCTCCAAGTGAGTATTCCCAGTCATAGCTCTTAAACTCAATTATCTGAACAGTGTACGATTGCATAGTGTTGCTAGGTTTATAGTATGCTGAATGATTATCACAGTTATTTATTACAAAGCACATTGTCTTGCAACTTTTATTAACAAGGTCTTTCATTTTTCTTTGCAGCATTGAATCCTCCAAGAGAACAATATGGACATCGTCCAAGTGAGCATTCTCAGTCATAGCCCTAATAATAAATTATCTGATGAACAGTCTTTAATTGTGTTTGTTAGGTTAATAGTACGTTCAATAATTAGAAATACAATAATTTATGACAACTTTTTCACCGTGCCTGTTCTGTTGACTCATAATAAAATGACACAGTACCTCTATCACTTTGCAGAGAAAACAGAGAAAAGAAGAAGAATCCGTGAGTACATTGTCCATTGTTCTTATTTCTTGAAGATGTATATTTGTTAAATCTAACAGAAACCAATTTCTGCTGTTTTGAAAACATGACATCAATCAAAAACAAGTCTGGACAAGAAATGATCCCACTAAAAAGCATTCTCCACAAGGAAAACATTTCAGTTACGTTTTACACAAGTAACCGTTACTTGCTGTGACAGCAAATGTCAAAACAACCACTAAACTGCCTATTGAAACTGCCCATGTGTTTACCACACGGATACAAAACAGATGTCAAAAGAGTGACTGTATGAGTGAACATTAGATGGAGCTTTCTACAAATGCAGCGGGTGATTAGACGACATCTTCCACAGACAATATCATGACGTTAAAGTAACTTTCTCAAATTCATTAACAATTCACAAAGCGAAAACAAAGAAAATGACAACCTTCACGGTGGTTTGGATATTGGATATGAATTACCATAAAATTTTGCGAACTTTGTTTATCTTTAAATTTTTCCTACAATTTTCGGTACTATTCATTTGAGAAGCCATATCAAAAACGACACGCAATGTTTCATGCGATATCCAGACACTGAGAAGTGGGTTGAAAAACAAAGGCACAGCCAAGTTTTTTACCACCAACTTCGACTACCGCTTTCATATCTCAAACCAGTAAAACTAGGACACCATGCTTATTAATTTACTCACAAATTTTTAAAGTTAATAACATTCTATAATTTGCATCTCTTCACCGAATGCTACAAGTGCGAAGGGTGGGGCCATACGACCCCAATTTGCCCCACCTGGCAAGAAGGTTAGCTCAGCTACATGATACTGTACATGTACAGTCAGCTTTATATTGTAAGTGTTATAATTTAGCAACACACAAACCACTTTTTATGATGATCCAAACTACTTTATTTCTTGCAGATGAACATCTCAAAAACCTAAAATGTGGCGGGTGGGGGCACAAAAACTTTTTGTGCCCCACCCCCCGGCCAAAGTGGCCAAAAAAAAACACAGGAAAAAGGTATTTGCAATATTTAAGTGAAAAATAAACATTATTAAATACATGACATTTGTAACAATGAATTATGTGTTTAGGGGAGCTTACCTTTCCATTAAGGACTTCCAACTCTTTGGTAAACACATGTGTACACTTCTGTTTTCTTGATGCTATGTATAAAATGCCTTGGCTGCATGGCATGCTCAATTCACTATTCTGAAAGCAAGTTTATTTATTAGTACTACAAGGTTCTGGCTCCCCAACATGTGAACAGATAGATGCTCTCTTTTTTTAGACCTGTGGTTTCTGTTACTTTATTTCTGTTTGTAAATATCAATTTCCATGGTTTATATTTCATTGTTTCTAAAACTGTGAAGTGCTAATTTCTATTTGTGGAATCACTTTTGATTCAAGTGTATTTATTTTCCTTTACAAATATGCAATATTTTTGTCTATTCCAGCACAAGATGACAAAGGAGCAGCTGATTCGAAGATGAGAACGAATGTCTTTTATATCTATAATAAGTAACATCACATTACTTATTATAGATGTAAAAAAAATAACTCTTAGAGTGATTTTACTTGGCACATGAAACACTCACTAACAACTAGTGCAAAATAGCCACTAGTAAACAAAGAAATACAACTAAATTTATAGTGCATAATAGTGCTTAGCAATTCTACTATGCCTATTTCACAGGTTAAGTAAGTCACTGTAAGAACGATATACAGTGAAACCTCTATTATTAAAGCAGGACACCTTTGGGACCTTCCCAAGTGTCTGTTTAATGGAGGGTGTCCGCTCAATGGGGGTTCATACAAATTGCACACCGTTTGTTAACGATTAACATTCAACAGTTACTCTGTATTGTGATAAGCTTCCATGTTGTTAAGGAAGCTGTGCTCTACTTTGTGTAAGACTTTTAGGTGAACTTTTGACAGCTAATTGTATTAATTGATTTATCTTTACTAATCAACTACAGTATCGTATTTCAAGAACATGATCCAATGTCAATTCAGTCCGGTGTCCACTTTATAGAGGTTTTTAACAATAGAAATTAGCCAAATACGATTTACTTTAGAGGTGTCCGCTGAATAGGGGTTTGTTAAAAACGAACAAAAATACATTAATTTTGGGACCTGGCTTTTGTGTCCGTTTAATAGAGGGTGTCCGCTTAACTGGGAGCCCGTATTTCAAGAACATGATCCAATCTCAATTCAGTCCGGTGTCCACTTTATAGAGGTTTTTAACAATAGAAATTAGCCAAATACGATTTACTTTAGAGGTGTCCGCTGAATAGGGGTTTGTTAAAAACGAACAAAAATACATTAATTTTGGGACCTGGCTTTTGTGTCCGCTTAATAGAGGGTGTCCGCTTAACTGGGGGCCCGTATTTCAAGAACATGATCCAATGTCAATTCAGTCCGGTGTCCACTTTATAGAGGTTTTTAACAATAGAAATTAGCCAAATACGATTTACTTTAGAGGTGTCCGCTGAATAGGGGTTTGTTAAAAACGAACAAAAATACATTAATTTTGGGACCTGGCTTTTGTGTCCGCTTAATAGAGGGTGTCCGCTTAACTGGGGGCCCGTATTTCAAGAACATGATCCAATGTCAATTCAGTCCGGTGTCCACTTTATAGAGGTTTTTAACAATAGAAATTAGCCAAATACGATTTACTTTAGAGGTGTCCGCTGAATAGGGGTTCGTTAAAAACGAACAAAAATACATTAATTTTGGGACCTGGCTTTTGTGTCCGCTTAATAGACGGTGTCCGCTTAACTGGGGGCCCGCCTCAATAGAGGTTTTACTGTACATTGATTTTAACCAATCATTGATATTGCTAGCCTGTAAATACAGCCTCATCTCATTGTTCATTGCCATAGGGGGTTTCAAAATGATGTTTATACATATTAACTAGGGTATCTAAAAGATAGTAATGCTGCGGCACATTCTGTTGATACTGGCATTAGTTAGGCAGTGAGACTTAAAAGAATCGAAAATGATATTGATTGTCCTATTTACGTGTTGGAAAGTACTAGAATAATTACTATCAGTCTATAGAAAAAACTCGTGGGTACGTTGTTTAGAAAATGATCAAGTGGTTATAACTGGTTTTCCCACAGTAAATTGTAGGAAATAATAGAAATTCAGATTGTTTATCCATATATTTAATATACGGTGCACGATATTTTCTCTGGAAACACAATACTTTTCTTGCTGTTTTTGGCACTTTATTAAGTAACAGTTATTTAGCTATATATTTATAGAAAACAACACAAAAAGGGAAAAAAAAAGAAAGAAGGAATATAGAATTCGGTAGGACTCGAACCCTGCACCTTCGGCTCGACGCGACTACACCTAACCACTACACCACAGAGGATGATTACGTAATCTTTAAGAAAAGTCTTAATTTATTCCTTTTCCATGAAACTTCCGCCGGCAAGATGATCGCCAGCCGCATTAACCGAGCTATTAACAGTGAAAAAACAATGTAAACGCATATTCTATGGCAATCAATGAATGAAAGAACATAATTATGCTTTTTAAAACGCCGATACACGTCCTCGTCTGCAAAGTAGGACACAAAACATATGTTTTGTTATCTCGATTTCCGCTGTTATTTTGAAGGGAATGGTCAAAATCACATCCATTTTCGGCTCATACAGTTTCTTAAGAATAGCACTGCATGACATTTTCTCACTTTCACATCACATTTGTACATCCCCCGTGTTGCGGAGTCGAAGAGCAAATGCTCATCTTCTAGTCAGGTTTAACACCTGGACGAGTCAAAGGCTCTTGAATTGAAATCCAATCCCCAAGTTAACCATGGTACTCATCTGAAAGACTCCTGCGTGTCTTAAAATTTGGTAAGACCTCTAACCGTGCTGTAGAAAATTTGCCACAAAGAACGATGAGCAGCGAACGATGCACTCTCATCACCCTCCGAACTTCCTGGTGTTTTTATTTGAGTTGTTCGTGGCGCAATGCACTCTGGTTAAATGCAATGCATTGTGGTTAAAAGTGTGGTTAAATGCAATGCATTGTGGTAAAAAGTGATGAATTTGAGAATTCGTCGTCCCTTATATAATTCCTTTAAATCCTGATTATGTTGCTGCTCGCTCCCTTCGGTCGCTTCGCAGCAATTAATTTGATACTCATAAATTTGTGAGAGTTTATGCAACTTTTGCTTTACATTGAACTGTTGAGTTTATTTCTTGCAAAAAAAACCTCGGAGAAAGTCAATTGCCTCTTCAAAGAAGAATATTTCCAAAAATGACTGTTTTGTGCAAGATTCATTGTGTTCAAATATGACATGATCTCATTCTGACCTTTTGTTTTTGGTAAGTATTTATTCATAAAAAAAGCTCAAAGATTAGAATATATTAAATATAACTACTTTCACCGAGCAGACACCAGGAGCGGTTCATCAGTTAGGTCATATTGTTGTCCATTGTAAACATCTTTTCCACAAAATGTTGTCAGTGGTGAGCAGAAGGTAGAGAAGGCTGTATTGGCAGGCTGTATTGTTAATTATTACATTTTTTAAATTTGGGATGTGAAAATAACAAATGGGCCTTTTGCAATAGTTAATAATGTGATCAACTTTCGATAACAGAAAAACAGTCTGCTTTTGAAAAAGTTTGTTAGCATGAGCTGAAAGGGCATATTAAAAATAGGTAACCTGCAAATTTTCAGAGCCATCAAAAGTTGGAAGGATTTGTACGAGGAAAAAATTTTTTTTCCACCCAGGCACACTTGAGTTGTTTTCCATACTACTCCACTTTGTATGGAAAACCATTCAAACACACCCGAGTGGAATTAAGTTGTCTTTCTCACACAACTACCAAAATTTTTCAAAAGTAGACTGCTTTAGTGTTTTCTAAAGTTGATCATTTGATCAACCTAAATGCAAAAGGCCTTTTTTAAATCTTGAATATTTTGTGAATAATGAAATATAGAATTTATTTCCATAAATTGTTGTCTTTAAATAAATTTGACGGAATACGTTGTCTTTTTTGCACTAACTCCAAGGACAAGGGCTGATTTGAAAAAGAAATTCAAAAGTACATGATATGAAAACCAAAAAGGGACCCATCTGAAAGTGTGTGTTAATTATTCTATATCATGATATACCATATATAGATATTCTCTTTACCCACCACCATGGAACGCCATTTATGACAAAAAGATAAATATATAAATGTAGACCAAAACGTTAATATTCGTACCAGACCATCATTATTAGGGTTCATAACTTATAGATGCCGCCTAGTTCATGACATATATTTATGTTATATCTACAACATTGATTTATTGAACTAGGCGGCATCTATAAGTTACGAACCCCAAATTATTCACGTTATGACCAGCGACAGAAATATATGTTATGAGCATGCGTTGTCAATCCAGCGGGACTGTTTCTGGCACGCATGCCTGATGAACGACAATTTCCCGCCATTATTCCCGCCAAGTTTTCCCTGTTTACTGTGAGGACATGGCCGACAGCAGTGGCTCTTCGTCTTTTTCTCCAGTGACGCCAGGTCCGCAGTCATCCATCGCTGAATTAGTCTCTGGATTATTGGAAAACCCTCATTTTCAAGATGTGCTTGAAAGAACGACTAGAAGAACGCATCGAAGCCCTTCCCTACAAGCAAACCAACCGGCAACCGGGAGCACGACATCACGGCCTGTGTTTCAGATGCCTGTGGAAGAATTTCGGTCTCTTTTTAGGGCCGGAACCTCATCATCACAGGGCCAGAATACTTCAATGCCTAGATTTAGGCGTTTCTATCAACGACCAAGAGGACGAGCCTATGCGAGCCGGACACGATCTCACACTGCAACGTCTGCAACATCGACAAATGCGAGTGCAAGAGTTGACAAGCAGACACCGTTCTGCAGGGAGGTGGTACTGCTTAACAGACCACATGATCAAACCGTACTTAGGGGAAGTCGCAAAGCAAGTTTACACCGGACTGGAAATGTCCTGAGTGCCTTCCAATTCAGCAGAGGCTGGACGGCTGAAGAAGTTTACAGTAATCTTGAGGGCGCCTTTCCTCAACTGGTCAACATTCAAGAGGAGCCCAAGTAAGTCATTGAATCATATACAGTATTTTACTTCTAACAAGTAATCGAGTTTTCTTTTAGCTGGGTGTCAAAATCTTGATCATCATAGAATAATTTTGTCGACTGTCATCTTTAATAAATTATTGATGTATTATTTTTATATAAACTGAACTCTCATTTTTCATAATTAGGAGAAAAGTGCATTTCCGCATCTAGTGGAGTTTGAACATTGCACACAGTAGCTTCCGTAACATGGTAGTTGTAAATATTTCCAACTTTGGTTAAGGAGGTATATATGTTATTTGCAGGCTGGGAGGTCTGTATGGGCGGGCTTAAGGGGGGTACGAACACTGCAAAACCGCACAGAATAACATGGAAAACCGCAAACTGCATTGAAATTACCCAAAAATTTCTAAATACCACAAACCGCTTGGTTTAGCAACTTAAAATAAAAACTTCCACAAAACCACACCAAAAATTGAGCGAAACCGCATCACTACAAACCCTTATGCCCCCCTTGTATAGAGAAAAACCTGTACCCGAAATCTTGAAAATGCTAAAAACGGCAGGCTGACAGCAGCTTTTTCAAGACCTCAGTCACAGTTTTTTGCTGTACCGACCAACCCATTAATTTTTTTTAATTAATTTTTTCACCTCTCTCTCTCTCTCTCTCTCTCTCTCTCTGAAATCACTTTGTAATAATTGTTGACTTGCTTAGCGCTTGATAGCGAATGCAGTAAGCGCCTTTCAAAGTGAATGTTTCAAAGAGAAATATTTTTATTTGACTGTGTTTCCAAGCCACTTGTCTAATAAAAATCTGTTTTGAAACTAACTTTTGTACATAAACGGATCAATGTAAAAAGATGGAAATTCAAGGTCAAGGACAAAAACTCTCAGAGTGTTCCCGTGTCCTTGGAAA
>OZ037777.1:20470342-20482842 GCA_964035525.1 Porites cylindrica
AGGAGACCATTGGCCCGCTCACGTCTTATAAACGACGATCCTGATGAGTTTGCGACCGGCGACTGTGGCCCTTATGATGAGTGTTGCGATCATGCCCTCCCGCCTGAGCACAGTGATGTCCCTACTGCACCTACTGCACTCCGTGTCAGCATCATTCAATCACCTGTTCTCAACACCTTTTACCACGAGCACCCCGTGCAGCTCACCCTTGATACTGGCGCCACGTCTAACATGGTTCGTGCCTCGGCCACTAAGTTATATGGCCTACCTGTTACCCCAGCTTCTCAGATGGCCCGCCAAGCCGATGGAGTTACCCCTATGGATGTGGTGGGTGAAGTGCATTGCACTCTCACTCGTGGACAGCAAGCATTTAAACTAGACGCCCTAGTTGTTCGCCAACTCGATGTTGACTTTTTAGCGGGAAACCCCTTCCTGGCCCGAAACGACATCGGCATCCGTCCTGCCAGGCGCCAAATTGTAATCGGCGGGTCTGACGTAATCCACTATGGTACTGCTTCCAAACACACTACTCAACCAGCTGTGCGACGCACCCAGTCCTTTCTCCTACGCAACCCGCAACGCACAGTTATACTGCCAGGAGAGTACGTTCAGCTTGACACCCCTTGTGATTCTGACCCAGATACGTTATGGGCCCTTGAACCCCGACTAGACTGTCCATCCAACACCCCCCTCAAGGCAGAAGGAGCATGGCCCCCACCTCAACAAGTCCTCTCTGTGGACCACGCTGTACGCATAACCAATACGACTGACTCTCCTATACTTCTTCGGACCGGCGAGCAGCTGTGTCATGTAAGGCATGTTATACCTGTTGACAGCATAGACACCACATCTGCCCCTACCTCTACAGCCACTACTGCCCCTACCTGCTGCCAGCCCTTCTCCACTAATGTGATCCTTGACCCCGATGGCTGCTTAGACGAGGACATTCGCGACAAGTTCAGAGCACTGAATCTGGAGTTTGATGATGTTTTCAACCCCACTATCTCGAAATATAACGGCGCTAACGGTACCATTGAAGCTGTTGTCAACATTGGTCCCACACTCCCCCCTCAGCGTAAAGGCAGACTCCCACAGTACAACAGAAGCACCCTTGAGGAATTGCAAGCCAAATTTGACGAGCTCGAAGTGGCTGGTGTGTTTGCCAGACCTGAACAGGTGAACGTACATGTTGAGTACTTGAATACCTCCTTCCTTGTTAAGAAACCCAATGGGGGTAGCAGACTTGTGACATCCTTCGGCGAAGTTGCCCAGTATAGCAAGCCCCAGCCTTCTCTAATGCCTAACGTCGATGGTGTACTGCGTGAAATTGGGAAGTGGGAGTATATAGTTATCTCGGACTTGTTAAAGTCGTTCTATCAAATTCCACTGGCTCACTCTTCCATGAAGTACTGTGGGGTAGCCACACCCTTTAAAGGCATCCGTGTTTATACCTGCTCTGCTATGGGCATGCCTGGGTCGGAAACATGCCTCGAGGAGCTAATGTCTCGAGTTCTGGGTGACCTAATTCAAGAGGGTTGCGTTGCCAAAATTGCTGATGACCTGTACGTTGGTGGGAGCAACCCTACAGATGTCCTTCATAATTGGCGGCGCGTTCTTTCCTTGCTTCAACGCAACAATCTTCGTCTCTCCGCGCCCAAAACACTCATCTGTCCCAGAAAGGCCACCGTGTTGGGTTGGGTATGGTCTAATGGCACCCTACAGGCTAGCCCCCACAAGTTAGCCGCATTATCCTCTGTTGACCCTCCTACTACTGTTCAAGGCCTACGATCTTTCGTTGGTGCATACAAGGTGCTCAGCCGAGTACTCCCTAAGTTCGCTGAATTGCTGGACCCCTTGGATCAGGCCACCGCTGGAAAGGAATCTCGAGAAAGACTAGTGTGGTCCGATGAGTTACTCCTGTCTTTCAAGTCCGCCCAACATGCCTTGGAAAACCACAAGACCATCACAATCCCCCAACCCCGCGACGCTTTGTGGATCGTGACAGATGGTTCTGTGAAGAATAGAGGCATCGCAGCCACACTCTACACCCACCGGAACGGTAAACTGCTGTTGGCTGGTTTTTTCAGCGCGAAACTGCGAAAGCATCAAGTGACCTGGCTACCGTGTGAGATCGAAGCTCTGGCCATAGCTTCCTCCATCAAGCACTTTGCCCCTTACATTATCCAGTCATCCAAAACAACCGAAGTTCTGACGGACAGTAGGCCTTGTGTCCAAGCCTACGATAAGCTTAGGAGAGGAGAGTTCTCAGCCAGCTCCAGAGTTACCACCTTCCTGTCTACAGTCAGCCGCTATTCTGTCCATGTGCGTCACATTGCAGGTGTTGAAAACCTCCCCTCAGACTTCGCCAGCAGGCACCCAAGAGAATGCTTGGACTCCAGCTGTCAGATTTGTCGCTTTATTGCGGAGTTGGAAGATTCTGTTGTGCGCAGCATCTCCGTGAGCGAAGTCCTAGAGGGTTCTGTTCGAATGCCCTTCATCAGCCGCGCCGCATGGCAAGCTACCCAGCTGGAATGCCCTCACCTCCGGCGAACCCATTCTCACCTCAGTCAAGGTACCCGACCTTCAAAGAAGGCTACCAAAATAATTGATGTCAAACGCTATCTTCAGGACGTCGTCATCGCCACTGATGGTCTTCTCGTTGTCAAAGACCACCCGCCTTTCCAGCCCCCTCGCGATCGCATTGTTGTCCCTCGCACTGTTCTTGATGGACTCCTGACAGCCCTTCACATCCGTTTCAGTCATCCTTCCAAGTATCAAACCAAGCGCCTTTTTAGCAGGTACTTCTTTGCTCTGGACCTTGACAAAGCAATTGAGACTGTCTCTTCCTGCTGTCACACCTGTCAATCTCTGAAGACTATCCCTAAACACCTGCACCCGCAGTCATCTGCCGATGCTCCTCCTACCATTGGCGTATCATTTGCAGCTGATGTCGCTAAGCGTCATCGTCAACTGATCATGGTTCTAAGGGAAACAGTGTCTTCGTACACCGTGTCTTCCTTCATCGCGAGTGAAAAACTCGAAGACCTCTGCAATGCCATCATCATGCTCTGCTCTCAGCTCCGTTCCCTTCGCGACGGAGGGGTGATCGTCCGCGTCGATCCTGCCCCTGGCTTCTCCACCCTTGCCAAAGACAGAGTACTCCTCTCTTATGGGATCACCCTGGAGGTTGGTAGGCCCAAAAACCCTAACAAGAATCCTGTGGCTGAGCGCGCGATCGAAGAGCTAGGCTTGGAGATCCTCAACTTGTCTCCTGAGGGAGGCCCCGTCTCTCAAACTACGCTGTCCTTAGCAACGGCCAATATGAACTCCCGCATCCGCCGTGATGGCCTCTCAGCTCTTGTGGATTTATTTATTTATTTTATTTGCCACACTAATTACAAAAAATATAGGAAAAGAAGAAGAAAAAAAAAAGAAGTGGCGAGGAGACCTAACAGAAACTGTAAGAGCTTATGAGAGGTTAGGCCTCCTCGAACTATGAGCTAGAGCTGTTTCACATCAATTGAAGAGAAGGCGGCGAGAAGTCGAAGATGGAAAGATTTATAAACTGTTTTCATACTTACTCAATAATTTAATCTTCAGTTTTTTCTTAAAAGAGGAGAGGGATTGAGAGTTGATGATCTTGTTGTCAAGTGAATTAAAAAACTTAGGCCCTTGAAAAAAGGGCGAGAACTTCTTCGTGTTTGTACGACAATACGGTAGACGGTAGGCCTGGGAATTTCTTGTATTGTAAGAGTGGAATTGATTGCTTTGAGAGAAATTGTTATTAAACTTTGGAGGTAAGAATGAATTTTTGCAAGAATACATAAATTGGCCCAGTTGAAGCAAATGGATATCATTAAATTTTAGTATACTGAGGTCCTTAAAGATGGGGTCAGTATGAGCATTAAAATGTGATTTATTAATAATTCTAATAATGCGCTTTTGCAGGATAACAAGGCGGCGGAGATTAGTTTTATAGGTCGAAGCCCAAACGATATTGCAGTAGTAAAAATAAGGATAAATTAAGGAATAGTAGAGCATACGTAAAGACGATTTGGGAAGAAAGAAGCTGCATCTAGATATTATACCGATTGACTTCGCAACTTTACTTGCAACGTGAGATATTTCCGACTTCCAATTTAGGTTTTCATCCAAAATTACGCCTAGAAAATTTGTCTCCTTTACTTTAACAATATTTTGATTATCTATGCTTATTTGAATATTACAAATTGAACGCTTTTGTCTTGGTTTGAAGACCATAAATTTAGTCTTTTTAAGATTTAGAGAAAGCTTGTTTGCTTTAAACCAGATTGACAGTTTGTCCATCTCCAAGTTTAACATATCTGAGAGATAGTTCAGATCTTTATGTGACATGAATACATTGGTATCGTCAGCGAACAATATCAGATTTAATAGATTAGAAGCATTGTTGATGTCGTTAATGTACAGTAAGAAAAATAGAGGTCCGAGGATAGAACCCTGAGGGACCCCACAAGAGATTTCATTTCTTAACGAACGGTGGCCATTATATTCAACATATTGCTTTCTGTTTGAAAAGTAACTTCTTATCCAGTCCAGCGCTAAGCCACGAATACCGTAATGTTCGAGTTTATCAAAAAGGATGATATGATTTACAGTGTCAAAGGCTTTTGAGAGGTCAAGAAAAATACCTACGGAAAATTCACCTCGGTCAAAGGCAGTAGAGATCTTATCATGCAAGTCGATTAGCGCGAGTGCAGTGGAATGATTTTTCCTGAAGCCGTATTGGTTACTACAGAGGATGTTGAAGTTCATTTCATTCGTTCTCTTGAGTTGTGGACGCAACGCGACCAGCTCACTGGTGCGCAGCTTCCAATTGTCGACCGCCAGATTATCCTCAGTCAAAACTTTTCCCGCCAGCAGAATCACATGCCGAGTGCTAAGTCCAAGGCCCATGGCTTTACCAAAGCCTCCATCCCCACTGTCCTTGTTGGCCACCTTGTTTTCATCAAAGGTGACAAAGACAAACTGAAAGCCCGCGACAAGTATCTTGTGATCGGCATCGATAAAGACCTTTTCTGTCAGCTCCGCAAGTTTACCAGTTCACAGTTCCGCAGTAAGGTCTACACCATTCCTATGTGTGACTGCTACCCTGTCACCCCAACTGTCCTAGCTCAGACTCCACAAGGACCCATCCGTGGCCAGACCGAATCCACTGCTTCTGACTCTGACGATGATCCTGTTCCCGTCGTCCCTTCACTAAGACCCCCTACAGTGCTTTCTTCTCCACCAGTGGATACCTATACTGTTCCGGTACACCACTCAGTGTCTCCAGCTCATTCTCAGCTACCCGCCCAGGAACACCCCCCAATTCCTGAAGTCATTAAGCCTTCTCGGAGTCCTCCACAAGCTCCCCTGGACCCCTCTTTTACTGATGATGCACAGCCGACGCCTGCTGCTGTTATCCCCACTAGGAAATCTGACCGCTTGCGGAAAGCCCCATTTTGGCACAATAAGGACTGGGACTTTGACTAATGACTCTGCCGTGTACTCTCTAGCCGTAACTACGGTCTTTACCATGAACTGCGTATTTTATTAGCTCACTCGTACCTTATCATAAGGGGGAACACACCCCACCGTTACATTCAGTTTCATATTTATTCTAGCTCTTTCATTACTTTTAGCCGTTGTTATCCTATGCGGTTTTAGTCTAGTGCTCGTATCAGTTCAGCCTATTGTTCATGTTTTATTTCTTAGTTAGGGTAGGAAAGAAGGAGGAGGCAATCACGCCACTACGTTGTTATTGCGTTACTTTCAGCGGTATCTAGCGCGCGCATGCGCCCGTGGCTCATCTTTGTAATTCCATGCGGCTCTCGTTCGGTCTTCAGTAAACCTTCGTTAAGACACAGTTTGTCCTTATTGGCGCTGTGAAAAATAAGTTTTGAACAAGATCTGTGCAGTTTAACGTGCAATTTGTTCCAGTTTCCTGAAATTTCAAGGCCATTTTCTAAACTAAGAACCTGTTTAATTTTTTAGGCTAACCTGCTTCTTATGTAAGGGGGATGTAAAATGAAATGTTTAGCTTAACAGGTTCTTACCATAAACACCGGCTGATAAGCCGCACTCGTAGAGAAGCCACACCCCGAGTTTGACAACTCATATTTTGGAAAAACAATTGGAAAGACATTAAAATAAATCAAAAGTGGAGTCTTGATAAAGATGCCTTACATGTACATGCATTTTTTCTTCAAGTTTCTTAAACCTTGACCACCCGTCAGCCTGCGTACATTTAAGGTCTCGGTAAAGGAAAATTTTAGTACATTGCTCGATTTTGTTTTTTTTGGATTTTTGGCATGAGTGGGTCCTAAATTTTATTTTGGCAGAAAAAGAAAATCAGAAAGTGCTTTTTACCCCTTCTAAAATGAGCCTTTTCTGTTTCCCGCCATAAGTTGCGCGCGAAAAGTGATTGACAGCCCCTGTCAATTGCGTGACAAAACACTCAAGTGTCGTATTTCAAGAGCGCGTGCTGGCGTAGCTCGATAATTCAAAACACTCTACTCTCTACGGAATATGAACCCTATGAAACGGAAATCGGACTGTCCCTGGACTAGCACATGGAAACGGAAGAAACAGAGAAAGACAACGGAAAGTATTTCTGAGCATAAGAAAACTACACTGGCACAGTCAGACAAGGGATCATGGTTTGATCAAGTAAAATGGCTAGATGAGGAAGAGTTGAACGCAAGCGTTTCTGCTCGGAAACTTTGCTCTGAAATCGACTCAGACGACCGTACAGAGAAAAGAAACAACATTGTAGTTGATATAAATTTGCTGAATGGAGCGATCGAGAGGTCACTTTTGTGCAAATTTTGCCAGTGCCCGGTGTTTTGCGAGGAACTCGAAGAGCGCAGCGGCCAAGGTGTGAGATTGGGCTTCGTTTGCACGAATGCGAACTGTAGTCTCATTCAGATGCCTTTTAACTCCTCAAGTAAATCGGGAAAGCTTTTCGATATCAACAGAGCGTCTACCCTTGCTTTTCGAGCGATTGGAAGGGGACAACTGGCAGCTGCAAAAACGTTGAGTATTTTAGGTCTACCAAAGCCCTTGAGCAAGCCGGTTTGGTGCGAAAACACCAAAATAATAGCCGATGCATGCAGTGAACTTGTTCGCGAAGAACTCGAACATTCAGCCAGGGAACTGAAGGAGCTAGTGGAGACTGATAGTGAAGGATACTGTACCACAGCTGTTTCTTTCGATGGATCGTGGTGCAGCCGCGGATGGTGTGCGAGAGACGGAGTTGTTGCCGGGATCTCACTCAAAACAGGAAAAGTTCTGGATGTCATTCATCTTAGCAGTTCCTGTTCTACTTGCGATCGACTGGAAAAGGTCCACTCAGAGGGACAGCTCTCGCGGATGGAATTCCTTGAGAAACAAGTTGAGCACGGGGAAGTTTGGTACCTAAATCATGACGGTAGTGCCCAGGTAAGGTTTTCTAAAATAATAATAATAATAATTTTATTCCACTTGACCACTACTTTGAACCAATTGACCAGTACTTTGAACTACAAGTAGTATTTCCTGTTTTCAAAAAGATACCATTTTTTCTTCTCCCCTGTCAAAGGAGATCATTCCTCAACAACATTTACAAGGTCTAGGTCGGAAGTGAGGAGGAAGTTATTAACAATCCCGAATCTGGCAAAGATTTTTTCTGCCTTTAGTTATTGTGGTGATGACTGTATTCACACAGGGAAAACCCACTCAGGACAAACTTGTATATGTCAGGAAATTTTATTTTGAGGTTCCCTAAAACTGCTACTCTCATTGCCCAGAGATTCCTCCCGCCACTTTGGCGCTCGCCGGAAATCACTCCCATCTATTTACTTGGTGCGTTCATGAATGCCATCTACAGCATCAGTCTTAGAAAGGTTCTTTATTATTATTATTTTCACTGCAGACTGTGGATCACACCAAAAAAATATATACCCTGGTATTTCAATATACATGTAATATAATATAAAAATATACAACAGTGCATTCTTTGAATTTGCCTGTGGACTCTGAAGCAATTTCTGAGTGAACAGATATTCTCCAGTTGTTTCTTCCTACTCCTGCCCCCACCCAGGATGTTCAGTATTCATCTCTTACTGCATTTTCACTAAATGCCTTTATCAGATATGAGATGTGCTTTTGTCAACCTAACGCAAAAATGATTGTTTTCTTTGTGTCACAGTCTATGGAGGCAGCAGGGGTACTGACCCTTTATAAGCGTACTCCAGAGGGGATCAGATACAGCCCATTTGTTGGGGATGGTGATAATAAATCATACTCTCAGCTTGAACAAACTGCACCATATGGACCTTCATTCCACATACCGAAGGAAGACTGCATTGCGCATGTCACAAAAAGGATGGGCACCAATCTCAGGAAAAAAGTGGCAGAATACAAAGGTAGGAAAACTTGTTCAAAAATGCTGTACTCAACAGCTACAGCATTACTATTCAGTAAACATGCCTAAATGTTCACTCCAGTATACTGCACTAAGGAATCTAACTCAAAACCTGATATAATTATAATACCAAGTATGAAAGCTCAAAGGCAGATTTTCGAAATACACTGGCACGCGGAAATGGGCCCCAAAAGGCTGGAATTTTAGTGCGTGGTGCACAATGAATTTCCTGCCTTTCACATAGCCTCGCTTTGGTGATGAACAAAACGTGTGAGTCAAATTATTTCGAAAATGGTCCATTTTGTTTAGTTTCAATTGGCCAAGAGCATATCATGTGAACACGAAGAAACTCAGCTGTTTCCCTGGTGACGAGTTTGACATACCAATAATATGTTGCAGACCAGCAATAACAAAGATACGTGTCAAAATAACAAAGTCACATGTCAAAATTCATTTACAAAAATTATTCACCTCCATTTTCCTTGCCATGAGGAAAGATGGCAAATTTTCAAAATAATGATAAGGGAACATTCTCCCAAACAAGCAAGCAGTAAAATTGCTTTTATCTACATTTTGTCCAGACAAAAATACTGTTTAAAGCCTTGGCACTTGGTATGATAATTAAGCAATGATTTACTGGTAACTCAGGAAAGCAGTATGTTTCACAGCTCCTCAACCACCCATGTTTCCCAGGAGGGACTCAGGCCTGACGTCCAGAGATGAAAAAAGCATGCTTTGAAAATTACAATAACTAGATGGGAAAACCTCCTCCAAAAAGGTGGCACTGACCACTAACCCACCCCCTACCCCCTCGGAAAAAAAAGACAGAAAGAGTCATTTTGGAGAGTCATTGAGGTTCATTTTGTGATATCTGCATTTTAGGCAAAAAGCTTGCTGATGGTCGAAAGGGACTAGGTGGCGTTGGTGGCCTGACAACCAAGAGAATCGACAGCATGCAAGGCTGGTATGGACAGGCCATCCGAAACAACAAGGGAGATGCCAAGGCAATGTCCAAGGCTACACATGCCATATTAAAGCATTGCTCGAGCACTCTAGAAAACCCCAACCACAGTGATTGTCCTACTGCGAAATCTTCATGGTGTTCCTTCCAGCGTGACATTGCCAATGGAACAGAGTTGCACCGCCCATATAAACATCCTTTGACACCAGCCATTGTAGATGCTATTCAACCTATCTTTGACTCATTGGGTGATGAAAGATTTCTAGCAGGCTGCGAACAGTGTTTTACACAAAACCAAAATGAGTCATTGCACCGCGTGATCTGGAGTCTGGCTCCCAAGGAACAATATAATTCACCTGCAGAGATTGACATTGCCAATAATTTAGGAGTATTGTTGTTTAACCGTGGCTATGCTAGCACATACATGAAGCTCTTCCCCAAGATTGGATTAGTACCAACCGAACAGCAAGTCGAGGCCTGGAAAAAGCTAGACAAGGAACGGGTGGACACTGCCGAGTACCAGTCATCAGAGGAAGTAAAGATCAAGAGGAAGAAGCTGAAGAGGTCCAAAGTAAAGAAGCAAGATGCCTTTGTAAGAGCTGAAGGGGTTATGTACAAATCCCAGGCATTTCATCAAACTGGCAAGAAGCCAAAAGGCAAGAAAACAACTTCCAAGAAAGGGAGCACTAAGAAATCTTGCAAGGCTCGTGCATCAAAAAGAGGCCAGAAATGAAAGCAATGACCAAGTTTGTGACCACAATCATCCAGCTGTCTACAGCAGTCTAGTTTATTTCAGAATCCTTTACTTTAATAACTTTTGTACACAAATGAAAGGATTCCTATTTTCAGAAAACAGCCAATGAGGGTATGATGTACAGTACCTCTTTCAGTACTCGTACCTGTGCCATATGGCCTTTTGTAATTTCCAGGAAATGTGTACAGTGTAATCTCAGCTTATTTTATTAACATTCAGTGTACATTGAAAATATGTTTTGCAAATGTTTGATTTTTGACAACTTTGAGACCATTCATTGGTGTGTATCAGAGAGGCCAAGGCCATTTTTGAAGATGAATCATGAACATGGTTATAACAGTAACGTGTAATTTCAGAGCCCGTTCAGAAAAAGTTTCATTATTGAAAATGTTTTCGGGTAATGTGTAATTTTAGGGGGAGAAAATCTAGATCCCCACCATTTTCCAAGAGTAAAGATTCTATTTTTCCATAAAAGTACTTTGGGGTGGGGTCCTCAGGAAAATTCCCTCATTGGCGAAGGCTTGATACAATTTCTGCTTAGCTAATTTCTGCTTAGCACGGCATATTGAAGTAGTTTACGAATGACATTCAGTAAGATGAATAACATTGACTATACAGTAACATTATAAGTGACTTTTGTTCTATGTACATAACAATCAGAAACTGAGATTAAAAAGAAATGTCATGCTTTATTAAATTTCTACAAAAAAATGTTTTCAGCTGCCTATTCTTGAGCTGTAGGTAGTTCCAAGGCAGTACAGAAGTCTTTCACGCTGACTTGAAAAGCATCCTGGAATATAAAAATAAATATTAAATGCTGCAGTTATAACTAAACTATGTTTCTTATGTATTCTTACCTCTCGAATCTCCCCCACCACGTCACCAGGGACAAGCGCCCTAATGAAGCTTAGCACTGTGCTCGGGAAGCTAAATTGAGCATCGCTTGGGCCAATTTCTTTACGCTAGATAAATCAAAATAAGTCATTAGAACTGTGGTAAAACAATGAAAAAGGATTTTCTGTTTTGCTTAGACCTGTACAATAAATATATTGAATCATTAGCCTGCGCCAGAAATGTTTATCTGTTTACAAGCTACAAAGGCTTTCCGCGAAGAATTCATAAGACGTTTTACATTCCCCTTACAGAGTAAGTGTCCGTCCTTCCAACCTACCATGAGAGAGTGCGCCCAATGACAATACTCAAGATAGCGTATCCTCCGTGGAAGCTTTCCCCGCTTCATGCGATCTGCCATCTTTGTCTCCAAGTTATCGGCGAAAAATTCCCGTCATATCTAGTAACAAAACAGTAGATCAAACTGCAATTCCAGCTATCTGGAAATAACAAGTAAAAGAAAGGGCTCATCCGTAGAAAGTTCATTCGGTTCACTCCGGGATCCTGTGCATAACTCGCATAAATATTAGGATAAATATATAATTTTTATTTTTATCACGCATGCCACGACTTGCACGTAAAATTTATTTATTATGGTTTTAGCAAATATTGGTCACATGCGTTTCTGTATGGTAAATTCTAAACACTGATACTGTAGGTGTTTGTTGATTAAAATATGCCACCCCGTATTGTGTTCACTTTTCACGAAAATCTTTCAGATGAAAAGTTGCCAGAAATAAAATGAACGTTTGTTCTTTTCAAACCTTAAAACCTTTGGTTAGTTGTAACAAGATGAACCACAAATTTGCATAATTTTTGTTTGCAAGATATTTGCTCACTGATGGGTGTCTTGGCACTCTCACTTTCCACTTTCCCGTGAACTTGAAACTTGACTCGGAAAACCGACTCCCAAACAAACCTTCTTCAGAAAAATGATCTTCAGAATGCACTACTTTTGAATGAGAAGCAAACTGATGAAAGCTATCAATTTTTTATGCCCTTTAATAATATAAACATCTCCCCTGTCAGCGGCTAAGAAATACTCCCGCGGCAAATTGCAGAATGAAGCGCTTTCACTGGCAGCTTTTCGCGTTGTCTACGTTGTCTTTTAGTGTGTCCACTGAGAACTTTGGTTTCACGGTTTCAACGCCTTTTTTTTTCTTAAAAAATGTTTTTCTAAATTGTAAAGTGTCTCAAATGCATGTTAATCATTCACGTGTTGTGGTGGACTTAGAAAAAATTCTACAGTGTGGCAGCGCCGAGAGCAAAACAGCAAAAAATCAAACTAGTTGAAGACATCGGGAGTGAATATTGCGTTGAACTCAAAGCGTTACAGAAGATTGACTACTTGAACATTTTCACAAGAGGTTAACCAGTAATACAATGAGTAATATGTAGTTTTTAGCATTGTGTTCAAAGATAAACGTTTGTCTGTTATTTGGACCTTCATTCCGTTAGCTTCACTTAAT
>OZ037777.1:20490342-20497842 GCA_964035525.1 Porites cylindrica
TTGGACGACATGAAGTTCTGTTACCAATTAATCATAACTTTAACAAAATTTGTGATATATAAGGCTTTTTTAAAAAATTCAATTCCAAAAAAATTCTTCAGTCGCTCATTCTTAAGAATTTTAGCATCCACTTGACTTGAAAGCTTCTTTGAACGCCTTCTCACAAGTGGTCTCCATTATTTCAATGAATGTGAACAAGACTGAACTTCCTGCTACAAATGGTTTACCATAGTGCACTGCAGGCTATGAAGCATGGTTCACGGGAGCAAGGTTAATTGAAATAGGTGTATACAGGTTTTAAGTCACTTTCCAAGAGTAGTACCCGGGTAGTAGCATTAGTACCAACATCGACATCTGCTGTATATGTTGTGCTTATTGAGATCATGACGAAAAGATACAGAAAGTTTGTTTTGTGATGCATTCTTTTTTAGACAAGGTATGGGATTACCCTAAGTTTCAAGGTTTCAGTGTGAACGATTGTGATAACTAGTATATGGATTAATTAAATTTGTAAGAAGATCAATTAAGGAAAATACTTATGTGAAATGCAGGTCCCTCTTCGTAGTCGCAGGATGGTAAAAGCCATCTGCAAGTGACACTTCAGCTCCTAATACAGCGTGCAAAGAAAGTCGTGTCCGATAGCCCGGGGCTAGTGGATTTTGCTATCGGGCTAGTGAATTCTGTTTTTAACTTGCCCGACAGGCAAGTGATGTTTTTTGAGGAATTTGAATAACAGAAGAACTGGGAAACCAATTCTGCTCGTCAAAAAGCTTTTGGGGCTAGTTGAAAGGAAGTCTGGGCTAGTAAATGCTAGTTTCAGCTTGCCTGAATGGCAAGCTGTAAAAATGAGTTTCTTTGCACCCTGCTAATAGGTGTTAATATAAGAGATTGATCATAAAAGCAAGTCTAGAAGACACGATCATTCCTTTCCCAGAGGGATCATAAGTGGGAGAAGACAGAAGTGGGAACGAGGGCTCTTCTACGATTTCAAAATACTTACAGTTGTTGTTATCTTAGCTCAGAGGTTTCATATAACATACCAATATTTTTTCAAAGTTTGCCACAAGCGTGACCGGAAGAGGAAAAGTCCCAGACAGAATTCAGCGCTGACAGGGGCATAGCTACCTTTAGGCAATTAAGCCCGGGCTTAACAAATTAAAATGTGGGTCAAAATGAGTTCATATTCATCAGGGAGTGAAATTGCAACTAATACAGGTGCCAATGTCTGTGACGATCATGCAAAATGACACATATTTCCCGTAGGAAACTCTGTCACTGGTGAACGCCATCTTGGGTTTCCAAGCAGATATGTAGGGGTCTCTTTGCTTACTTTTGATTACCTGCTAGAATCATTTGGGTTCAAAACTTGTAAATTTGGAGGATCTCAACTCTACTGAAAATAACAGCTAGTAAACCGGCCGTTTTCTCCTTGTTTGTTCTATTTCTTCTTGTTTTGTTTGGTTTATATTTTTTTCTAGGGACGCAGGACTTATTCGACTCAATGGAATTGGTTACCACTTTGAAATATTAAGTAGCCAAGTGGATCCTGCCAAAAAAAGAGTTAGTTTCATGCCTTGGCAGTAACTATGTTTCAGTTATTCTGCATTGATTGATGTTAAATGCAACCTCGAGCAAACCAACCCATTTGAATGTTTCTTTACTTTACTTTACTTTACTTTAATTGAAAATTGATCTAAAAACCAGTCTCGTCCTGCAATTTTATTTTGCCGTCAATATTCAAATTTCAGGGTCTTTACATCGCGAGGTTATTTTTAAACGTGATTTATAATTCCTGTTAAACCATTAGAAACGTTCACTACAATTAAGTTTTTGAAGGTAGCCATGATTACATGGAATCCCATATTTTTGACAGGAGTTAAAAGATATTGAAAGTTGAGCTGGAAAGGTAATAACCCCGCGAGTAATGAGCAAGCAAACTGTTTCTAAGCCTTGGCAATCGAGCAAGTTGATAACCGTAATAAGGGCCTAACAGGGTTCTATTATTTTGATTTACCCGACAGAGCTATTTCTACCAAGAAATGAAATAATTGTGGCAATAGGAAAGAAAATCTGTGCCTCACCTTCCTCCATGGTTGCTCCTCAGTCTCCTTGTGGCTGTGAGAAAATAACCAATTGACCTACACCTATCCAAACCTCTTGTTTCATTGGTCCGTATAACCTGCACTACCTATTGTTTTCAGGCATAGGGACATTGTTATGTCACCATCCCTATTATTTTTGCAGCCAATCATCACAAACCTTGTTTGGAATAGGTGCAGGTCAGCCCAAAATAACAGCTGTAGTGAGGTGTCTTTTTCGGCATGAAAATACCTTTGACTTTGCTGGAGGAAGGGGTGGGGAAGGGGGGGGTTAAGTTGTTGTCTTGAGCACTTTTTAGAATACACATTTTTCGAGATTGGTAGAGGTCACTTTTAGGATGTTACAACACGAGGGCATTTTGTATGCGCATGCGTCAATACGGTCTGTTGAAGAGCCACAGAGGCATTTTCTGTGAATTGTTTATGTTCACTACCAGCATTTGTAGGTTAACTTTTCTGGAGCTGAATGTGTTCTTTAAGGTATCGAGCCATTTCTACGATGCAAGTAACCTTATTGTAGCCTGGCTGTCGCCCTTGAGAGGACAGTCTTTCCTTTCGTAAAACAGCACATCAAAGACAAGATGGCAGCTGAATGCTGTTACGACCCAACATTTTGCGCACATTTTTTGAGAAGCAGGAAAAGGTCAGAATGATAATTTTTTATCAAACAATTATCCTATAGATATTTTATTCTTCTTGACAGTATAACTCTAAAATCAAATTAATAGTTTCAGGAAAACATTGGTTAATAAAGTGTCCATTTTGCTGTGAGACTGCATTTTCACCCTTTCGCTGGCTTGTTTTTCTCGAAATCTTGCCTTTCTCCCCAAATTTAGTTAATGATTAATGAAACCAAGAAAAACGTCCGTGAATGAATGGTGCTTTGAAAAATCGCTTTCTGCAGTAATTTAGCTTTCTTCACCAGTATGGTGGCCTAAGACTGCCATAACAAAAAACCCAATTTCTTAACAAGTTTCTTGTAAATTTATGTTTTGTTTCCTTTTTTGGGTGTATTGGTTTATTTTTATTTTAATGTTAGTTTGTTTTTTTTTTGTTTAATCACAGAAATATTTTAACTTAAAATATAAGGTAAATAAATTCAGAAATTATTTTCAATGAAAAGAAAATATAAAACGAAAAAAAACGAATAAATAAAAACGAAATGATTTTAAAATGAATTTATTTCGAACGAAAACAAAATTTTATGTTTAAAAAAAAATTGAAACTAATTTTAAAAAAATATATTTGAAAAGAAAGGCACTGTAAACTAAATTAAAACCAAAATTGTCCATGGCCTATCATTGCCATAGCAAAAAAAAAAAAGGCGTGTGGCCTATCGTTGCCATAGACCAGAATGCATTTTGGTGCATCTGTTTTCAAGAATGGTTGCCGGAGGTCATACTTGGAGCAAGTTTAAAGATAAAATGAAGGAGCTGCACCAAGGGAAGAGAGCCAAGAAGGATTCTAGTAAGGCAGCCAAAGAGCTTGAGACCTTAGTTGTACAGCGCCTTAGCGCAGAGGTTTCGGGAAAAGCACAGAAATACTCTCGAGTTGGTGCGCGCGAGTTCGTGTCCTTCGAAGACTTCGACGAAATCTCCATCAGCAACATCAAGAGAGCTTGCATGAAGCACTTCGGTATGTTGGAAGCGATGTCATGCGATGTACTCGCAGGGGAGCAAGGGCCATCTTGTTACTCGCTAAAACAGTTACCAAACTTGAAAGTAATCCACGTGCGATTCATTGAGGATAAAGTCCAAGACGCTCCGGTTGAAGTTCTCTGTGAGCGGCGGAAGAGAAAGATCGACGACATTTCCGAGGGTGATAATGCTGAACATGAGAAGGCTGTGGTTGCTGTGGCATCGCTACCACAACGGGTGTCATCACAAAGCCCTAGCAAGTTTGTTCCGTGGAGCCTGTCCGTGCTTGACATGCTGAGATTGGGAAAGTTCATCCCAAATACCACAACCTCTGTTGAGATGTTCAATTTTGACATGTCGGTAATGGCGTGGACCGGAAGACCAACTGCCGTGGAGTTTTGTATTGAATCCCAGCCATTTGGAACAGGTGGATTTCGGAAGGCCTTTAAAGCGACTTCTAATGACAGAGGATTCCAAGGCTCTACGTGGGTGGTGAAGAGATATCTAGAAAAGGCCTCGGAAGATATCATTGCCATTGGACAGACACTGCAAGAACATACAAAGAGGGTAGTGCAAATGCACTACCTAGCACGGAATTTCGCAGCTAAACTGAAAGACGAGCTTATAGCAAGCGATAATGAAATCCTTTTTGGGGAGACCACGAGTTACAAGAAGATATACATGGGAACAATTGACGGGGAATATGTAACGGTGGAAGAGTTTATAGACGGGACATTCCACAAATATATCAACAACAATGGGAACATATGCCAAGGCGAAAATGCTGATCCCTTGACCAAGAAGGCAGAGTCTCTAGCTCACTTCTCTTATGAACGGTCACAGAAAGAGGTCATGTTGCTGGATATACAAGGCTGTGGAAGTTGCCTTTTCGACCCAGAGATTGCCAGCAAGCAGCTAGATCCCAAGAACATGCTGTTTTGTACAGGTAATCTTTCCCACAATGCCATACAGAACTTCACTGCAAGCCATAAGTGCAATGACTACTGCAATCTGTTGAAATTAACTCCATTTGAGTGACTGAACCAGTATACTCTGTATGACCAGAATGCTGCATTTTGAAGTAGGCTTAACCCATTCGCTCCTGGAGATTTTGCCGAAAAACGCGTTTTGAAGCTAGTCGAGTGGTTTTCTGGTCACTGTCGTGCTAGAAAGAGCTAAAACTTACCACAAACCGGTTTACAGGTCGTACACTTGGCGGCAATCTGATCCAGATGCAAAATATCAGCTTGCGAAGTTCGGGCATGCACAGAAAGCAAAATTTCGAGATAGTTTTTGGGTTTAAAAGTGACACAGCGGTCTTGACTTTTACTTTTCGCTTTCTCTCCTCCCTTCTTTTTCGCTTTTCTTGCCTCATTTTTTTTTTCTCTTGCTGGGCATTTAGTAGGCTTCATTTTGGTGGGAAGAGTTTTTAGGAAAGCTTTTAGGATCTTAGGATTAGGTGAAAGGAGAGGTAGGTGGGTAATGGAACAAGATTTTCATGGAGATTTTCAGGTCCTTGTCACGTGGTTTTTTGCTTCTTTCTCCGGTGTCCTTGACTGAATTGTGCTCATTCTGGTATGATTTGAAAGATCTCTTCACTCTGCACAAGTTAGCGAAGCAAGTTGTCCTTGACCGTTAAAACTGATGACATTACAATGGGTAGAAAGGACCTGGATCCGCACAGGCAGTTACGGGCGGTTCAGGGGCGAATGGGTTAATCAAGTGACGCGTATTTAAGTGGAGAAATAGTTTCTTTCCCAAGCCCATAACATTCAAGATTTTCTCCGTGCACCATCAAGATTGCACTTTCTTTATGCTTATTGGAGGGGGGGGGGGGGGGTGTATTTTTTGTTATTGTTATGTTGTTGTTGTGGTTGTTTGACCCCAAAACAGCATGAAGGGGTTTTATGCTGTAAATGGCCTAGCCACGTTCCAATGTTAAATGTTTGGCCCCTAATAGTTGATCATTTATCGTTGTAGCCGTGCAGTAACCATAGCAACAGAAGAGGTACCGGTTCGTGTTTGTCTTCTTTATCCAACTTTTTCTAAGAGCCTAGTTATCAAAAAGTGTTAAGAAGTACATAGCTGGTAACTATAGAAGATAGAAGATATTTTTGGAAGCATAGCTTTTTGGTGAGGGTTTTTCACAAATGATCCAAAGTCTCATTAGTTTATTTTTGTACAAGAGCATGAACAGTATTATCTGCCTTTTTTCGAAGAGGTAACACCTTGATGAAAAGTGCATCAGGTTATTGTTATTGGTTTTAATGGTTATGGTTTATTAGAAAGTTGATAAGCATTTAGTTATACATATTTTATTATATAAGTACATTTCATTAGATTGATATTTGCAATTTAAGGAATGAATTCCTCATTGTAGTTGAGTTGTTAAGGTCTACAGTTTAATTTTCATGGTGACAATAGTTAATGTTCATGTATGACATTGAGGATAGACTTTGCAACATACCAAAAGCATTTCAAAGCACAATTAGTAAAAGTATTAAAGGCAAAAGTATGAAGTAATGAAAAAAGGAAACAAAGACATATGACATTCACATAGGGTTTGTTGTAATATTAAAGTTGTTCATTTTGTGATCTAAGGACTTGATGTTACATTTATTGGGCTTATTGCCCAATCCCCAGCAAGTGCCTTACCACCTGTTTGCGGCTGGGACAAAGAGAAAGCTGACACCACAGACTATCTGCTTAAGTGTTAGTCTCTGCCTTTCTAGGTGTTCCAGCTGAAGTGTATCTGTTTTCCGCCTTGGATGACTGGTGTTCAATCAATGTTGAAGGGCCAGAACATTATGTTTTAGCAATTCATGACTACCCAGAAAAACCATTTGCTTCTGGCTGTTTTCAACTGGCATTCAAAGCAGTGGTTATTTCAGCAGGTGGCAAGTTCCTCAGTAAAGATAAGCAATATGTCTTAAAACAACATCACCTTCAAGAGTATGGCCTTATAGAGGACTGTGAAAGTACTTCAGGCCCTTCAGACTTAAGTGAAGAGTTTCTGGAGCAACCGCGCATTGCGAATGAAAAGAAAACTACCAAGGTGACTTTTATGTACAGTGTTATCCTTTGGTGAATTTATTTTTTCCTTGAGTTTTGTGAAGGATAATAAATGCAAAACAAAGGAAAAATAAAATTGAACCAAAGATAAAACGAAAGGATAATTAACACATACAGTATAATATTCTCTGAAGTTGCTTTGCATGTGTTATTAGCAGGAAGTGCAAGTGGCAGCTGTTCTCTTTGTTATCATCTTAATGAAGAACATAAACAAAAGATTCCTAATTATGGACACAAGCTCAAGTAAGTTAATTAAGATAACAAATGTCACAGTCAATGTAATTTACTGGACAGTGATGATGATGATGATGATGATGATGATGATGATTATTCGAATCAAGTTAAGTTTTGTTAAACACTTAACAAACAGTTTTGCCTGGATGGAGTCTGATTGTGTTTTTATAGGCTTGGTTTTTTCTTAATAAAAATCATTTCGTAAATAAGCGAGTCTAAATTTCCATTATTAATTATATTAATTGCTTATGCTTTATATGGCGAATGCATATAAAAACTCTGTGTAGTCTGTTTTCTCATTACTCGTCTGCAAAGCGAAATCCCTCAAACACAAAGTCATCTTCATTGCCTAGGGGAAAGACGTGAGCCCTAATGCAGTAAACTGTGCAAGATTGCAGGACAAGGCCAACAGTTTTCCTAAAATGCCCGAGCACCACCTCGCCACCTGCCTTCAAGCT
>OZ037777.1:20505342-20535342 GCA_964035525.1 Porites cylindrica
TCGCGCAAACTCCTTTCAGATGCTAATTGTGGAATTACTACTTCTGTCAGGACATCATATCCTGATCATTGGATTCTACCATCCTCCAAGTTTTAAGTATGATGAAGGCAATCTTATTGATACCATCATCAATCGTTGAGATACATTCTTAGACATGCATCCAAATGGGGTAGTTCTCTGTGGAGGTGATCTGAACCGATTAGACCTGGACTGTCTTTCTAGTTCACCTGGCCTTGTGCCCATGGTGAATTTCACCACTAGAGGGACCTCCACCTTGGATAACTGCCTCACAAACCACCCTGAGCTGTTCAACGACCCCTTTCACTTTCAAGCGCTAATTAAGACTGACCACTGAGGTGTGATATTTCCTCTGGGGAACAAAATTAAACCAATCCAATCTGAATGCTGTTTTAGGGATTTTAGAGAGCATCACAAGACAAAATTTACTTCAGAGTTAGTTGGAAAATGTTGATTAGACACCTGTGATCAATGTTCCAGATGTTGAAATAGCAACTAGCATATTAAATAAGGATTTGCACAATCTTATGGATAAGTGTTTCCCTGTGAGGAGTTTTGTGATGTCTTCCTGTGACCCCCCCTTGGATCACTCCACTAGTTAAATACCTGTTAAGGAAAAAGAAAAGAGCTGCTGATAGGGGCCACACTCACAAAGCGGAGGACTTGTCATCAAAGGTCTACAAGTTGATTGGAGAAAATCGGAAAAACGTGGGCAGGAATGGAGCACCAGGGAGTTTGCACTGGTGGAGGAGAGTGGATAAAATCACGCTAAGGAAAGAAAAACCTCACTCATATTTAGAACACGAATTTCTTGCTGGTCTAATGATTATTTTGGGGATTTGTGCAACGATGAGAATTAATTAACCAGTGCCTGTTAAGGTAAACCCCGAGACACCCACTCCCAGAGCCCTGATGGGTTGCTGTTTTGGGTTTGAAAGGACAATTGCACAACCCTAGCTCCTGTGATGACTGCTCTGTGGAACAAGCCTATGTCCTCTTACACATGGCCAACAGCTTGGAAAGAAGCTAAAATTAACCCCCTTCTAAAGGTAGACACTCCTGTTCAATATTTGGATTTTCCGAGAATTAATGTGACTCCAGTTAAAGCACGCTGTTTTGAAAGAACTGTATACCATCATAACAGTAAGAAAGTCTTTGAGGAAAAACCCACGGTCACCCAATATGTGTATAGAGAGGGCTGCAGCTGTACGGACGCATCCATGAAATTTCAGATTTTTTGACTTTCTGCATGGAAGAGGGGTGAATCGAATCGTGGTTGACCAGTTCGAAAAGCAGAACATGATTATTTTGACTATCTTTGTGAAGTTTTCAATTATTTGAGCTTATGTTTAGCCCCAGTCACAAAGGTTGATGGCAAGATTTCTGTTAAGGCTCTCCATTAATTCTGGACACAATTTTGATTTATTAGATGAAGATGCTCTTGTTTCTTTTGAAGTATGCATAAATAGTACAGGGACGTTCCATTTTTATTCTGATCCCCTCCTGTGGATGAGTATCATCGGCAGACAACTAGTACGAATCTGTTTTCAAAGGGAACAACAAAAAAATGAGGGGGGTAGGAAATGTTTTCTCAAAGTGTTCTGACCAAAATGTGAGGTGGTAGAAATCTGCTCATCCACAGGAAGGGTTTAGGAAAAAAACATGGAACGCCCCACAGTGTCACATCCACCGAAATCAACTCAGACAAGTGTCATACAGAAGTCTACAAGTAGGGCTGCTCTGCCTTAATCCTTTAAGGCCCAATATCCAAACAAATCCTCCAGACTGATTTCCATACATATCCATGACGAATTTATTGAAATAATTGGTCAAGAGAATAAGGCACATGGGCATTTAACCTCCGTTGCTCATTTTAAATAATCATTGATTCTGTTGTCCGTTTTTACGCACCTTGAGTAAAATGAAGGAATCCCACCTTGAAAATTTGGGTTTGACTGCTATGGGAAACCGACTTCTTTTGATAGCTTTGTACACCCCAAAGTCCAAGTTTAGATGATAAAGTTAAACATCTTAGTGGAGCACTAAACAGCAGGGGAAAGCGTTCAGGAGGTCAGTCAAGTGTAGCAGTAGACGGTAGATCTTAAAAGAGCTGCCAAATCAATGTTAAAAGTGGAATTGGGTTGCAAACATCTTATTAATTGCAAGTATGTGCAGGTAAAAAAAGGAAAAGTTGGTGGGAACTGCACAGTGGATATTATAGGGACGGTAAACTACGAAGAATGTCTATCGAAAGCCTAGGAACTTTTTTCCCTCATCTGAAGAGCCAGTATGGCAAATATTCAGACATTGACACCCATTATTTGGTAAACTAAACGCCGAAAAGGTGGAAGAGAAGGGGTTCACAGTTGAAGACTACAAGAAGAAGTGTGCAATGAGCTTACCTTGGCTTTACCTCGTAGTAAAAGCAAAGGTTCAAACTAGTAAGTATCCCAGACTAAGTTTGTGATATGAAACTTGAAGCTGACATTCTAATAAGAGAGGTTAGCTTGTACAGGAATGTTTTGTTCCACAGGTTTATTTCTTGGAATTATTCCCTCCCCCTCTCCCCATGAAAAGAATAAAGAAATGATCTCACGTTGTCTTCAGTAACTATATAATCATTTTCTGACAATACAAAATTGAAAGGAGAGTTCTTCAGAACTCTACAATCTAAATAATGCTGTGAAATGAATGAATTATTGAATGCATTCTTGTTGACCATTTATTACGATAGTTATGGATGGCATTTTGGTGTTAAGAGTAGCTCTGAGTAATTATTAACTAGACATGGCAATGGTCAAAAAATGACCTGGCCTCAAAATCAGCCAGAATAAAGGCCTATGGGTCCCAGTTACAAAATCGTTGGTTTAAGTGTCATCATATTTTTTAAAGTTGCATATACTTCACTCAAAAGTAAATAAGGGGCCAGGGGGAATTATTTAACAAGGAATAACCACTTATAAGATGTTAACAAAGTTGTCTCTCATTCCTCTGAAACTTTCTCAACACCTTACATGCCTGTTAACGAGATCTGTTAATGATCACAAGACGGTTAGGTCCAGCTACCTTTTTTGCAGTTTCTCCTCAGCACAAACTCAATGGACTCATCTACTGAGGATTCTTGGCCAACTTGTCGACAAAAATAATGAACTAGAAAATCTCAATTAGACGGAAAGGTGTAGATTAATTCAGAGTGATGTTGTTACTAGTGCAAGGCATTTTGATAATCAAGTCAGTCAGTTTTTCAGGAATTTCCTCTCCAGTTCTGCACAACCATTGGGACAAATATCAGACTGGTTTCATCCAGTCAAGTACTAACAAAGATGGTCGCCACATATTCATAGGTTGATTTCCCTTGAAGGGGTTCCACAATTTCATGCGAATAGCGATTTTCAAGTCTCAGCATTTGATAGCATAATTACCTGTCAAAAGCCCACAGGCAATTCTCTATTTTCCAATTCCCCATAATGCTTTGCGTCTTGGGGGGCAAGCAAAAATCCAAGATGGCGGATGAATTCATGAAAACATTTCTTGAATTAAATTCATACTCTTCAGTTGCAAAGAAAAACAAAAATGAACTCCGAAAGATTTGCAAGATATTGGAGCTTCCTTCGGAAAAGCTTGGGAAGAATGCGTTGATAAATATTGTTTGCAATTCATTAAAAATTCCAACAAGTTGCTCAAAGCCTAATGCTTGAGACTCCAACGCGGATATGCTGTTTACAAGTGGTGATGTGGAGGTACCAGCATGCCTGAAGATTGCACCCGCATATTTGCAGCATGTGAAAGGCTGGGTCAAGTTTTTACAAGGATTCCCTTCACAACTGGACTTGCGGACTGTTGGAAATTATTTGCTAGGTGGGGGCTTCACTCAGGATTAAGTTGTCAAGTACAAAACAAATCGAGCTTGGGATCACAAAAGAGGGATTCATTCTGTGAGGTAAATCCGACTTTGAAATACATTTTTGGCCTTTTTCTTTGCAATGCCTCTATTCACAGAGACATTTGTGTTGTGTGTGTTGCTAAATATTATAAAGGTTGATAGATCTTTTAAAGTGTATCATCATAGCTTAATATTTAACAAATATCATCTGGTCTCATGCACCTGGTCCTACAATTTTTCTTTCTACTGCCAAGGAGTTGCTCATTCTTTTTAGTTTTTATTTTCTAGTTTGATAGATTTTTAGTTCAATATTCATTTTTTCATTGTCTTTAGATTCAATCAACTCCCAGGCTTGGATGGTGTTTGTGCAGTTAAAGCATTTTGCAATCCTTCCTTCTCTACGAACGCTGATGATGTAAAGTCAGTCCATGTTGTTCTTACTGACAATGGAAAACCGTGTTTTGGCCACTGTACATGCACTGTAGGACTACGGAAAGACTGTGCCCATGTGGGTGCTTTGTGGTATGTTTTGTGTGAAATTGTTGCTGAAGGTCTCACTGAACTTCCAGCAGATCCAGCTTGTACTGACATTCTATGTCCATGGGCAGAGCCTAAAGGGTCACATTGTGATCCAAAATTTGCTGAAGACATAAACATTCATAAAGCGAAATTTGGCAAGGAACCTCCAAAAAAGACATTCAAGCCTTCACCTTCACCTTTACTTTTGAAGAGGATAAGGACTTTGAAAGAAAGACCTTCTAATTGCAAACGAACGCTCCTCTCTACCACCTGTATTTCACTTGATAACTGGAAAACTGCCAAATGAACTGGAATCAGTCCAGCAAAGCTCTCAGGAACTAAGTCATGAAATGCAGGATATAGACTTGGCACATGCATTAGAGGTCGAAGTTGAAACAAGTACAGAAATTGAGTTACCAGTACACACTCAGGCTAGTGCTGTTAACAATCTTGGCCAGTGTTCCAAAGCTCACAAATCTAGTGCCATTGATAGCATCATAAGTCCACCTAAACAGCAGCCTGTTTCTTTAACTGAGATAAAAGATCGCGCAGAAAGAATAAAGAAAAAACGTTTTATCACCAAAGAAGAAGTTGAATCGGTTGAAAGGGGCACACGCGAGCAATCAAACTGTCAGTTGTGGTTTGATCATCGAGCTCCACGGATTACTGCCTCAAAATGCAAGAGAGCTTTGGTGCAAAAAGGGACAAGTCCAAAAAAAGCTCTTTCTGACATCCTGCAATATAAGAACCAAGTATCAACAGATTTAATGAAGGATGGAATTGAATCAGAACCAGCTATTATTGAAAAATACTCTAAGGAAACAAATGTAGAAGTTCACAAGAGTGGCCTTTTTATTTCTAAAACCCATCCATTCCTTGCTGCTTCTCCAGATGGACTAATTGGGGATGATAAATTGGTTGAGGTGAAGAAAGTCCACCCAAAGGACAATGAAGGATTATTGGAGTCTCTTGTTAGGAGGCGTATCTGCAAGAAGAATGGTAAAGGGCAGCTGATACTAAATCCAACCCACTCCTATTATTACCAGGTACAACAACAACTTTTTTGTTCAGGAAGGAAAGTTGAAGACTTTGTGGCTTCAGATGGTGACTCCATGTATATTGAGACTGTGAAATATGATGAAGCTTTCTGGGAAAAGAACTTGCCTCGGCTGCAAGGTTTCTTTTATGATTGCATGCTGTTAGAAATGGCATATCCTAGGGTCAAGTATGGACTTGACCGTTTAGGAAAATTAGGCATCACTTACACATCTTTGAGCCAGATCTAACTTCAAATACTATGTAACGTGACTGTCCTTTGGCAGAAGTTGAGGCATAAAAGAGTCAGACTTCAGGCAGCATCCACAAAATGTTCATTTAATATTACCAAACACTGAAATGTTACTGTTTTCACTAGATTCTCGATGAGGCTTGAAATTTGAAATACAAACCATTCATTTTTAACATGAGTAAAATTGCAGTAATGTTGTTTTCTAAGTTTAAGGTATTTACATCCCCTTTTTGAAGATGTTTGTGCCAAACGCCACTGTTTGTGATAAACACTCTTAAAACCTTGATCCTATCTTATAATATCACTTGCTAAGTTTTTAGTGGGAATAAATAAAATATTTGTTTTGTGTCATTCTTTCTTTGTACACCTACATATCTTTCGATAAGTATTAATTGTCAATTATCTAAACGAGCAGGGGACTGGGTACGAATATTCAATATCGACTGATTTGACAAAAGGAGCCCGTCATCTGAAAGAGCATCCAAAAGTTAGTAAATTTGCCAAATTTGAGAGTTATTGGTTTAAACTCAAAGGCATGGTGGAGGGGCAGCTGTGCCTCCAATCCATACCAAGCTCTCTTACGTTAGCGATGTTAAGAAGTGTACCATGCTTTTGCGTTCAAACCAAAAACTCTCAAATTTAGTAAAATTACTAACTTTTGGATGTTCTTTCAGATGGCGAGCTCCATTTTTCAATTCAATCGATATTGGATATTTGTACCCAGCCCCCTGCTCATTTAGAATGGCTAATTAGACTAGGAGCCTAAGTTTTCTATGAGCGAATAGTCAACAAGGCGCAGCCAAGTTGATAATCACTCAAAGAAAACTAGGGCAAGTAGTCTAACAGTTAATTAGTAAACATTCCAAAGGATTGCATTCCAAAACCTACAATTTTATGTACTTTTATATAAAGCCACAAATCAAGAAAAATTTTCCTTTCAAAGAGCAGCATGCAGGCAATCGTGTTCTATGAGCTAATAGTCAACAGAGGGAGAACCAATCAGATTCGTGGATTTCCAAAACAAAAAAGCTGCGTTCCTACTATAATATATTTTACGGTGGTCTATCACAGCATGGGGTTTGTTGACTTTTATAGATCTCCTAATGGCCCCCATTCTTTCTCTTTTCACATATTTATATTATGTATAAATATTTTTTCTTTTTTACTTGTATTTGAATTCTTGCCATTATATTGTAAAGAAAAATATAATGCTATAAGATCTGGAGAAATATTGCTCATCTACAGGAAATGTGTCCACAAAGTTCAATCTTACCTAAGAAATGGTGTATGAAAGTTAACAAGATATGCACAAACAGTAAAAATTTGATAAGCTAATGATGCCATAGTTAAACGAAGTTCACGGTCTAAAATATGCTAACATTTAATTCTCTGAATTGCACGCTCAACATGAATTAGAGCTTCAGCGATCTTTTCAGAACGCTTTCCTTCCGACTCGCTCAGCTGAGCTCTTCCCTGACCCTTGAAATCTGGAATGGTGAGCTTAACCCCAAGTGGAGTCAGTGTGCCTTCGATTTCAAAGCCTCTGTCAACCATGACCTCATCAGTTGGTTTCAGTTTGTCAAGCAAATCAGTACTTGTTTGAGTTATCCTTTTATCTGAGGCACGACCACCCAATGCCTTTGAAACATAGACCACAGCTGGATGGGGACTTATGCCAACCAAATACTTGAAAGTGGTATGGCTTTTGTAATTGCTGTAAACCTCCTTGTTTGCCTGTAGTGATGATGGCTTTTCACAAAAGATCTCAGTACAATCAAGTACAATTCGCAAATGAGGAAACTGAGAAAACTGTTTTGCATTCACAGTTTGATCCCATTCTGGCATTTGGCACAATTTCTTTAGCTCAAAGTACATCAAATTAATCCAAGCCGTGCATATCTTTGATACTGAGGACACAGAAAGTCCAAATCGTTGGCCTAAATCCCTTGAAGGGAGTCCAGCCCTTAATCTCATCATAACCATTAAAAATTCCTCTTCAGTGGAATTTTTGGGAGTTGGCCCAGGTTTCGACTTGTATGCTTCAGAAAAGTGCCTCCTTTCAACTGTGGCCTGTCCTCTCCAATTTGTTTTCAGCTGGGTAGCCTCGTCAAGGAAGTCAAAAAGTGCTTTAAATGTACCATAATTCACGAATCCAGTCCAAAACTGGCATGACTCAGACGATTGTTTTATTTGGTCCAATGAAATACAACGCTCTCTGAGTTTATAATTTTCTTCTTCGAGCTGTGCAATTTTGGTATAAAGTTCTTGTAATTCATTACATTCCGCTGGGTATAGCTCAGAAAATTGTTGTGATTGTGGATCCACCTGACATTTCAGATAATCATGACCCTTTAGGGCACTGGATTCCGGCAAACACTCTCCCCAAACTGTTGATTCTACTGGTATTTCAAACTTTGTCTCTGGTCTACTCCTTTGTGATTGACCCTGAAACAGTAGAATAGAAAGGGAAAAAAAGTTAGCAAAAAGGACAATTATACAGCATTTTTCAACCTCAATTTACCTGCTGGTTTAACACAACACGATATGCAACATTCAAACTAGGAAGACATGGGCTTTAATAACTAAATAAGTAAATATCTTTAGCCAGGAGGTAACCTCACCCTCAGGTGGGTTTCAGGCTGGTCCTGAGTAGAAATTATAAAATATACAATAGCTAAAAAATTATTAAATCTAAAAAAAGTTAAAAAGTAGAGAGTTACAGTAAAATCCTAAGATAGAGTTAATAAAATATTAAAATTAAATAAAATAGTTTACAAAAGCTTCTTAAATACATTGAGGCTATTAGAATTTCTTGTATTACTCTTGTGGTAAAAATTCAAATTTTTTTTATGGCTGAAGGGAACTTGTTAGTTGTGGATATTTCCCAGAAATCTGAATGAAAACTAACATGTTTAAATATTGACTTTCGCCAAGATATAAAGATGATAATCGATTTTAAACAAAATTAACCCTCGAAACACCATATAGTAATAAAATTGACATACCATCTTCAGCTTTCGTTTTACTTCCGGCTTGTGGTCACCTTCTTGATCATTTGGAATGGCACTTCGACTTCTTAGTGTGTTTCTTCCTCTATTGCTCTTGTTATGGCTATGGCAAAATATAGAGGGAAAGTAGGAAGCACTGCTCGGGTCCATTGATCGACGACCTCCAACAAAATGCTCTGAACACAAACGAGTGTTAGCAGTTGGTTTACACTGTTTTCGTCTTATACGAAGCAGCCATATTTTCCGTAACTCTTTGTCTCTAGGAATTGGGTAGAACTGGATATTTTCTTTTCGATTCCTTCTATTAGAACAGTTAGGCACACAACAAAAGTCATTTTTACCCATGGCGCTCTCAGTTGTCCGCACAGCTAGCCATCTTAGATTTCTGCTTGCCCCCCAAGACGCAAAGCATTATGGGAATTGGAAAATAGAGAATGCTGAACTACAATCCCGGCTAAATAGGGTTGGGATACTTCCCTTACCCCTCCCCTTTTTGGCAGGACATTGGGCTGACTCTCACTTTACAGTTATCAATGAGGCTACGCCCAGATTCCCCCTTACCTTTCCTAAACAAAGTTGAAGTTCATACACGTTAAAAAGATTTTTCAAAAGTTTTTGGCCAGTAACACCCAACGCTGTTGTAGCCATTATTGCTTCCACTATTGACATCTGCCCATTTAAGGAAAGCACAGGTCACCTTTGGGCAAAGATTAAACAGAGTTCTAGTTGTTGTGATCGAGTTGGCGTGATATGTTTTTGCCTACTTTCTAACCACTACAAATCTGGTGAACCTAAAATCTGGAAATGGCCACCATAGAAGGCCATCAAGGCCATACAACGTATCATGGGAGGCCTTACGGCAATTGGTCAAGCAACAGGTGGAAGCACAAAACGCAACAAACACTCAAATCGCTAATCTAACATGGTGGACCTCCCGCAGCTCCAGCTGCAGCAGAATTAAATCCCCAGTCTTCATGAATGCCTCCTCAACTTCCACAAGTTCGACATGACCAGACCACTTACAATGACATTAACAAATTCCTCAAATCTTTCGACATTCAAACGACCCACTTGCAAGCCCCAACTAAGCTCACCTTGCTACAACAAGCATGCATTGGCGAATGGCCAAATTCCGTGTTGTCAATGCAAAAGACCAAATTTACATATGAAACAACACCTCTTCAAAGCTGGAAAGTTTTAAACAAGCTTTAAATCAGCATTCACGAACCACCAGAAGCACAGCGCTGTCGTCCAGCTTCTAAAGTTTCTATGGTGAAATAGCGAGGTACAGAATTGATTACTTCACATTTCACTGCAAAGTAACCTTAACCGTCTTGCTAAATTGGGCAAACCCGTGGACTGAAACTCGTCTCAATTCATCATGTCGCAGTTTATTTCCAAAACGAAACCAGACATTCAAAAAACACAGATCTTTCTGGGCTCATCGAAGCGGCAAAACGTATCAAGCGTTCATTTTGGCCATCACACAGTCAACCCACTAATCTGGCTCCTGGTTTTCCTCGTGGTTGCGACAAGGGACCCTACTGTTATAACTGCAATTCCTTTGGCCATATCAAAGGCAACTGCTCCCCCAAAACAAGCAGAAAAACCACAATTCTATAAAGCCCCAAAGAAATAACGAAGTTTGCTGTTTATGGAACAAACATCGACATCCCTGCATCTCACCAGACCGATCGTGCAGATATGGCTGTCTTCACAACTGTAACACTTGTTCTAAGCCGGGTTACATAGAGCTTAATGATGCAAACACCCATCCACCTCTTGCAAACTCCTGAGAAGTTCAACCACTACAGGCAGCCCAACCAGGACCTCACACTCGTGACCTTCTCCAGGAAAATATACACTAACGCTTCTCCATTTAACGTTTAAAGGCATTTACAACCAGATAGAGCATTAGGATAGTTTTGGAAATCATTTGAAGTGGGTGAAAAACTGTGAGAGTTTTTTAACCTGCCATCAAACGCGTCAGAAAACCATTGAAGGTGGTAGAAAACGGTGTTCAAATTTTGCATCAAAACGTCTGCCTTAAGAGAAGACGTTAGAATATTGTTCGCTGTATGGAAGTTTGAAGCAGGCACCAGAGTAAATTTTGGTGGTAATTAAACCTAATTCTTAAGGTTTAAGCTTAACAGTGTATTATGTTGAGACAGACAGACAGGTTACTTAAAATCACAGAAAATGTGAGAGTCTCTTTCCATTTTAGTTAAAAACTCAACAAATACAAGCAAAACATTGAATTGATCACATAACATACGAACCTGATTGATAAGTTGGCTAAGTACAGAGATTCATACGGTGGCGCAAAAGCATCTTGGCAAAATTCCACCAACATTTATTCAATTCTACCTCTTAAAGATCACTGTAAGAAACATATAGTTTTAAAATTGACGTCAACAAGATGTGTTGACATCACGGCAAAAGTTTGTTACTAACACCACGGCACAAGTTTGCTATCACTGGGGCAAAAGTTTGTTAACATCACAGCAAAAGTTTGTTAACACCAAGGCAAAAGTTTCTTAACATCACGGCAAACGTTTATTAACACCACAGCAAAGGTTGGTTAATATTGTGGCAAAAGTTTGTTAAGTGTGACACCCCTAGCGGAAGTTGCGCTAAAGTGGAAGTGGTGATCCCTCGCACCAGTCCCAATAAGTTACATTTTGCGCAAAATGGCAGACAGAGATGCACCAGCGACAAAGAGGATGCAATTTATTATTACTTCAAGAAACGATTTGCTTATGATGAAACACTTGCATTTTTGGATAAACACCATGGTATTCAAACAAAAAATTAAAGAATATGGTCTTAAACGAAGAAATGGAAACTGAGACATTAATACAGTTTGGGACCCAGTTATTTGAAGACCGATTAGTGCTTAACCCAGGGTCAAGTTTTACCCAGGTTTCTTTTTCTTTTGTCCAAACTCATTTTCTCGCATAATTTTCTGTTACTTTTAAACTAAAATTAATTTTTAAGCTGTCATATCTGAATTCCAATTTCGCACTAACCGTTGGTTATCTTAACCCAGCTTTGAACAACCCGGCCCACGTTAAAATAAGAAGTTTTTTAGATGCACCTGGTTGCATTGAAGGCTACAGACATGTCTGGCATACTGTCAAGTTGCAAGGTATTAGTGTTCCCTGTTCTACAGTTGAGTCGTTAATTAGAAAATTGGATCCTGAGGTACAGTGGAAAAAAGGGCACACAGGCTTCATAGAAGGACTTAAACACTGGGCCAAATGAAATGCAGCACTGCGAGGTGTATGAGAAGGTGAAACCGTGTGACTTCCCATTCATGCATGCATCAATGGATGGAGTAGAAAGGTCTTGTGGTTGTATGTGACATACTCAAACAACTGGCCACATAATATCGCTGCTTATTACCTGGATGCCATTGAAAACTAAGGGGGTGTACCCAGAAACCGATCACTGACTTAGGGACTGAAGATGGACTAATGGCCTCAATACACAGTTTCGTTCGGAATAACTTGAACAGTCATCGTTATGTTCCATCTCCCAGAAATTAGAGGATAAAGGGGTGGTGGTCCTACTTTAGAAAAAGCAGAATAAGCTGGTGGATATATTTTTTTCAAGACTTGGAAGACCAACAGGCATATAATCCAGTCAGTGAACTAGAATGCGAGTGTTTGTGGTTCTCTTTTGCCCCATTACTGCAGCAGGATATTGATGAACTAAAACAGCACTGGAACATCCATTATATCAGAAAGTCAAGATATGACATGGTGTCTGGGCGACCTGATTCCTTGTAAGTTTGCAGACAAATGCCAACATCCCGGGTGCCAGCAGCAAACCAAGGGTAACCACAGCCTTTGTGGCACAAGTGTGCTGTTGAAATGGACATGCCCCCTTGGGCATAAAGGCAAGTTTTGGTTGTTTTGAAAAGCCAGTCGTGTTCTTGTCAACAACCTTCAGACCCCTGCTGCCATATTCTTGTCTGGTTGTAGTTTCATTACAGTTGCTAAGATGCCTCAGTTCCTCGGTCTTTCTTTCCCTTCTAAGTCCACCTTCTTCAGGGTGCAGAGGCTGTATGTGATTCCCACTGTATTAGAATGGTGGAAGTGGCAGCAGGAAAAAATATTTGATGAGTTGAAAGGTCAGGAGTTTGTTGTCGCAGGGGATGGTCAGTGTGACTCCCCTGGATTCACTGCAAAGAATCTTTGCTACTATCTCATGGATGTCACAAAATCTTACGTAATAGAGCTTGAGGTCTTGGACAAACGAGAGACAAGCAGGAAGTCAGTCCAAATGGAGAAGCAGGCCCTTCACAACATTCTTCATAGACTAAGAAGATTGTTAACAATCACTAAGTTGTGACAGATGCATCAGCAAGTATTAAAAAACTGATAGGTCCACTAGGTTATTGAAGCAGGAAAATCTTATGAAGAAGAAAAGAATGAAGACGAAACCAAGGATGATGATGTCGAAGAAGAAAAGGAGAACCAACAGAGTGACTCTGAGGAGAAGGAAGAGGTGGACTGGGCTGCCCTTGAAGATAGTGCAGAAGAATATAGTTCTCAAAGTGATGATGATGACACAGAAAAGAAATCAACTGATACCATAAAGTACTGATAATAGATATTTATTGTTGAATAATAGAGGGGTTTTGCTGTATTGCGCATCTAATTCCTACCCGAAATGTTAATTGGGGCATTTGGCCATGTAAAATTTTCCAACTTAGAAAAAAGCCATGTTTGCCAATTTTTCCTGGAGCATAGTGTAGCATGCCTTTACTCCTCTACTACACATATATATATACAAAACATTACACGAACTTTGGTTATTCTTATGAACAAAGCCTCAATAACCTTACAACGAAAGTTCATTATGCAACAAGCTACTGCTTATCATCATTTCTGTTTCCCAGTTTGCAAACATGTCTGTATGCACAAAACAATACCTCTGATGCATAACCAAATGTCATTGCTAATGAAATAAATTTCAATAATGAAACTACTACTGATTTGCAGGTTCAAACCAGGAACAACCCAAATTCATTGTTTTCGTTTAAAAGCTTCTTGCATTGTTCTTACTGGTTTGATTTGACTGCAAGATAAGTGGCCCAGAGTAACCATGAAACAGCGTGAAACCATGGTGATCTTACAGCAACACTGCCTAAGCTGTGGAAATAAATCGTTTGAGTCGAAGTCAAACCCCATGGCCTTGGGTTGCAAATATCCAATGGGCAATGTACTTTTAAGTTAAGAGATACTCCCCGCAGGTGCTTCAATTAGCAAAGTATTACTTGTTTTCAACCACATGGGCATGTCAGCATATTATGCAAGTACACTCTTCTGTTATCAGAAGATTTTTCTGTTTCCAGTTGTCATCAGCGACTGGGAAAGGTACCAGGAAAAGCTAATCTCTCAAGTTAAAGGGTAAGAATGTTGAATTGAGTGGAGATGGGCACTTTAACTCCATGGGTCATAGTGCCAAATGTGGCACATGCACAATGTTTTTTAACACAAAAATGAAAGTGGTGCATTTTGAACTTCTTCAGGTAAAAGGCCTATGAAATATTCCATAATAATAATGTAATATATTATTCTAGGCTTTTTCCTCCATTAGTACTTATAAAAATAAATAGCAAGACATAAAATGAATTGAATGGCAAAAGTGTCTGTACATTTCAGTGGTAGTCTTTACACTAGAGCCTAAATAAGCTAAGAAATATTTCAAGACAAGTAAATTTTAAATTCTTCATGTAAAGGAAAGCTTCACACCCAACCTATCTTTTTTACTTCAGGTTTACTTAAGCCTGTTTCCCCACGCAACATAATTACGATTGATTGAGATGCTATGCCTTTCTCAAAGCTTAGAAACCGCAAGTTCGTTAAGTCGTTTTTAAGGATGGTTTTCAAGTCACTTGAAACTTTCTAGAATCGTTTCAACTTTCCGACTTAAATGAGATGCAAAGTAAACCATTGATTGAACTATTATATAAAATTCGTACTTATCACTGATCTTCTTAGTTAAAGTGAAGATGGAGATGACTTCCACACCTGTCGAAACATCAGTCACTGCCAACAACAGTCCTATCAAGGTCAACACTCACCCAGATGATCGTTGTTTTAACAAACTTAAAACTTACACTGTATTCAACAATTTTTGAAGGCAAATGAGGCTGGAGGAAGTTATCAAATAGAATTGGAGGGAGCAAAAAGAGAATGTGTTTATATACAGTCTGCTTGCATGGCCATAAAGGTTTTATGTCTGATCAACATTATGGCATTGCCAAATGGATCAAGGAGTGCCAAGTGGACTGCTTACACTTCTTCGATGTTTGGCACATAGCATTCTGAATCATCAAGGCAATCCTAGAAATGGGGAAAGAGAATGGATGTGAGCGGATTAGTGATTGATTGAAAGGAGCACAGAACCACCTCTACATGTGCGCCACATGCAGTAGACAGGGTTTAGGAGAACTTACAATGGCCAAGTGGAAGTCATTTATGCGGCATGTGGCGAATAAGCATGAGGACCACCCATCTCTGTTCAAACAATGTGCTCATGAAAAAGAAATTGAAAGCAGAAGATGGATCAAGATAAACTGTGAAATGCGGTATTTTTTCCACTGCCTCTGTACAGGTTTGTTGGCGCTGTGTTGACAACATTCCTTTCACTGTGCTAAGTGTTGTTATCAAGTCTCCACTTTGCCTATTTTTATTGTTGTCATCTTCTTCACTTACAAAGAATTTGTAGTCGGCATTCTCCAGAGGAGTTTCAGTGGAAATTCGTTGCCCCTGAGGATTTCCAGTCACTTGTTGTGCTTGCTGTTGTGTCATTTGCATGGGAAATTGCTCGTGATTCACCGATCGTGAGGCACTGTTTCACAGATGAGGAATAAACACATCAGCCCTTCATGAATTCAACATGAATCTGAGCTCTGGTCATGTTGCCTAGAAACAAAAAATGTGCGTGATGTCAAACTACTGTGTGGCGTCATGGTGCAAACCATCAGATATATACAAGAACAAATGGATACTGCATGTTTGCAGCTTCCTATAAAGCATACATGGTCCACTCACTGTACGCTGTGCATGCGACAAGATTATAAATTTGCGCCCTCGCTCCACTAGGAATTATGCTTGGTACACTGTTTATAAATGTGTATATTCTAATTTCCAGATTAAGCATGGAAACCATTACTTTTCAAAAAAGGTTTTTTTTCTTTCAGAAAACTGTACCATAATTCAAAATACGTATTTTAAATGGTAAGAGCAATCCACAAAATTAAATATTCCAAACATGAGTTTTGCACATTCTTTATTTATGCAAGTTTGAATGTTTATCACTGTTGTCAGTCTTACTAATAAGTGTTTTTATTCATTGTTGACATTCAAATCAATAACAGGGTAGTAACCAGGTATATTTTTTCATCGCTGATCCCAATTTTTAGCTCCAAATTTTGATCCCTGATCCCAAAATGTAGCAAAATTTGATCCCTGATCCCACGTAAATTTTATGATCCCATGGAGAGATGTGATCAAGTTATGTTTCCCCGACGTCGATTATCATTCATTAATAACAACTAGGCGTATTTACCTCAAGTAGATGTTTATTTGTTCATTCTGAATCATGTTCTCATCTTGTCGTCCATGATGTATTAAGGATTATTATTTGAATTCTGCTGCTTGCTTCTGAAAAATGCTCGGCCATTACAGACATTACATATTAAAGATCAGTTGACTTTTTCCAAACTTTCTTGGTTGAGAAATGTAAAACTCGTATGATGCTATGAGCAATAGAAAACACTCTATAAAACAATGCGATAAAAATAGCCGAGATATACACGACAATTAAAAAAAAACTAAATCTCCACGTTTCGACGGCTTCAAGTTAACGTCACGTAAGAAATGAATAAAAGGACAATCTAAATACATGGCAAAAGAATCTATATAAGGCACGACACTTATACCATCGAATTTTCAATTATGAAGAAAGGTGGATCGAAGTTCGATTGTTTGATTTTTGAGACTTCGTTCATTAACGAATAGAATTGCCTTCAAGTCGAGCTTCGAAAGGTGAGCTGGCAAGGAGAAAAATATACACAATGCGAGCCAAGACCAAGTGCGAAGCACAAGGTAAGAGAGCACAAGGCCACCTACAACCACGAAGGACTATGAGAAAGGCTTATCGAGAAAATGAGACCGTTGTTAAACATTAAAATAACACTCCACTCGAGCACTAAAAGTGTTTACGTGACTCTTGCATGCTAATATTTCATTTCTGCCACTTGTAGCCTCATTATTGTTATTTTAAGCTTTTCCATTTCATCGCAATAGTGAAATTGTGACTGAAAATGCAAAACGTGTTTTTAAAGAAGATATCTGGTGAGTCCTCTCCCAGATCTACCACGTCCAGCCTCAAACTGGGTTCTGCTACTAGGCTCTTCGTCCTCCACTTCTGCAAGATTCTCCTCTTCCTGGCTCTCATCGTCACTGTCGTCTGATTCGTTGTCTAGAAGCCCATTAGCCAAATTCTTGAGACGCCGTTCTTCGTTCCTTCTTAAAGTAAATTGTTCAGCCTCCGGATCAACAGAGACCCGGTCCATGATGCATTTTGGTGAATTTTGATCGTCAAAGTTTCCTTCATTGTAGATTAAAGGATCTTCCTCTGATTGCTCAAGCCAATTTATTTTGAGTTTTTCCTCTGAGAAACAATCATTCCTGCTGTGAATATCTTCCCCTACAATTGCTAGGAAAAAAAGGCTCCAGATACGTCCTGTAGTTATGCTTAAGAGCGACAACTTCTCCTTTTGAAAAAATAACTCTGTAGTTTTCCACAGACGTCCTGGTAACCAGGTGATCACCACGTCCTTCATCAAACCCTGGAGTTCTTCAGGCGTATTTAAACTTTGAGTTTGGGGCGCAATGATTCTTTTCATCATCAAAATAGCCAAGGGTAGTGTTCCAGCTTTTTCTTGGGTTTTACCCCTCACCCTTTGCTGTCTAACTCCTTGTCCAAACTCTTTGGCGAAAAGCCTAAGCTCCTTAGCCTCTTCCCTGGTTTGATCACCCTCTTCCACAGTATGCACAATCCTTGCCTTACAGCGTTCATAGAGCCATTCAGGTAAGAGTTAGAAATAAGCTAGCTCAGTATCCTAGGATTCATGTAATAAACAGGTTCCAATCGATTTGAAGTAAACGAAGATCACCCCCATTCTTTTCACACGAAATTTCCACGACCTCTTTCCCAGTATGGATTGTTAGCATGAAAGTGATGATCAAGGGCTTCGAAAAAACTGGACGGAAGTAAAGCACGCTTAAAATACTTTGGTTACTAGAATGAACAGTATCTAAACACTGATCTAAAGATCGAGGATGTGCATTTAGCGTTTTATTTCTCCCACTGCCCACAATATTTTCGCTTTTTCGCTTGCTTGATATCTGCGATAGTACTCAGCGATATACTTGCTGACACTTGGTGACAACGTGGTGACGTACTCGACCGCGTGACTTTTAAATGCACCGATCAGTTCATCATATACCACAGGGTATCAGATTTACAAAAAACAAATTAGCTTTACCTTGGTCGTTGATGCATTTCATGTCTGTGATGACGATTCGGTGAACGAGATCTTTTCGACTGAGATTTCCAAGATCTGCGTAAAGAAAAATGTCCTTTAAGATCTGTCAAGGACAATGTATTACTCCTTCTGACACAGTTGCGCATTGCAATAGTGAAGACCTTGTCACGATTTTTGAAGCCATAACCGCATGAGAAATTACAGTGTTTCTATGAGAAACTAATGTCGAATAATTTATCAAGCTGAATAGAGGAATTAGTAGAACACTTAACTGACCGGTTGAAGATCGCCTTCGGCTCGCTGATCACTGTGACCGTTCTCTCTGTTCTCTCGCTGGCGACCAGGAATAGGAAAGTGATCTGGAAATATAAACAACAGTGGCCTTCAATTTGCGCGCAGTATTTTACAACCATGATCTGAACAGAAAAATATGGCAAGAGTGTGGTAAAAATTGCAAAATAGTAGTTAGATTTTCATACCGTCGTTCTCGACTTCTTTTCCTTGACTTGCCTATCTTGCTCTTCTTCGAGAGTCTGACACAGCGGAAACCGCAAATGCGCAAGTAAATGCAATATGACCAGGTTTTATGAGCCTGCGAGACTAGCCAAACCCTTGTTTTCAGTAAAACCGCTGGACATCAACTGGGACATACGAGGAAGGTAAGCTTTAAAACTGCTGATTGCGTGAAGGAAGCGCTAAAATATTCTAAAGCCAGGTTTAAGCTTTTTCAATAGACCTGAAAAGAGGTCTTTTTCCTTGCATTCTACTTTCTCATTAATAATGAAGTATCTGAAAAGCTCGATCCCTGATCCCACAAAGACACACACAAAAAATGGCTGATCCGGATCCCATGACTTGTGACCCGGGATCCCGGGTCTATGATCCCGATCCCGCGATTGTGATCCCTGATCGCATATACCTGGTTACGACCCTACAATAATGCTTTAGTGCTGTTTGAGCCAATCATTGCTTCTAATAATTGAAGAAGGGTGTGGGGAAAAAAATCTTTCGTAAATTCTGATTGAATGCTGGATTCTCCTTCCAAATTGCCGGTAAATTGCTTGTGAAACAAAACGGGATTTTAACATTTAAAGTGGGTAGTGTAAACATGGCTCCAGAAAGTCAGTCAGTTTCAGAAAAAGAGGAGGACAATCATTGAGTAAACTCTCCTCTAAGTGAAAACTTGCTACTTTTAGAAAGATGGTATTTTTAACACAGGAAAAAATAACGGATTCCCATTTTTGGATATTTTAGGGTATTTAAAGAATACCCATAAAAATCCCATATTTGGCAAAGTGAGACAAGTCCCAACCAGGGAATTCCCAACGAAGTTCCCTGATTGGGACTTGTCTCACTCTTCCAAATTTGGGATTTTTGTGGGTATTCTTTTAATACCCTAAAATATCCAAAAATGGGAATCTGTTTTTTTTTCCTGTGTAACAGGTTTATGTTTTGTGTATGTCAGTCAAGCTTGTCACTCTTAGCCTATTAAGTAGGTATAAGTGGAGCATTTGCCAAAAGACACAAAATAAACAAAAGCTTGTTGCAGATTTTTGTTTGTATACTGTTAACAAGTAATCCCATGATTTTTCTCGTACAATTTGGACTAAATGAGCACTTGTAACATTTTCACAGACCACAAATTGAATTTTGGTAGCCTTTGAATATTTTACTCATGCTCATTTATTCCAACTTGCACTCGAAATCATGTGATTACCTGTACTTTTTAGACAAACTTATAGCTTCCTCTGCTAATTTTTTGGCGACTGTTATATAGTTTGGAGGTTCACTTTAAGGGCCTCATTTTTAATTTTATTGATTTTACAGCCTTTGAGGGAGAGCTTCGAGAAAACCATTGAAGAATTCATTAAAGGTTTAGAAAACATTACTAGCGACCAAGAGGATCACTCATTCTGAAATATCAGAGGATAGCATCTCTGTACTGTGGTCATATTTTCTCAAATTCTTTGAACTGACTACTTCAAGGCTTGAAGCTGGCTCTTCAAATAGACTCAATAAGGGACAGACCATTAGAAAAGTGATGGGGGGGGGTGGGGAAAAAACCAAAAAAAAAATCATTCAAGGGAAAATGGCAAGAAAAAAATTCATGCACAGAAGAAGGTAAAGAAAAAAAATTCATGCAGAAGGAAGGTCCAATTGTGACTTCAGAAAGTCTGAGTTTCAGAAATCAACAATATTATCAAGCACAATATGAATAAACAAAAATCACTTTCTTCTTATTGAAAGGAGACAATTAGAACCTTGTTTTTGTTCTAAATTGCAGCTAGTGTACCTAAAACATACACTTTATACTGTATTATAACAAAAATAATAAGATAAAATTTGTAGTAAATAAATATTAGAATTTGGTAGCTTTGTAAATATTCTGTAAAATTATTTGTGCCCACAATAAAAATTAGAGGATGGGTCTTACCGCCTTGAATAAGAATTCTATGATACAACGAAAAAGTGCATTCACACGTAGTAGTAAGTGTTAAAGCTTTAACTGTCAACGACATTAACAGCAACACTGCCACCGGTACTTTTAACTAAAATTAAGAACAACAAATTATGGTTTTCATTGGCAGTCAGTCTACCTGCAACACACAGTGTATCCTGTATTATAATAAACATCATAAATACATTTAATTATCCATAAACAGTTTCAATATTAAACTTTTCAACGTATAAAATTTATAATAAAAATATAAATATTAGAATTTGGTATCTTTGTAAATATTCTATAAAATTATTTGTGCCCACAATAAAATTAGGGTATGGGTCTTATAGCCTTGGATAATGATTCCATAATAAAATGAAAAAGTGCATTTAAAGGAAGTAGTAGTGTTGAAACTTTAACTGTTACCAACATTAACTAGTCAACAACATAAACAGCAACACTGCCACTGGTACTTTTAACAAACATTAAGAACCATAAAGTATGGGTTTCATTGGCAGCCAGACTATCTGGAACATACAGTGTATATTGCATTAATATATATAAATTTAGCCAGGGCTAAAAGCGAAGCTCCAATTAATACATTTATAATTTAAATCAAACAATAAACTTTTAATCCACAAATCATTGAACTTAAGGGCACATTCATGTGACTTTTGAGGGAAAGGCTATTTTAGAGTGAAACATCTTACATCGAATTGATAACCTTATATGTACACCCAACAATAGCAAACATCTTCAATCACATTCAAGATCACAGTAGATTAGGCCTCAAAAACAAATTCTTGGAAAACAAATCACGCCGAATTTTTTTGCGTTCGACAGGTTTACTTTACAAATTCTTCCCAACAAATCTGGGGGTGTATAAACCAAGCTTTTATAATTTTTATACATCACATTTGAGGTGAAACAGTACTATTTATTATACAGACCTCGGACATAATGCAGTATTTCACAATTTTTAAAGACAAATTGCACTCAGTCAATATTCAGGACGATTGATCGTAAAGCGAAACCGTTCAAAATTAAAATTCCCAAAATCACCCATATGGCCAGCCAGTTCTCGTTTCTATAGTGCGAGCTGTCAGTGTGGTCGAGTGTTTGAATGAACTTTAATAGAGTTAAGCTTCAACATAATAGCGAATTTATTATTATTTTTTTGTTATTTAATGGTTTCAGTTATAACAATTTGTAATGTTATAAAGCATTCGATACGCGCGACATTTTTGAATACTCCTGCAAGCGATGTTCATGAACGATGAAAACAAACGGCAAAGACAAGCGATTAAAACTGCAAGAGAGACTACTAACAATCAAAAAAAGAAATATAATTCGGTGAAACATTTACAGAGATAACAATTTTCATTCATGAAGACAAGTATTAAAGTGTCTCTAAAAATCCGGAGTCTCGGCGTGAAGCTTTATAAGCTGGCTTCCCGGCGCGGGTGTTTACTGTTTTCCAAGATGAACTCCTCGAAGCAAGAAAATCGCTAAAAGTTTTCTTTCTACAGCCAAATAAATATTCTTCGGAACGTTTTCTTTCTATCTGTGGTGAGCAAATATATCTGAAGGCTTTTTAAAGTTCTGTAAGCTTATATCAAAGCGTTCAAACCTGATACTAGATCAGATCATTGACTCAAACTACGGCTACAAACGTGCATAAACTTGCCGCATAAACTGTCAGCGTGAACTGTGCAAGATTTCATGAAATTAGATATAACAAAAACAAACATCAAATACAATGGTTACTCAGGCTTACCATTCGAGATTCAGTTCCTGAAAGCTATCAAGGAAGGCCACAGTTGCTTGAGACTTTTAAACCCTCTTACGCATTAAGCAAGGTGAAAAACGGAAACGATGCCATCCGAAATCGAATTACCAAATTTTGACAAGCGACGCGTTTCTCAACCAAAAACCCAGTAAACAAACCAGCCATGAATAACAGAAGACTCTTGATAGCAGCTGTATTTCATTTTGTACATCCAGAAGAAAAAGACAGTTAAAAACATCTCAAGTTGACACAAAACTCTTCAGCTTCAGCTGTCAGAAGTAAACAATTTTCAAGATGCTGCATAATTTTTTCGCATGAACTCACGTGTCAAATTTTGACCAATCAGAGTATAAAAATTGGACGTAGAGCGTGACCATGGTAAGAAAAGGTCTTCCCCGCCTGTACTTTTAAAAAAACTGGCTGAGTTTTCGCTTCCGAAGTCAGTTTGAAATCAAAATCCTAATAGTGCGGGGCCATAGTGACATAAATACAACATATTTGATATCAATCCTTGGAAAAAATAAACTTGAGCCTGCGATCATTTCAAACTGGTAATTTGTCAGCGGATAACTTCAAAAAAATACTCGACCTTGATGGGTCGACACTTGAGCCCGCGCTACGATCAGGTGATACTGGTCAGCGGATGCCCTGTTTTAACAGCTGTCAATTGATCACAACAATTAGTTTTCTCTTGGGCTCCCAAACTAGCTAAAAGTGTGAGAGTAAACATTGGTTGTCCTGTGGTGTGGACGGACGGTCGGTCGGCGGTCGGTGTACGGTCACGTGATTACCAAATTTTCTGGGATGGGTAGATTTACTAAGCTATGGGACTCCGCCCAAGCGCGCGCTTCGCGCGCGCGTGGAGCTCCTCTATAATAAATATCAAAAACATTTAATTACCCAGAATAACTACTTATCACCCAATAATTACTATAAAGCCAAAATAATGAGTGCAACTGTATATTGTATCGTATTAGTCTTCAATTTCTTCCTCGCTAGACCACTCATCTACGACTGATCTCTCTTCTTCCTCCTTGTTTGGTTCTTTCTCACTGCAAGTTGGTACATGTACTTGTTCTTTGCCCTTTTTTGCTTTCCTTTTTAGTTCCTTCTGTGCATTCCTCTTCTTTTTCCTTTTGCACTGTTGGTCAGTAACACTGCTACCAAATCTCTTCCTGCACTGCTCCACTAAAAACTCATAGGTGTTGAAAACCTCTTTGATATCTTTTGAGACATTGTCAACTTGGACCAGTAATTCCTTGTAAAATTTGTTTTGCTCTTGGAGACCTATAAAAAGATTGTATAAAAGTGGTTAAACTAATAATAAACTCCTGTGGCGGATCTAGGGGTGGTTCGGGTGGTTCGGTCGAACCCCCTAAACTGAACGTGATGTGAAAACGTATAACAAACACGTGGTTAAAAAAAAGTGAACCAACTCAGCTAATAAAATAAAATATATATTTTGAAAATAATATTTCTTTGTGTCTTTGTACGCGAAAACAGCAATAAAAACAAGACAAATTTGTGCCTAGTTGAAAATGGCCTCTAGTACGTCCGCTTGAGCTATAAAACTACTGCTTATTAACGCTTACACGTCCCGCCAAAACTGACAGTTTATGCCAAATCTGCCAATCATTCCAATTCCGGCATTGCGTAAAGCCACGCCGTTCTTTGGAAATCAGAGTTGTGGATCGTTCTCTCAGTGAGTCAAAGATTGCGCCGGGAGTGTTTTGAAGAGAAAACTGACTTAAACGTTCCTCGACGTCAACTCACGACTTAATATGTCGAAGAGGACAAAGCAACCACTAATTCACCGGTTTTTCGGACCGTCATCAGCAAGGTAAGCATTAATAGATTAGTGTATTACACGAGTACGCTTAATTCTAGCAAGCAGACAGTGGTGATTTCTCGAGAGTTGCTTCATGAATCGATTTAAAACTGAAATATCATAAGTTTACATTCTAAATATTCTTCTCTAGATCGGAGACCAGCGAAGATAATGAGTCTTTTGACCAATCATCTAATTCTTCTAGCAGTTTGAATGAGAGCTCGAGTAGTGCAAAGAGGATTTGTTGCTCTAGCGATGCCGGTAAGAACATTTTCCATAACAAAAAATACTACAAGCTATCAATTTGGCACTTGTCAACACTTTTTTTATTTTGTGTTTACAGAGACCGAAAAAGTGACCCAAACCGGTAGAGGCAGTGAAGATTTGCCAGTGACCGTCGCTCGACAAAATGAGACAACTCTATCTTCTTCAAAGCAAGGTATTTCATTTTTGAAATTAGTGATATAAATCAGAAAGCTTAAGCTTCTATATGACATAAAAATGGAAAACGTCATTGCCATCATCAAAGCTCGGACACAATGTTAGGTGCAAAGCAGTGCTTCAGTTGTTAACTTCACTGACTCATGCTTTTTAAAGCAGAATTCTGTTCTCTATGTGACAATCCAGAGTAACCAAGAAAAATTTGTAAACATGCAGGTGTGTCGAGTCACGATCATTATCAGTTTGATGCGGCTCTGTTGGAGACCTTGCCGGCGGAATGAATAAAATGAACAATGTAAACAAGGTCCATTATTATGTCTGAGTTGGGCTTTTCCAATATTTTCTCAGGTGCTACCATGATGAGTCTTCCTCGCGAAGTCCTTTTGGAAATATCAAAGTGGCTCTCATTGGAAGAACGCATGATATACCTTGCACCAGTCTGCAGATATCTTTATGATGTCATGCATGATTCTAGTCTTTGGAGAACTGTTTATTCAAACGCTGAATTTACGCTTCATTCGTTTAATTCGTTATTTAGACACGATAGGGATTTACGGCATCTAGGCTTTAGACATTCGCAAAGACCTCTAACTGACCCTTTTTTTATTGAACAAAAATTAATGAATTGTTGCAACTTAATATCTTTGGATCTTGCATACAATACGTCGATTTCTTCTTTACACTTTGTGAGACATATGCCTACTTTAAGGGAACTTGATATAACAAGTTGCCAAAATATTACATTAGAAAGTCTAGTAACTTCCCTTTACAAAAAAAGTACACTGGAAATATTAAGAATGCCTAATTGTTTTCAAGTAGGCGGAATTTCCTTAGTGTCTGTAGTAAAATCCTTACCTGACATTAAAATTATCGACGCTGGTGGATGTGAAACAATATCCGAAAATCAAGCTCGAGATATTTTGCAGAATTGCCAACTCTCCGAATTTTCTTTTTCCCCTAACTGGGATCACCCAAATTTGTGGGAACGACTTTTCACTGATTTTAAACATGTCAAGTTGGGTTATTTATCTCTTTAAACTAGAAGTCCACAGAAATATTTTGCAAGTCAAACACCCTGGCTTTCTGTGCAAGGAAAAAGAACATTAGTTGTATTGTAAAAATTGTGCGATTTCTGTTACCTGTCCTGTTCTAAACGTATGTCAAAACGGTATTAAAAGAATTTTAAAAAGGTAGTACAATGGCAATTTGCTTTCATTGCAGCGTCACAGACTGATAAAGATGGAGATGATCCTGTTTGTTATGGTTCGGTTCATGACGTTGATGTTGGTGCTCTTTTTCGTCAGAAAACAGCTTTTAAGTCTCTAAATCAAGCTGAGAAACTGAACATCATAAATAACCATTTTCGACCAGGAGAGAATTATGCTTTCCCTAAAGTGTTTATGAATGGTTGTAATCGGTCTTTCCAAATATCCTGGCAGCAACGTTATCCTTGGCTCGTTTACAGCAAGGAATGTGACGGTGGTTTCTGTCTCCCATGCGTTTTATTTGCCATACGCGAAAGCTTAGGTACCTTAGTAACCACTCCGTTCAATCGGTGGACAAAAGTAAGTAAAGTGTGTGGCGAACATGAGAAACATCGTTACCACATCGATGCCATGGTTGCATACGATAATTTTCTCTCGACAAGTCGGAATCCGCAAAAAAACATCCAAGTTCAAATTGAAAGCGAACGCGGGCGCACGATTAACAGAAACAGAGAAATTGTGAAAAGTGTTGCAAAGTGCGTCCATTTTTGCGGCAAACAGTGCATTGCATTGAGAGGCCATAGAGATGACAGCACTGCCGATCAAAATGGAAACAGGGGCAACTTTCTAGCTTTGCTGGAATTACGTGTTGACTCAGGCGATGAAGTTTTAAAGAACCACCTAGCGACCTGCCGCGCGAATGCACGATATTCTAGTAAAACAATACAGAATCAACTCATAATGCTAATCGGAGACCACATAAGGGAGTCGATAATTCAAGAAATCAAAGAAGCAAAGTACTTCTCAATTCTTTGCGATGAAGTCACTGACAATGCTAATCTCGAACAGTTGTCTTTGGTTTTACGGTTTGTCGACAAAGAGTGCATGATCCGCGAAGAGTTTGTAGACTTTCGATGCACCGATCGAATAACTGGTCAAGTCATTTCTTCCTTGATCTTGGAGAAGTTGGACCAGTGGGGTCTGGACATTTCAAACTGCCGAGGCCAAGGCTACGATGGTGTTTCGAATATGTCTGCACAAGCGAGGGGAGTGCAAGGCTTAATAGCACAGAAAAACCCCAAGGCCCTGTATGTGCACTGCAATTCCCATGTACTGAATCTCGTTATAGTAAAAGCATGTAGCTTACCATCAGTTCGCAACATGGCTGGCACTATAACGGAGATTTCACAATTTTTCAATTATTCTCCAAAGCGGCAGAGGTGCTTGGAGAAAGTAATCAGCGCTGATCAGCCGGATTCGCAGAGAACTAAGATCCGTGACCTCTGCCGTACTCGTTGGGTTGAACGTCACGAGGCATACGAAACGTTCGCGCTGTTACTTCCGTCGATTGTTAAAACCTTTGAGGTTATTTTGGACGAACAGCAACACAAACAATACAGTACCGAAACCCCTTGGAACTGGGACAGAGAGACTCTCCAGAAGGCAAATGGCTTCTACCACACATGTTGTTCTTTCCAGTTTCTCATCGCGTTAATAGTCACCATGAAAACTTTGGCAGTCATTAAACCGATTAGCATTAAACTGCAAAAGAAGTCTAATGACATCGTGAAGGCATACTGTATGATATCAGATACCGAGAAAGAGTTGAAGGAAAAGAGAGACGAGGCTGAAGCTGTGTTCAAAAGATGGTACTCTAATGCTGTCGAGCTCAGTTCAGACCTAGGTACCGAGCCCAGCGTTCCGAGAACAGCCTCAAGACAGCAGCACCGGGCAAATGCACCCCATGACACTCCTGAGGAATATTACCGTCGCAATCTGTTTGTTCCTTTTCTTGACCATATTACACAAGAGATGTCTTCAAGGTAATATGTTTTTATCAGGTCTTCTTGACATTTTAGCTACGTTGTTTGCAAAATAAGACGACCTTCAGGACGAGTTTCCCTTTAAAGTGATCAGATTCCATAGCTGTTCCCTTACTCTTCTCTAGTTATAACAGTCACACTACACAAAGTACAACAGAGTACAAATACGCAAATTCTGATCAGTGGTTATATTTTGAATTGTTCTAGATTTGGTAATACTCAGAAGACTGCTGTGCAGTTACTGGGTCTAGTTCCAAGCATCACCGTGTCACACACAGATGCAAACATTGATGCGGTTTCAGAGATGTACCGCTCAGACCTGCCAAACCCTCAAACTCTGGATGTCGAGTACCATCGATGGACGAGAAAGTGGCAGTCAGAGAGAAGCCAACCAGACGCACTTCAACCTGCATTAGAGGTACAGAACTTAATGTTTTTTTGTTTTTTAATGTTCGCCTTTCAAATTAAACTGAACTATTTCTTTTTTGTTATCTTAGGTCTGTGACGCAGACATTTTCCCCAACATCCACTGTTTGCTGCGCATTGCATGCACTATTCCAGTGACTTCAGCTGACAACGAGCGAGCAAACAGTACCTTAAAGCTGGTTAAAGGCTACCTGCGGACCACCATGACGACAGAAAGATTGTCTGGCTTGGCGCTCATGAATATTCACCACAAGAAACCCGTGGATTATGATGCTGTAGTCCAGAAATTTGTAGAACAGCAACCCCGGAGAATGTTGCTGGCTGATCCCATTTTTGAGGAATCATGAATTTTTAATTTGAATGAATTTAAAATGTTTATCCGTCTTGATTATTGTCAGTGTTAAGAAAATCCATCCTTTAAACTACTGTAGTTAGTACAAAAATGGAGGTGACTTTAGAGCAATTAAGCCACTTCAAATTGCCCCTGAAAACGCTGGAAATCGCATTTCAGAGGCCCTAAAATAAAAAATTTTCCGGGGGAGCATGCCCCCGGACCCCCCTAGGGGCTACCGCCTTCGGCGGGCGTTTATCCGAACCCCCCTTCGTCAAATCCTGGATCCGCCCCAGAACTCTAGTAGCCGTAATTTATTCGTTTCCGTGTCCCCAATTAGTAGAGGGTTCTACCCTTGGCTAGATACCACTCACACGTTTAATAAATTCTTTGATTTATAGATGGTTTTCACTCATGTGACAAGGTGGCCATGTTAGTGTACAAAACAGTATAAAATGTTTAAACAGAATTTGCGTCCAATAGAGATCAGTTCCCAACGGAGAGAAAATCTTTTGTTCTCGTATACCAACATGGCCGCCATGACGTCACTTACAAACGACCTATTGATTGAGCTATAATTTGATGCATACATTAAATTATAACTAAATATGAGCTTAAATAGAAGAAATACCTTCTCTAATTGTTGTCCCTCTTAAGGTCTTTTGAATTTCTTGTTGACAATTCGCCTCATTTTTATTTGCCAGTGCCAGGGCATCTTAGCATCTTTCAAAAAACTTGCACAAGTGTGCATATTGACTTTTTCCTGGTTGAACCCCATTTTCTTTTGATACCATGATCTGGCGATTTTCAGGATACCGTATGAACTTTGGTTCTGGTAATAGGGTGTCCAACTGTCGATCATGGGACTTTTTGCTGTTCCCAACAACAAGTTGGTGCGCTTGGATCGTTCTTTTCTGCACCAGAGTTCACAATCGTGCAATGAACTCGAATATTTCATTCTCTCGCCTTCCATTTGGAGAGTGAAAGAATTCGAAAACACTTGTGTGGGGGTGACTGGGGACTTGTAGTACAAATTCTTAAACTGGCACTTTAACGATTCCGTTCGCACAACCACGTGTCCTTGCCCATCGCGTGTTTCAACAAAATCTTTCATGACTTCTGGCAAGGTCAATACAATCGACGAACTTGAGGTCTTGAATGCAGCTTTACTTGTGGCTGATTTCCCATGGGAACACTGCTCGGACTGTGCTTTGAAGTCGGCGTATACGCGAGCTAGTCTCCTGTACTTGAACTTGGTCAGCCTGAGCGACTCAGCATCATCTTCCTTGACATCTTCTAAATGACAAATTTCGGGAGTCCCGTTTCCAGATAAACGTCTGTAGTGTTTATCCAAAAAAGCACTTTTTAACCATTTATAAAACGTGCTTTCTTCTTCAATTTTGTCTGTCATCTCTGCCATCTTTGCAAGGCCT